>CM040401.1:84007771-84094542 GCA_022702515.1 Ilyophis sp. 1 JC-2022
GGCATATGGAGGATGATGGGATCATAGTGTGGCATATGGAGAATGAGGGGATCATAGTGTGGCATGTAGTGGATGAGGGGATCATAGTGTGGCATGTAGTGGATGAGGGGATCATAGCGTGGCATATGGAGGATGGAGGATGAGGGGATCATAGCGTGGCATATGGAGGATGAGGGGATCATAGCGTGGCATATGGAGGATGAGGGGATCATAGTGTGGCATATGGAGGATGAGGGGATCATAGTGTGGCATATGGAGGATGAGGGGATCATAGCGTGGCATATGGAGGATGAGGGGATCATAGCGTGGCATATGGAGGATGAGGGGATCATAGCGTGGCATATGGAGGATGAGGGGATCATAGTGTGGCATATGGAGGATGAGGGGATCATAGTGTGGCATATGGAGGATGAGGGGATCATAGCGTGGCATATGGAGGATGAGGGGCTCATAGTGTGGCATATGGAGGATGAGTGGATCATAGTGCGGCATATGGAGGATGATGGGATCATAGTGTAACATATGGACGATGATGGGATTATAGCGTTGCATATGGAGGATGAGGGGATCATAGCGTTGCATATGGAGGATGAGGGGATTATAGCATGTCATATGGAGGATGAGGGGATCATAGCGTGGCAAATGGAGGATGAGGGTCTCATAGTGTGGCATATGGAGGATGAGGGGATCATAGCGTGACATATGGAGGATGAGGGGATCATAGTGTGGCATATGGAGGATGAGGGGATCATATCGTAGCATATGGAGGATGAGGGGATCATAGCGTGGCATATGGAGAATGAAGGGCTCATAGTGTAGCATATGGAGGATGAGGGGATCATAGCGTGGCATATGGAGAATGAGGGGATCATAGTGTTGCATATGGAGGATGAGGGGATCATAGTGTGGCATATGGAGGATGAGGGGATCATAGTGTGGCATATGGAGGATGAGGGGATCATAGCGTAGCATATGGAGGATGAGGGGCTCATTGTGTGGCATATGGAGGATGAGGGGCTCATATTGTGGCATATGGAGAATGAGGGGCTCATAGTGTGGCATATGGAGGATGAGGGGATCATAGTGTGGCATATGGAGGATGATGGGATCATAGTGTGGCATATGGAGAATGAGGGGATCATAGTGTGGCATATAGAGGATAAGGGGATCATAGCGTAGCATATGGAGGATGGAGGATGAGGGGATCATAGCGTGGCATATGGAGGATGAGGGGATCATAGCGTGGCATATGGAGGATGAGGGGATCATAGTGTGGCATATGGAGGATGATGCGCTCATAGCATGGCATATGGAGGATGAGGGGATCATAGTGTGGCATATGGTGGATGAGGGGATCATAGCATAGCATATGGAGGATGAGGGGATCATAGCGTGGCATATGGAGAATGAGGGGCTCATAGTGTAGCATATGGAGGATGAGGGGATCATAGCGTAGCATATGGAGGATGAGGGGATCATAGCGTGGCATATGGAGAATGAGGGGATCATAGTGTGGCATATGGAGGATGAGGGGATAATAGTGTGGCATAGGCAGGATGATGGGATCATAGTGTGGCATATGGAGGATGAGGGGATCATAGCGTAGCATATGGAGGATGAGGGGCTCATAGTGTGGCATATGGAGGATGAGGGGCTCATAGTGTGGCATATGGAGGATGATGGGATTATAATGTGGCATATGGAGGATGAGGGGATCATAATGTGTCATATGGAGGATGAGAGGATCATAGTGTGGCATATGGAGGATGAGGAGATCATAGCGTTGCATATGGAGGATGAGGGGATTATAGCATGTCATATGGAGAATGAATTGATCATAGTGTGGCATATGGAGGATGAGGGAATCATAATGTGGCATATGGAGGATGAGGGGCTCATAGTGTGGCATATGGAGGATGAGGGAATAATAGTGTGGCATATGGAGGATGAGGGGCTCATAGTGTGGCATATGGAGGATGAGGGGATCATAGCGTGGCATATGGAGGATGAGGGGATCATAGCGTGGCATATGGAGGATGAGGGGATCATAGTGTGGCATATGGAGGATGAGGGGATCATAGTGTGGCATATGGAGGATGAGGGGATCATAGCGTGGCATATGGAGGATGAGGGGCTCATAGTGTGGCATATGGAGGATGAGGGGATCATAGTGCGGCATATGGAGGATGATGGGATCATAGTGTAACATATGGACGATGATGGGATTATAGCGTTGCATATGGAGGATGAGGGGATCATAGCGTTGCATATGGAGGATGAGGGGATTATAGCATGTCATATGGAGGATGAGGGGATCGTAGCGTGGCAAATGGAGGATGAGGGTCTCATAGTGTGGCATATGGAGGATGAGGGGATCATAGCGTGACAACTGGAGGATGAGGGGATCATAGTGTGGCATATGGAGGATGAGGGGATCATATCGTAGCATATGGAGGATGAGGGGATCATAGCGTGGCATATGGAGAATGAGGGGCTCATAGTGTAGCATATGGAGGATGAGGGGATCATAGCGTGGCATATGGAGAATGAGGGGATCATAGTGTGGCATATGGAGGATGAGGGGATCATAGTGTGGCATATGGAGGATGAGGGGATCATAGTGTGGCATATGGAGGATGAGGGGATCATAGCGTAGCATATGGAGGATGAGGGGCTCATTGTGTGGCATATGGAGGATGAGGGGCTCATAGTGTGGCATATGGAGAATGAGGGGCTCATAGTGTGGCATATGGAGGATGAGGGGATCATAGTGTGGCATATGGAGGATGATGGGATCATAGTGTGGCATATGGAGAATGAGGGGATCATAGTGTGGCATATAGAGGATAAGGGGATCATAGCGTAGCATATGGAGGATGGAGGATGAGGGGATCATAGCGTGGCATATGGAGGATGAGGGGATCATAGCGTGGCATATGGAGGATGAGGGGATCATAGTGTGGCATATGGAGGATGATGCGCTCATAGCATGGCATATGGAGGATGAGGGGATCATAGTGTGGCATATGGTGGATGAGGGGATCATAGCATAGCATATGGAGGATGAGGGGATCATAGCGTGGCATATGGAGAATGAGGGGCTCATAGTGTAGCATATGGAGGATGAGGGGATCATAGCGTAGCATATGGAGGATGAGGGGATCATAGCGTGGCATATGGAGAATGAGGGGATCATAGTGTGGCATATGGAGGATGAGGGGATAATAGTGTGGCATAGGCAGGATGATGGGATCATAGTGTGGCATATGGAGGATGAGGGGATCATAGCGTAGCATATGGAGGATGAGGGGCTCATAGTGTGGCATATGGAGGATGAGGGGCTCATAGTGTGGCATATGGAGGATGATGGGATTATAATGTGGCATATGGAGGATGAGGGGATCATAATGTGTCATATGGAGGATGAGAGGATCATAGTGTGGCATATGGAGGATGAGGAGATCATAGCGTTGCATATGGAGGATGAGGGGATTATAGCATGTCATATGGAGAATGAATTGATCATAGTGTGGCATATGGAGGATGAGGGAATCATAATGTGGCATATGGAGGATGAGGGGCTCATAGTGTGGCATATGGAGGATGAGGGAATAATAGTGTGGCATATGGAGGATGAGGGGCTCATAGTGTGGCATATGGAGGATGAGGGGATCATAGTGTGGCATATGGAGGATGAGGGGATCATAGTGTGGCATATGGAGGATGAGGGGATCATAGCGTAGCATATGGAGGATGAGGGGCTCATAGTGTGGCATATGGAGGATGAGGGGCTCATAGTGTGGCATATGGAGGATGATGGGATCATAGTGTGGCATATGGAGAATGAGGGGATCATAGTGTGGCATGTAGTGGATGAGGGGATCATAGCGTGGCATATGGAGGATGGAGGATGAGGGGATCATAGCGTGGCATATGGAGGATGAGGGGATCATAGCGTGGCATATGGAGGATGAGGGGATCATAGTGTGGCATATGGAGGATGAGGGGATCATAGCGTAGGATATGGAGGATGAGGGGATCATAGCGTGGCATATGGAGAATGAGGGGCTCATAGTGAAGCATATGGAGGATGAGGGGATCATAGCGTGGCATATGGAGAATGAGGAGATCATAGTGTGGCATATGGAGGATGAGGGGATCATAGTGTGGCATATGGAGGATGAGGGGATCATAGTGTGGCATATGGAGGATGAGGGGATCATAGCGTAGCATATGGAGGATGAGGGGCTCATAGTGTGGCATATGGATGATGAGGGGCTCATAGTGTGGCATATGGAGGATGATGGGATTATAATGTGGCATATGGAGGATGAGGGGATCATAATGTGTCATATGGAGGATGAGAGGATCATAGTGTGGCATATGGAGGATGAGGGGATCATAGCATTGCATGTGGAGGATGAGAGGATTATAGCATGTCATATGGAGAATGAGTTGATCATAGTGTGGCATATGGAGGATGAGGGGATCATAATGTGGCATATGGAGGATGAGGGGATCATAGTGTGGCCCATCGATGATGATGGGCTCATAGTGTGGCATATGGAGGATGAGGGGCTCATAGTGTGGCATATGGAGGATGATGGAATTATAATGTGGCATATGGAGGATGAGGGGATCAGAGCGTTGCATATGGAGGATGATGGGGTCATAATGTGGCATATGGAGGATGAGGGGCTCATAGTGTGGCATATGGAGGATGAGGGGCTCATAGTGTGGCATATGGAGGATGAGGGGCTCATAGTGTGGCATATGGAGGATGATGGGATTATAATGTAGCATATGGAGGATGAGGGGTTCATAGTGTGGCATATGGAGGATGAGGGGATCATAGTGTAGCCTATGGAGGAAGAGGGGATCATAGCGTAGCATATGGAGGATGAGGGGATGATAGTGTGGCATATGGAGGATGAGGGGATCATTGTGTGGCATATGGAGGATGAGGGGATCATAGCATTGCATATGGAGGATGGGGGGCTCATAGTGTGGCATATGGAGGATGAGGGGCTCATAGCGTGGCATATGGAGGATGATGGGATTATAATGTGGCATATGGAGGATGAGGGGTTCATTGTGTGGCATATGGAGGATGAGGGGATCATAGCATTGCATATGGAGGATGAGGGGCTCATAGTGTGGCATATGGAGGATGAGGGGATCATAGCATGGCATATGGAGGATGAGGGGCTCATAGTGTGGCATATGGAGGATGAGGGGATCATAGCATGGCATATGGAGGATGAGGAGATCATAGCGTTGCATATGGAGGATGAGGGGCTCATAATGTGTCATATGGAGGATGAGGGGATCATAGCGTGGCATATGGAGGATGAGGGGCTCATAGTGTGGCATATGGAGGATGAGGGAATCATAGCATGGCATATGGAGGATGAGGGGATCATAGTGTGGCATATGGAGGATGAGGGTCTCATAGTGTGGCATATGGAGGATGAGGGGATCATAGCGTGACATATGGAGGATGAGGGGATCATAGCGTGGCATATGGAGGATGAGGGGCTCATTGTGTGGCATATGGAGGATGAGGGGATTATAGCGTGTCATATGGAGGATGAGGGGATCATAGTGTGGCATATGGAGGATGAGGGTCTCATAGTGTGGCATATGGAGGATGAGGGGATTATAGCATGGCATATGGAGGATGAGGGGATCATAGTGTGGCATATGGAGGATGAGGGTCTCATAGTGTGGCATATGGAGGATGAGGGTCACATAATGTGGCATATGGAGGATGAGGGAATCATAGTGTGGCATATGGAGGATGAGGGGCTCATAGTGTGGCATATGGAGGATGAGGGGATCATAGTGTGGCATATGGAGGATGAGGGGATCATAGTGTGGCATATGGAGGATGAGGGTATCATAGCGTAGCATATGGAGGATGAGGGGCTCATAGTGTGGCATATGGAGGATGATGGGATCATAGTGTGGCATATGGAGAATGAGGGGATCATAGTGTGGCATGTAGTGGATGAGGGGATCATAGTGTGGCATATCGTGGATGAGGGGATCATAGCGTGGCATATGGAGGATGGAGGATGAGGGGATCATAGCGTGGCATATGGAGGATGAGGGGATCATAGCGTGGCATATGGAGGATGAGGGGATCATAGTGTGGAATATGGAGGATGAGGGGATCATAGCGTAGCATATGGAGGATGAGGGGATCATAGTGTGGCATATGGAGAATGAGGGGATCATAGTGTGGCATGTAGTGGATGAGGGGATCATAGCGTGGCATATGGAGGATGGAGGATGAGGGGATCATAGCGTGGCATATGGAGGATGAGGGGATCATAGCGTGGCATATGGAGGATGAGGGGATCATAGTGTGGCATATGGAGGATGAGGGGATCATAGTGTGGCATATGGAGGATGAGGGGATCATAGCGTGGCATATGGAGGATGAGGGGCTCATAGTGTGGCATATGGAGGATGAGGGGATCATAGTGCGGCATATGGAGGATGATGGGATCATAGTGTAACATATGGACGATGATGGGATTATAGCGTTGCATATGGAGGATGAGGGGATCATAGCGTTGCATATGGAGGATGAGGGGATTATAGCATGTCATATGGAGGATGAGGGGATCATAGCGTGGCAAATGGAGGATGAGGGTCTCATAGTGTGGCATATGGAGGATGAGGGGATCATAGCGTGACATATGGAGGATGAGGGGATCATAGTGTGGCATATGGAGGATGAGGGGATCATATCGTAGCATATGGAGGATGAGGGGATCATAGCGTGGCATATGGAGAATGAGGGGCTCATAGTGTAGCATATGGAGGATGAGGGGATCATAGCGTGGCATATGGAGAATGAGGGGATCATAGTGTGGCATATGGAGGATGAGGGGATCATAGTGTGGCATATGGAGGATGAGGGGATCATAGTGTGGCATATGGAGGATGAGGGGATCATAGCGTAGCATATGGAGGATGAGGGGCTCATTGTGTGGCATATGGAGGATGAGGGGCTCATAGTGTGGCATATGGAGAATGAGGGGCTCATAGTGTGGCATATGGAGGATGAGGGGATCATAGTGTGGCATATGGAGGATGATGGGATCATAGTGTGGCATATGGAGAATGAGGGGATCATAGTGTGGCATATAGAGGATAAGGGGATCATAGCGTAGCATATGGAGGATGGAGGATGAGGGGATCATAGCGTGGCATATGGAGGATGAGGGGATCATAGCGTGGCATATGGAGGATGAGGGGATCATAGTGTGGCATATGGAGGATGATGCGCTCATAGCATGGCATATGGAGGATGAGGGGATCATAGTGTGGCATATGGTGGATGAGGGGATCATAGCATAGCATATGGAGGATGAGGGGATCATAGCGTGGCATATGGAGAATGAGGGGCTCATAGTGTAGCATATGGAGGATGAGGGGATCATAGCGTAGCATATGGAGGATGAGGGGATCATAGCGTGGCATATGGAGAATGAGGGGATCATAGTGTGGCATATGGAGGATGAGGGGATAATAGTGTGGCATAGGGAGGATGATGGGATCATAGTGTGGCATATGGAGGATGAGGGGATCATAGCGTAGCATATGGAGGATGAGGGGCTCATAGTGTGGCATATGGAGGATGAGGGGCTCATAGTGTGGCATATGGAGGATGATGGGATTATAATGTGGCATATGGAGGATGAGGGGATCATAATGTGTCATATGGAGGATGAGAGGATCATAGTGTGGCATATGGAGGATGAGGAGATCATAGCGTTGCATATGGAGGATGAGGGGATTATAGCATGTCATATGGAGAATGAATTGATCATAGTGTGGCATATGGAGGATGAGGGAATCATAATGTGGCATATGGAGGATGAGGGGCTCATAGTGTGGCATATGGAGGATGAGGGAATAATAGTGTGGCATATGGAGGATGAGGGGCTCATAGTGTGGCATATGGAGGATGAGGGGATCATAGCGTGGCATATGGAGGATGAGGGGATCATAGCGTGGCATATGGAGGATGAGGGGATCATAGTGTGGCATATGGAGGATGAGGGGATCATAGTGTGGCATATGGAGGATGAGGGGATCATAGCGTGGCATATGGAGGATGAGGGGCTCATAGTGTGGCATATGGAGGATGAGGGGATCATAGTGCGGCATATGGAGGATGATGGGATCATAGTGTAACATATGGACGATGATGGGATTATAGCGTTGCATATGGAGGATGAGGGGATCATAGCGTTGCATATGGAGGATGAGGGGATTATAGCATGTCATATGGAGGATGAGGGGATCATAGCATGGCAAATGGAGGATGAGGGTCTCATAGTGTGGCATATGGAGGATGAGGGGATCATAGCGTGACAACTGGAGGATGAGGGGATCATAGTGTGACATATGGAGGATGAGGGGATCATATCGTAGCATATGGAGGATGAGGGGATCATAGCGTGGCATATGGAGAATGAGGGGCTCATAGTGTAGCATATGGAGGATGAGGGGATCATAGCGTGGCATATGGAGAATGAGGGGATCATAGTGTGGCATATGGAGGATGAGGGGATCATAGTGTGGCATATGGAGGATGAGGGGATCATAGTGTGGCATATGGAGGATGAGGGGATCATAGCGTAGCATATGGAGGATGAGGGGCTCATTGTGTGGCATATGGAGGATGAGGGGCTCATAGTGTGGCATATGGAGAATGAGGGGCTCATAGTGTGGCATATGGAGGATGAGGGGATCATAGTGTGGCATATGGAGGATGATGGGATCATAGTGTGGCATATGGAGAATGAGGGGATCATAGTGTGGCATATAGAGGATAAGGGGATCATAGCGTAGCATATGGAGGATGGAGGATGAGGGGATCATAGCGTGGCATATGGAGGATGAGGGGATCATAGCGTGGCATATGGAGGATGAGGGGATCATAGTGTGGCATATGGAGGATGATGCGCTCATAGCATGGCATATGGAGGATGAGGGGATCATAGTGTGGCATATGGTGGATGAGGGGATCATAGCATAGCATATGGAGGATGAGGGGATCATAGCGTGGCATATGGAGAATGAGGGGCTCATAGTGTAGCATATGGAGGATGAGGGGATCATAGCGTAGCATATGGAGGATGAGGGGATCATAGCGTGGCATATGGAGATGAGGGGATCATAGTGTGGCATATGGAGGATGAGGGGATAATAGTGTGGCATAGGCAGGATGATGGGATCATAGTGTGGCATATGGAGGATGAGGGGATCATAGCGTAGCATATGGAGGATGAGGGGCTCATAGTGTGGCATATGGAGGATGAGGGGCTCATAGTGTGGCATATGGAGGATGATGGGATTATAATGTGGCATATGGAGGATGAGGGGATCATAATGTGTCATATGGAGGATGAGAGGATCATAGTGTGGCATATGGAGGATGAGGAGATCATAGCGTTGCATATGGAGGATGAGGGGATTATAGCATGTCATATGGAGAATGAATTGATCATAGTGTGGCATATGGAGGATGAGGGAATCATAATGTGGCATATGGAGGATGAGGGGCTCATAGTGTGGCATATGGAGGATGAGGGAATAATAGTGTGGCATATGGAGGATGAGGGGCTCATAGTGTGGCATATGGAGGATGAGGGGATCATAGTGTGGCATATGGAGGATGAGGGGATCATAGTGTGGCATATGGAGGATGAGGGGATCATAGCGTAGCATATGGAGGATGAGGGGCTCATAGTGTGGCATATGGAGGATGAGGGGCTCATAGTGTGGCATATGGAGGATGATGGGATCATAGTGTGGCATATGGAGAATGAGGGGATCATAGTGTGGCATGTAGTGGATGAGGGGATCATAGTGTGGCATATGGAGGATGAGGGGATCATAGCGTAGCATATGGAGGATGAGGGGCTCATAGTGTGGCATATGGATGATGAGGGGCTCATAGTGTGGCATATGGAGGATGATGGGATTATAATGTGGCATATGGAGGATGAGGGGATTATAGCATGTCATATGGAGAATGAATTGATCATAGTGTGGCATATGGAGGATGAGGGAATCATAATGTGGCATATGGAGGATGAGGGGCTCATAGTGTGGCATATGGAGGATGAGGGAATAATAGTGTGGCATATGGAGGATGAGGGGCTCATAGTGTGGCATATGGAGGATGAGGGGATCATAGCGTGGCATATGGAGGATGAGGGGATCATAGCGTGGCATATGGAGGATGAGGGGATCATAGTGTGGCATATGGAGGATGAGGGGATCATAGTGTGGCATATGGAGGATGAGGGGATCATAGCGTGGCATATGGAGGATGAGGGGCTCATAGTGTGGCATATGGAGGATGAGGGTCACATAATGTGGCATATGGAGGATGAGGGAATCATAGTGTGGCATATGGAGGATGAGGGGCTCATAGTGTGGCATATGGAGGATGAGGGGATCATAGTGTGGCATATGGAGGATGAGGGGATCATAGTGTGGCATATGGAGGATGAGGGTATCATAGCGTAGCATATGGAGGATGAGGGGCTCATAGTGTGGCATATGGAGGATGAGGGGATCATAGTGTGGCATATGGAGAATGAGGGGATCATAGTGTGGCATGTAGTGGATGAGGGGATCATAGTGTGGCATGTAGTGGATGAGGGGATCATAGCGTGGCATATGGAGGATGAGGATGAGTGGAACATAGCGTTGCATATGGAGGATGAGGGGATCATAGTGTGGCATATGGAGGATGAGGGGATCATAGTGTGGAATATGGAGGATGAGGGGATCATAGCGTAGCATATGGAGGATGAGGGGATCATAGTGTGGCATATGGAGGATGAGGGGATCATAGTGTGGCATATGGAGGATGAGGGGATCATAGCGTGGCATATGGAGGATGAGGGGATCATAGTGTGGCATATGGAGGATGAGGGGATCATAGCGTGGCATATGGAGGATGAGGGGATCATAGTGTGGCATATGGAGGATGAGGGGATCATATTGTAGCATATGGAGGATGAGGGGATCATAGCGTGGCATATGGAGGATGAGGGGCTCATAGTGTAGCATATGGAGGATGAGGGGATCATAGCGTGGCATATGGAGGATGAGGGGATCATAGTGTGGCATATGGAGGATGAGGGGATCATAGTGTGGCATATGGAGGATGAGGGGATCATAGTGTGGCATATGGAGGATGAGGGGATCATAGCGTGGCATATGGAGGATGAGGGGCTCATAGTGTGGCATATGGAGGATGAGGGGCTCATAGTGTGGCATATGGAGGATGAGGGGCTCATAGTGTGGCATATGGAGGATGAGGGGATCATAGTGTGGCATATGGAGGATGATGGGATCATAGTGTGGCATATGGAGAATGAGGGGATCATAGTGTGGCATATAGAGGATAAGGGGATCATAGCGTAGCATATGGAGGATGGAGGATGAGGGGATCATAGCGTGGCATATGGAGGATGAGGGGATCATAGCGTGGCATATGGAGGATGAGGGGATCATAGTGTGGCATATGGAGGATGAGGGGCTCATAGCGTGGCATATGGAGGATGAGGGGATCATAGTGTGGCATATGGAGGATGAGGGGATCATAGTGTGGCATATGGAGGATGAGGGGATCATAGCGTGGCATATGGAGAATGAGGGGCTCATAGTGTAGCATATGGAGGATGAGGGGATCATAGCGTAGCATATGGAGGATGAGGGGATCATAGCGTGGCATATGGAGGATGAGGGGATCATAGTGTGGCATATGGAGGATGAGGGGATCATAGTGTGGCATATGGAGGATGAGGGGCTCATAGTGTGGCATATGGAGGATGAGGGGATCATAGCGTAGCATATGGAGGATGAGGGGCTCATAGTGTGGCATATGGAGGATGAGGGGCTCATAGTGTGGCATATGGAGGATGATGGGATTATAATGTGGCATATGGAGGATGAGGGGATCATAATGTGTCATATGGAGGATGAGAGGATCATAGTGTGGCATATGGAGGATGAGGGGATCATAGCGTTGCATATGGAGGATGAGGGGATTATAGCATGTCATATGGAGAATGACTTGATCATAGTGTGGCATATGGAGGATGAGGGGATCATAATGTGGCATATGGAGGATGAGGGGATCATAGTGTGGCATATGGAGGATGATGGGATTATAGCGTTGCATATGGAGGATGAGGGGATCATAGCGTTGCATATGGAGGATGAGGGTCTCATAACGTGACATATGGAGGATGAGGGTCTCATAGTGTGGCATATGGAGGATGAGGGGATCATAGCGTGACAACTGGAGGATGAGGGGATCATAGTGTGGCATATGGAGGATGAGGGGATCATATCGTAGCATATGGAGGATGAGGGGATCATAGCGTGGCATATGGAGAATGAGGGGCTCATAGTGTAGCATATGGAGGATGAGGGGATCATAGCGTGGCATATGGAGAATGAGGGGATCATAGTGTGGCATATGGAGGATGAGGGGATCATAGTGTGGCATATGGAGGATGAGGGGATCATAGTGTGGCATATGGAGGATGAGGGGATCATAGCGTAGCATATGGAGGATGAGGGGCTCATTGTGTGGCATATGGAGGATGAGGGGCTCATAGTGTGGCATATGGAGAATGAGGGGCTCATAGTGTGGCATATGGAGGATGAGGGGATCATAGTGTGGCATATGGAGGATGATGGGATCATAGTGTGGCATATGGAGAATGAGGGGATCATAGTGTGGCATATAGAGGATAAGGGGATCATAGCGTAGCATATGGAGGATGGAGGATGAGGGGATCATAGCGTGGCATATGGAGGATGAGGGGATCATAGCGTGGCATATGGAGGATGAGGGGATCATAGCGTAGCATATGGAGGATGAGGGGATCATAGCGTGGCATATGGAGAATGAGGGGATCATAGTGTGGCATATGGAGGATGAGGGGATAATAGTGTGGCATAGGCAGGATGATGGGATCATAGTGTGGCATATGGAGGATGAGGGGATCATAGCGTAGCATATGGAGGATGAGGGGCTCATAGTGTGGCATATGGAGGATGAGGGGCTCATAGTGTGGCATATGGAGGATGATGGGATTATAATGTGGCATATGGAGGATGAGGGGATCATAATGTGTCATATGGAGGATGAGAGGATCATAGTGTGGCATATGGAGGATGAGGAGATCATAGCGTTGCATATGGAGGATGAGGGGATTATAGCATGTCATATGGAGAATGAATTGATCATAGTGTGGCATATGGAGGATGAGGGAATCATAATGTGGCATATGGAGGATGAGGGGCTCATAGTGTGGCATATGGAGGATGAGGGGATCATAGTGTGGCATATGGAGGATGAGGGGCTCATAGTGTGGCATATGGAGGATGAGGGGATCATAGTGTGGCATATGGAGGATGAGGGGATCATAGTGTGGCATATGGAGGATGAGGGGATCATAGCGTAGCATATGGAGGATGAGGGGCTCATAGTGTGGCATATGGAGGATGAGGGGCTCATAGTGTGGCATATGGAGGATGATGGGATCATAGTGTGGCATATGGAGAATGAGGGGATCATAGTGTGGCATCTCGTGGATGAGGGGATCATAGCGTGGCATATGGAGGATGGAGGATGAGGGGATCATAGCGTGGCATATGGAGGATGAGGGGATCATAGCGTGGCATATGGAGGATGAGGGGATCATAGTGTGGCATATGGAGGATGAGGGGATCATAGCGTAGGATATGGAGGATGAGGGGATCATAGCGTGGCATATGGAGAATGAGGGGCTCATAGTGTAGCATATGGAGGATGAGGGGATCATAGCGTGGCATATGGAGAATGAGGAGATCATAGTGTGGCATATGGAGGATGAGGGGATCATAGTGTGGCATATGGAGGATGAGGGGATCATAGTGTGGCATATGGAGGATGAGTGGATCATAGCGTAGCATATGGAGGATGAGGGGCTCATAGTGTGGCATATGGATGATGAGGGGCTCATAGTGTGGCATATGGAGGATGATGGGATTATAATGTGGCATATGGAGGATGAGGGGATCATAATGTGTCATATGGAGGATGAGAGGATCATAGTGTGGCATATGGAGGATGAGGGGATCATAGCATTGCATGTGGAGGATGAGAGGATTATAGCATGTCATATGGAGGATGAGGGGCTCATAGTGTGGCATATGGAGGATGATGGAATTATAATGTGGCATATGGAGGATGAGGGGATCAGAGCGTTGCATATGGAGGATGATGGGGTCATAATGTGGCATATGGAGGATGAGGGGCTCATAGTGTGGCATATGGAGGATGAGGGGCTCATAGTGTGGCATATGGAGGATGAGGGGCTCATAGTGTGGCATATGGAGGATGATGGGATTATAATGTAGCATATGGAGGATGAGGGGTTCATAGTGTGGCATATGGAGGATGAGGGGATCATAGTGTAGGCCCCAGGATGGCAAAATTGCCCGGCTCGGGGCAAATTATTATTTGGTTGCACTCAAAGGGGTATCTGTATCTTCGCGGGACCACGATTGTAATTGTTGACGGGGGGGGGGGAGGGGAAGTGCCATCAATAATTTTTGTTGACGGGGGAGGGGGGGGAGGGGGGGGTGCAATCGCCTTTTTACAAACTTCGTTTATTTAACGTATGTACCGCGGGTGTGCATCCGCTTCCGCGTTTTTCCAAAACAAACACCATATTTTGGCTATTTCAGCACCACGCGTTGTCCACTGATTCACTACTGTCTGTGCGTGTCATTCACTCTCAACATGGATAAAACTACAATGAGCATTCTTCGGGTGTGGGTAGATTCTCTATTCAGACATTATAGCCGATACGTGGGACTGTCGGTTCGATATTGTAAAAAAAAAAAAAAAAACGCATTTTTTTTTTTTTTTTTAAAGAATATATTTTTTTTTTTCAAAACTCAAAATTATCTGGCGGGCCGGATGGGAAGCTTTGGCGGGCCGGATGTGGCCCGCGGGCCGCCTATTGGTAACCACTGGTGTAGCCTATGGAGGAAGAGGGGATCATAGCGTAGCATATGGAGGATGAGGGGATGATAGTGTGGCATATGGAGGATGCGGGGATCATATCGTATCATATGGAGGATGAGGGGCTCATAGTGTGGCACATGGAGGATGAGGGGCTAATAATGTGGCATATGGAGGATGAGGGGCTCATAGTGTGGCATATGGAGGATGAGGGGCTCATAGTGTGGCATATGGAGGATGATGGGATTATAATGTGGCATATGGAGGATGAGGGGATCATAATGTGGCATATGGAGGATGAGGGGCTCATAGTGTGGCATATGGAGGATGAGGGGATCATAGTGCGGCATATGGAGGATGATGGGATCATAGTGTAGCATATGGAGGATGATGGGATTATAGCGTTGCATATGGAGGATGAGGGGATCATAGCGTTGCATATGGAGGATGAGGGGATTATAGCGTGTCATATGGAGGATGATGGGATCATAGCGTGGCATAAGGAGGATGAGGGTCTCATAGTGTGGCATATGGAGGATGAGGGGATCATAGCGTGACATCTGGAGGATGAGGGGATCATAGTGTGGCATATGGAGGATGAGGGGATCATAGCGTAGCATATGGAGGATGAGGGGATCATAGCGTGGCATATGGAGAATGAGGGGATCATAGCATGCCATATGGAGGATGATGGTCTCATAGTGTGGCATATGGAGGATGAGGGGATCATAGCGTGACATATGGAGGATGAGGGGCTCATAATGTGTCATATGGAGGATGAGGGGATCATAGCGTGGCATATGGAGGATGAGGGGCTCATAGTGTGGCATATGGAGGATGAGGGGATCATAGCATGGCATATGGAGGATGAGGGGATTATAGCGTGGCATATGGAGGATGAGGGGATCATATTGTGGCATATGGAGGATGAGGGTCTCATAGTGTGGCATATGGAGGATGAGGGGATCATAGCGTGACATATGGAGGATGAGGGGATCATAGCGTGGCATATGGAGGATGAGGGGCTCATAGCGTGGCATATGGAGGATGAGGGGATCATAGTGTGGCATATGGAGGATGAGGGGATCATAGTGTGGCATATGGAGGATGAGGGGATCATAGCGTAGCATATGGAGGATGAGGGGCTCATAGTGTGGCATATGCAGGATGAGGGGCTCATAGTGTGGCATATGGAGGATGATGGGATCATAGTGTGGCATATGGAGAATGAGGGGATCATAGTGTGGCATATAGAGGATAAGGGGATCATTGCGTGGCATATGGAGGATGGAGGATGAGGGGATCATAGCGTGGCATATGGAGGATGAGGGGATCATAGCGTGGCATATGGAGGATGAGGGGATCATAGTGTGGCATATGGAGGATGAGGGGATCATAGTGTGGCATATGGAGAATGAGGGGCTCATAGTGTAGCATATGGAGGATGAGGGGATCATAGTGTGGCATATGGAGGATGAGGGGATCATAGCGTTGCATATGGAGAATGAGGGGCTCATAGTGTAGCATATGGAGGATGAGGGGATAATAGCGTAGCATATGGAGGATGAGGGGATCATAGCGTGGCATATGGAGAATGAGGGGATCATAGTGTGGCATATGGAGGATGAGGGGATCATAGTGTGGCATATGGAGGATGATGGGATCATAGTGTGGCATATGGAGAATGAGGGGATCATAGTGTGGCATATAGAGGATAAGGGGATCATAGCGTAGCATATGGAGGATGGAGGATGAGGGGATCATAGCGTGGCATATGGAGGATGAGGGGATCATAACGTGGCATATGGAGGATGAGGGGATCATAGTGTGGCATATGGAGGATGATGCGCTCATAGCATGGCATATGGAGGGTGAGGGGATCATAGTGTGGCATATGGTGGATGAGGGGATCATAGCATAGCATATGGAGGATGAGGGGATCATAGCGTGGCATATGGAGAATGAGGGGCTCATAGTGTAGCATATGGAGGATGAGGGGATCATAGCGTGGCATATGGAGAATGAGGGGATCATAGTGTGGCATATGGAGGATGAGGGGATCATAGTGTGGCATATGCAGGATGAGGGGATCATAGCGTGACAACTGGAGGATGAGGGGATCATAGTGTGGCATATGGAGGATGAGGGGATCATATCGTAGCATATGGAGGATGAGGGGATCATAGCGTGGCATATGGAGAATGAGGGGCTCATAGTGTAGCATATGGAGGATGAGGGGATCATAGCGTGGCATATGGAGAATGAGGGGATCATAGTGTGGCATATGGAGGATGAGGGGATCATAGTGTGGCATATGGAGGATGAGGGGATCATAGCGTGGCATATGGAGGATGAGGGGATCATAGTGTGGCATATGGAGGATGAGGAGATCATAATGTGTCATATGGAGGATGAGGGGCTCATAGCGTGGCATATGGAGGATGAGGGGATCATAGTGTGGCATATGGAGGATGAGGGGATCATAGTGTGGCATATGGAGGATGAGGGGATCATAGCATGGCATATGGAGGATGAGGGGATCATAGCGTGGCATATGGAGGATGAGGGGATCATAGCGTGGCATATGGAGGATGAGGGGATCATAGTGTGGCATATGGAGGATGAGGGGATCATAGCGTGGCATATGGAGGATGAGGGGATCATAGTGTGGCATATGGAGGATGAGGGGATCATAGCGTGGCATATGGAGGATGAGGGGATCATAGTGTGGCATATGGAGGATGAGGGGATCATAGTGTGTCATATGGAGGATGAGGGCATCATAGCGTGGCATATGGAGGATGAGGGGATCATACTGTGTCATATGGAGGATGAGGGCATCATAGCGTGGCATATGGAGGATGAGGGGATCATAGTGTGTCATATGGAGGATGAGGGGATCATTGTGTGGCATATGGAGGATGAGGGGCTCATAGTGTGGCATATGGAGGATGAGGGGATCATAGTGTGGCATATGGAGGATGAGGGGCTCATAGCGTGGCATATGGAGGATGAGGGGCTCATAGCGTGGCATATGGAGGATGAGGGGATCATAGTGTGGCATATGGAGGATGAGGGGATCATATCGTGGCATATGGAGGATGAGGGGATCATAGTGTGGCATATGGAGGATGAGGGGATCATAGTGTGGCATTTGGAGGATGAGGGGATCATAGTGTAGCATATGGAGGATGAGGGGATCATAATGTGGCATATGGAGGATGAGGGACTCATAGTTTGGCATATGGAGGATGAGGGGATCATAGTGTGGCATATGGAGGATGAGGGGATCATAGTGTGGCATATGGAGGATGAGGGGATCATAGCGTGGCATATGGAGGATGAGGGGATCATAATGTGGCATATGGAGGATGAGGGGATCATAGTGTGGCATATGGAGGATGAGGGGATCATAATGTGGCATATGGAGGATGAGGGGATCATAGTGTGGCATATGGAGGATGAGTTACACTTTTAACAAAATGTAACCGCATTTATTTTGTAAAATACCAGCCCTGTAGGGAATTACCGGGAACTCATAGGCTAATGGTTAGTCCGAATAGTATTGACTATTGATCCATGTAGTCTATTCCTTGATCGCACTAAACACACACGAGCAAGTCTGTTTCGCCATCAAGCAATCCGCCATGATGAAAAAGCAGGCTTTTAAAGGGAATGGGATTGGACATTTTGATTTGTTTATTGCATCACGCCCAAGTCACACCTATAATTAATTAAGAAACTAGGTTCAGCCCATTTGCGCGTTGCGCCGTGCTTAGCACCCAAAAAACACACCGGTAAACTCGCAAAAATTGACTTGGACACACCCTAAATGGACTTTACGCCATGCTGTTAGACCAAGCGCCAAGATCGCCAAGATAGAGCCCTAGACCAGGTTTGTGGTGGTTTAAGCGCAAGCACTTTCTGCTGCCTCAAGATAGCAATATGCCAAAAATAATCCTGGCCACTCCTCATCTTAAGATCAACATGCCCAGTTCACTTGTAATGGGCGCAAGAATACATGGTATTTAAACGACGTGAACGCAAGGCGTTATAATGAACCATGCGCCAGGTGTAAGATAGCAAAGACACTTGCGTTTGGGTTAGCGCCGCTTAGCGCCGGGTGTAAGATAGGGCCCCAGATGTCCAGTTGCTCTGCGCAACCCAGTTGTTAAGCGAGATATATCCAGTTAACAAGACACCACCTATCCAGTCATAGCTCTGCGCTATCCAATTGGGTCACGCTGCACTATCCAGCTGGATATCTCGCTAGAAAGGTGGTGTCTCGTTTGGCCATGTTTATGCATTATTAAAAGAACACAGACTGAGATAATAATGAAAATCGTCTTTATGTATGCATTCTAAAGAGCGAGTCATAAAAATATGGCAAGAGGAAAGGGAAAACTACAAAAGAGGAAGACTTTATTATTCAATCCAGCAATCTGTCAAAAATAAAGACATCTTTATGTCAGGAGAAAGGATTTAACAGTTAAACTAAAAATATATTTATGTCAGAAGAAAAGATTTAACAGTTAAACTGACAAGATTAAGGATGGGGCCCCGCGGGCTAAACTGCTGGTTAAAGATGGTAGGGAAACCCCCAGATGGGCTGTGTGAGTGTGCTATGCCTGGGACAGTTCAGTATGTTCTTTTAAAAAATATATAGGGAGAGAGGAAGGCATTATTCAAAGGTGTTTCAGAGTTAGGAGTTTTCTTTTAAAACTGCATGGTCAAAAACAACAACAACTGATTGAAAAGTAATTTATGCAACTGGGTTATTTTCAGAAATGTAGTTGAACAATTTTTTTATTTTTTATTTAAAAATGTATTTGATTTTAATTTTTTATCGACCAGCAGAGGGCAGTAATAGGCCTCGAAGCGTAGCCAATAAGCTGCCGTAAATGACACAAGAAGAAGACGCCCAAGGGTGTGTCCCAGGCTGCGTCCCAATATTCTTCACTCCTCTCCTACTTTCCTCCACTCTCCCACCACTCCTCTCCTACCCGGAAGTATGCAACACAGTCGGAATGTTAACTTTTTTAAATTTTTTAAATTTTGTTTTCAGATTTTTTCCACCATTTTTCTCCCAATTTAGTAGCCAATTGAACCCCTATTCTAATTAAATTCCCCCCATGTAGCAACCGCTAGAGAACCACCACTATACAACCCCGTCAGCCGGTAGTAGGAAAAAGGGCACCGCGTCCTCTACAGGGCACGACTCCTCGAGCTCCTGACCGTGATTCCAACTCGCCCAGGGCCTTTTTGTGCGCAGCGATTCTCTCCGAGCCCCTCCCTCTGATATATTTTATAGGCGTACAATACAAATATTAACACCGTTATATAATTTATATTTTATATATAACTGGAAGCTGATTAGAAATAATGTAGTGGATTAGAGCGTAACTCACCGCTCCATGGACAGCCTCTTCCAGGTTCTCCTCACGCCGCAAAAGTCGCAATTTCACTTTTCCGCTTTCTACTGCGAGTTCGTGGTCTTCGTTTGCAAGGACTCTTTCTCTGACTGTATGAATAGTGAAAATGTAAACATACCTATGATATAAACAGTCAGCGAAATACTTGATACATTTAATCTATTAAACTTGAAAACCACAAAACAACATTCAAATGTACAATATAATAATGTGTGTTGTTTTATCTTTCTGTCGTGTTATCTGGACCCAGAGTCGGTATTAAAGGTTCGGTTGATTGATTGATAATAATACACAGTGCTCGTAAATCCCTCTATAATTTGGTCAATGAACCCTGATATTAAACCGAGCCCGACATTTTAACGAAATTAAAAGTAGGCTACTTTTCATTCGGTTTCGCTTTCTGGTTTGGCTCTTCTCAAACAAGAGCACAATCATTCACGTTGCACATATTTAGTAAATAATTATTTTGATTTTTAATCGCGTAGCACACACATTTTCAGAAAAATGCAATTGCCTACTTTTATTTAATTTGTTTTAAATTAATGTAACAATTACTGCGCGGCTTGCGCACGTTTCCTTACCGTCCTTGGATTTAAAGGAAACTGTTGCTGCTCCGCCGGTGAACTCCACTTGACAATCCCCGCCGCCGGATTTCTTTTTGCTCTGAAAATAAATCTGTAGTTTGTTCCTTGTCGCTTTGGGGGGATTAGACCCCCATTCACCAGCGACAGCGACTGCATACGGATAGTCCTCCATCGCTAATGGACTAAAGTTTCGCTTTTGATCATTCTGTATTGAGCGGAAATCACTACCAGAGCCACAGGAAAGCGCTTTATTGCCTGGGTTTTCAAGATAAGGAAACTGTATGATATGCAATGACTATGTATATATTTGGGGACATATTTTAAAATAGAAAGCCTTTTTTGAAGAAAAAAAAAACAATTTTTTGAACCATTTTAAACTTATGATGGATGCCTTTAAGCCTGGGTGGGGGTCCCTGGATCCGAAAAGGTTGAAAACCCCTGCTCTAAAAAATAGACTTTCTTGTTCATCTTTTGAACATGTTGGACGTCACTCACGTTAAGACACAAATAGAAAAACTTCAACACACCCGAGTCGACATAGACGACTACTGAACAGACGGTTGCAGGTGTGAGATCGCTTCTGGAACACTTTGTTTTGTTTTTTTGGATAAATTATCTTGTTTTGGTGAAATATCTCTCTTCATAGGCCGACTTTGCCATTTGGGGGTCCGTTTCAAAATCCAACTGGAATTAAATTAGGCCTACACAACAAACAAAGGCATGTAACTGAAATTAGCCTTACTTTAATATCAGTTTTTCAATTAGATTTACAACCTTGAGCTTTCAAAAAAGAATCATTGGACTATAACTTCAACAAATGCTCCATCGAGCGCAATGCGCCATTTCAGCACAAACTTGCAGCCTATTAAAAGAAAGTCCCCGACTTCCCTCAATATATGACAGAAAGCAATTTGGCTAGCAGAATTTTCTATTAGCGACGATACTGCAAGACGTATTTGCGGCACCAAATAAAGTTGTTACTTAGCTACAGGGTTATTATAGTTTTAAATTTTTCATTCGTTTTTATTTTTATTTTGTTTTTCATTTTGATTTCAATTTCAGTTTAGTTTTAGTTAGTTTTAAGAATGGGTTTTAGTTTAGTTTCCGTTTCTTGGAAATGCTTTAAGTTTCAGTTTTTGGGCGGGTACCCCATGTAATGTTTTAGATAGATAGATAGATAGATAGATAGATAGATAGATATGCTTTATTGTCATTGTCAATTTTCATAACAACGAGATTGAAGAAGTGCATCCTCCACAGTATAAAAAAAAGGAGCTATAAAAAACATTAATGAAATAAAATAAAATACACACATTCATACTGGAACACTCCCCTTTTGCACATCTCCCCTATCAAACCAATTCTAATAAGATAAAAATATAATAAAAATAAATAAATAAAAGCACACATTTATACTGGACACTATTGCACATCCCCCCATATTGCACTTTAAAAAAAAACAGCCTTAGTGCATCTATTTATTATTTAGTGCCATTACTGCTTTGGGATAAAAACTGTTCTTTAACCGGTTTGTTCTTGTTTTAAAAGTCCTGTATCTCCTGCCTGAGGGCAGCAGCTCAAACAAACAATGTCCTGGGTGTGATGAGTCCTTGAGGATATTTTTTGCCTTTGTAAGACAACGAGAGCTATAGAGAACTTCCAGAGAGGGGAGAGGGCAGCCAATGATTTTCCCGGCGGTGGTGATGATCCTCTGGAGCGCCTTCTTTTCTGCTGCTGTGCAGCTGGCGTACCACACACACAAACAGTATGTGAGCACACTTTCTATAGAGCAGTGGTAGAAGGCCACAAGCAGCTTCTGGGAGAGGTGGTTCCTCCTGAGCACTCTCAGGAAGTAAAGTCTCTGCTGTGCCTTCTTTACCTGCTCTGTGGTGTTAGCGCTCCAGTTCAGGCCCTCCTCAATCTTGACGCCCAGGAACCGGAACGTCGAGACCCTCTCCACACTGACCCCCCTGATGTAGAGTGGTGTAATGTCTGTTTTTTTCCTCCTGTAGTCGATGATCAGCTCCTTTGTCTTGGTGGTATTAAGAACCAGGTTGTGGTCCCCGCACCACCGCAACAGCTGCTCTACCTCATCCCTGTATGCCGACTCATCCCCTCCAGAGATGAGTCCGACCACCGTGGTGTCGTCGGCGAACTTTATGATGGTGTTGCTGGGGTGGGCGGGGGCACAGTCGTGGGTGTAGAGGGTGTAGAGTAGGGGGCTCAGCACGCAGCCCTGCGGGGAGCCAGTGCTGAGACTAATAGCTGTGGAGGTGTGGGGGCCTACTCTAACCTTCTGGGAGCGACCCGACAGGAAGTCCAGGATCCAGTAGCAGATGGATGTTGAGAGTCCCAGGTCTGCCAGCTTGGGCACCAGACTGTGGGGGAGTATAGTGTTAAAAGCCGAGCTAAAATCCACAAAGAGCAGCCTCGCATAGCTCTCCCGCTGCTCCAGATGGGTCAAAGCAGCATGGAGAGCTGTAGCAATAGCATCCTCTGTGGATCTATTTGCCTTGTAGGCAAACTGATGTGTGTCCAGAGCAGGTGGCAGGCTGTCGATGATGTGACTCCGTACCAGTTTCTCGAAACACTTCATAATAATGGGTGTGAGTGCAACTGGACAGTAGTCGTTCATGCTGTTAATGGTAGACTTTTTTGGCAGCGGGATTATGACCGAGCGCTTCAGGCAGGATGAGACAGTGGACTGGGACAGGGACTGGTTAAAGATTTTGGTAAAAACTCCAGCCAGCTGGTCCACGCAGTCTTTCAGCACCCGTCCAGCCACACCATCGGGTCCTGCAGCTTTCCACGGGTTCACCGCCCTCAGCGTACGCCTCACCTCACACTCCTCCACTGTGAGTGTGTAGCCGCTGTGGACAGGTGGGTGTGATGTGGCCGCCGCTGACTCCACCTCAAAGCGGGCAAAGAAGAGGTTCAGCTCCTCTGCCAGCGAGGCGTCACCCTTAGCAAAGAGTTTAGAACACCCTTAGAGATTTAGAACAGGTATTGTGTCGGCTACATGTTTAAACCCGGTAAAACAAGCAATACATCGAATTATTTTTTTACATTTATGTAAATTAATTTTGCAAACCATCTCAAACTAGCTTGAATGATTGAATGAAAATGACAGGACTTAACAACAATGCACTATATGTGAACATCAACAAGCGTGTGTGTGTGTGTAGTGTGTGTGTGTGTGTGTGTGTGTGTGTGTGTGTGTAGTGTGTGTGTGTGTGTGTGTAGTGTGTGTGTGTGTGTGTGTGTGTGTGACAGTTGGGTCACAGGTAGGCTACTCCACTGGCCCATCCGCCAAAATAAATAGGCTATAAACACTTTTTAAATGAGATTATACATAATTGCATTAAAAAGTTTGGTGCTGGTTTAAAACAACTTTAGTTCTTTATTAAATATGAAAATATACCAATCGCTAGTGCGAAATTATGGACAAGGTCATCTTTCTGAACAGTTTCGACCAATCGCAGATGCGTTGGAAATCGTGGATGACTTCTTTGCCTGGGAATTTAACATTTTGAGGCGAGATGCGCAGTTCAGTCGGGGATAAAACAATTATTGCCGTAATAGTCAGCTAATATTACATAGATTTGTTCTCTTAGTCGCTTAGCTTGCTTGGAATAAATAGAGACAGCTGAGTTGGCTAGATAGGTATTGTTTCACGAGGCTGAAGTTGGTTTCTTATTCGCAGCTTCTTATTCGTAATTCCACCTTAAATTATTTGAACTGGTTTCTTATTTGCGGCTGCTTGTGTCTCATGTCTCGTTCCGTTTCTGGTATTCCGTTTGTCTGTAAATCCACCCCGTGTTTTCCCTCACAGGCTGAGCGCCTGAACCCCAGGCTGAGCGCCTGAACCCCAGACTGAGCGCCTGGCCCTGACCGCGGGCCCCCACGCCATCCGCGGTCCCCCACACCTGTTCCTGACCCCCAGGCTGAGCGCCTGAACCTCAGGTTGAGTGCCTGGCCCTGACCGCGTGCCCCCGTGCCATCCGCGGTCCCCCACACCTGTTCCTGACCCCCAGGCTGAGCGCCTGAACCTCAGGTTGAGTGCTTGGCCCTGACCGCGGGCCCCCACGCCATCCGCGGGTCTTCGCACCTGTTCCTGACCCCGGCGCCCCGCACCAGTTCCTGCCAAGTCAAGTCAAGTTCCTGTCCCTCAAGTTCCTGTTCTGCCTGATTCCTGCCCTGCCATCCCTGTCACGTCCAGTTCCTGCCCAGTCGTTCCCGGCCCGTCTCCTGTGTGTCTCTCTTCATGGCCCGTTTCCTGTCTTGCCCGTGCCTGTTTTCCATTAAATGTACTTCCTGGCGGAGTTTTCCCCTGAGCCGTCTCTGTGCCTTGCATTTGGGTCCAGTCCCCCTCAGGAACGCAACAGCTTGTTCACAATTTTACAGGCTGTTTCAGAACAGTTTTTAAAGACTTAATTCATCTTGAGCCGCATATTAGCCTACACTGTGTAAAGCAAGCATTTTTCATTTGTTTCTGAGCAATACAGATGTACTCAGCCAGGCAGAAATCACTTTTTATACAAAGTACAGGTGCAACTCAAAAAATTAGAATATTGTGAAAAAGTTCAATATTGGAAACTCATGGTGTCACACTCTAATCAACTAATTAACTCAAAACACCTGCAAAGGTTTCCTGAGCCTTTAAATGGTCTCTCAGTCTGGTTCAGTAGGCTACACATTCATGGGGAAGACTGCTGACTTGACAGATGTCCAGAAGACAGTCATTGACACCCTCCACAAGGAGGGTAAGCCACAAAAGGTCATTGCTAAAGAAGCTGGTTGTTCACAGAGTGCTGTATCCAAGCATATTCATAGAAAGTTGAGTGGAAGGAAAAAGTGTGGTAGGAAAAGGTGCACAAGCAACAGGGATAACCGCAGCCTTGAGAGGATTGTCAAGCAAAATCCATTCAAGAATTTGGGGGAGCTTCACAAGGAGTGGACTGAGGCTGGAGTCAGTGCATCAAGAGCCATCACGCACAGGCGAATCCAGGACATGGGCTACAAATGTCGCATTCTTCGTGTCAAGTCACTCCTGAACCAGAGACAACGTCAGAATTGTCTTACCTGGGCTAAGGAGAAAAAGAACTGGACTGTTGCTCAGTGGTCCAAAGTCCTCTTTTCAGATGAAAGTAAATTTTGCATTTCATTTGGAAATCAAGGTCCCAGAGTCTGGAGGAAGAGTGAAAGGCACAGAATCCACGTTGCTTGAAGTCCAGTGTGAAGTTTCCACAGTCAGTGATGATTTGGGGTGCCATGTCATCTGCTGGTGTTGGTCCACTGTGTTTTCTGAAGTCCACAGTCAACGCAGCCATCTACCAGGAAATGTTAGAGCACTTAATGCTTCCTTCTGCTGACAAGCTTTATGGAGATGCTGATTTCATTTTCCAGCAGGACTTGGCACCTGCCCACACTGCCAAAAGTACCAAAAGCTGGTTCAATGACTATGGTATTACTGTACTTGATTGGTCAGATGAGAGACACCAGACCCAACAAGTATTGAGTGCATAGAAATTAACATACTTTTCAGAAGGCTGACATTTCTGTTTAAAATATCCTTTTTTATTGATCTTATGTAATGTTCTAATTTTCTGAGACACTGAATTTGGGTTTTCATTTGCTGTAAGCCATAATCATCAAAATTACAAGAAATAAAGGCTTGAAATATTTCACTCTATGTGTAATGAATCTATATAATATATGAGTTTCACTTTCTGACATGAGTGACAAAAAATATTGAACTTTTATGTATGTTTGCATTGTTATAATGTGTGTACAAAATGAGGCTGAAATATTCATATTCACAGCTCCGGACTTTAATATTATGGTGAACGCTTATACGATCCTTAGCGAGCGACAGCTTTCAGAGGGTATATCCATTTTGGGTCAGTCCTAATGCCTGAAGAGAGGGTCTTCCCTTGTTCAGTCAGTGTAATTTCTACCTAGTTTCCCATCTTAGTTTTAGTCAGAGGTGTAGACTCGAGTCAAATGACTTGGACTCAAGTCAGACTCGAATTTGATGACTTTAGACTCGACAAAATTAAAAAGACTTGCAACTCGACTTTGACTCGTGACTTCACTTAAACTTCATCCTTGTAAGACTGAAAAATGGATTATCAGTCATAAACCCTTGGAGCTGGTGGTGACTTCCTTGAGGGTGCAATAAAACAATTCACCAGCTGGCCTGATAACTTTTTTCCTCTGACCTCTCATGGCCTCGTAAACGACAGCTGGAATTAA
This sequence comes from Ilyophis sp. 1 JC-2022, assembly GCA_022702515.1. Lineage (NCBI taxonomy): Eukaryota > Metazoa > Chordata > Actinopteri > Anguilliformes > Synaphobranchidae > Ilyophis > Ilyophis sp. 1 JC-2022. Next base: position 84,035,107 of record CM040401.1, read on the forward strand.
CCCTACAAATGGACATTAGAAGACATTCTGCAGGATGTTTGTTCCTCCTAATGAGGAACCCAGGTTTGTTCACAGGCCGTAAAAGACATGTAAACAAGCACCCAAGGCTCTTGCACTGAATGGCTCTTGGACTCTATGGACTGAAACAAAGCTGTATATGTATCTTGCATCATATGTATGTGCATGTAAATGAGTATAAAGTAATTGTGGATAATATGATAAATCTGGTGAACTGGGATTAATACTAATTGAAGTGTGGGGTATGTGAAAGTATAAGAGTGGGAGGAATAAAGAATGTGAAAGAAAGGAGGATTGTATAAGTTATCAGGGATGCGCTTGTCCATATAAGTATCTGGAACCTAGAGTGGCCATCACCGGGACCTCGCCTGATATCTAGATAAATGATAGGGAAGATCATAAGATCACGTGCTGTCATTAAAATAATTTTATTACTATCACTAGATCGGGGGGGAGTAGAGTTATCTTCCTGGAGGGGGGGGGGGGGGGGGGGGGCGGGTGTCCGGGTGGTGAGGAGTGACATCTCTTCCTGCCAGACCTTATTTGGACAAACAAAGGGAATTGTGGAATGTGGAACGCCTGCTCAGGACTGCATTTAAGGAAAGTCCAAAGGGATATTCAAGGAGAAACTGCTTAACAGTTCTCCTGGTACCATAGTCACACCGTATGGAAGAAACTGCTTAACAGTTCTCCTGGTACCATAGTCACACCGTATGGGAGAATCTGCTTAACAGTTCTCCTGGTACCATAGTCACACCGTATGGAAGAATCTGCTTAACAGTTCTCCTGGTACCATAGTCACACCATATGGGAGAATTTGCTTAACAGTTCTCCTGGTACCATAGTCACACCATATGGGAGAATCTGCTTAACAGTTCTCCTGGTACCATAGTCACACCGTATGGGAGAATCTGCTTAACAGTTCCCCTGGTACCATAGTCACACCATATGGGAGAATCTGCTTAACAGTTCTCCTGGTACCATAGTCACACCGTACGGAATCATTTGGTTATATACTTTGTTTAACCTGTTCATGTTTCTTTGGCTTAGCAGCATGTTATCCTGTGTTTAGCTCTAGGTATTGAATGTGTTCATGTTTGCTCTCACAGTCGTAACCAGTGATTATTGTCATTAATAAATTACCATGATTCACATCAACTGCATCTTTCTTTTCAACCCTTTTCCAGCTCCAAGTGCTTACCCAGAGTATATGATCTGCACTGCAGTGTTCTGAGCACTGTGGTATGTATTCTTGAGTCTCAGAGTCAGAACCTATGCGTCTCGCTCAGGGCTGAGTGCAAGTTCCCAGTATGGGAGAATCTGCTTAACAGGTCTCCTGGTGCTGTAAGTGGTACCATAGTCCATCCTGTATGGGCCTGGCAATTACATTATTCTATTCCTAGACTTGATTTGCGTGGTCTCTGTGAATTGTGTCTCTATTACTAGATTTCACATGGACTAATCTTGTTTATGGTAATGTGACTGCTCTGCTAGGCCTTAGCCAGTACTAAGAGGATTCTATGTTCAAAACCACTGAGCAGCGGTGATGGTGATATGTTCAAAACCTCTGAGTTTCTGTTTCCTAGTAATTGGTAGATCTTATGGTCAAAAACCTCTGTGATATGTTCCAAATCCTCTGAGTTTCTAGTTAACCTCGTAGATTCTATGGTACAAAACCTCTGTACACCTGTGATGGTGACACGTTCCAAACCATCTGAGTTTCTATGGGCTAGGGTCTCTGAGCTTGTCAGTCCGATTCAGTGTGTCAGTCTGCACCCCGTATCCGGGGCTATCAGCGTCCCCGGTATAGATAGTTTCAACAGAACAGAATTCCACTCACAATCAAGCATCAATTCTAAATTGGAGTCAGATAAATGTGTAAATAAATGAGTGATATTTCACGATCACTTTTTACCTTTTTCCACAGCAATAGCGGAATACATCACGCTTAAACCTTCGCTCCGAGCTATTCCCTCATTGGTCCAGCTGTGCGGAGATATACAGGTGCAGCTCAAAAAATTAGAACATCATGAAAAAGTTCAATATTTTTTGTCACTCATTTCAGAAAATTAAACTCATATATTATATAGATTCATTACACATAGAGTGAAATATTTCAAGCCTTTATTTCATGTAATTTTGATGATTATGGCTTACAGCTAATGAAACCCAAAATTCAGTGTCTCAGAAAATTAGAATATTTTGCTTTAACATATTTTTAAAGTATCATATTTAATATTTGGTCGCATATCCTTTGCATGCTGTTACTTCCTGAAGTCTGTGACCAATCAACATCAAAAGACTCTTGATATCTTATTTTCAGGTACTGTTACAAGCGATACTATAACCTCTTTGCATTTGAACTGATCTCTATGGGAATTTGGGGGTGAGACTAGATTCAGCTGTAAATTACACTGGTACAGTATGGAACACATGGCTGGCTAAATGGCTGTAAGTCATCAAGGGTCTGAGCTATCGAACGAGCCCCAAACCATCACTCTGTTGCCAGATATGGAGTAGATGTGGATGGATCATTGCAAGGGTTATTTCTCCTGACTCATTTTCCTATAGAACTCTATGGGGAAAAAAGTCAGGAGAAGCCCTTAAAGGGATCCATCCACATCTACTCCATATCTGGCCGCAGAGTGATGGTTTGGGGCTCGTTTGATACCTTAGACCCTTGATGACGTACAGCCATTTCGCCAGTCATGTGTTCCATACTGTACCAGCGTAATTTACAGCTGAATCTAGTCTTACCCCCCAATTCTCATAGAGATCAGTTCAAATGCAGAGAGGTTATAATATCGCTTGTAGAATCATAGAATCTTCAGGAAGTAACAGCATGCAAAGGATATGCGACCAAATATTAAATATGATACTTTAAAAATATGTTAAAGAAAAATATTCTAATTTTCTGAGACACTGAATTTGGGTTTTCATTAGCTATAAGCCATAATCATCAAAATTACAAGAAATAAAGGCTTGAAATATTTCACTCTATGTGTAATGAATCTATATAATATATGAGTTTCACTTTCTGAAATGAGTGACAAAAAATATTGAACTTTTTCACGATATTCTAATTTTTTGAGCTGCACCTGTACATCCTTTTGACTTGAAGATTTCTTTTAAATTAAATTTTATTTAACCTTGATTTAACCAGGAAGTCCAATTGAGATGAAAGAAAATCTCTTTTTCAAGAGACCTGGCCAAGGTAGCAGCCAAATAATTTGAAAAGTACAACATACAAATTCACAATACACAATACATCATACAACATGATTCACAATTTATGCAAAATGACAACAAGTTAGTCACAAAAAGAAATTGCACACCTCATTTGTTAAGCTTGGAACTATACATTTAAAATCATCCAATTAAATTAATTTGTCCAATTGCAACTTTTTTTAGAGGTTATTCCATGCCCATGGTGCAAGATAATAAAAATCAGTTTTGCCCAGATCTGTAAAAACCAGAGGAGTGTTAAGCAACCCTTGACTAGAACGTAACTGGTAGCCACTAGAGTTGAGGCAGAGGAGTGTCCAGAGGTAGATTGGACGTTTGCTCAGAATTGCCTTGTCGATAAAAACCAACCAGTGTTGTTCTCTGCAAGTGATGTCCAACCCACCAATTAATAGAGTGTGCAATGGTGGGTTAAATAATGTTCTTTTGCAGAATTTAATTAATTAATTAATTTTCAAGTTGTTGATATATTTATTTTGACTGGGGTTCGCCTACTTTATTTTGTTGCTTGACCATTTTGTGGACCAGTGGTTGCGCGAGAGTAAATCATAATCTGTCAACATGAAGGATGGGGTTGAAAAAAATATACCGCCTTCATTTTTACCAGTCATTAAGCTTGTGTTAATGTTTCCCGATTTTATATCATTTGCTTTGCATTTTTGGATGTATAACTCAGATTTCTGTTTGGCCACTATATTATTTAGCCTGCCAGACCTTCATGCAGGCCCTCACTCCGGAGCGCCTACAACAACAGGTCCGCATCGCCAAACCAGCGTCCCTGGACGCAGCGCTTCACGAGGCCGAGCGACTGGAGCTCATTCTGGGCACCACACCCAACGGGACCCCGGCTAACAAGCCCTGGGTCCGAGCTGCCGACTGCGAGGACGGCGAGGAGGTGAGATGGGTCCAGCGGAACCCAGCTCGACCGCGGCAGCGACAGGAACGGGAGCGACGCTGCTTCCGGTGCGACGAACCGGGGCATTTCGCCCACGACTGTACCGCCCCTGCACCAAAAGCGAGAGCCCCACAGCCGACGGGAAACGACGACGGGACGGCTCAGTGAGGAGACCACCGTCCCATGCCATACCCCTCCTCAACCAGGCCCGGCCCCAAACCAGCGTTCGCGCGCCCAGCCTGCCCATCCTAGCGAAAATTCCAAGAGCAAAAGTTCCGTTTGATGCTCTTTTAAGAGCAGAGGAACAGGTCTACGGGACCGAGCCCCGTATTGGCAGGCTGGGAATGAAGACCGGGCTGTACTTGCCTTGCAGTTTGGACGGACAAGCCTGCTGGGCGCTGGTCGACACCGGAGCCACTATCTCCCTGGTAAGGCCGGGGGTACTTCGGGGTACTAGCGGGCTGCTTTCGGGTGCATGGAACCCTACCTCTACCCAGCTAACCTCCGTCACTGGGCAGAAGATGGGCATGCGTGGTAGTAAACAATTACAAGTGTGTGCGGGGGCCCAGCGAGTGAAACACGAGTTTTGGTTAGCAGATATAAAGGACGAATGCATTATCGGTTTAGATTTATTAGCCTTGTGGGGAGCTAGCATAAATGTGATAACCGAAACTATAACTATTGGTACCGAAACGCTGGGCCTCCACTCAAATTATGAATTAAAAGCGGCCCGCCGAACTAAATGCCCTGGGGTGCCCCCCAAACACTGTCGCCCCAGTTCTGTGCTTGCCATGACCACCGCTGATTCGCCGCTTGTTACCGTGGTACCACCTCAGGTTACAGTACCACCGCAGACGGGCGGGCTAGCCTCAGCTACCCAGCCCTCTGCGGAGGTGCTGCAAGCCGTCCAAGCATTATGGACGCGCAGCAGCAAAGGGCTCACACCGCAGCAGAGCCAGCAGCTTAAAGCCCTGCTTGTCCGTTACACCCACCTATTCGCTGTGCGGGACGAAGAATGCACACAGACCGAACTGGTTCAACATCAGATTGATACTGGTTCGGCTGTGCCCATTCGGTTACGTCCGCACAGGCTGTCTCTAGCCAAGCGAGAGGTGGCGGAGGACAAGATAAGGGAGATGGCAGCTGCGGGCATTATCGAGCCTTCTGAAAGCCCATGGGCGGCCCCTGCTGTCCTGGTTAAAAAAAAGGACGGGGAGTGGCGTTTTTGTGTAGATTATAGGCGTCTCAATCAGATCACAAAAAAAGACGCCTATCCACTTCCCCGCATTGACGAGGCCTTAGACCATATCGCGGGGTCCAGTTGGTTCAGCTCGCTGGACCTCCGCAGTGGCTATTGGCAGGTGAGGCTGTCCCCGGAAGCGAGGGCAAAATCAGCTTTCACCATAGGGCAAGGGTTGTGGCAGTTCCGGGTCATGCCGTTCGGGCTCTGTAACGCCCCTGCCACTTTTGAGCGACTGATGGAGCGGGTGCTGTCGTCCGTCCCGCGGAGTTCCTGTGTCGTGTATTTAGACGACCTCTTAGTACACGCCAGCGACTTCGAGCAAGCCCTCGCTCATCTAAACGACGTGCTTACTGAGATTGGCCGGGCTGGGTTACGGCTCAATCCCAAGAAGTGTCAGCTGCTCCGGAGGGAGACAGCTTTCTTGGGGCACGTCGTTAGTGGGCAGGGTGTAGCCACTGACCCAGCTAAGGTGGTTTCTGTGCGGGAATGGCCGACGCCTAGCAATGTGGGTGAGCTGCGGAGCTTCTTGGGGCTAGTGTCGTACTATAGACGCTTTGTCTTGAGTTTCGCCACCCTGGCTAGTCCGCTTCATCGTTTGACCAATAAAGGTCAACCGTTCGAGTGGACAGGGGACTGCCAGAATGCTTTTGACCAGTTGAGAGACGCCCTAACGGCGGCTCCCATTCTAGCATATCCGGACGTCGCGCGACCATTCATCGTCGACACGGATGCTAGCAATGTCGGAGTCGGGGCCGTGCTCTCTCAGGTGGGACCAGACGGGGAGCGAGCGGTGGCCTACTACAGTAGCGCGCTGAGCAGGGCAGAACGCAACTATTGCGTGACTCGGCGCGAGCTGTTAGCGGTGGTCAAAGCGGTTCGCCATTTTCGCCCTTACCTGCAAGGCAGCCATTTCCTCATTAGAACAGATCACGCGTCACTAACCTGGCTTTTAAATTTTAAAGATCCGGAAGGCCAGGTGGCCCGCTGGCTCGAGCTGTTGCAGGAGTACGATTTCCAGATTCAGCACAGGCCCGGAAAGCTGCATGGTAATGCAGATGCGCTTTCCCGGAGGCCCTGTGCAGAGCTGGACTGTCGACCTTGCACTAAAGCCGAGCAGCGAGAGCAGGTGACGGAGATAGCATGCCCGGTTCAGACTGTAGAGAGTGAGGTTGGATGGCTGCCTCTTAGCCAGCAGGACCTGCGCCTAGCGCAAGAGGGCGACGGCGAGCTGCAGCAGGTGCAGAGCTGGATCGCGGCGGGGACACGGCCTGCATGGGGGGAAGTGTCGGCCAGTAGCCCAGCTGTGAAGGCTTACGTGAGTCAGTGGGGGAGCCTGACGTCGCAGGGTGGGCTGCTCTATAGGCGGTGGCAGGCCCCCGGGTCCGACCAGGACCTCCTCCAGCTGCTGGTGCCCCGTGCGCTCCGCCCCCAGGTACTTGGACTGGTGCATGGCTCTGTGGGGGCGGGGCACTTTGGCATCAGCAAGACTTTGCACCGACTGCGGAGGAGGTTCTACTGGCCTGCCTGCCGCCGGGACGTGGAGCTGCACGTCCATTGCTGCGACGCCTGCACGGCCAAGAAGGGGCCGACGCAGCGGTCGCAGGCCCCCCTCCAGCGGTACGTCGTGGGGGCTCCGATGGAACGGGTCGGGGTGGACATCTTAGGGCCTTTCCCCGTCACCGAGTCCGGCAACCGCTACGTGCTTGTGGCCATGGACTACTTTACCAAGTGGCCCGAGGCGTACGCAGTGCCGGACCAATCGGCGGACACGACGGCGGAAAGGCTCGTGACAGAGATGTTCGCCCGGTTCGGAGCCCCCGAGGAGCTACACAGCGACCAGGGGCGAAATTTTGAGTCGCGGGTGCTGGCGGCTGTGTGTAAGCGGCTGGGAGTGGCCAAAACCCGCACTACGGCGTTGCACCCCCAGAGCGACGGACTTGTTGAACGTTTTAATAAAACACTGGCCACCCAGTTAGCCATTCTAGCCAGCCAGCACCAGCGGGACTGGGACCGCCATTTGCCCCTGGTCCTGTGGGCATACCGCTCCGCCGTGCAGGAAAGCAGTCAGTGCTCCCCCGCTGCGCTCATGTTCGGGCGCGAGCTGAGGACGCCCGTCGACTTGGTGTTCGGAGCTCCGCCCGGACCAACGGAGCACCACCAGTCAGAGGCCGGGTATGCGCGGGCCTTGATCGAGCGTCTGGAGACCGCCCACAGCTTTGCCCGCCAGGCCCAATCCACCGCGAGTTTCAAGCAAAAGCGAGCGTATGATGTGCGCTGTCGGGGACAGCCCTTCACCAACGGAGACGAGGTCTGGATCTACTGCCCGATTCGTAAGAAGGGTCTGTCCCCGAAATTGCAATCGCATTGGCGGGGCCCTGGTGAAGTGGTGGGCCGACTTAGCGAGGTGGTCTATCGAGTGCGCATGCCCGGCCGGAGGAAACTGGTGGTGCTTCACCGGGATCGTTTAGCTCCTTACCGGCCGCTGCTGGATGGTGTTGATGAGGGGATGGGCGTCGGCGAGGATCAGCCCGCTTTACGTGCGCCCACCCCTCCTTCACCAGAAAGCCCAGCAGCGGCTGAGGGCCCGAATCGCCCTTCTCGCCAACGGAGAACTCCTGCCCGTTTCCGGGACTTTGTACGTGAGTGCGGACAGTGTAAGGGGTCGCAGGGGACTGCTGACCCCTTAGGTGGGGGCAATGTGGCGATCCGGGGCGATTACGAGTGATGTAAATAATGTGTACATAGAATTGTTGTGTGTGTGTGCTTGTGCTGTGCAGACCAGTGCACGAGTGATAGGTGATGTAGCTGCATTACCAGAGCGTGTTCAAATGCATTGATGTGTGTACAGTAACATTGGCGGTTAGCATTCAAATATAACCTCCCGCCAGAATGGTGACTACTGTGGTAAACAAGTTGTATAAAGTCCCGCCAAATGTGGCAGCATGAGCTCAACCAGGTCCGCTCTAAGGATGTTAGAGCGGGGTCAACGATTGTTTTGAGTGTGACCGAAATGATGTAGTGTGATTGGTTAAGGTGAGCTGCAAGGCACCTATTAGAGGTCGCCTTTGTTAGCCAGCTCATTTGCATAAGCCAGGCTATAAAGCTGGCTACAGTTCAGCGCGCGTTGTCTAGTTCTGCCTGTAATTTATAAAGTGAAGTTGTACGAAGATTGCGCTCTTGTCAATAAACTAATCTAAACTGAAAACCTGACTCCAACTCCATGGCTCGCCACACTATATAAGCTACTGTATGCTAGCTATAAAGGGGGAAGCTATATAAGCTACTGTATGCTAGCTATAAAGGGGGAAGCTATATAAGCTACTGTATGCTAGCTATAAAGGGGGAAGCTATATAAGCTACTGTATGCTAGCTATAAAGGGGGAAGCTATATAAGCTACTGTATGCTAGCTATAAAGGGGGAAGCTATATAAGCTACTGTATGCTAGCTATAAAGGGGGAAGCTATATAAGCTACTGTATGCTAGCTATAAAGGGGGAAGCTATATAAGCTACTGTATGCTAGCTATAAAGGGTGAAGCTATATAAGCTACTGTATGCTAACTATAAAGGGGGAAGCTATATAAGCTACTGTATGCTAACTATAAAGGGGGAAGCTATATAAGCTACTGTATGCTAGCTATAAAGGGGGAAGCTATATAAGCTACTGTATGCTAACTATAAAGGGGGAAGCTATATAAGCTACTGTATGCTAGCTATAAAGGGGGAAGCTATATAAGCTACTGTATGCTAGCTATAAAGGGGGAAGCTATATAAGCTACTGTATGCTAACTATAAAGGGGGAAGCTATATAAGCTACTGTATGCTAGCTATAAAGGGGAAAGCTATATAAGCTACTGTATGCTAGCTATAAAGGGGAAAGCTATATAAGCTACTGTATGCTAGCTATAAAGGGGGAAGCTATATAAGCTACTGTATGCTAGCTATAAAGGGGAAAGCTATATAAGCTACTGTATGCTAGCTATAAAGGGGGAAGCTATATAAGCTACTGTATGCTAGCTATAAAGGGGGAAGCTATATAAGCTACTGGGGATGTGACAGAGAACTAGAAAATGCTTCCTTTGTGTTTAAACTTTATTTTCTCTACCTGACAAAAGTTATATTTTTTCTGGTACAGTGCAAATTTACGTGCAGTAAATCTTTTGGTGGTAGCAAGTACTGGACCATGTCTGACCTCTGTTTAGGCAAAGTAGAATTGAAACATTTAACAATTAATATTGTTAAATGTCTTTGCCTTTGAAATAAAAAGATGTTATTTAATGTGACAAGAACATTGTTACATGTGAAAAAAAACTTAACGGTAGAGATTTGGCAGGGCTCAAACACGAGTCTACAGCGTGAAAATCATGGTTGAAACCACAAAGCTAAGGCCATTGTTGAGCTGTTGATATAACGTTACCATTTAATAATGTTTCAGCTAAACGCCACACTAGCAGAACAAATAGCACTCGCAAAGTTCAGAAGAAGAGCACCAAAGACGATGCCCTCACAACCACACCCTACAGTCCCGCAAACCCTTTGCCTTAAAGAGACAGTTTACATAGAGCACTAAACTTGTTGTGCTCACAAAATCTTGCCTCTTAAAGCCTGAGGATATGCTCTTGTTCTGAATTCTCTGGTGGCGCATTGGTTGGCTGGTGGTTTAAGCAGTCTCTTCTCCTGCTGTAGGTTCGCCCTTTTGTGGTGATGCAAGTTTGAATCTCACCTTTTTTTCACAAAAAAATCTTTTTTGCTGTGCCTGCCGCAGTTCTTATAAATCACCCTCAGTTCACTGATCAGTTTCGGGTTATTATATCTTCTGATGGAAAGCATTATCCTCTTCACGAGAATAATCATTTATAAAAGACAAAATAATCAGATGCTGCAGAGTGGGATTCTAACGTTAAACGCTGGAAGTAGCCTAAACGTTTCCAGAGCCACATACGACCATGTTGTGCCACAGAACACACACCACCAGCTAGAAAATAGGCCAACACTTTTTTCAAAGAATGATGCGCAATCTTCTTTTATAAAACCGGGGTGTTACGTTACATCTGCATTCCTCCGTAGATCGCTCTCTGATAATTGCTTCTATGCAATCATTTGATTTTAATATCTGCCTATGCTTGTTGATGTTCATAACTTAAGATGTGCATCTTCTGTGGTAGTTCTATGCCTAGGCTATTTTCATTTATTTATTTAATTCTAGGCTAACACGTTGCGAGGAAAAAAATATCTTTATTTTGTATGCATTTTGAATTTGAAGAACAGTGTAACTAGGGCTGACTACAAATTAAAATGTTTTCCAGTCGTTGCTTAACGAGTCCCCAGGTCGACATCTGGCCATCGCATAACGATTTATTATGATAAATAAATAGTTTATGGTTCATATAAAGATTGGCATGCTCTTTCTTCATGTGGAGCATGGAGTCAGAATTGACGTTGTCATTTGCAGAGCCTACGAAATCGAGTCATTGCAAACTCAATTCCCAAAAAAAGCGCTTATAATTATTTCTTACATGGAAAGATGACTACATCACAACAGCAACAACAACAACGGAGATGATGATGATGATGAGGATGATGATGATGATATGGTATTGGCAGGAACACGTATTTCATGCATCTAAGCTGTTCTTCTCTCTCGTAACGCTCCTCTTTTGATCAGGAAAAGGTGTCGCGTTGCAGTGTTCTTTTTAAACCATTAAGAAGTTATCCTGATACAACTTGTATGAGATTGTATAATAATGTTATTTAACATATGTCCTGGTTCCTACGTTGAGCTGTATCTTGAGTACCGACGTTTAAAGCGTCACTACTTTTGAGAAAGATTCACTAGGTCAGGTAAAATACATTGATCCACTGTCTCATTTTTTACTTTTACACAATGATCCAAATACAACTCAAAGGACATACCGCGGTCAAGTGAGGAGCCAGTTGAGAGCCGCCAACAGCCTTGCGCTTGGGTGTGTGCATAAAAATGATTTCATGAAGGAATATCTCACAATTTAAAAAAATTCTGATCTTTAGTATGGCCTAGTAGTACAGGAGATGTGCAGATTGCTGTCTATGCATCAGCACCAAAAACAGCCTGTTGCTTCTGATTTACACAGTGAAAATGTTCTATATTGTTATAGGGATAGGTAGATATGTGATTGATTGAATAAAATTGATTTCATGAGGGAACATCTCACAATTCTTATTTTTTCTGAGGTTTAGTATTGTCTCGTACAGTAGATGTGCAAACTGCTGTCTATGCGTCAGCACCAAAAACGGCATATTGCCTCATTTCCACTGTGAAAATGTTCCATATGATATTACTCTGGGTGATAGACAGTTGCGTCTTTAGTTTCATAAAATGAATTTAACGAGGAAACATTTTGCATTTTCAACTTTTTGGGATGTTTAAAATAAGCGAGTACTACTGTGCATAAACTAATACTAATTATAATATCCTTATTTGTATCGCACCTTTCCAGCGATATAATAATAATAACAATAATAACATATCCTTTATTTGTATTGCACCTTTCGAGCAGTATAGCTCAGCGTGCCATGCTTCATAACATAACAATTTACAATAAAACACGATACAATGCACAAAAACAACACAAGACTATAACAATACAGGATAATAACAGCATATTAAAATGAGCAGAGATCAATAAAAGGTTCGTAAGTCACTCTCGATAACAGCGTCTGTTCAATGCCAGTAAAAGTTCCTACTAGCACGTGATTTGCTTTATTACCGTACTTCTCATAAGATATGCGCCTAGCCAAACTCAAGGCTGTTTGCGGCTCTCAACTGGCCGCTCACTTGACCGCGGTAAGAACATGTTGCTACCACGTATATTTAATGATGGTGTAGTATAAATAAAACAATCCTTTCACCACCCTGTCGGGAGGGGTCAGGACCATTCCACTACACATTTCTTCCAAATACACACTACATTCCAGAGTCTGATATAACTTGATTTATTGTAAAAAGAACTTGCATGAAATTACATACCCAGGCTGATCGGCTAAGCATTCATATGTTAAAAACACTCAATCACACGATCCAGTCTAAGTCCGTCAGTGGCATGCTCTCCCACGAGACGTAAAACGGGTTCCTTAACGACAGAAACCAAACATAACAGCAGCAGCAGCAGCAGCCATGAAAGTTCAGATAACCCCCCTAACCCTAACCCCCCGTTTTATGCTTTTCTCAACCCCAAAAGTTGGGTTCTGACCCCCTGGGAGATATTTTTCATGGTCAACATCGGCCTCTGCTGGTTTTAATTGCCCGTGTGTGTGTGTGTGTGTGTGTGTGTGTGAATGGGTCCATTACCTCCTTTTTGAGATAAGTATGCGTATATATGAACTAAAACAGTCTCTGGGAAATCAGGGAGACTTGAATTCTGTTAGATTGTGTTTTGCAATATGGCTGTTTTTTTGCTGAGCGAGTTTTCCCTTGTATTTACCTGCGTGTGGGTGTGTGTGTGTGTGTGTGCGTGCGTGCGGGTGTGTGTGTGCGTGTGTGTGTGTGTGTGTGTGCGTGCGTGCGTGCGTGCGTGTGTGTGTGTGCGTGTGTGTGTGTGTGGGTGTGTGTGTGTGTGTGTGTGTGTGTGCACGTGTGGGTGTGTGTATATGTCCTTGATTTACAGGTGTCAAAGATGAGATCATACTGTGTGCTGTGGGAATTTAACATTTAATTCTATAAAAAGTATGTTGTAATAGAGTGTATAAACTTGTCTGTGGTAGTTAAGTTTCGAATGGGTGACCTTGGGCCTGTGTTCTGAGAGTTCTGAGAGGGAGGGCCACAACATTCTTCAGATAAAGGATTTGCCACAAAAACAGAGTCAGTTTATGCAAAAACAGGAAACGCCAAAACTCATAAGTTTCTATCTTCATGGAAAAATACAAGACATGAGCTGAACACGAGCAATTCTAAGCGTTTGATTGGTTTTAATTATACGCCCAGTGATGTATGAAAATGGAAGGTAGAAGACATACCCCTTTTTAGCATACAGTATATAAGCACCACAGTAGCAGAGATGGGGGGGGTCCCACGAGCGAGAGCGTGCACGCGCGAGCGCGCTTCCAGCGCGCTTCCAGAGGACCACAGATGTATTAACCCATTGTGTTATTCTGTAAAGACCTGGAGCTGACACAATAAAGACAAAGTGTTTTAACCATTCGAATTGAATTGAAGAGTATCTTTGATCTACCTCCTTGACCACGAAAAGCAATATATTGATTGCTAACAAATGGTGACCCCGACGTGGAGGAGGGAGATGATCTTGGATCAATCCAAAAGAAAAGACGGTGGCAGTTTAATCTCTTGGACATTCCGGGGCCCCTAAAAAGACAAGGTAAGCAGAACCTTTATAAGGAATGTCTGAGAGATATAACCAAACCATCTGAAAATTTGTTAAAAGAACTAATTTGCATAAATTTGTCAGAACGAATAAAAATGTATTAAGGTGTATTCCATGACCCAACTTGACAAAGAATAAGGATAAAAAGTGCAGGGAAGACACAGAATAAAATATTCTTTGGTTGTGTGTAATTAAAAATTTGCGGGTCCATTATTTGTGGGACCTATGTATTGAGATACTAAGTGCGTAGTCTTTTGGAAACGAATTCAGCCTTAGGATTCTGAGCCAGTATCAAAAGTTACATAGTGATGCGACGCATATGCACCTCGGAAACGAAAATACGCAAATTACTGTGGTGATACATTGATCTAGTGATATCAATGTAAGGTCCGTCGAACCAAATAATCGACATTAAATGGGTGAGATAGATAGAGAGGCGCTAAATCCACGAGTGAAAACATACAAAAGGACTTGATTCATGGAATACAGTTTTGATTCATAAACAGGTCTTTGAGTTTTTTATTTTTTATCTGTTGTATATCTGCTGTATTAAAATGATAAAAGGGGATAAACAAAATTGTGGGTGTCATTGTAAGCCTTCGTGATACTGATTCAGTGAAAATATTTTCTGATAATGCAGACGTGCATTGAGAAAATTAAAGGAGTAACTGAATGCAGCTGATCACAGCCAATGACTGCAATATAACTGATATTTGGTGAATAAATTAAGGGAAATAAGGTTGTGTTAATTTAATTAGAACTGTTAAATTGTGGATCCTAATCAAACAAGTAAAAAGTAGAAATTAAAACGAGTCAATATCTAAGTAATAAATAACGTTTACGGAATAAGGCAAAAATGACGACTACCGCGGATATATTGCGTAAACTATGGGACAATCTGAGCACAAAATTATGTGCCCAGGAATTGAAAAACGTCGTGATAAATGGACTAAATATTTAGCCGAGTGGAATAAATTAGGATGGTTCCCCGAGCCAGACAAACCATTTTTGTCTGAGAAAAAGTGTGGGTTGTGTGAGTGCTGGCCAGAGAATGAATGTGTGTCGACACAAGTATGAGATTACAGCGCTGTGGTTGTGTATCAGCTGTGTTGTGTTTATGTTAAATCAGCTGAGTGGTTTAGAAGAAAATACCTGTAAATTGTTAAATCCAGAAGAATGTGATTTTAAAAGTGAATGGAAAGCCTAACTCATGGTATATTGTGATAAAGTGGGATTCTGATTGAACAAATTATAGTGTCCTGTTGGTCGTGGGCAGCCAAAAACCGATAGCGGAGAGACTGGAAGAACAGACAAGTAAACGGTGCACGCATGAAGGCGTCCAAATACTTTTGGCTTGTTGAGTTGTAGCCTTCGTAATGAAGTGAGCAGTTATTACGTGGGTAGAAGGCACATTATTGGTGAATTTATAAAGGAAAACTAAAAATACTTGCAGTGCTTTGAACCCTTTACACCTTGAGTGAAATAAGCAGTTTATATTTTGTTAAAAGATCCCGTAGCTTCCGTTTTGCAGTGTGTGTAACCTGACCACCAGAATTACCGTAATAGCTCATGTAGGAGAGACCTTAAAAAAGTTAAAATATGTGCCCAATTATTTTCTGTGTCTCTGGAGCTATACTACAATGTATGATATATTTGCAATAGTTTGTGTTATAATCTCAGTGTATTATAAGATTTGTGAAATTTATGATCAGACGCATCGTAATGAAGACCCGCCTGGGAAAGTGTAAACAGTGTTGTGCAGAGAAGTGTAGAAGATCTTAATCAGAGTTTACGGTTGATTAAGTTTATGGTTAGTACAGATAGATAAGTGGAAGTTATATGCGAGGGAAACTTGCATAGGATTGTGACAGAAAGTGATAGAAGGACATAGAAGGAAGTGAAAGTGTAATTCAATTTGCGTTATTAGTTAATTTGTTATTACATTACATATATATTATATGATATTATACATATATGCAGTTTATTTTCATGGAAAATTCTGAGCGCACTGATTTGTAATTGGTACTGACTGGCTTGGAGTTATGTGCTACTCAGTTCTCTATTTTCAGGTAGTGATTCGATTTAGTTGCAGACGTATTGTGGGGCAAAACAGCCTGTTGCAGTTTATTGTGCTCAAATAACATAGGCTACTGGCTACAGCGAATTCGCTGTGGAGAAGGTTTTAGCCTATGGTTATAAATAAATAAAAACTAAGATTGATCTCAGCATGATAACCGAACCGTATTTTTTGTCCTTCAAAGTGTTTGAAAGAAATAAATTGAGTACAAGCTCAAGCGTCATTTTGTAACACAAGTTTGACGATCAGGTAACAATTTGTGGTAAAGATTTTAACTTTTAAATTCTGTAAATCTAGAGGATTTTGCATACAGAACGGGTATGGCAATACAGAAACCTACATATATATTAGCAGGCTTTAATTTAAGTGAAATATGAGATAATGCACCCTGAATCTAGTGAAGAAAAAGGTCTGATTTACCAAATAAATAAATAAGTAAGTAATGCAGGCCAATGTACTGATTTTAAACCTCTGGTTAATGCAGATAATACACGCAGTTATAGTTATAGTTATACAGTTATAGCTTCATGCTAGTGAAGTATAATAAATCGAATAATCCTTTCACCGTCCTGTCGGGAGGGGTCAGGACCATTGCATTACACGTAATTCAAACTTTCTTCCAAAATAGACACAACATTCTAGAATCTGGTATAACGTCATTTATTATAAAAGGTTTAGCACAAATATACATACCCAGGCTGATCGGCTAAAACATACATATGTTAAAAACACTCAATCACATAGTCCAGTCTGAACCCGCAAGACGTAAAAAAGTCCGTTAATGACAGAAGAAAAACATAACAGCGCACCATGAAGTTCACCCCACCCCCATTTTTTTTTGGGTGTTTCCATGGTCTGCAGAGGTCTCTGCCTGTCCTAATTAAGCATTACATATAACCCTTATTTATATGGTAGTTTTGATGAAATGCTATGATTTAATCATATCAGAAACATCCTAGTCACGGTTTGACAATAGTAGTCCAATACATAGTTTTTACACCAATGTTTGTAAAGATAGAAGATAAATGTTTTAATTTGGATTTAATAAACTCTGTCAGTTCCTCGGACTGCACACACACATACATTTTCAAGGATGTTCTTTTCGACGGTCGGGCCCCGAGGAATTTGTAGGGAGTAGTTCATGCTTATCTCTTCAGACGGGCTAGGAACAGGCAGTTTCCCTGCGTGTGGGTGTGTGTGTGTGTCCTTGATTTGCAGGTGTCGAGATGAGCTCATATTGGGTGCCTAGCGTGGGACCATTGTTCATTGAGCACACTTCGATACAAATAATGAGCTGATTTTGTGCGTGGTTGTCTGCCCTTGGGTCTGAGGCCTTGTGCTGCAGTTGTGCACATATGGGCTTTTTTGTGCAAATTCATCCTACCACAGAAAAACATGTTCATGTTGACACTACATTTTGATATAGTTGGTCCTACAGTATGTTATATAATTGAATATAGGTAATGAATAATCTATAATTTGTCACAACAGCTGAACTCTAATACGGGGTTGTTGCACAATGAGGGTCACGGTGTGAGTTGCCATGATAACGTGATGGTAATTTATTTCTAGCAGGGAGGTCGGGCCGAGCACCGATTTCAACTACAAGGTGTTTATTACATTTTCCATCGTGAGATATCGGGATTCTTAGGTAGGAAAAAATAATAAATTGATAAACGTTGGCATTAACCACAAACATTTGCGGTTAAGTTCATTTTGAATATTTTTATGTTTTAATGTATATTTATCACTAAAGGTGATAAAAGGAGGGAGAATTGTTAGAGAAAAATAAATATATGCATTACTCAATGATTAAAGCTATTAAATAGAGGTGTTTATTATCCAAAATGTATGATCACATGTTTACTGGAAGGTTTTGACACAATCAGACAAAACCTGTTAGTCATAAAGGGGGGGTCTGGTGAAAGGAGTTTGAAGGCTTGTGCATGTGAGGCTGGAGCAGGGCACATTCTGTAGATAAAGGAATGGAGGAGTATTGAGACATTATTCGCTTATGATTGGATGGTTTTTGCTGCATTAAGAAGAATATAACTACAGCAGCGATTGCACAAATAGCAAATTAATAATTCTAAAGTGTTACAAAAAAGAAAGCGCATCTGAATTTGATTTATCAAAGTAAAAATTAATGTTATTCATCAGTATGACTTCAGTGTTATTATTACACTGATACATCAGTGACCGGTGGGTGCTCAATCATGGAAAGTTGGTTGCTGACCGATACTGTTGCCAATAACATGCTAGCGAGGTTGATTCGATGTTTCCTTGCTGCCTGGAATGTGGTTAGTGTGCCTCAGAAGTGAAAGTAGATATTAGTGTTTAAGCAAAATGTTACAATTCGTTTTGAGTGCCATTCTCTGCATGTACGAGTAGATTTCATGCAGAGAGAGAGTCTGCATTGCCCGCTTTGAATTTAACTTTTCAGTCTTTCAGGGAAAGGGGACTTGTTTGGTGGCCAGAGAAGAGAATGGAATAGAACAGGATAGAATAACTTATTTTCCCATGAGGGAACTTTAGTTGTAGTTTCCAGCAGCCAAGACATAGAAAGTGTTTTAGTGTGATTTAACCGAGTATGTGTATATATTGTATAACAACAACACTGTCAGGAACGACCAGGAACTCATTCTTTAACCAGTGTAGTGGGCATGCGCGAGCGTGTCTTCGTGATGTGCAGTACGTGAACGAACGAATCTTTTTGAGCGAATCTTTTTGAACGAATCTTTTTGAACGAATCTTTAAAGTGAATTGAGTGTACCGTATCATCACTCAATGATTCGTTCATATGCTTGAGTGCGCATCAGCGGACAGGAACTGTAGCGAACTGTACTGACCACAGACTACCCCTAGTTAATGAAAGTCTGCCCGTTATTAAACCATTTCAAATAATGATATTGATTAAATAAAGCACATTTTTGTTTTCTTTTGTATCGAAATAGCACAATAAATGTAGGCTATTTTAAGGAGGCCCTGATCAAAGAAAAAGTGGGAGAGAGTTGTTCAGCTATGGATAAGGTGGAAGCATTCAAAATGGATATTGTTTTCCTTCTTGCTGTGGGTTTTGTTTGATTTCGAATTTTCTGGGTTTTATTATTAATGGTCAAAAGAGCCGAAGAGCTCTGTTTTGACAGGCTAAAAAATGTTCAAACACCCGCGCCTGCATCTGTATCAAGCTGTGCATAACCATAATTAAGCGGCGCTATAAAGGACCAAGTGAAAATAATTGAGCAACAGCGGAGTATTGAAACAATGTTTAAGCGAAGATGAGAAGTGGAAACTTTACAGTTTAAGCTGGGGGAAGTGGAGGGCAAGGCCACCTTCCCAATGTTTGTGTTTTTTGTTCGGTTGCAGATAAATAATTAGTTTAATTTACATCCTAAGTTGTGTGGTTTTGTTTTGTGTTTAATTGTTTGATTTTGTCTAAAAACCATCAAAGTGAAACCCGGCAATGCGATCTCTCCTAAGGGGTTGTCAGTTTAGATGCACAACCAAAACAAAGATAAATAAATAAACTGAACAGACAAATAAATCCTACGATGCCCCGTATGTGAAAATGTACCCTAAGTGAAGGGAAAAGACTAATAAAGAATTCTTCTCTGTTTCCAGCAGGAACTGGGTGGCGGCTCTCAAGCAGCTCTACTGACAATGAGAGCTGAACTAGGCCCCACTAAATATTGCTAATTTCTCCCCTTTTTTGAATTTATGACAGGAACTCCAATGATAATTCCAGGGACGAATTATCACTGCTGTGAAGAATTACAGGGGATTGGAGATGAGATGACAAAGTACTGTGTGACTAACTGAAATTGTCAGGTTTCTCTACAGATATTGGGCCCAAGAAGACAGAAGCACACAACCTCGAGCAACTAATAAACAGATAACACACACAGAGCAAAGTGTGATTAAGGATGCGCATGGGCAGGACCATTGTGCAAAGGGGGAAGTGTATGATTGTGGGGAAGTGGTGATGTATAATAATTTGGAAAGTATCAGTTTTTCCCCAATAGGGCACAATCGGCCATAGGAGGGCCCATGCCGTTTGTATGAGGTCCGTACAATGGACCCCCGCTTGAACAGCTCAAGAGGGAACTAGCGAACTATGTGTAACACTTAACCAGAATGTGCAAGATTATTTTCCAACAGGGCATTGGGTGTATATTAAAGTAACACTAACACTGAATATACACACACACGAAGAAAGAATTACACAACCAGGAGCTATGTGCTCCCTCATCAATGGCAGATAGAGATAATGCACACACATAGAGGCATTACATATTCTGCCAAAGAAAGACCGTGGCTGAGTGATGTGCTAGTAACCTCTCCTCTGTCCATTGGTCCGACGTTGAGGCTACTTGGACCAAAGAAGAAGAAGCCAACATAATTTTGCGGTAAAAGTATCGTATGTTAGTCGAGGTAACTATATTGTGATAAAATGTTTAGAAAAAGCTGCCAATGCACTGTTGCCAAAATGCTAGGATTTTCTTTCCTCTTGATAGAAGTGTAAAAAGTAAAATGTATTAAAAATGAAGGAGTATCGCTTAAGATGGATATCGGACAGAGACATGTCCTCACCAGCAGCAGACTCAGTCTAGAGTTCTGTGGTTTTGCCTATGAGGTTTTCCTGGTGATTAAGTAAGAGCTCTGACATCATTGCTTACCGCTGTGCCAGTATTATAACCCTGATAGTTAGAGTAAATAAAATTAAGAAAACTGGGTTTGCAATGTGTACCTGCTTCAGGTATGGAGTGAAGATATCACCCATACAAGCTTGAAATACCGCTGTATAGTGTTGATCCCTTGGGATCAAAGGAGGGAATTGTGGGAATTTAACATTTAATTCTATAAAAAGTATGTTGTAATAGAGTGTATAAACTTGTCTGTGGTAGTTGAGTTTCGAATGGGTGACCTTGGGCCTGTGTTCTGAGAGTTCTGAGAGGGAGGGCCACAACATTCTTCAGATAAAGGATTTGCCACAAAAACAGAGTCAGTTTATGCAAAAACAGGAAACGCCAAAACTCATAAGTTTCTATCTTCATGGAAAAATACAAGACATGAGCTGAACACGAGTAATTCTAAGCGTTTGATTGGTTTTAATTATACGCCCAGTGATGTATGAAAATGGAAGGTAGAAGACATACCCCTTTTTAGCATACAGTATATAAGCACCACAGTAGCAGAGATGGGGGGGGTCCCACGAGCGAGAGCGTGCACGCGCGAGCGCGCTTCCAGCGCGCTTCCAGAGGACCACAGATGTATTAACCCATTGTGTTATTCTGTAAAGACCTGGAGCTGACACAATAAAGACAAAGTGTTTTAACCATTCGAATTGAATTGAAGAGTATCTTTGATCTACCTCCTTGACCACGAAAAGCAATATATTGATTGCTAACAGTGCCTAGCCTGGGACAGTCATCTTTTGACTAATGCCGATAAAAACAATGAGCTTGCTTTCCAGCGTGAGTGTGTCCTTGACTGTAAAACCACAGATGTGTGATGTGAGCACATTTGGGCCTTTAGAGCTGTTCGTTTTGCAAGATACCCTAACACCGAAAAGCATCTTCTTATTGACACAATTGTTTAATATAGAAGGCCCTACAGTGCTTTGTAATGATATATAATATATGCATAATCAGATTCAGGTGAGCTTTCATTTTCAAATAAAAATCAGTTAGAATTATTCATTGCCTGTTTCTGCGGTCGCTGCTGTACATGCTAGCACGATATATGTGTTACGTGGAAAGTTAATTAATTTTTTCTTGGTTAAATTGGTTAAGTTAAAAGTTCAAGTTGCTACGGGTGACGTAGGAAAATAAACAAAAGGAGACTTAACAGCAAAGCGTGTTTGTGGTTGATGCTAATGCTGCCTTCGTTTATTCATTCCCAACTCGGAATCCCGATATCCGAGGAGGGAAAATGTAATAAAACGCCATTTTAAATAGGAGTTCCATGTCGGAAATCAGGGATCGGGAAATCAACCCCGACCTCCCGACTAGAAGAGCTTTTAAATCACTTTTGGTTTTCAGCATGAAACTATAATTATTGCATGTAGCTATTGTGTCCATTAAGCAGAGGTTAAAAATCAATAAAGAGGTTTGCATTTTTAAAAATTATGTCATTGTGTTATCTATTTTAGTATAACTCAAAAGTATTTTGATTTGTTTTTTTTAAAAGATTTTGACGACTTTGAGAAAGGTAAAATGTAGTTATAAAGTGATATTATAATTAGCTATGATAGATTGCATTGATAATAAATTGATTTAACATCAGTTACGTTGATTTCCATTGTTAACATCAACATTGTTTCAATATTATTTCAATGCATTGATTCAACGTAAACTCGATGAGCACCTGGATGCAGAATCAACATCAGAGATCAACATTGAATCAACACTTCATCTTATGTTAATTCAACATTGATTCAACGCTTCATCTTATGTTCATTCAACATTGATTAAATGTTTCCTTGCTAACGTTTTTTGGGACGTGTTGCAAGCATTAGAATGAGCGTATATTTACAAAAAACAATAAAGTTGATTAGTTAAAACATTCAATATATTATCTTTGTACTGTTTTCCATTGAATACAGCAGGTCAAAAATGATTTGCAAATCACTGTTTATTTGCATTTTATACACTGTCCAAACTTTTTGGGAATTGAGGTTTGTATATTCAATGTATTTTAATTTAATAGTATTTAAAATGACAATAATCAATGAAATTGCCAAATTCGTTGATAGGTCAGTCGAATAGTAACCTGGCGGATCACCCAACAAGTCAAAACAAAGTTTAAATCAGGTCTTTAGATTAAATAATTTTATTACAGGAAAACCCATCAATTAGAATAATTGGAAATCATACATACAAATGGAATCATACATTCATTAAAGAATGTAGGCTCACTGCTTATAATTTACAAAAAGGAAGACATTAAACCAGATGTTAGCGGCCACGAGATCACACAACCAAGGAAAAACTTCTTCTCTGTAGACTCCAGGAACCGCTGCAATGCCATCTCCACTCACAGAACCTCCCAGCCCCACACTCCAACTTAGTCAGCCAAAAAACCTCACCTTCAGGCCCACACAAATACCTTTCTCACTCTCTTTTTAGAGCCTTAAATCATCACTCTGCTGCCAGAAATATAGTAGATATGAATGGATAACTTGAAGGGTTGTTTCTCCTGACTTATTTTTCCAGAGTTCAATAAGAAAATGAAAATGAGAAACAACCCTTAAAGTGATCCATCCATATCTACTGTATTTCTGGCAGCATAGTGATGGTTTGAGGCTCGTTTGATACCTCAGACCCTTGATAACTTATAGCCATTTAGTCAAGCATGTGTTCCACACTATTCCCATGTTATATACAGCTTAATCTAGTTCCAACCCCCAATTCCCATCAAGATCCATTCAAATGCAGAGAGGTTATAGGATCCCTTGTAAGAGTACCTGAAAATAAGATATCAAGAGTATTTTGATGTTGCAGTACAGAACCAAAACAAAACATTTTGTCACTGTCCAAATACTTACGGACTGCACTGTATATAGTTTAACACACATTTTACTCATAATCATTGAAGAAAATATTTAACTTTGCAATTCTGTAAATAAATTGAAGTCCAGACAAAGCTGAGAAAATGTCCACTTTATTAAAGAAGAAAATTAAATTTAAAAAATATAACAGCGCTGGGAGAAGCAACACATCAGCTTTATCAGCATTCTGTGAAGCTTCTCTAAACTTCTTAATGTGAGTGTATTTATACCAGTGGACAAACAAGAATGAGTGTGTAGAGAATCACAAGTTAATTAGTCACTGTTTATTAATAAACTAAGAATATTATCAACCATGTCATGAGACAACTTTTCCAAGTGATTCACCTGGCAAATAACAAATCACACACTACAGATTAACTCACTTCTTATAGCAGGGACATTCTACTTTATGGATGATTAAAAGTATAAAATAAAGATTATAAAATGAACATTAAATGATTAACGGGAGATATAATTATATATGATTACATAATGCACAGAGTAGCTGAATCAAAGATGTAAACAAACACGATATGATGGCTTTATCACCAAGAGCCACGATTTCCCACTTCAATCATCATTTTTCCTTTACTGTTATATCAGTTGATTAAATAATATGACTTTATAGACCAGCTGAAGCTGTTGATTCTGAGATGGGACTGAATGGTTTGTGTGTGATATTTCTGTACTGGGTTCCTCAGGCTGATCTGATCTCTCACAGTTGGAGGTGCCCTGAGACTCACTTGAATTTAATGAGGTATTCTGGGTAAGCCTGCGCATCATGGAATATGATAAACATGGTTGGGTTTGCAGTGTTGTCCACAGCGCTGTCGTACAAATCTGCAGATTTCCCAGGGTTCCTCTGGGGAGGTACCAGCATATGGCCATCTCCTTTGATGAACTCCCCCACCAGAACTAAGGCCAGGTACATGTGCTTGTGCCCCTGTGCGTCCGCCTTGGAATACGTATCACCGGTTGAGTACTCCGGATCGACAGCAAAGTAGTTTCCTCTCCCATGAACAGCAGCTGCAGAATAAGCAAAGCGGGACAAGTTAAGAACACAGGATAGAGCGGCCTGTTCACAGAGCAGAAGAGAGCGGAGACGTACCGTGAGCTCCGGCGTAGCTGCGGTTAAAGCCCTGCAGGTTATTCGGGCCGCTCTTCCTGTCCAAGCTCTCTCTCTTTATCTGATAACCCCGTATCCCCCTCTCCACTCCAACCAGGAAAGAAGTTGCCAATGTTGCTGATCTTTTCTGCAGAATAAAAACAAAGAGAGGAGAACAGAAATAATGCTTCGTGAGGTGGTGTTTGGAGGGGAGGAGCAGCATGAGGAGGTGTTTGGAGGGGAGGAGCAGCATGAGGAGGTGTTTGGAGGGGAGGAGCAGCATGAGGAGGTGTTTGGAGGGGAGGAGCAACATGAGGAGGTGTTTGGAGGGGAGGAGCAGCATGAGGAGGTGTTTGGAGGGGAGGAGCAGCATGAGGAGGTGTTTGGAGGGGAGGAGCAGCATGAGGAGGTGTTTGGAGGGGAGGAGCAGCATGAGGAGGTGTTTGGAGGGGAGGAGCAGCCTGAGGAGGTGTTTGGAGGGGAGGAGCAGCATGAGGAGGTGTTTGGAGGGGAGGAGCAGCATGAGGAGGTGTAGTATAAATTCCCAGTAACGTTCCAGTTCAGCTGTAATAGATTGACAGCTCACCACCATTGTCCTTACTTATGGTTTACAAATCCAAGTTGCCTCTGGCAGGGATTTATTTTCCCCACAGACTCCTCATACATTATCATTGAGCCTTATTCAGGTTTAGCTTAGCTTATAGCTAATACTGTAATGGGTTTATTATGGTTCGGAGATTCAAACGCAAAGGTGGGGAAATCAGAACAAGTCAGCTCACATCAGTGAGGACCAATAACAGGGAAAACAATAATACAGGAAAAAAGAATAAACAGTAATGTAATTATTTAAGGCAAACAGGCAAAAAACAAAAATAAATCCACAAAAACAGGCGGACTAGTGAACTAGTATTACCAACTAAATCTCCCGAACTCAAATCATGAGCAAGGACGGGAAACAAAAGAACAGTCTCGGCTACCTCAGCTCAAAGTCAGTAGAGTGGAAAACCAAAACGAAAGTACAAAGAAAAGCTGTCTCCTAGAGAACAGCAATGTACAAAATAGATAGCGCCAAACGCTACCAGGAAGAAAACAATCCTATACCCGAGCTATAAGTAGTCCTTACGTAGCTATAGCAAGTCCCCCTTGAACATAAACAAAGTTTAATATCAAGAGGTCGCTAGTAACCTGGCTATACCTGGCTCGAATGCAGTGTCGTAACACAAACAAGCACCGGAGAAGTGGAAGAGAGGAACTTAAATATCCTGCAGGCAGAAGCGCAGGTGAAAACAATAATGAGGACTGCAAACCACGAAACAGAATGTGGAAAAAATCTGATTGATTCCCAATCATGAAGGCAGGACAAGAGCTGCAAAAGAAAATAAAACAAACAGCCACGAACCACTACAAATACATAATAGGTAGCTAACTAACTAGGTATAAACTAAGCCAAACCTAAATAAAACAGACTACAGGTCCTTTAATTCTGAACTCACCGCTAAATACTGTAAAACTGTCACATCATAAACAATATAACACAACCTAGCTAACCTTTCTGTGGTGAATTAACTATACTACTATTAATACAACACCATAAAACACACGTACACACACACACATACTTTTTTTTTTACACACGGCAACATTTAGCTTTGGAATCCATGCTTCAGGTGAAGTCATGGACTTAGTCATAAATGTAAATCTCAACTGAATCCAGAGGATCACTAGTTAACTACAGAATTCAGCAGCCTCAGGCATGGAAAATATTTTGGTCACTTTGCCATTGTACAAACAAAAAGCTCTCTGACTGGTGGTCACTATGCGCTGCGTATAATGCACTTTCTTGCGCAAAATCACAGAGACGCAGACAACTGATGATGGTGTTTTTCTAAAATATGCTCCTGCTGGTGGGATGGGGTAGGAGTACACACTCTCCTCCTCTCACTTTAGCAAACACACTCCTCCTCTCACTTTAGCAAACACACTCTTCTCCTCTCGCTTTAGCAAACACACTCCTCTCATTTTAGCAAACACACTCTTCTCCTCTCACTTTAGCAAACACACTCCTCCTCTCACTTTAGCAAACACACTCTTCTCCTCTTGCTTTAGCAAACACACTCATCTCATTTTAGCAAACACACTCTTCTCCTCTCACTTTAGCAAACACACTCTTCTCCTCTCACTTTAGCAAACACACTCCTCCTCTAACTTTAGCAAACACACTCTTCTCCTCTCACTTTAGCAAACACACTCCTCCTCTCACTTTAGCAAACACACTCTTCTCCTCTCACTTTAGCAAACACACTCTTCTCCTCTCACTTTAGCAAACACACTCCTCCTCTCACTTTAGCAAACACACTCTTCTCCTCTCACTTTAGCAAACACACTCCTCTCACTTTAGCAAACCCACTCTTCTCCTCTCACTTTAGCAAACACACTCTTCTCCTCTCACTTTAGCAAACACACTCCTCCTCTAACTTTAGCAAACACACTCTTCTCCTCTCACTTTAGCAAACACACTCCTCCTCTCACTTTAGCAAACACACTCCTCCTCTCACTTTAGCAAACACACTCTTCTCCACTCGCTTTAGCAAACACACTATTCTCCTCTCACTTTAGCAAACACACTCCTCCTCTCACTTTAGCAAACACACTCCTCCTCTCACTTTAGCAAACACACTCTTCTCCTCTCATTTTAGCAAACACACTCTTCTCCTCTCGCTTTAGCAAACACACTCTTCTCCTCTCACTTTAGCAAACACACTCCTCCTCTCACTTTAGCAAACACACTCTTCTCCTCTCACTTTAGCAAACACACTCCTCCTCTCACTTTAGCAAACACACTCCTCCTCTCATTTTAGCAAACACACTCCTCCTCTCACTTTAGCAAACACACTCTTCTCCTCTCGCTTTAGCAAACACACTCCTCCTCTCACTTTATCAAACACACTCCTCCTCTCACTTTAGCAAACACACACTCCTCCTCTCACTTTAGCAAACACACTCTTCTCCTCTCACTTTAGCAAACACACTCCTCCTCTCACTTTAGCAAACACACTCCTCCTCTCACTTTAGCAAACACACACTCCTCCTCTCACTTTAGCAAACACACTCTTCTCCTCTCACTTTAGCAAACACACTCTTCTCCTCTCACTTTAGCAAACACACTCCTCCTCTCACTTTAGCAAACACACACTCCTCCTCTCACTTTAGCACACTCCTCCTCTCACTTTAGCAAACACACACTCCTCCTCTCACTTTAGCAAACACACTCTTCTCCTCTCACTTTAGCAAACACACACTCCTGCTCTCACTTTAGCAAACACACTCTTCTCCTCTCACTTTAGCAAACACACTCCTCCTCTCACTTTAGCAAACACACTCCTCCTCTCACTTTAGCAAACACACTCTTCTCCACTCGCTTTAGCAAACACACTATTCTCCTCTCACTTTAGCAAACACACTCCTCCTCTCACTTTAGCAAACACACTCCTCCTCTCACTTTAGCAAACACACTCTTCTCCTCTCATTTTAGCAAACACACTCTTCTCCTCTCGCTTTAGCAAACACACTCTTCTCCTCTCACTTTAGCAAACACACTCCTCCTCTCACTTTAGCAAACACACTCTTCTCCTCTCACTTTAGCAAACACACTCCTCCTCTCACTTTAGCAAACACACTCTTCTCCTCTCATTTTAGCAAACACACTCCTCCTCTCACTTTAGCAAACACACTCTTCTCCTCTCGCTTTAGCAAACACACTCCTCCTCTCACTTTATCAAACACACTCCTCCTCTCACTTTAGCAAACACACACTCCTCCTCTCACTTTAGCAAACACACTCTTCTCCTCTCACTTTAGCAAACACACTCCTCCTCTCACTTTAGCAAACACACTCTTCTCCTCTCACTTTAGCAAACACACACTCCTCCTCTCACTTTAGCAAACACACTCCTCCTCTCACTTTAGCAAACACACATTCCTCCTCTCACTTTAGCAAACACACTCCTCCTCTCACTTTAGCAAACACACTCCTCCTCTCACTTTAGCAAACACACACTCCACCTCTCACTTTAGCAAACACACTCCTCCTCTCACTTTAGCAAACACACTCCTCCTCTCACTTTAGCAAACACACTCTTCTCCTCTCACTTTAGCAAACACACTCCTCCTCTCACTTTAGCAAACACACTCCTCCTCTCACTTTAGCAAACACACTCCTCCTCTCACTTTAGCAAACACACACTCCTCCTCTCACTTTAGCAAACACACTCTTCTCCTCTCACTTTAGCAAACACACTCCTCCTCTCACTTTAGCAAACACTCCTCCTCTCACTTTAGCAAACACACTCCTCCTCTCACTTTAGCAAACACACTCCTCCTCTCACTTTAGCAAACACACTCCTCCTCTCACTTTAGCAAACACACTCCTCCTCTCACTTTAGCAAACACACTCCTCCTCTCACTTTAGCAAACACACACTCCTCCTCTCACTTTAGCAAACACACTCTTCTCCTCTCACTTTAGCAAACACACTCCTCCTCTCACTTTAGCAAACACACTCCTCCTCTCACTTTAGCAAACACACTCCTCCTCTCACTTTAGCAAACACACACTCCTCCTCTCACTTTAGCAAACACACTCTTCTCCTCTCACTTTAGCAAACACACTCCTCCTCTCACTTTAGCAAACACACTCCTCCTCTCACTTTAGCAAACACACACTCCTCCTCCTCTCATTTTAGCAAACACACTCTTCTCCTCTCACTTTAGCAAACACACTCCTCCTCTCGCTTTAGCAAACACACTCCTCCTCTCACTTTAGCAAACACACTCCTCCTCTCCCTTTAGCAAACACACTCCTCCTCTCACTTTAGCAAACACACTCTTCTCCTCTCACTTTAGCAAACACACTCTTCTCCTCTCACTTTAGCAAACACACTCTTCTCCTCTCACTTTAGCAAACACACTCTTCTCCTCTCACTTTAGCAAACACACTCTTCTCCTCTCACTTTAGCAAACACACTCCTCCTCTCACTTTATCAAACACACACTCCTCCTCTCACTTTAGCAAACACAATCCTCCTCTCACTTTAGCAAACACACTCCTCCTCTCACTTTAGCAAACACACACTCCTCCTCTCACTTTAGCAAACACACTCTTCTCCTCTCACTTTAGCAAACACACTCCTCCTCTCACTTTAGCAAACACACATTCCTCCTCTCACTTTAGCAAACACACTCCTCCTCTCACTTTAGCAAACACACTCCTCCTCTCACTTTAGCAAACACAATCTTCTCCTCTCCCTTTAGCAAACAGACTCTCCTCCTCTCACTTTAGCAAACACACTCTTCTCCTCTCACTTTAGCAAACACACTCCTCCTCTCACTTTAGCAAACACTCCTCCTCTCACTTTAGCAAACACACTCCTCCTCTCACTTTAGCAAACACACTCCTCCTCTCACTTTAGCAAACACACTCCTCCTCTCACTTTAGCAAACACACTCCTCCTCTCACTTTAGCAAACACACTCCTCCTCTCACTTTAGCAAACACACACTCCTCCTCTCACTTTAGCAAACACACTCTTCTCCTCTCACTTTAGCAAACACACTCCTCCTCTCACTTTAGCAAACACACTCCTCCTCTCACTTTAGCAAACACACTCCTCCTCTCACTTTAGCAAACACACACTCCTCCTCTCACTTTAGCAAACACACTCTTCTCCTCTCACTTTAGCAAACACACTCCTCCTCTCACTTTAGCAAACACACTCCTCCTCTCACTTTAGCAAACACACACTCCTCCTCTCACTTTAGCAAACACACTCTTCTCCTCTCACTTTAGCAAACACACTCCTCCTCTCACTTTAGCAAACACACACTCCTCCTCTCACTTTAGCAAACACACTCCTCCTCTCACTTTAGCAAACACACTCCTCCTCTCACTTTAGCAAACACACTCTTCTCCTCTCACTTTAGCAAACACACTCTTCTCCTCTCACTTTAGCAAACACACTCTTCTCCTCTCACTTTAGCAAACACACTCTTCTCCTCTCACTTTAGCAAACACACTCTTCTCCTCTCACTTTAGCAAACACACTCCTCCTCTCACTTTATCAAACACACACTCCTCCTCTCACTTTAGCAAACACACTCCTCCTCTCACTTTAGCAAACACACTCCTCCTCTCACTTTAGCAAACACACACTCCTCCTCTCACTTTAGCAAACACACTCTTCTCCTCTCACTTTAGCAAACACACTCCTCCTCTCACTTTAGCAAACACACATTCCTCCTCTCACTTTAGCAAACACACTCCTCCTCTCACTTTAGCAAACACACTCCTCCTCTCACTTTAGCAAACACAATCTTCTCCTCTCCCTTTAGCAAACAGACTCTTCTCCTCTCACTTTAGCAAACACACTCTTCTCCTCTCACTTTAGCAAACACACTCCTCCTCTCACTTTAGCAAACACACTCTTCTCCTCTCACTTTAGCAAACACACTCTTCTCCTCTCACTTTACCAAACACACTCCTCCTCTCACTTTAGCAAACACTCTCTCACCTATTCCTTTAGTCCACCGACTTTTCTCCACAGGCTGGCCCCCACCCTCCCTCTTCTTCATGCTCTTGTGGAAATGAGACACCATCTCTGGCTGGAAAATAACAATCTTCACAAACTTCAGACATCGCCCAGGCTCCTTCATCACAAAGTCTGTCACAGCGCTGATCATGGCTTCTGCCACCAGGGGGGGACTAACTCCGCCCTGACCTGAAACACACACACACAGCAGCCAATCAGAGAGAGAGCAGCACGTAGAGCGAGAGACAGCGGAGAAACAGAGGGATATTAATGGATGTTCTAGTGAACTTACCTGTGCCAAGTGCAGGGAAGGCTACAGAAGCAGCCCTGTTCTCCTCACACACCTGGAGCACCTGGAAAACCACTTCCTTGATCTTGGCTGCGTCGTTGCGCACCACAGTGTGGATGATGCTTTTGCACGGCAGGTTCCCTCCCTGGGTCACGGTGAGCTCATCCTTCTTCTGGGAGGCTGGAGATCAAAAGGGACCATCTGAACTATGGAACCCACAAACAGAACTATCCCCCATACAGAACTAACATACAAAACCATCCCATATATAGAACCCACATACAGAACACACACACATAACCATCCTACATACAGAACCCACATACAGAACCATCCTACATACAGAACCCACATACACAACCATCCGACATACAAAACCCACGCACAGAACCATCCAACATATAGAACCCACATACATAACCATCCAACATACAGAACCCACGCACAGAACCATCCAACATATAGAACCCACATACATAACCATCCAACATACAGAACCCACGCACAGAACCATCCAACATATAGAACCCACATACATAACCATCCAACATACAGAACCCACGCACAGAACCATCCAACATATAGAACCCACATACATAACCATCCAACATACAGAACCCACGCACAGAACCATCCAACATACAGAACCCACATACACAACCATCCGACATACAGAACCCATGCACAGAACCATCCAACACATAGAACCCACATAAAAAAACATCCTTCACACAGAATCCACATAAAGAACCATCACACATACAGAACCCAAACACAGAGCATGACCACATACAGATCCCACAGAACCATCAAACATACAAACCCCACATAGAGAACCCACATACAGAACAATCTTACATACAGACCTCATCTACAGAACCATCCCAAATACAGAACACACATAAACGTCCATATTCTCTGACAACTCAATGTTCAGGGCTCACCTATCAGTACACACTCCTCCACGTCTGGACCAGCTGTCTCCAATATGGCCTTAGACACCCCTTGATGAGAAACACACAAACACCCAGGGTATTTAAAGGGTAGTTCCACCAAAAAACAACATTGACCTTATTAAACAGATCAACTAATTAAGTCTCTCTTTGTCTCTGGCCAAAACAATATATGAACCAAGATATTGACAACTAAAGTTACAAATTTGGTAGAGGTATACAGTCAGGTCCATAGGTATTTGGAAAGTGACACAATTTTTGTTGTTTTGGCTCTGTACTCCAGCACATTGAATTTGAAATGGAACAGTGACTATGAGGTTAAAGTGCAGACTTTCAGTGTAGAAAATGCCCCAATGTGTAACACCCTCAGTTTAGTTATCGTTTGCTTGCTAAACGCTATCAGTCATATTATCAGAGAATATATTGTAATTGAATATGCTGATACGTAGATATACTGAGTTTCCGTTACCTAGCACCTGATTGGCTAAAGTGTGCACGCACAGACGTGTGGGTAAATAGTTAATTAATTGCTTAAGAAGAACGACGTGGCTGTATTCCGTTCTCAGCTCTACTAAAGAATTGGTAGTTTCAGTTCGCATTATTTTTGGGACTTTGTGTGTAAATGACAAAACGTAAGTAACTGTGTCTTGATTATTTCCACTTGTGTTCTTACTGTGCTATTTTAATGAGACTAGCCTGTGGATAGTACAAACCATTGTAAGCTAATGTAACGTTGGCTAGCTCGGCATATACAGCGTTTTAGTTTAACTTGTGCACATTATTCAAGTATCCAAATTTATGTCGGACGCATTATATGTCTAACTAAATGCGTGTATCATATTGTGTTAATTCGTTAGTCATAATTCATGTCTAGATTCGCAACGTTCCGTCAGCTAGTTTATGCCGCTATTCCACGTGCACTACGAACGTTAATATTTCTGGCCGCTAGATGGCGATCTAATACTGCTATATGTGCAATGTACATTCAGTGTTAATGGGAAGTTTGATGATAGCGTGTAATAGTGTTCAATGGGTCAAGACTGTGTAGCTGTTCATTCCAATTATTATAATAGTTACTAGTGGATTATATAATTATCAGTATTATGATTCATGTCTGTACTAGTAATGTGTGGTTGGTAATGTGTATGTTAATTCACATTTTATACGCATATTATAATATTGCCTATTTCTTATGTCTGATTTTCAGAAACACAATAAACCAAAGTCTACTAACAATAAATCCCAGTGACCATCCCATAGTGTCATCATTCCATTTTCCATGCTCTAACAGACATCTGACAGCCAATGCAAATCCTAATTACCAGAAACAGCCCTAGCTCATAATTTATCAAACCCATCCTACATTCAGCTTTAATTTGAGGGTTTTTACATCCATATCGGGTGAACGGTGTAGCAATTGTAGCTATTTCTTTACATAATCCTCCCCATTTTAGGGGACTAAAGGTAATTGGACAAATTAACAAACTATAATAAAGTTATATTTAATATTTGGTTACATATTCCTTGTCTATCATGACTTCCTGATGCCTGTGACCCAACAACATCAAAAGCACTCTTAGAAGTGTCTCTGCATTTGAATGGATCTCTATGTGAATTGGGGGGTGGGACTAGATTAAGCTGTAAATTACATGGGAATAGTATGGAACACATGGTTGGTTAAATGACTAAGTTATCAAGGGTCTGAGGTATCAAACGAGCCTCAAACCATCACTCTGCTGCCAGATATGCAGTAGATATGGATGGATAACTTTAAGAGTTGTTTCTCCCGAGTTCAATAGGAAAATAAGTACGGTATGTTATGGTATAATATGACACCTTTATTAAAGTTTATGTTAATTTGTCCAAATACTTTTGGTCCCCTAAAATGGGGGGGACCATGTATAAAAATGGCTACAATTGCTACACTGTTCACCCGATATGGACGTAAAAACCCTCAAATTAAAGCTGAAAGTCTTCACTTTAACCTCGTCATCACTGTTCCATTTCAAATCCAATGTGCTGGAGTACAGAGCCAAAACAACAAACATTGTGTCACTATCCAACTACTTATGGACCTGACTGTACGTAAAAATGATGTACACCTCTACCACTTTCTTGTTTTTGAAAGACTACAGCGGCGTCAAGTGGGCGTGTAAATTATAGATCCAGCTCGCTATCATTGCCATTTTATTATAATGTCAGAAAATTACATTGATACGTTGTTTCCTAAAGATGTTTTGCCAAATTAAACCAAACACGACCAGAGTGCTGTTGGTTACAGAGTGGACAAATGATCCAATCCAGTCTTCCTCTGCCTTATTGAATCACCCGGTAAGGAACCATGCCAACTACATTATGATCCATGACCATGAAAAGTAAACTAACATAGTCATTAGTGAGCTGACCATAACCGAGCGGTTTTACTTTTAGCATTCGATTACAGAAGCAATGTATTTTTCTGGGTTAGCGCGTTAGCTGTTTTTAGCCACGGCTTCTTGGCATTAAAGAAAGGTGCAAATGCGGGGTTTTAAATCAGTTCGCCACGCAGTAGCGAATTTAGGCATTTCGAAAATGGCAATGTTTTTAATATAGCCTCTTATTAGGTGGAAGGCTTCTGTTCTGAGCCTGAATCCTGCGCTGAACGCAGTTGGACTGCTTCGCCACTTCCCGGTAGCAAACGTTTCCATTTCAGTAGGAATTGCGGTAAATGGTAAATGGTCTGCACTTATATAGCGCCTTTATCCAAAGCGCTTTACAATGGCCTCTCACTCACCCATTCACATACACATTCACACACCAATGGTGGCAGCTGCCATGCAAGGTGCTAGCCTGCTCATTGGGAGCAATTTGGGGTTCAGTGTCTTGCCCAAGGACACTTCGACATGTGGACAGGAGGAGCCGGGGATCGAACCGCCAACCCTGCGATCAGCGGACGCCCCGCTCTACCTCCTGAGCCACAGCCGCCCGGTAGTTATCACATGTAGGCTACACCACCCGTTTACCTCGGTTAAACATTAAAGGTTAACGTTAGAGGACAGGGATGAATGTATAAATGAAGGGCTGTGTTTTTCTAAATGAATGGCCGCATTTCCCCCATTTTTCTGGAGACTCCAGCTAATGGTGGCGGTATTTTTCAGTCGAACTGTTACATGAGTGGCTAATTGTTTCCTGTTTCTGCTTGCTCAGCGAACGTTTTTATCTTAAATACTGAGCTATTTTTACACTTTACAAGTAGCTAGCCACGACTACTTCATTCTACGTTTTCCCACCTTTTTGTGACTACCCCTCCGAAGTTGATCACATCTAGATCAACTAAGGAAAAATACGGTAAGCGCACATCATGGCTTCCACTGCAGGTGTTTCCTGTGCCATGTGTTTTATGTTTAGCCGGATTTACACCAAAAGCGTTTTTCCATGTCATGTCGCAGGTATGCTTGCACTGAAAAAGTTTGTGAGGTGAGTGTTCCCTCTTGGTGTCAGTCAGGTTCCAAAGAGATTCACTTCAGATTTAATTTGCTTTCTGTAGCTACAGCATAGTTAGTTAGCAAGCTGGGTAAAACGGTTTTCAGTTTGTTTAGTTAGCGAGCTAAGCAAGCTGGAGCATAACTTAAGCAAATTAGTTGGGATAGCCGAAGCATTTATGAAAAGCTCCGAATGACAGTTTGAAGTGACGTGTCCTAGTGAGACGACCCTCCTCCTTTCATATGATTGGTTGAGCACGCGCCCTGTCGCTCTCTCTCCATTTGAATTGAATGACTTCCGGCCACACGGCGCGGGACTGCCGCTCTTGGTGTAAATCCGGGGTTAGTTCTGCTGCCAATTTGACCAGTAATGGTATATGTGCAAAGTGTGAGGTTAATTTAGAATTGGCACGGAAAATAGCTGAGCTCGAGGCCCGCATCTGGACGTTATATTAGATCCAGGAGAGTGAAGGTTTGTTAGACTCCCTTTTACCTGAGCCGGATGCCAGCTTAGATGCTAGTATCTCTCCCCTGTCAGAGTCCTCACTGTGTGCCCTCCCACATCCCAGAGGTGGCACACACCTGCCACACTCACCTGCGTTCAGGGTGAAGTCCTTCCTGAATGAGTTTACTATGATGTCAGTGGTCTCTCTAGTGATGTCACCTGATGAGACCTCCAGGGTCAGGTGACCAATCCCCATGCTGTGGACACCCAGTGTGGGGTTGGAGACCTGGCCAAAGAAAGCTGGAGAACGGAGGAACAGCATGAGGAGGTGTTTGGAGGGGAGGAGCAGCGTGAAGATGTGTTTGGATGGGAGGAGCAGCGTGAAGAGGTGTTTGGAGGGGAGGAGCAGCGTGAGGTGGCATTTGGAGGAGAAGAGCAGCACGAGGAGGTGTTTGGAGGGGAGGAGCAGCAACATGAGGTGTTTGTAAAGAAGGAGCAACATGAGGTGTTTGGAAAGGAAGAGAAGCATGAGGAGGTGTTTGGAGAGGAGGAGCAGCATGAGGAGG
Organism: Ilyophis sp. 1 JC-2022; assembly: GCA_022702515.1. Classification (NCBI taxonomy): domain Eukaryota; kingdom Metazoa; phylum Chordata; class Actinopteri; order Anguilliformes; family Synaphobranchidae; genus Ilyophis; species Ilyophis sp. 1 JC-2022. The sequence continues at coordinate 84,071,889 of CM040401.1, forward strand.
TGTTTGGAGGGGAGGAGCAGCATGAGGAGGTGTTTGGAGGGGAGGAGCAGCATAAGGAGGTGTTTGTAAAAGGAGCAACGTGAGGTGGTGTTTGGAGGGGAAGAGCAGCATTAGAAGGTGTTTGGAGGGGAGGAGCAACATGAGGAGGTGTTTGGAGGGGAGGAGCAGCATGAGGAGGTGTTTGGAGGGGAGGAGCAGCATGAGGAGGTGTTTGGAAGAAAGGAACAGCATGAGGAGGTGTTTGGAAAGGAGGAGCAGCATGAGGAGGTGTTTTGACGGGAGAAGCAACATGAGGTGTTTGGAGGGGAGGAGCAGCATGAGGTGTTTGGAGGGGAGGAGCAGCATGAGGAGGAGTGTAAAGGGGAGGAGTAACATGAGGAGGTGTTTGGAGGGGAGGAGCAGCATGAGGAGGTGTTGAGGAGAGGAGCAACATGAGGTGTTTGGAGGGGAGGAGCAGTATGAGGTGTTTGGAGGGGAGGAGCAGCATGAGGAGTGTAAAGGGGAAGAGCAGCATGAGGAGGTGTTTGGAGGGGAAGAGCAGCAGGAGGTGTTTGGAGGGGAAGAGCAGCAGGAGGAGGTATTTGGAGGAAAGGAACAGCATGAGGAGGTGTTTTGAGGGGAGAAGCAGCATGAGGTGGAGTGGAGGAGCAGCATGAGGAGGTGTTTGTAAAGGAGGAGCAACATGAGGTGTTTGGAGGAGAGGAGCAACATGAGGAGGTGTTTGGAGGGGAGGAGCAGCATGAGGAGGTGTTTGGAGGGGAGGAGCAGCATGAGGAGGTGTTTTGACGGGAGAAGCAACATGAGGTGTTTGGAGGGGAGGAGCAGCATGAGGAGGTGTTTGGAGGAGAGGAGCAACATGAGGTGTTTGGAGGGGAGGAGCAGCATGAGGAGGTGTTTGGAGGGGAAGAGCAGCAGGAGGAGGTATTTGGAGGAAAGGAACAGCATGAGGAGGTGTTTTGAGGGGAGAAGCAGCATGAGGAGTGGAGGGGAGGAGCAGCATGAGGAAGTGTTTGGAGGGGAGGAGCAGCATGAGGAGGTGTTTGGAAAGGAGGAGCTGCGTGAGGAGGTGTTTGGAGGGGAGGAGCAGCATGAGGAGGTGTTTGGAGGAGAGGAGCAACATGAGGAGGTGTTTGGAGGGGAGGAGCAGCATGAGGAGGTGTTTGGAGGGGAGGAGCAGCATGAGGTGTTTGGAGGAGAGGAGCAACATGAGGAGGTGTTTGGAGGGGAGGAGCAACATGAGGTGTTTGGAGGGGAGGTCAAATACATACATAATTTGACATGTTTTTATCAATCCTTTTTCTTTTTTAAAGAGCAGCTGATCAAGGTGTGTTTGCCCTATTGTGAAACTTGGTGCAGAATATTAAAATGCAGTTTATTTTATATTACAGATTACAGAGTAACACTGATGTTCTCCACTTCTGTACATCTCTCTGGATAAAAGCGTCTGCTGAGTGACTGTGCTGTAATGAGATACCAGAAAATGTGACAGACCTTGCTCTGATTGGCTGGAGTAGAATTTGTCCCGTTGTGATTGGCCAGAATGGTGTCTGTTGGGTCCTCCTTGTCTCTGTGCCTGATCTCTGAACTCGCTCACAAAGCACTGGAACAGATGAGGTCACAGAAGTAGAACATGTCCATGACCGAATATGATCCCTGTTCCCTGCCCCCTGTCCACTCAGACCCCTGTTCCCTGTCCCCTCACTTTGCAAGCAGTGTGCGAAAGAAATCCTGCAAAACTCTTTCCAAACTAGTGAGGAAATAGCTTGTAATATGACCCGCTCTTGTACTACAAGTAGTTTCTACGTCCAGTTTACTCCCGGAAATAAGGGTTTCATCCAGGGATTTTAAGTGAGAAAAAATAATTTTTGGCGGGGGATCATATTCGGTCATAGCTAAAGAGTAGAACATTACAGCTCTTAGTCCTGGTCATCTCCCGGCGCATGGACTACTGCAACTCCCTCCTCACTGGCCTCTGATCTACAACCTCCCCAGATTCAGTGATGTCACTCCCCTTCTCATCTCCCTCCACTGACTCAGTGATGTCACTCTCCTTCTCATCTCCCTCCACTGACTCAGTGATGTCACTCCCCTTCTCATCTCCCTCCACTGACTCAGTGATATCACTCTCCTTCTCATCTCCCTCCACTGACTCAGTGATGTCACTCTCCTTCTCATCTCCCTCCACTGACTCAGTGATGTCACTCTCCTTCTCATCTCCCTCCACTGACTCAGTGATGTCACTCCCCTTCTCATCTCCCTCCACTGACTCAGTGATGTCACTCCCCTTCTCATCTCCCTCCACTGACTCAGTGATGTCACTCCCCTTCTCATCTCCCTCCACTGACTCAGTGATGTCACTCCCCTTCTCATCTCCCTCCACTGACTCAGTGATGTCACTCTCCTTCTCATCTCCCTCCACTGACTCAGTGATGTCACTCTCCTTCTCATCTCCCTCCACTGACTCAGTGATGTCACTCTCCTTCTCATCTCTCTCCACTGACTCAGTGATGTCACTCCCCTTCTCATCTCCCTCCACTGACTCAGTGATGTCACTCTCCTTCTCATCTCCCTCCACTGACTCAGTGATGTCACTCTCCTTCTCATCTCCCTCCACTGACTCAGTGATGTCACTCTCCTTCTCATCTCCCTCCACTGACTCAGTGATGTCACTCCCCTTCTCATCTCCCTCCACTGACTCAGTGATGTCACTCCCCTTCTCATCTCCCTCCACTGACTCAGTGATGTCACTCCCCTTCTCATCTCCCTCCACTGACTCAGTGATGTCACTCCCCTTCTCATCTCCCTCCACTGACTCAGTGATGTCACTCTCCTTCTCATCTCCCTCCACTGACTCAGTGATGTCACTCTCCTTCTCATCTCCCTCCACTGACTCAGTGATGTCACTCCCCTTCTCATCTCCCTCCACTGACTCAGTGATGTCACTCCTCTTCTCATCTCCCTCCCCAGACTCAGTGATGTCACTCTCCTTCTCATCTCCCTCCACTGACTCAGTGATGTCACTCTCCTTCTCATCTCCCTCCACTGACTCAGTGATGTCACTCTCCTTCTCATCTCCCTCCACTGACTCCTATATCAGCTCACATCAGATTCAATACCTCGGTAACCTCTTGGTTCTGCTACCTCTGGGGACCTGAGATGGAATTCGTGAACTGACTTCAAAAATGACATAAATAAATAAAACTAGTGCTCCACAGTACAGGGAGGAAATTAATGTGAGAAGGAACATGAGTACGTGCAGCTACAGAAGTCAGGGAAGTTCATTTGCTTTATGCATCAATTACTGTTCAATTCCTCATAGATCACCCTGAGTGTGCAGTGAATAAGCAGCCCAGCTGAACACAGGGGCCTGTTTCACATCGCTTACCTCCACAGTCTGGGTGTCACTGGGGTGCACCATGAACACTACTGTCCGCAGGTGTGTGGGCGCCCTCTTGTGGCTGAAGGCCTGAACCTCAGACAGCATGGTTTTGGCCACCAGCGGTTTGGGGAAGCCCATGTTTCCTGTGCCGATGGCGGGGAAAGCCAGCGACCTGGCCCTCTGCTTCTCTGCGTCCCTCAAGCACGTCTTCACCATGTTCACCAGCGTCTGGAACACACGAACACACACGCACACACACGCACACACACGCACACACACGCACACACACGCACACACACGCACACACACACACACACACACACACCTTACACCTGCTGCATTCAAGGCTCTCTACAACCATGTCAGAGCAGGTAAACCCTGTGATTCAGGGTAGGTGTGTCCAGGCTTACAGGTGTAACCTCTACAGGTGAAACATTCCCACACTGCGGCTGTACCTGCTCCGCCTTTCCTGCACGATCATTCCAGACCGGGCAGACAGTGTGGAAGATGTCGCTCCTCAGGTGGAAGCCGTTCGTGTGCAGTACATCTCCGTACTCAGCCCCGCCCCTCCTGGCCTGGTCCCTGACGGCCCCCTGAAGCTGGGGTCCTGCAGCCTGCAGGATGGCTTTGGAGACCGCTCCCTTTCTCAGGTCCAGGTCAACAGAGATGGTGTTCACAATTACGTCCGTCTGTCAGGGGACGTAGGCACAGGTGTGTCACACAGGTATATCACACAAACCACAATTTAACTTCTGAAGAAAATGTATGTCTCATGTCTAGGGCCATCAGTTTGTCTCCACTAATTGAGCTGCCGGGATTTAAACTTCTATTTCAATGGTTATGCTCCAGGGGTCCCCATAGGCACTCCAACGGCACAGTCAAGTGACTAATCATACAATTGACTTTATATTTGAGACATTCGTAAAATCAAATAGTTGATCTAATATGGGGAGAGTCAGGAAGTAAAGTGAACATGGATGGGAGTTTAAATGCTATAAAAAGCATGTCAGGAGTGAGCCAGTGGTCCTCTGCTGTCGGGTCTGCTGGTTATTGTTACTGTTGGAACTGTGAAATAAGCACACAGAACAGTATCCGTGAGTGTGGAGCTGTGAAGCGAGCGAACACGAAGGAGCATTTCCGTTTTGCAGTCCCGTGAGCACGGACACGTGCAACCTTAGTTTCCTCTCGCTCAACCTTAGTTTCCTCTCGCTCAACCTTAGTTTCCTCTCGCTCAACCTTAGTTTCCTCTCGCTCAACCTTAGTTTCCTCTCGCTCAAACTGAGTTTCCTCTCGCTCAACCTTAGTTTCCTCTCGCTCTAACTTGGTTTCTTTTCGCTCTAACTTGGTTTCTTTTCGCTCTAACTTGGTTTCTTTTCGCTCTAACTTTGTTTCTTTTCGCTCTAACTTGGTTTCTTTTCGCTCTAACTTGGACCGTGTCCGAATCAGCACTCTTCTACACTGTTGAGTAGCAAATTATCAAATATCAAATTGCAGTATACTTCAAACACCCGGATAACACACTTACTTCCAGGGTTTCATTCGTGAGCGTACTTTTCAAAAAGTACACTAACATTTTGGTCACATAAATATGACGTGAAGCTTCGTTTTAAAAAAATGAGGTGCAGCTTCGCTGACGTTTTCCTTCAAATACAACAAAAACGCCATGTGACATGGCAGCGCAAGAGTGGGGCGTAGGGTTGCAGATCTTGTAAGACGTTCCAGCTAAATGGCAACTCAAAACTATCCCAAATTATAGGCTATTTTTAACTGAAACCAACATATTTTATCATGTTTTTACTTTTTTAAATAAGTCTTTTCATTTCTACCCGTGACCGCACTTTGAAAGTATCCCAATTTAGCAGTAAAACCGCAGACATGGCAACAATGGTGGGACGTCTTATGACCTGCTTACGACACTTCCACAGTGTGGTTGGAAAATAGCATGGCGGATATTTTTTGCAGACTGCTAAACAGTGCACATTAAACAGCACACGTCTGCCAGTGCACTGTACGCAGGAGACAGGGCACAGTAGATAGGGCTCTGATTCGGACAGCCCAGATTTATTCTTGCTCAATCTTAGTTTTGGCTGCATTCTGATTGTCAAAATAATAGGTCCTTTTTCCTTTCCTTGCAACTTTTCCTTGACGTTGCCAGAAAACGTTCAAACCTTTTTTTCTACCTTGCGTCATGGTGCGACGATCAGAACAAGCCTACTCATAACCTGCTCCCACACCGGCCCTTTACAGATAAAACCTGCACCCACACCGGCCCTTTACAGATAAAACCTGCACCCACACCGGCCCTTTACAGATAAAACCTGCACCCACACCGGCCCTTTACAGATAAAACCTGCTCCCACACCGGCCCTTTACAGATAAAACCTGCTCCCACACCTCCCCTTTACAGATAAAACCTGCACCCACACCTCCCCTTTACAGATAAAACCTGCACCCACACCGGCCTTTTACAGATAAAACCTGTACCCACACCGGCCCTTTACAGATAAAACCTGCACCCACACCGGCCCTTTACAGGTAAAACCTGCACCCACACCGGCCCTTTACAGGTAAAACCTGTACCCACACCGGCCCTTTACAGATAAAACCTGCACCCACACCGGCCCTTTACAGATAAAACCTGCACCCACACCGGCCCTTTACAGATAAAACCTGCACCCACACCGGCCCTTTACAGGTAAAACCTGCACCCACACCGGCCCTTTACAGGTAAAACCTGCACCCACACCGGCCCTTTACAGATAAAACCTGCACCCACACCGGCCCTTTACAGGTAAAACCTGCACCCACACCGGCCCTTTACAGGTAAAACCTGCACCCACACCGGCCCTTTACAGATGAGTTTCCCCACCCCTGCTTTATAAGGATGCAGTGATATTCAATCCTGATTCTCAAGAGCCAAGAGTCTGCTGGGGTTTTTTCACTGTGTTTATACCCTCTAATTCTAAAACCAGAGGGGTATTCTTCACAGCAGGATTACTGAGTAAGCTGGATAACTGCATTGAGTAAAATCCGGAACAGCTCTTTTTACTTCAGTCCATGTTTTACTTAGTGCAATTATCCAGCTAACTCAGTAATCCTGCTTTGTGGAATACCCTCCAGGGATTTGGCCCACATTCTTGTATTTAAACCTGCACCCACAGGTGACTCATGATATGAACCAATCAAAGAGATAGACGGGTTACTGGCAGGAACTAATGAACAATGAAATTGATGTTCACAGCAGTACAGCTATGACGTCACTTTAAGACGAAAAGTCAGAGCATGCAAGAAATCTATTTGAGAGCAGAATTTGCCTTGCTCTCTTACGGATCTGCTCTTCTAGCAGATAGACCTTTCTGTATGCACTTACTGTATGTCGCTTTGGAGAAAAGCGTCTGCTAAATGACTGTAATGTAATGTAATGTAATTAACTTTACTCACTGAGGCATCCTCAATGTTTCCTTTCCTGAGGACTATCAGCAGACCCTCTTTAGTGTGCAGTGCCTCCAGCTCCTCCCTGCTCTCAGATGGTTTGTTCCAGCTCTGGTCAGCAAGGTTCCGCCGCCTCTCAGACGGACTGTTCCATTCTGCATCTTGCGGGGTGGTCTTCTCCCTCCTCTGTTCAGTGTGCAGTGCCTCCAGCTCCCCCCTGCTCTCAGATGGTTTGTTCCAGCCCTGGTCAGCAAGGTTCCGCCGCCTCTCAGACGGACTGTTCCATTTTGCATCTTGCGGGGTGGTCTTCTCCCTCCTCCATTCAGTGTGCTTTGTCTCTAGCTCCCCCCTGCGCTTAGATGGTTTGTTCCAGCTCTGGTCAGCAGAGTTCCACTGCCTTTCAGACAGGCTGTTCCATTCTGCAGCTTGCGGGGTGGTCTTCTTAGTCCATTCAGCTGCAGGGAAGCTCTGCTGGGGCAGCATTTGCAGTCGCACGTCAGCGAACACGGTCTGCACGGCCTGGGTCATTGCCTGGACGGTTTTGTCATCGTTGTTGACCAGGTGGATTTTGGTGAGCGAAGCCCTGCTGGAGCGGTTGTCCACACAGTGTTCCCACACGGCGTTGGCGATGGTCTCAGCGCACAGCTTCAGGGGGAAGCCGAATATCCCTGAGCTGACGGCAGGTATAGCAATGGAGGTGCAGTCATGCTTTTCGGCCAGGTCCAGACTCTGACTCACGGCACTGGCTAGCTGCTGAACGCAGCGTGATTGGTTGTAACTGGAGTACCGTGGACCCACGGCATGGATGACGAACTTACAGGGCAAGCGTCCGGCCTTGGTGATGGCAGCGTCCCCGGGGCTGAGCCGGCCATTGGAGCGGACATACGCATCACTGTCATCCTGCAGCTGCTGCCCAGCAGCCATTAGCAGTGCCCCCGCCAGGCCACCATAGTGCTGCAGGCCCTCATTAGCGGCGTTCACCACTGCATCAGCTACAAAGCGTGTGATGTCCGCCTTGCTGACCGTGACCAGCACACCGTTATCCATCTGCACACGGCAGCTCACTGCATTTCCATCCTCGTCTTCCTCCTGCTTGTGTCGCATTGCCTCGTCCTCTTCCACATTCCGGGACCCCAGCTTCTTCTCCAGGTCTGGCTCCAGGTCCAGAGGCCTTTGCTTTATCTCCAGCTTCTTCTCCAGGACCCAGTTCTTCACCGTGATCACCTCCGTGTGCAGGCCGCTCAGAACCAGACTCTGGGTGTCGCTCCTGTAGGTCATACTCAGAGCAGGATATCTTTGGGTGAAGATGCTCTGCAGACCAGCCTGCTGCAGGATGGAGTGCAGATCTGGGGACACGACCATCTCCTCCGAGACTCCGTCTCTCTCCCGCTCCAGCTGATTGGCTGCTCGCTGCACCATCTCCTCCACCTCCTTTTGGATCCGGTCCACATCTTTGGCCAAACCAGCGATGGCCACCATTCCATTAGGCAGATTAGGCAGCAGGACGGCATCCTCGCTCACCGCCTGGCGGATCTCCTTCTCTGCTGCCTTCCAGACGGACGAGCTCACAGGGCACTCGAAGCAGCGGTACCTGGCCACGATGCTGCGGAATGCTTGTGAGGCCTCGCCCCTCCAGCCTTCGATGCGATTGGCCGTCAGGCCCTTTTGCTTCAGCAGGCCTGGCAGTGGGCGGAGCTTGGCGTGTTCAGTGCTGAGCTCCACCTGGCAGAACTGCGCCTGCATCTGAGCGCTGATGGTGGCCAGCTGGCTCTCCTGAAGCAGGAAGTTGCCCAGGGCAGGGTGCAGGTTTTCAGTAAAGGCCTCTGGGAGCTTCCACTCGGGCCTGTCTGTACCGTACAGCGCGGTGCCCAGGGCCTGCTGGTATGGAAACACGCTGACCAGCGCTTTGCATATGTGGTGCTTCCTCTGTAGAACATTGTCTGCAACTGAGACACACAAAAACAGTAGCGGTCAAAAGCACAGAACTAACACAGATCAAATAACTGAACTATCTATACCATCTGTGCACATGATGTGAATCGTCACGGATACGCCTGGTCACCTTTGGGGTGCTGGAAAGTAATGATGGCCGCCTGCTCTTCAGGGATCATAGTAATGCTTGCCACTCTGCCCCCCCCCTGCTGCTCTTTCTCAAAGTAGAGCTCCAGCAGATCCTCCTCAGCCTGGGGGGGCAGGTTCTCCACCCTCACACTGCAGGTGGGCTCCAGAACCCGACCCTGCAGCTGGTACTGCTGAAACCGGCTGTGACCACTGCACTTGGACAGGAACCGCTCTGCTGCTGCAAGACAAACATAGAGATAAGCGTCAGCCGCTCTGTATTTCACACACACTGAGTATCAGCCGCTCTGTATTTCACATACACTGAGTATCAACCGCTCTGTATTTCACACACACTGAGTATCAACCGCTCTGTATTTCACACACACTGAGTAAAAATATTTTTATTTTTTAACTTTTTAAAATATTATTTCAGTTTACGTGATTGTTTCTGATAGGCCCACAGTTTATTTTTGCCACTGAAGGATATTTTACATATTTACAGAAGTATCTGATGACCTGCCAGCTTTAAAATAGCTGTGTTGGGGATCTCTATGCCCAGAGACACGGAGGAAATATTGGAGGTCCAGGTGCGACAGATGAGGACTCTAAAAGTGTTCTAATGAACACCACTCAGACGGACAATAATCCATAGTAGATAGGGAAAATAAGGAGAACACAAATAACCTCGCGATAAAAAGCGAGGAACTCGATATCCGATCAAAACAAAAGAAATAAGCAGTTACACTTAGAAAATAACCCTAAACCTTAGGGTGAGAGCACTCATAGGTTTGAGTGGGAAACAAAGAAACCAAAACCTCTGCTCTGAAATAAGAGAGCGAAAAAGCGCACTTTACTTTTTCTAAATTGTACTGCTAACAAGTCCCACATTGAGAAGCAAAGAGGTCAATAGCACGCACAACTCCTATACCTTTACCGGCTAGAATGTTACAAGAAAATAACATGGAAGCGACGAGAAAAGGAGGAAGCGGGGTATAAGTAGTGAGCGGAAATGCAGGACAGGTGAACTCACTAATCACAGAGGCGAAGGCAAAACCCAGAGCGGAACACAGAAAAATCCGATAGATTTACAGGTAAACGGAAAAAAGGAATAGTAAGCGTGGATATAAGGGAAGGAAGGCGCGATCCATGACAAGCTGGTCTAAGGGCATAAACAGATTTGTTCCAAAGCAAGAAAATACACTTATAATAACTCCAAAGCAGCTTGTACAGTGATGGTGCGCTTGACTGCTTTTGTTTTTATGTTATCATTTAGCCCTGTGCAGCACAGCTGTGTGAAACTGTGTTCTACTCTTCCCTTACCAGAGGGGTGTAAACTGTGTTCCACTCTTCCCTTACCAGAGGGGTGTAAACTGTGTTACACTCTTCCCTTACCAGAGGGGTGTAAACTGTGTTCTACTCTTCCCTTACCAGAGGGGTGTAAATTGTATTCCACTCTTCCCTTACCAGAGGGGTGTAAACTGTATTCCACTCTTCCCTTACCAGAGGGGTGTAAACTGTGTTCTACTCTTCCCTTACCAGAGGGGTGTAAACTGTGTTACACTCTTCCCTTACCAGAGGGGTGTAAACTGTGTTCTACTCTTCCCTTACCAGAGGGGTGTAAACTGTGTTACACTCTTCCCTTACCAGAGGGGTGTAAACTGTGTTCCACTCTTCCCTTACCAGAGGGGTGTAAACTGTGTTCTACTCTTCCCTTACCAGAGGGGTGTAAACTGTGTTACACTCTTCCCTTACCAGAAGGGTGTAAACTGTGTTCTACTCTTCCCTTACCAGAGGGGTGTAAACTGTGTTCTACTCTTCCCTTACCAGAGGGGTGTAAACTGTGTTCTACTCTTCCCTTACCAGAGGGGTGTAAACTGTGTTCTACTCTTCCCTTACCAGAGGGGTGTAAACTGTGTTACACTCTTCCCTTACCAGAGGGGTGTAAACTGTGTTCTACTCTTCCCTTACCAGAGGGGTGTAAACTGTGTTCTACTCTTCCCTTACCAGAAGGGTGTAAACTGTGTTCTACTCTTCCCTTACCAGAGGGGTGTAAATTGTATTCCACTCTTCCCTTACCAGAGGGGTGTAAACTGTATTCTACTCTTCCCTTACCAGAAGGGTGTAAACTGTGTTCTACTCTTCCCTTACCAGAGGGGTGTAAATTGTATTCCACTCTTCCCTTACCAGAGGGGTGTAAACTGTATTCTACTCTTCCCTTACCAGAAGGGTGTAAACTGTGTTACACTCTTCCCTTACCAGAGGGGTGTAAACTGTGTTCTACTCTTCCCTTACCAGAGGGGTGTAAACTGTGTTCTACTCTTCCCTTACCAGAGGGGTGTAAATTGTGTTCCACTCTTCCCTAACCAGATGGGTGTAAACTGTGTTCCACTCTTCCCTTACGAGAGGGGTATAAACTGTGTTCCATTCTTCCCTTACCAGAGGGTTCGTTGAAGGTCACAACAGCAGTGTTCATGTCTCGTATCATCTCCAGGGAGAAATCCTTCTCCCTCACATTACATATGTTCTCCACCATCATGCCCAGGACCTCTCTGGACAGCTTTTCCGGCACGTTCTCCAACAGCACAGCTCTGGCCTGACTGAGTTCTGCTGAGTCACACTGAATCTCCTCCTGCACACCTGAAATACAGGTAATATAAGGAAGCCTTTCACTTCACCTGCACACACATCACTTGTTCAATTGTTGAATTTATGTTCATTCATAGAGCCACAATTCCTCAGGCAGGTAACATCAAACCTGCAGCATCTGACTGATAGCTTAGTGGCAGGACTCTGACAGCTATGACAACAGCTCCCTATAGTTAATGGCAACCATGGTAACGACATCCTACACTGCTTCCTGTCGCTCGCTCACAGTATCCATGATGACATCACATCCTGTCAGTTATGATAAGGTACACACCCCTTCCCAATAAAACAGATTTCCACCACTTATAAGGAATATAATAAACACCCTGTCCAACACAGAGTATAATAAACGCCATGTGTTCTACACCCTGTGTTCTCAGATACTGAGCGTTGAGAGAACCTGCTTTTGCACAATTTCACATTTTCTTTAGTCGGCTTTCTACGACGTGAGTCACAACTGAAACTGAAGGTCTGACCGCCTGTCTCGTTGTCGTGGAAGTGGACGTCAATCAAACATTCAGTTGCACAAAGCATGCCGGCTGTTTCAGTCATTTTAGTTTAGTTTAGTTTACTTTAGGCTGTAGTGGAAAACAAACACAATAGTACACCATTTCAAAATGTGATTGCTTGTTTGAATCATGGTATCTACATTGAGATCAAGTAAAATATTGGCAAACTATTCTTTTATGTTTTTTTTACAAAAATGTATACTTTTAGAAAAACATTATATATGGCATATTTCATCAGAGAAAATCACACTACCTGTGAAATATATTCCAACATACAGAAAATCACACTACCTGTGAAATATATTCCATCATACAGAAAATCACTGTACCTGTGAAATATATTCCATCATACAGAAAATCACTGTACCTGTGAAATATATTCCATCATACAGAAAATCACTGTACCTGTGAAATATATTCCATCATACAGAAAATCACTGTACCTGTGAAATATATTCCATCATACAGAAAATCACTGTACCTGATTCTGCAGGTTTAATGTCCTCCACTTCCTGAAAGAATCACAAAAACAAAATCATGACATTTAGTGAATATCTTGGTGAAGATGAGTCTGGAGGCATTTTTGTTACTGGGACATAATACAGACAAAGGACATATAGACCGAATTACATGTATAGCAATAAACCGATAATATTACAGGACATTATCCTGTTTGCATTTTTTTACGGCTCAGGGAAAACATGTTCAATCTCTTCCTGGGGGATTCCAGGTCAATTCAGCAAAGCCATCAGGGTTTTGGCTATTGTTTTGGATTCCGTGCGCTTAATCACAACTGTTACCTAAAGTGGTCCAAATCTGAGTCATGGTTTTTAAATTACTGACATACTGAGAGTTAAGAGAACCTGCTTTTGCAAAAATGTGTCAGGAACACGTCTTTCCTTAGTTTGTACCCTCTGGTACAGTATCAGTCAGATCTGAGTGGTGGGTGTCTAAACTCTTCTCAGGAGATTACCTCAGAAAAGAATGCAATACCAAACACAAGTTTGACTGGTTGAAGATTAATGTTTGAGGACAATGCTAGTAAACAATAAAACACTAAAATAATCATCTGGCTCTCGCTCTGTAGATTGGTGAGCAATAACCATAACTGCACTTTACACTTTGGCATTCATTGCACCACTTCATCGGTGCAATAACGGCTCATAATGTCGATGCCCCTTGGTCATGCCATTACACCATAACGGCTCATAATGTCGATGCCCCTTGGTCATGCCATTACACCATAACGGCTCATAATGTCGATGCCCCTTGGTCATGCCATTACACCATAACGGCTCATAATGTCGATGCCCCTTGGTCATGCCATTACACCATAACGGCTCATAATGTCGATGTCCCTTAGCCATGCCATTACACCATAACGGCTCATAATATCGATGCCCCTTGGCCATTTCATTACACCATAACGGCTCATAATGTCGATGTCCCTTAGTCATGACATTACACCATAACGGCTCATAATGTCGATGCCCCTTGGTCATGACATTACACCATAACGGCTCATAATGTCGATGTCCCTTAGTCATGACATTACACCATAACGGCTCATAATGTCGATGCCCCTTGGTCATGACATTACACCATAACGGCTCATAATGTCGATGCCCCTTAGCCATGCCATTACACCATAACGGCTCATAATATCGATGCCCCTTAGCCATGCCATTACACCATAACGGCTCATAATGTCGATGCCCCTTGGTCATGCCATTACACCATAACGGCTCATAATGTCGATGCCCCTTGGTCATGACATTACACCATAACGGCTCATAATATCGATGCCCCTTGGCCATGACATTACACCATAACGGCTCATAATATCGATGCCCCTCGGCCATGCCATTACACCATAACGGCTCATAATGTCGATGCCCCTTGGTCATGACATTACACCATAACGGCTCATAATATCGATGCCCCTTGGCCATGACATTACACCATAACGGCTCATAATATCGAGGCCCCTTGGCCATGACATTACACCATAACGGCTCATAATGTCGATGCCCCTTGGCCATGACATTACACCATAACGGCTCATAATGTCGATGCCCCTTGGTTATGCCATTACACCATAACGGCTCATAATGTCGATGCCCCTTGGCCATGCCATTACACCATAACGGCTCATAATATCGATGCCCCTTGGTCATGCCATTACACCATAACGGCTCATAATGTCGATGCCCCTTGGTCATGCCATTACACCATAACGGCTCATAATGTCGATGCCCCTTGGTCATGCCATTACACCATAACGGCTCATAATGTCGATGCCCCTTGGCCATGCCATTACACCATAACGGCTCGTAATGTCGATGCCCCTTGGTCATGCCATGACACCATAACGGCTCATAATGTCGATGCCCCTTGGTCATGCCATGACACCATAACGGCTCATAATGTCGATGCCCCTTGGTCATGCCATGACACCATAACGGCTCATAATGTCGATGCCCCTTGGCCATGCCATTACACCATAACAGCTCATAATATTGATGCCCCTTGGCCATGCCATTACACCATAACGGCTCATAATGTCGATGCCCCTTGGTCATGCCATTACACCGTAACGGCTCATAATGTCGATGCCCCGAGTTATGTCTAGTCATTAGTGCAGTGTCAGCGCGGACACACTGTTCTTTAAATCAACCGAATAGTGAATCAACTCATGGATCCAAATAAATAGACAAAGAATAACTCATTAATATCTATGAATATGTATATCATTTTCTGCAGCTGAAACGTCCAATGTACAGCATTCAGATGAGCATTCTGATACAAAGCGAATTCTCCTTTGATTGGCTGAGACGTTCCTTCTCGATTTTTGAACCAATCAAGCTGCAATATGTGTGTGTTTGAGAAAATGTGACTTTTTTTGTATGACCTTTTTAAAAAATATATGTATATATATTTTTTTTTGCCATCCCATAATTCCAAAATCCTACAGTAAAAATCATGGCATTCATGCCGTGATGACCTGGGAATCTCTGTAGTGGAGGTTGCGGAAAACAGTTTTGCCATTTTATTGAATTTTATTTTTTCATGAATGTACACCATATCATGGTCTTGTCTATCCAATAAACTATAATATTACAGCTGTAACTTTTTGAGGGTCAGGCAGATTATTTTAGGTGCATTAAACCACGTTAAATGAAATTACAGAACCCAACTCTTTTGTATTTCAAATACCTTCACTGAAAGTTTTTTTAAAAAGTGTATTATTATAAGATTCAAAATATACATTTGTATTACAAATATGTATAGATCAGAATACAAGAAGAAACAACTTGCATTAATAAGCTTTCCAAATAATATGTACATAAAATTAAACAAATAAAATGAAAATAATAATAAAATTTTAAATTCTATAATAATAACAATGGGGTCAGATCAAATTATATTGTGAGAGAAGATTAAATAATTTCTGGGCTTGTTTACCTTTTATTAGTTTTACTGCTTTTGTGAATAGTAATAATAAATAAATAAAAATTATCAAATAGTTCATCATAAACTCTACTTTTGGGTCCTCCATAAATACATCAAATGTAATATTATCTAGAAGAAAAGCTTATATATATATTTTGACTGAATCCAGTTAAAACCCATAAAGTATTAACTTCACAATTAAAAAATATGTGATCTGTGGTTTCTATTTCATGTTTACAATTATAGAATTCTAGATGAAATTAGTCTTAAAAATGTATTTGAGGGGTAAATATGATTAATAGTTTTAAAATGCACCCCTTTGCATTTGGGGGGAATCCTGTTCTGTATTTTCTGTATCGTATTCCTGAATATTCCTGTAAAATGTGGCTCCTTCCTCATCCACTTGGATAGAATTCCTTTGTTAAATTGGGTCTTAAAAATTTGTTACAGCATTTCTTCTCAGTAAATTTTATATTATTAAAAATGAAAGGGTGTAATTTGGGTACCACCTTAGAGTACATGATCATTGTATTAAGAGTATAAGTGGTAATGGAATAGCCTTTACCACCATATTATATTATTTTACAGGACAAACCAGATTGAATTTTTGAGACAGATCATTATGTCCAAGAATATTCCCATTATCATCCATAATATGTACTACTGACCAAATCCCATTTTCCAGCCGGTTTTCTAGATTTACGTTTAGATATAATCCATTGTTCCAGATAGGAGTATCATGCAGAGAGAAATTGTGTTTGTGGAGTAATTTCCAATAGAGGAAGCCTTGCTGATGGAAGGCTGAGTGTTTCACAGGAAGTGACCCTAACCCTAACCCTAACAGGAAGCTTAGTTGGTTCAAAATCACAAGCCAAGAGAATATCAATGCCACCAAAACTCTTGAAAATTGCAGAAGGAATGTTGAACCAAAAGGTATGTTTGTAACAAATAAAGGATTGCAACCATTTTAATTTGAGGGTGCCATTCATAGTCAAAATCTACTGCATTTAGATTTTAAGAAACTTTCTCCGCTGTACATTTGCGTCACAAACAGTTACCGTAATATGCAATGTAGATGCGCATAAAATGAAATGTGCAGATAGTTTAACCAAGATAACTTTTCGACGTGGAGATGGCGTGACAGCAGCGTAACACGTGTATATATTTTATAGGTTGTTTATTCGTGTTATATGCTTTATCTGCCAGCTGATTTCAAATAATGAAGGCTAAACTACTGAATTGGAGCGTAAACTCACCTCTCCATGAACAGCCTTTTCCGGGGTTTTCTGACACAACCGCAATTTAAATTGTCCGCTTTCAACTTCGAGTGCGTGGTCTTCTTTTGCAAGAACTCTTTCCCTGACTGAAATTAGAACACACATGAACTACAATACGTCAGCAAACTACTTTTAACTAAAGCATTAAATGAAAATATAATCAGTGAAATTACATTAAATCTATTTAACTCGAAAAACACAATCTAACAGACTAACGATACAAAAGATTTTACTCAAGTGAAAGTAGGCCATTATTCACAGATTATCGTTTTCTGGCTGCGTTTGGCTTTTCTCAGGAGGACGTGCGGTCACGTTGCGCGTATTGAACAAATAATCACTGACGTGCAATCGCTTTTTCTAATTTCGACTAAACGTATTATTGTTTTTATAACCGATATAACAATTATTGCGCGGCTTGCGCACGTTTCCATACCGTCCTCGGATTTAAAGGAAACTGTTGCTGCTCCGCCGGTGAACTCCACTTGACAATCCCCGCCGCCGGATTTCTTTTTGCTCTGAAAGTAAATCTGTAGTTTGTTCTTGATCGCTTTCGGGGGTTTAAACTCCCATTCGCCTGCGACAGTGACTGCATGCGGATAGTCCTCCATTTCCTTTGTTTGCCTGTGTGTTAAGTTTCGCTTTTGATTCATGCTGCATTGAGGGGGTATCTACCAGATCAACAAGTCAGGGCTTTAAACAATTACATTTTTGACGTCACTTTCGTGAAGAAACACAAATAGCCGAACGTCAGCTCGCATGATATAGGCGACTACTGAACAGACGGTTGCAGGTTCAAACGGCCTGAACTTCACTGTTCTGCACTGTAATAACGTTTGTATTTATACGTGGAGTTTTTCTGTGCTGGACTGCGGGCTACATTAACGGGGCTTCACGGAAGCTCTGAAGGGGAATTAGTGCAGAGATGACGACTGTCTGGAGCAGGGCCGTTTCTGGGAAATGCTCCGCCTGCCCCCCTAAGCAAATCCAGAAAAAAGTTAATGCAACAATATGAAGTCGTAGGCTAGAGCTACAGACGATTAGGCCAATCATGAAAATGCCACATCGAAAAAATATATTTCTCTAATATCTGATTGGTTGGTTTGGCCATATAAAACATGGAGAAGCAGCGAGAGAGAGATCACATTTTTTTGATAAATCTATGCTGTCTCTTCTTGATAAATGTAACTGTTAAGCATTGCTTAGGATATAATATTCGCTCGTCTAGCTTACTCAGTGAGTTGAGAATAGTGGCGAGAGTCTCGTGTGTGCGTTAGCAAGCCTACTGCTGCCTGTTGGCTAGTCAGCCCTACTTCAAACTTTGGAATACTTCACATATATTAAAATACACTACCCCCCCTCTCTCTCTCTCCCCCTTTCTCTCCCCCTCTCTCTCCCCCCCCCCCCTCTCTCCCTCTCCCTCCCCCCCCCTCCTCTCTCTCCCCCCCCCCCCTCCTCTCTCTCCCCCCTCTCTCTCTCTCCCTCTCCCTCTCTCTCTCCCCCTTTCTCTCTCCCCCTCTCTCTCCCTCCCTCTCTCTCCCCCTCTCTCTCTCTCTCCCTCTCTCTCTCTCTCCCTCTCTCTCTCTCCCCCTTTCTCTCTCTCGCTCTCTCTCCCTCTCTCTCTCTCCCTCTCTCTCCCCCTCCCTCTCTCTCTCTCTCTGAGGTGGAGGGTGGCTGTGGGAAGAGGGCTCTCTGTATACTTTTGCTATACTATCTAAACTCTACTTTTATTTTCTTTAAACTGATATAATTGTTTAACAAGCAGTATTTCCAAGACAACTTAGCGTTTGTAAAATCTTTTGCTGGAGTATAGTGGGGTGGTATTTGTAGGGACGCCGAGATGGCGTCTCTGCCCGACGGAGAGGAATTGTCTCTCCGTCATGGAGTAAGGTGCGTAGCAGATAGCAACGCATCAGTTGAAGATGTACTATTTGCCGTTGCAGAACAGGTCGGGGGTAGCAATATAGTTTCGGCGTCTCGCATGAATAAGGCAGTCGTAGTTTTCTTTAAAAAACGTGCCGCCGTTTATTAAGAATGAAGCCATTGAAAATGAGCTTTCACGCTTTGGAAAGGTCGCTGGTCCCATGAGAATTATCCCTTTAGGGTGTAAAATCACAGAACTAAAACATGTTCTGTCTTTCCGGAGGCAGATATCGATGTTTTTAAATTCATCTTCACATACACTTGACGTGTCTTTTCGTTTAAAACACGGGGAAAGCTCGTTCATGGTGTTTGCTAGTACGGATTGTTTAAGATGTTTTGAGTGTGGGGAGATAGGACATCTGAAGCGAGCTTGCCCGCATAAAGATAAAGAGGGGGAGAATGTGCCAGAGAGTGAAAATGCACAAAGTGCAGGAAAAGAGGCTAGCGGAGCGCCTAATTCTCAGTCCACCAGTGCCTCTAATTCACAGGCCAACGCAGAGCCGGGGAGTCAGCCAAACGAGGATGCTGGTGAAGGCACGAGTTAGACAGGAGAGCAGATCGGGGTTGAGGATCAGACAGCGGGCAGAGTGGGTCGGTCTGAAGTTAAAAGAGCTAAGAGCAACAGACTGAGGGGGGACACAAGCCAGTCTACCGAAAGGAAGAAAGGCAGGGTAGAATGCGAACCTATATCGGAAGTTTTAGATGTACATATTGGGGAAAGTGTTCAGGATTTGGAGGGAGTAGAACCTGCGCAGGGAGTCCCAAAAATAAGTGGAGATGCTCAGGGAGTAGGTGAAGAGATAGAAATGATTGAGGATGATGGTGAGTTATCCGATTCCTCGATTATCTCAGATATCACGGCTAGTCAAGCGGGGGATGAGACACGGTATTCCCTCAAGGATATAAATGATTATTTGGATTTAACTAAGGGGAGAGCCGTTAATGTTTTAAACTCGTTTTGGGACGGGAAAAAGTTTGTACGGTCGGCAAAACACCATATGAAGACTGTGGGTTTAGATATCCTTTCGAGCCAAAAGCGGTTTCGGTTTAAAAAGCACTGCACAACTGTCCATACAAGTTTAAATAATCCATAGATTTTAATGGATGAGAAAATGGAAAAGAGGTACTTAACATTTGTTTTCAGAGCACCCTTTGTGGTTTTTTACTTCTTTGTTCTTCACTTTCTCTTAAACATGGTGGTTATATCTCTGAGCTCGCTTAATCTGAATGGTGGTTATATCTCTTGGCTCGCTTAATCTGTATGGTGGTTATATCTCTGAGCTCGCTTAATCTGAATGGTGGTTATATCTCTGAGCTCGCTTAATCTGAATGGTGGTTATATCTCTGAGCTCGCTTAATCTGAATGGTGGTTATATCTCTGAGCTCGCTTAATCTGAATGGTGGTTATATCTCTGAGCTCGCTTAATCTGAATGGTGGTTATATCTCTTGGCTCGCTTAATCTGAATGGTGGTTATATCTCTTGGCTCGCTTAATCTGAATGGTGGTTATATCTCTGAGCTCGCTTAATCTGAATGGTGGTTATATCTCTGAGCTCGCTTAATCTGAATGGTGGTTATATCTCTGAGCTCGCTTAATCTGAATGGTGGTTATATCTCTGAGCTCGCTTAATCTGAATGGTGGTTATATCTCTGAGCTCGCTTAATCTGAATGGTGGTTATATCTCTGAGCTCGCTTAATCTGAATGGTGGTTATATCTCTGAGCTCACTTAATCTGAATGGTGGTTATATCTCTGAGCTCGCTTAATCTGAATGGTGGTTATATCTCTTGGCTCGCTTAATCTGAATGGTGGTTATATCTCTGAGCTCGCTTAATCTGAATGGTGGTTATATCTCTGAGCTCGCTTAATCTGAATGGTGGTTATATCTCTTGGCTCGCTTAATCTGAATGGTGGTTATATCTCTGAGCTCGCTTAATCTGAATGGTGGTTATATCTCTGAGCTCGCTTAATCTGAATGGTGGTTATATCTCTGAGCTCGCTTAATCTGAATGGTGGTTATATCTCTGAGCTCACTTAATCTGAATGGTGGTTATATCTCTGAGCTCGCTTAATCTGAATGGTGGTTATATCTCTTGGCTCGCTTAATCTGAATGGTGGTTATATCTCTTGGCTCGCTTAATCTGAATGGTGGTTATATCTCTGAGCTCGCTTAATCTGAATGGTGGTTATATCTCTGAGCTCGCTTAATCTGAATGGTGGTTATATCTCTGAGCTCGCTTAATCTGAATGGTGGTTATATCTGCGCAGGGAGTCCCAAAAATAAGTGGAGATGCTCAGGGAGTAGGTGAAGAGATAGAAATGATTGAGGATGATCGTGAGTTATCCGATTCCTCGATTATCTCGATTATCTCGGATATCACGGCTAGTCAAGCAGGGGATGAGACACGGTATTCCCTCAAGGATATAAATGATTATTTGGATTTAACTAAGGGGAGAGCCGTTAATGTTTTAAACTCATTTTGGGACGGGAAAAAATGTGTACGGTCGGCAAAACATTATATGAAGACTGTGGGTTTAGATATCCTTTCGAGCCAAAAGCGGTTTCGGCTTAAAAAGCACTGCACAACTGTCCATAAAAGTTTAAATAATCCATAGATTTTAATGGATGAGAAAATGGATAAGAGGTACTTAACATTTGTTTTCAGAGCACGCTTTGCAGTTTTTTCCTTCTTTGTTCTTTACATTCTCTTAAACATGGTGGTTATATCTCTTGGCTCTCTTAATCTGAATGGTGGCAGAGAAGCGGGGAAAGGATTCTTGCTCTCGGACCTAATAAACAGAAAGAAGCTAAATGTAATGTTTCTACAGGAAACGCATGCTGATAGCAATAATGAGCTGGAGTGGGGGGTTTGGTGGAGAGGGGAGTCTGTTTTGAGTCATGGCACAAATGTGAGCTCTGGGGTAGCAATACTTTTTTGCGCAGGGTTTGGAGTTAAATATTCAAACAAAAACTGAAATTGTGCCAGGGCATTTCCTGATAGTGAATGCTGCTATAAAGAATCACTCTTTTGTATTTATTAATATATATGCTCCAAGTGCTGGTGCAGAGAGAGTGATACTGTTACGATCCGCTCCGCTCCCCGTTCCTTCCTTGACGTTTTCCTCTGTTTTCCCTGAACCTGATTGTGTCATGTCTGCGTTCATTGCCTGATTGTGTCTACATTGCACATTATTACTTGCACCACATCTTAATTACACAATTCACACTTAATTGCCTTCACCGCATTCCTCATGCATTTCCTAATTGTTCAATCAATTCGCTGATTCTGCACGCATTTCCCGCAAGCTGCTGATTATCAGCTCTAATGACACTAGTTATATTTACCGTGCTGTTCCTGTGATTTGTTGTCAAAGTATTACGGTTTGTCAGAGTATACGGTCCTTGTCGCGTTGTACTTGTCTCCCATGTGCTAGCTTGCTGACTCAAGCTGACTACCCCGGTCTGGATTTGCCACACCTGCTTCCCAGTGTGGATCCTGACTCTACCTCCGCCTGACTCTGCTATACTACCCAGGCGACGACCACTCCTGGCCACTTTGCTGGATCTTGATCGCCAGCTCTCTGCGGGTTCCACAGATTATTATTTATTGTTTAAACCTGATTTCCCGGTGTGGATCCGACCCGGAATTACAAATAAAAACCCTTCTTTTCAAGAGAAAGACTGTCTCGTTGTGCATTTGGGTCCTTACCTGCTGGACGTCACAGATACTGTTTAAAAGACTGGAAGAAGAACACAAGATAGGAATGGGGAGGAACCACACTTAGGTTCTGCTGGAGTCTTAAATGGACTGCACTTATATAGCGCCTTTATCCAAAGCGCTTTACAATGGCCTCTCACTCACCCGTTCACACACACATTCACACACCAATGGCGGCAGCTGCCATGCAAGGTGCTAGCCTGCTCATTGGGAGCAATTTGGGGTTCAGTGTCTTGCCCAAGGACTCTTCAACATGTG
>CM040401.1:84095042-84135042 GCA_022702515.1 Ilyophis sp. 1 JC-2022
TCAGGTAAAGAAAGATAGCTTGGACACAGAGTTTAATGTGTGCTCATGCACAGACTGGTGTGTGTTTGTACAGAACGAGGCTCTGTGGAAGGGGTATCAGGTAAAGAAAGATAGCCTGGACACAGAGTTTAATGTGTGCTCATGCACAGACTGGTGTGTGTTTGTACAGAACGAGGCTCTGTGGAAGGGGTATCAGGTAAAGAAAGATAGCCTGGACACAGAGTTTAATGTGTGCTCATGCACAGACTGGTGTGTGTGTTTGTACAGATTGTGAGGATTCAGAACGAGGCTCTGTGGAAGGGGTATCAGGTAAAGAAAGATAGCCTGGACACGAAGTACGGCCACAAGAACAACGAGCGGAAGCTGTTCCATGGCACCCACGCACCGTCCATCGACGCGATCAACCAGCACGGCTTTAACCGCAGCTACGCCGGAGCTCACGGTACGTCTCCGCTCTCTTCTGCTCTGTGAACAGGCCGCTCTATCCTGTGTTCTTAACTTGTCCCGCTTTGCTTATTCTGCAGCTGCTGTTCATGGGAAAGGAACCTACTTTGCTGTCGATCCAAAGTACTCAACCAGTGATACGTATTCCAAGGCGGACGCACAGGGGCACAAGCACATGTACCTGGCCTTAGTTCTGGTGGGGGAGTTCATCAAAGGAGATGGTAATATGCGGGTACCTCCCCAGAGGAACCCTGGGAATTCTGCAGATTTGTACGACAGCGCTGTGGACAACACTGCAAACCCAACCATGTTTATCATATTCAATGATGTGCAGGCTTACCCAGAATACCTCATTAAATTCAAGTGAGTCTCAGGGCACCTCCAATTGTGAGAGATCAGATCAGCCTGAGGAACCCAGTACAGAAATATCACACACAAACCATTCAGTCCCATCTCAGAATCAACAGTGTCTGCTGGTCTATAAAGTCTTATTATTTAATCAACTGATATAACAGTAAAGGAAAAATGATGATTGAAGTGGGAAATCGTGGCTCTTGGTGATATAGCCATTGTATCGTGTTTGTTTACATCTTTGATTCAGCTACTCTATGCATTATGTAATCATATATAATTATATCTCCCGTTAATCATTTAATGTTCATTTTATAATCTTTATTTTATACTATAATCATCCATAAAGTAGAATGTCCCTGCTATAAGAAGTGAGTTAATCTGTAGTGTGTGTGATTTGTTATTTGCCAGGTGAATCACTTGAATCTTTAAAATAGCTAAATTGGAGGGGGGAGGAGAGATGCCTGATTTAACAAAACATCCTTACAGGCCCAGTTACAAACATATCCTATTATCTTCAGTGCATCATTACAGGCCCAGTTACAAACATATCCTATTATCTTCAGTGCATCATTACAGGCCCAGTTACAAACATATCCTATTATCTTCAGTGCATCCTTACAGGCCCAGTTACAAACATATCCTATTATCTTCACTGCATCCTTACAGGCCCAGTTACAAACATATCCTATTATCTTCAGTGCATCCTTACAGGCCCAGTTACAAATATATCCTATTATCTTCAGTGCATCATTACAGGCCCAGTTACAAACATATCCTATTATCTTCAGTGCATCCTTACAGGCCCAGTTACAAACATATCCTATTATCTTCAGTGCATCCTTACAGGCCCAGTTACAAACATATCCTATTATCTTCACTGTATCCTGACAGGCCCAGTTACAAACATATCCTATTATCTTCAGTGCATCCTTACAGGCCCAGTTACAAACATATCCTATTATCTTCACTGTATCCTTACAGGCCCAGTTACAAACATATCCTATTATCTTCACAGCATCCCTACAGGCCCAGTTACAAACATATCCTATTATCTTCAGTGCATCCTTACAGGCCCAGTTACAAACATATCCTATTATCTTCAGTGCATCCTTACAGGCCCAGTTACAAACATATCCTATTATCTTCACTGTATCCTGACAGGCCCAGTTACAAACATATCCTATTATCTTCAGTGCATCCTTACAGGCCCAGTTACAAACATATCCTATTATCTTCACTGTATCCTTACAGGCCCAGTTACAAACATATCCTATTATCTTCACAGCATCCCTACAGGCCCAGTTACAAACATATCCTATTATCTTCAGTGCATCCTTACAGGCCCAGTTACAAACATATCCTATTATCTTCAGTGCATCCTTACAGGCCCAGTTACAAACATATCCTATTATCTTCACTACATCCTTATAGGCCCAGTTACAAACATATCCTATTATCTTCAGTGTATCCTTACAGGCCCAGTTACAAACGTATCCTATTATCTTCAGTGCATCCTTACAGGCCCAGTTACAAACATATCCTATTATCTTCACTACATCCTTACAGGCCCAGTTACAAACATATCCTATTATCTTCACTACATCCTTACAGGCCCAGTTACAAACATATCCTATTATCTTCAGTGTATCCTTACAGGCCCAGTTACAAACATATCCTATTATCTTCAGTGCATCCTTACAGGCCCAGTTACAAACATATCCTATTATCTTCACTGCATCCTTACAGGCCCAGTTACAAACATATCCTATTATCTTCAGTGCATCCTTACAGGCCCAGTTACAAACATATCCTATTATCTTCAGTGCATCCTTACAGGCCCAGTTACAAACATATCCTATTATCTTCAGTGCATCCTTACAGGCCCAGTTACAAACATATCCTATTATCTTCACTGTATCCTTACAGGCCCAGTTACAAACATATCCTATTATCTTCAGTGCATCCCTACAGGCCCAGTTACAAACATATCCTATTATCTTCAGTGCATCCTTACAGGCCCAGTTACAAACATATCCTATTATCTTCACTGCATCCTTACAGGCCCAGTTACAAACATATCCTATTATCTTCACTACATCCTTACAGGCCCAGTTAGATCAGGAGCCCAAGTTGTTCACAAGCTCTGCTTGCTTGGCAACAGAAAACTTTTCCCCTCCCAACTCCTCAAATCGATCATTTGGGCAGAGTTTTGTCTCATGACATGGTAGATAATATTCTTAGTTTATTAATAAACAGTGACTAATTAACGAGTGATTCTCTACGCACACATTCTTGTTTGTCCACTGGTATAAATACACTCACATTAAGAAGTTTAGAGAAGCTTCACAGAATTCTGATAAAGCTGATGTGTTACTTCTCCCAGCACTGTTATATTTTTAAAATGTAATTTTCTTCTTTAATAAAGTGGACATTTTCTCAGCTTTGTCTGGACTTCAGTTTATTTACAGAATTGCAAAGTTAAATATTTTCTTCAATGATTATGATTATTACAGTAGTCATTTAGCAGACGCTTTTATCCAAAGCGACATACAGTAAGTGCATCCAGAAACGTCATCGAAGTAACTACAGAACAGATGAGATAAAGCACATTCTTCCCATAAAGTAGCAGCTATCCCTAGTAGGGTGCATCAAATTGCAATGCAAAAATTAAATCTCAACATATCAATCTGTCTGGGGTTGCACTTTGTTCGGACACACATAAAAATGATTTGTGCAAAGTTTGGGGAAAATTCATTGAGATTTAGAGGTGGAACACAGCATGTGAAAAATACGAAAATGGGCCTTTTTGGGTGTTTTCCTAGATAACATGACAAGGCAATTTCAAAAACGGCAAGAAATTGTTTTTGAGAACAACATTTATTTTGAATAGTATTATTATTATTATTACATATTATTATTTAAGAACAAAATGTTTGATAACATTGAAATAGTTTTTCGAACATGTCTCAAGCATCCTAGAGTCCTAGTCCTGGTCCAGCTTGCGCTTGCAGCAGCGAAGATTTGGCTGCTTTGAGCGGTCATGCTCAACTGCCTGTAGCACATTCTGCAGGTGCTCCTCGCTTGGCTGCTGCCACAAAGTCTGACGTCAGTTTGACGCCACGCTCGGCACAGTCATTCACAACATTGATGGCATGTACATTCACCGCACCCATCTGAAATGCTGCACTGTTAGCCCAATCCTCTACATCAAGTGAAAGAAACGCGGGATCGATGTGCAGCATGTGCATGCCGAACCAGCAGTCTGGGTTGGCGAGGTCAGCCAAGCTGGTGGTCGGCGAGAGGGTTGGAAACTTCGGCTTACCGAAGCCAGTGCCAAAGCAGAGCTGTGGGGCTCGCATGGATATATCTGCCGGCTTGTGCTCCAAGATAGCATCCGCAAGTGCGCGCCGCTCGCCAACTAGCACCTTGGTGCTGAAGAGTGCCAGGGGCAGCATCTCGCCTGACAGGTACCATAGGTGCCGCTCCAGCGCCTTAATCGCTGATGCTGCGATGCCCTCGTCAACAGACTTGTATGCGTACAGGTGGTGGTAGTGTGTGAGGTCATTCCATGCGGCATCTACGGCCGTGTCGCAGGTCAGCCACCACGTTGCGTAGATGTGCGTGATGAAGTTGGCAAATGCCCGAATCTTCAGCACCTGCTGCTGCATAGTGATGGTCCCCTGAGAAAGCAACGCAATGTGCTGCTCCATCAAGGCCAGCTTGAGAGTGTAGAGCAGCTTGGCCATCCACCACGCCTTGTGCAGTGCTCCCGGTCGTTGGAAGATAACTGGAGTGTGCGCTGCACTCAGATACACAAGACATAGCTGCACGAACTCGCGATAATCGCCTCGCTTGTTGTCGAGCACTCCTGCAGCGCACACAATGAGT
This sequence comes from Ilyophis sp. 1 JC-2022, assembly GCA_022702515.1. NCBI lineage: Eukaryota > Metazoa > Chordata > Actinopteri > Anguilliformes > Synaphobranchidae > Ilyophis > Ilyophis sp. 1 JC-2022. The sequence continues at coordinate 84,099,729 of CM040401.1, forward strand.
TCAGCACGCAACTTGCCCAGGAACGGTGGTTCGGCATCGCCAGGAACGGTGGTTCGGCATCGCCAGGAATGTAGCGGGACAATGGGCCGCTGTCCTTGTGTGGCAACAGGTTCCAGTTGTCCCGCAGACGTGTTAACAATGTAACCTCTGGCAAGCGTGACGTCTCCACCTTGAGGTCAGTGAAGATGTGGCTGAGGAGCACCTCGCCGATGTGGTGCCGGCACCCGGACCAGAGCAGTGGTCGACCCAGTGAGAGCTGGATGGCAATGCAGGCTGCCGTGAGATGCCAGCAGTGGCAGCAGCTTGCATGCCTCAGCCGGCGTTGATCGTTCCGCAGCCACAGTCCCCTTCATATATGCTGGCACACCGCAGTTTGAGCCGCTCCGAGACGCTCCACCAACTGGCGCACATTGTTGAGCATTGCGCGTCAACTTGCTGTCCCAGTGCAAGGTGCACATGGGAGGTGGTGTCCACTGTTCGTGCTGTTCCTCACTGATGGCCTCCAGCACGTGGCGGCGCGATCGGTCTGCTGTTGCGTAGGATGTGGAGACCCTTGCCGCCGATGCCACCTGATTCCTCGATCAGGCCGCGCATGAAGGCAGCCTGCTGCATTGGTGTGATCTTCCCGTGTAGCCAGTGACACAAGACTCGGCCAATGTCGGATGCTCATGCTGGACGTCGCAGTCACCTGTCGCCGCTTCAGCTTGGATTGCAGCTTGGCATCGAATGCTCCAAATGTGGCCACTCTGTCGCCCTTCATGCTGGCCAGGAAAGCAATGTCCTCTCGATCGCGGATCAGCTCCTCTGCATTTGGAGACCACAGCGGGAATGTGGCATCCAGCTTGTGCTCCATTGCGTCCACCAGTCGAGCTGTAGCCTCACTGGAGCGCCTGGCCTTCGGAATGTGCCGCAGCTTGTTGCTAGCGTCGAGAAGCGCTACCATCGTGTCGCACGCTCGACGATCACTCACCATTGGGATATTGGCCTTTCCATAAAATGGCCGCACCTGCTCCAAAACGTCCTTAGCCGCTTGGAACCGTGACAAGGCTCCGGTCAAACCTGGCCGCTTGGCATGCAGTTGCGTGTTGCAGTTGTAACATCATGCACCGCAAGATCTGGCGACCACTTGGCAGCTTGGCGCCAGTGATGATGGCATCTGCATCAGTGATGCTGGCGCCCAGACCAAAGACCAGGCTGCGGCTGCTCTGGCGGGAGCCTAAGGGCGGCGGCGCCATCTTGTGAGAGCTGGATCCTGTGGTGGGTGATGGTGGCGTTGAGGGAATTGAGTCAACTGAGATGCAGAGCCACACAGGCAAAGCTATTTATAGGCAAAGCCCACCCCCACCCCCCCAAAAAAAATTGCAGGTGCGAGGAAATATAGAATGGTTCCCGCAAAACAGAGGGTAAAATGTGCGGGAATATGGGAGCAGACAGGTCTCCGTGCTTGAAATGTAACAATGTTGCAACCTTGTGCGTGAATAACACACACACACACACACACTCTAACAGCAGGCCATGTTGGAGGAGGACAGAGTGAAGGGACACAGTACCTATAACCCCCTGTTACGGTTACCCCCTTTTGCCATAAAAGCTGATGTGCCGTTCCACCTCTAAATCACCTCGTATTGCAAAAATATTTTGCATGTATTGTTTTTGCATGGATGGTAACACTTTTAGCACCCAGACAAATCAATATGCTGGAAATGTGTATTTTGATGCACCCTAATCCCTAGTCATGAACATTGAATGCAGTTCACAGTAAACTGGGTAAATCAGCTCTACTACAATTCTATTCTAAATATTATAAACTTCAACACACAGTTAAACAAAAACAAGTACCATGAGAAGTCCTAGATAAGAATCAGCCCAGGTAGAGTCTGAAAAGGTGTGTTTTCAGGCCACGGCGGAAGGCAGGCAAGGTTGGCATCGAACGTCGGGGAATGGGGACGAGCGAGCGCCATTGACACGGAAGGGGGGAAGTGCGAGTCGCCCGGCTGTAGACGAGCGAAGTGGTCAAGAAGGAGCATAGTTCTGGATCAAGTCCTGCAGGTAGGCGGGGCCTGTCCTATTGACTGCAGTGTAGGCCAGGGTCAGAACTTTTAACCTGATCCTAGCTGCAACTGGCAGCCAGTGGAGTGACCTCAACAGGGGGGTGACGTGAAAATTTTGGGAGGTTTAACACAACCGGGCAGATGCATTCTGGATCAATTGAAGAGGCAGGATGGCGCAGGCTGGTAGGCTTGCGAGCAGGGAGTTGCAGTAGTCCAGGCGTGATGTGACTGTAGTCTGGACAAGAAGCTGGGTGGAGTAGGTGGTCAGGTACGGTCGAATCCTCCTGATCTTGTACAGGAGGAACCTGCAGGACTGTGCCGTCGCCCTGATGTGGTTTTTGAAGTCCAGCTGGTCATCCAGGACAACCCCCAGGTTCTTTGCAGTGCGGAAGGCAGCCACCATGGTCCCGTCAATGGTGATGGACAGGTCTAGAATCGGGGAGGTCTTGTATGGCATGAAGAGGAGCTCTGTCTTGTCGAGGTTGAGCTTCAGGTGATGGGTAGTCATCCACTCAAAGATGTCAGCCAGACAAGCATATATCCTCTCCTTCACCTGTTTGGTAGAGGGAGGGAAAGAGAGGAAGAGTTGAGTATCATCAGCATAACTATGGTATGAGAAGCCATGCAAATTAATTACTGAACCAAGAGACTTGGTATAAATGGAGAACAGCAGAGGACCCAGTACAGATCCCTGCGGGACTCCTGTAGACAGGAGATGGGGTGCAGAGACAGAACCCTTCCAAGAGACTTAGTAGGATCTATCAGTGAGATATTATACAAAGCAAGAGAGGGCAGTCCCAGAAATGCCCATCTCAGAAAGTGTGGAGATCAGGAGTTTGTGGTTGACCGTGTCGAACCCCGCAGACAGGTCAAGTAGAATCAGGACAGAGGAGAGGGATGAGGCTCTAGCAGTGGAGCGTGCCTCAGTCACAGCCAGGAGAGCAGTGTTCGTGGAATGTCCGGTTCTGAAGCCGGACTGATGGGGGTCAAGCAGGTTGTTCTGGTGGAGAAAAACAGAGAGTTGGTTATGGACAGCTCGTTCAAGAGTTTTGGACAGGAAGGGCAGGAGAGATACAGGACGGTAGTTCAGGAACATGGCCACAGGTTAGAGAGGTGTTGATAATAGAGGACAGATATGGAACAAGCTCACCGGATATAGACTGGAGGACTGCTGACGGGATAGGGTCCAGTGGACAGGTGGTTGCGCGATGGTCCGTCACGAGTTGGAGCACATCTGCGTCCTCCAGTGTCTTGAAGGACGACAGCGTGGCGATGGGTTCGGTATAGGGGATGTGGGGTGTCACCGGATGTGTGAAGGAGTTCTTGATCATGGCCACCTTCTCCTCAAAGTGGGTCAGGAAGTCATCTGCAGAGAGGGAGGAGGGTGAAGGGGGTGGAGGGGGGATAAGCAGGGAGGAGAAGGTGGAAAAGAGTTTACGTGGATTAGACACACATGCATTAATTTTGGACTGAAAAAATTAAATCTTAGTTGCAGCTGTGAAGGCTGCCAGCAGAGTGTGATAGCAGGCCAGGCCATCTGGGGAGGAATATGGATCGGTAGGTCAAGTTACCTCCAAAGAACAAGAACTTTTGGGGGGGGTTCAAAGATCAGTCAGTATTTCATGTGAGTGTGACCAGCAGCAATCCTTCGGATAAAGTTGATAAGGTTATTGATTGTAGCCTGTGCTTCTTCTTGCACAAATGCATGGGTTTTATGAAGTCCTGTCTATGTAGCAGTATTGACTGGCAGTGGATGCAGTGATAATGCCATTGTGGCGTAAAAATGGCACCACATACCATCATGATTTGGGGCTGCTTTGCTGCCTCGGGTTCTGGACAGCTTGCCATCATCAAGGGGAAAATTAATTCCCAAGTTTATCAAGGTATCCTACAGGATAATGTGAGGGTGGGGTATCCTACAGGATAATGTCAGGGTGGGGTATCCTACAGGATAATGTGAGGGTGGGGTATCCTACAGGATAATGTCAGGGTAGCGTATCCTACAGGATAATGTCAGGGTGGGGTATGCTACAGGATAATGTCAGGGTGGGGTATGCTACAGGATAATGTCAGGGTTGGGTATGCTACAGGATAATGTCAGGGTGGGGTATGCTAAAGGATAATGTCAGGGTGGGGTATCCTACAGGATAATGTCAGGGTGGGGTATTCTACAGGATAATGTCAGGGTGGGGTATCCTACAGGATAATGTCAGGGTGGGGTATCCTACAGGATAATGTGAGGGTGGGGTATCATACAGTATAATGTGAGGGTGGGGTATCCTACAGGATAATGTGAGGGTGGGGTATCCTACAGGATAATGTGAGGGTGGGGTATCCTACAGGATAATGTGAGGGTGGGGTATCCTACAGGATAATGTGAGGGTAGGGTATTCTACAGGATAATGTCAGGGTGGGGTATCCTACAGGATAATGTCAGGGTGGGGTATCCTACAGAATAATGTCAGGGTGGGGTATCCTACAGGATAATTTCAGGGTGGGGTATCCTAAAGGATAATGTGAGGGTGGGGTATCCTACAGGATAATGTGAGGGTGGGGTATCCTACAGGATAATGTGAGGGTGGGGTATCCTACAGGATAATGTGAGGGTGGGGTATTCTACAGGATAATGTGAGGGTGGGGTATTCTACAGGATAATGTCAGGGTGGGGTATCCTACAGGATAATGTCAGAGTGGGGTATTCTACAGGATAATGTCAGGGTGGGCTATCATACAGTATAATGTGAGGGTGGGGTATCCTACAGGATAATGTGAGGGTGGGGTATCCTACAGGATAATGTGAGGGTGGGGTATCCTACAGGATAATGTGAGGGTGGGGTATCCTACAGGATAATGTCAGGGTGGGGTATCTTACAGGATAATGTCAGGGTGGGGTATCTAACAAGATAATGTCAGGGTGGGGTATCTTACATGATAATGTCAGGGTGGGGTATCCTACAGGATAATATCAGGGTTGGGTATCCTACAGGATCATTTCAGGGTGGAGTATCTTATAGGATAATGTCAGGGTGGGGTATCTTACAGGATAATGTCAGGGTGGGGTATCTTACAGGATAATGTCAGGGTGGGGTATCTTACAGGATAATGTCAGGGTGGGGTATCTTACAGGATAATGGGGCGGCTGTGGCTCAGGAGGTAGAGCGGGTCGTCCACTGATCGCAGGGTTGACGGTTTGATCCCCGGCTCCTCCTGTTCACATGTCGAAGTGTCTTTGGGCAAGACACTGAACCCCAAATTGCTCCCAATGAGCAGGCTAGTGTCTTGCATGGTGGCTGCCGCCATTGGTGTGTGAATGTGTGTGTGAACGGGTGAGTGAGAGGCCATTGTAAAGCACTTTGGATAAAGGCGCTATATAAGTGCAGTCCATTTACCATTTACCATTTTACAGGATAATGTCGGGATGGTTGTCCACCAGCTGAAGCTCAGTAGAAGTTGGGTGATGCAGCAGGACAATGACCCTAAACATCAAAGTAAATCTACAACAGAATGGCTTCAAAAAAACAAAATCCGCCTTTTGGAGTGGCCCAGTCAGAGCCCAGACCTTAACCCAATAGAGCCAGTCAGAGCCCAGACCTTAACCCCATAGAGCCAGTCAGAGCCCAGACCTTAACCCCATAGAGCCAGTCAGAGCCCAGACCTTAACCCAATAGAGATGCTGTGGAATGACCTCAAGAGAGCCGTTCACACCACACATCCTAACAATATGGTTGAGCTGAAGCAGTTCTGTCAGCAGTTCTGTCCAAAATTCCTCCTGAACGTTGTGCAGATCTGATCCACAGCTAAAGGAAGCTCTTGTTTGAGGTTATTGCTGCCAAGGGTGCGTCCCAATCACAGAACTATATAATAACTAGAAAGGAAACGTGGTCATGTGATTTCATTCAAGCCTATTCAATTTGGTTCTTCCTCAATGGCACCACCGCAAGATGGCTGCCATGGCCCGGAAATAGTATTACCGATGAGCTCTGCCATGTATTTCCAATGGAGCAACGGAGTCGCCCCAGCGCAATCTAGGTACCAAAAGTTCACAATATGGTAATCAATAGAAGCAGGCAATCACATTTGACATTTTTCCTGGGTTCAAAATTTTTTTAGGCTACACAGAAAAAAGTCATGATTTTAAAAAACTCGGTGAGTGTTGAGTAGGCGCATTGAACTCTGATTGGTTAAGAACAAACTAATGAGATTTGGAACATGGTCACGTGGTAATCCTAGTTACGTCACAGTACAATCACGTGAGCAGGCCTATTCGCATTTTCGCCTCAAATGAAATTTAATCTCCACTGAACTAGCAATCGTGGTTAGCTCGCAAGGAGCATACAGCGCGGTAGCTGACAGTAACTGGTTAGCTAACAGTTATCTTGTGCATTATAATGAAATGGTTTTCAAATGTGTGTAATATTTCTAAGGACAGACTACACATCTCAAGACACGTTACTAGTAACCTACCCCAGTGAACATGTTGAAAAGTCTATTGACAAGTTGGCCGGAGTAACTGTAAATCCCGTGCAGCTAGACCAATGAGGGAATAGCTCGGAGCGAAGGTTTAAGCGTGATGTATTCCGCTATTGCTGTGGGAAAAGGGAAAAGTTATTGTGAAATATCACTGTTCTTGCAACCGGGTGAGACTGCTTTTTAGATTCACGGGATCAGCTAATAAGTGACCACGTATCAAAGGTAATCGTACCACGTTACCTTCCGCTTTAAGTCTGGTCTACGCTGACCCCAGTTTATCCAAAAGACAGCCTGTGTACATTACATTAAATCATCAGCCACCAACGCTGATTCTGTACTCGTTTATCTGACTCCAATTTAATTATTAATAATCCTTTGATATGTAAAATGTACACTTGATTTGCTAAAGGACTCCCATACTTTTAAGACGGTTCTCTGAACTGGATATGTCGGTTCCACCGCGCGCTACATTCGACCGTTATGGACACGTCTCACAGCTGGCGAGATATCTGCGTTTATCTCAGAGGTTGCGGAAGAAGCCACTTCGTGAGGTAGAGCCTATGATTAAGGCTCAGGGACCCAAGAAGGGAATATTGGCGACCACCGTTCTCAACATGTATAAACGCTATGCGGAGATGATCTAATTTAAGACATAGTTCGACGGGTGCAATACTCCGTGATACATTAAGCTTAAATAGACAACCTCCCTAGACCAGCTGAGGGGGTAACTAAGACTGAGGAAATTAATCAACTTAATTACCGGTGAACAGAGATAGTACGTCAACTTTCAGAGAAACCACACAAATCAAGTTTAACTATTTTATTTACCAGGTAGGTTATTTACTTAAAATACTCAATTTACAGCTACAGATTAAAACATCACATCTTAAAATATAGTACAGAGTCATACCTGGCAATCGCTATACACAACAACCTGAGGTGAGATGTGTGGGAAAGTCTGATTACAGCTTCCCCTAGGTTTTTGTTTCCTCTGCTTAAATGCCCAAATTCTGCGTTTGATCTGGCTGGAGACAGTCGTAAAGCTATAAACTGGCTAGAAATAGATCAATTTGACTTTTAGTCCCCCCTTCCAGGAGGTTTCACAGAATGGTTTCCTGAGAGGAAATTCCACAACGGCAGTTTACTCCCGAGTTATGAAATATACATTCCATCCATGTTGAATGTTTAGAAAATGTAGGCCACGATATTAAACATGAGTAGGTCTAAGTTTGTATTGTCATGAGAATCCCATCTCTGCATAGTCTTTCAGATGTGATTAATATTAATGCCACAAAGTTCCCAGAATTCCTGTTGAGAATATTACAGTACACCCTAGTTTTCCCTGTTAAGTCAGGTACATTAACTGGGTGCATTTACTAATGTAACACTCAAAAACTGAACAATATATGATTATCCCTCTGGGAAAAGAGTGTATAATGTATGTTCCAGTGTCCAGACTAGTTCCAGTGTATACTGTACAATAGAAAAAATATGAATCACATTTGTATGTTTTTAGGCTTTTTTGAGGACAAAAGCATTCTGTACAGACATGTTGTGTTGTGTGTGAAATATTTTAAGGAGAGGGGTGTGGCCTGCCCCGGTGACGTCAGGTGGTGGCACTGTGACGCTGTCCATGTGCTTGTTTTTACGACAGTCCCAGAATCATGAGATCCTAGGACATTCTTTGACGTCATAAACCTCAGGCCAGATGGTCCCAGTAGACTTCCCGGCACCGGAGTTCAGGTTTACAGCCCGCCAGAGTCACAGGGTTTCACCCCCCGGTGTTGTGTGTTCTCTCAGGTACCCTGGGATGTCAAATAATGTCTTACATAACATTCGCTGGTGCGATGGGCGTCAGCTTCACTCCGCTCGCAGACCCACCCGCTGCTAACTCACCAGACGCAATCCTCCTGCTTTACTAACATTTCCCCGCTGACGCTGGATGAAAAACGACCATCGTAACGTTAGTACTAGGGTGTAGCCAGGTAAAACTGGCTAAATTAGGGATAAATTTCATTAAATTGACATGTCTGTCAACCTAAATTTACACCCCTCTCGATGATGCATTTGACGGGCTATCATATAGGCTAGCTTGTTGGCTAAGCCTACTTTGTTCACGTACAGCTTCGAACAACATAACAGTGACGTTAATCGAAGTTTGTTAATAATGCTAGTTAACGAGATGGCTATTAAACATTTTGTTATGTTCTGTATTTCTGTCTTCTGTTTTTGTTTTCTGCTACTTCCTGCTTTTGTTCCCATAGATAATTGTATATATTACTCGCGTGCTTTATTAGTTACGTGAACTTTACTAAACCCATTAACATAAATATATACTAACAAACTAATTGTCTGTCTTACAGTTAGATACTAACATTTAACCAGCTTCCCCGCTTTATCTTTTCTACCTGCATTTCTAAACTGCTCCTGAGCTACCTGTTAAATTTGTTCCAGCTGTTTGTCCTTAGAGATCTCACCTCCTCTGATTACTGTGCACACTCCGCTCCAACTCGAGCCTGTTGTTTGTCATGCATGTTTTCCGAGTCCCTTCCATGTATTCGTTCTTTCCGAGTTATTGAATTATTGTTTCCCTAATGTTTTAACCTCATGTTGTTTGTTACCCCTCCCCTTCCTGTATATTCTTGTGTATTTAAGACCCACATTTCCGCTTCCTTGTTATCAGAACGTTGATCAGATTACCAGTGCATACACCTTTCTAAGAGTATTTCTTGAGATTCCCGAGACACCCTTTGTTTGACTTCGATTTTGCCTAGCCCTTTTTGTGCTTTAGCCTTTTGATTTCTGGTTTCGACTTTTCTTTGTGTATTTACCGACGTTGAGTAGCCTAGCGATTTTGTACCTTTTCTTTTCTGATTTCCCAGTTTTTACTTTTTGCTTGTTTATTGGTTTTTGATTTTCTGGAATTTACTCTGCTTACCTGGCTTTGACCTCTGGACTGATATTAAACTACGGTCTGTGCCTGATCCTGGTCTGATATTAAACTACGGTCTGTGCCTGATCCTGGTCTGTGCCTGATCCTGGTCTGTGCCTGATCCTGGTCTGCTATTAAACTACGGTCTGTGCCTGATCCTGGTCTGTGCCTGATCCTGGTCTGTGCCTGATCCTGGTCTGTGCCTGATCCTGGTCTGTGCCTGATCCTGGTCTGCTATTAAACTACGGTCTGTGCCTGATCCTGGTCTGTGCCTGATCCTGGTCTGTGCCTGATCCTGGTCTGTGCCTGATCCTGGTCTGTGCCTGATCCTGGTCTGTGCCTGATCCTGGTCTGTGCCTGATCCTGGTCTGTGCCTGATCCTGGTCTGTGCCTGATCCTGGTCTGCTATATTGGGTTTTCTGAACAGTATTCCCTCCATGCATTATTTTTACTGGATTTGATAATTCTACGAGTCGGAGCTTTTTTCTTTTGATAATCCATTCAGTTTTCTTGATTGAAGTTACTCCTTAATACTCCTAATGCTTTAGTTCGTTCTCGAATAGCTTTAGTGCATTCTTCATTCCACCATGGTACCGCTTTCCTTTCCCCTGTTATTCTACTTCTTTACAAAATGGAACACCCCAAGGTAGTGTGATAAGCCCATTATTATTTTCAATAATGATCAATGATATTTTTAGTAAAATACCAGCAGGTATAGAGAGATCGCTGTTTGATTTGATTTGATAATCTTTATTTTGAACTTGCATATAAAAAACAAAATAAAAACAAATAACAATGAACATGTTCAAAAAGGAGTAGGAAGAAGTAAAAACTTATTTACTCCTACCCCCTTCTTTTACAACATTCATGATTAATATAAACAATTACAAATATACATTTATGTCATAAATCCTATTATATCTGTATATATATCTCCTATGTCCTGTGTCCTGTGCTATCTATATACCATATATATATAATAATAATACATTTGTAACTCAATACATAACCCATATATACCCTTACCCACTTGCTGAAAATCAATAAGGCGTCATATAGACAATCTACTACCAATCTGATCACTAGATTAATAAAATAAACGATAAAAAAAATAAAATAAAACTAAATACAATCAACACACCCCTTCCTCCACTCTATACCCGCTAAGGATGTTCTTTTTGTACATCCTCTTAAACTGCACAATATTAGTGCTTTGTTTGAGTTCCAGATCCAGACCATTCCATAAATTGACCCCACAGATAGTGATACACTGACTTTTCATAGTGGTGTGTACAAAAGGTTTCCTTAAATTAAGCTCCCCTCTTAAATTATAACCCCCCTCTCTATCAAAAAACATCCTCTGTATATTCCCCGGTAGTACGTTATTTCTTGCTTTAAACAATGTTTGAGCTGTTTTGAATTTTACCATGTCCATAAACTTCAATGCATTTAACTGTAAGAAAAGAGGGTTTGTGTGTTCCTGATAACCTACATTGTTTACAAACCTTATTGCTCTCTTTTGCAGTATGACTAATGGTTGTAAGTTACTTTTGTAGGTATTACCCCAGATCTCCACACAATAGTTAAGATACGGCAAAACCAGTGAACAATACAGAATGTACAAGACCCTTTGATTTAAAATGTACCTTGTTTTTCCCAGCAAAGAAACGCTTCTTGCCAGCTTGGCTCTTATATATGAGATTTGGGGTTTCCAGCTGATTTTGTGGTCTAGTATCACACCAAGAAATTTAATTTCATATACTCTTTCTATATTTATATTATCTATCTTCACAATTGCGTGTGTTAATTTCACGATTTCCAAAAAACATGATCTTAGTTTTTTTCAAATTTAATGACAGTTTGTTTCTGTCAAACCACTGTTTCAATTTGTTCATTTCTGATGTGATCACATTCAAAAGAAGCTGCAGATTGTCCCCGGAACAGAAAATATTGGTGTCGTCAGCAAATAAAACAAATTTTAAAATATTTGATACTTTGCAGATGTCATTTATATACATTATGAACAGTTTTGGACCTAAAATTGAACCCTGAGGAACCCCACACGTGATGTCCCTGAGTGTTGACTTGTGCTCACCTAATTTTACAAATTGCTGCCTGCCCATCAAATAGCTTCTCATCCAGTTCAGTGCTACCCCTCTAATACCATACCTTTCCAATTTATCGAATAATATATTATGATTAATAGTATCAAAGGCTTTTTTTAAATCTATAAATATTCCTATAGCATATTTTTTTGTATCTATACAATTAGTGATCTCTTCAATTAATTCCAAGATGTACTTCTGTTTTCTCTGAAGCCATATTGGCTGTCAGTCAGCAGTTTGTGTTTCTCAATGAATGAGTCCAGTCTTGCATTGAATAGTTTTTCTAAAATCTTAGAGAACTGAGGAAGTAATGAAACAGGCCTGTAATTTGTAAAGTGGTGTCTATCCCCAGTTTTATATAACGGTATAATTTTTGCTACTTTCATTTTACTTGGGAATTTGCCAGTTTGGAAGGACAAGTTGCAGATGTGAGTTAGTGGTTTAGAGATTCCCTCAATGACTTTCTTGACTATTGTCATATCGATGTCATTACAGTCAGTCGAGATTTTGTTCTTGAATTTTTTTACAATGTCCATAACTTCCTTTTCTTCTATTGCTCTCAGAAAGAATGAACTTGGATTCCTCTCATAGTTATGGCCATCACAACTTTCACTTGTTGTCTCTGATTTTATTTGATTAGCCAATTCAGGTCCCACATTAACAAAGAATTTATTAAAACCACTAACCACATCATCCATATTATTTAAGGTATTATCGTTATCTATAAAATGTGATGGGTAACTTGAGCCTCTAAATCCATTTCTAATAATACTATTTAATACACTCCACAAACCTTTAGTATTGTTCTTATTAATATCCAATAATTTATTATAATAATCTTTCTTACATGTTCTCATAATATTAGTTAACTTATTTTTATATTTCTTATATTTATTTTCAGTTTCTATATTTCTATGCTTTATGAAATCTCTGTATAATGTGTTTTTCTTTTTGCAAGCATTTTGTAATCCCTTAGTTAACCACGGACTATCATTGTATTTTTGCTTTATATTGTATTTTTTAATAGGACAGTACTTATCATATAATAATTGGAATATCTTTAGAAATGATTCATATGCTATATCTATATCTTCTATTTTATATACCATGTCCCAATTTTGTTTTAATAATTCCTTTCTAAATAAAGTCATGGATTCCTCATTTCTAACTCGTTTATAGATGAAATTATTGGCATCCTTGTCCTCCCTATAATTGCAGTCATAGACTACAAATACTGGCAAGTGGTCACTGATGTCATTTACTAGGAGCCCACTCACTATATTGTCTTCCAACACATTAGTCAATATATTGTCAATTAGTGTGGCACTGTGTGCTGTAATTCTGCTTGGTCTTGTGATCTTTGGATGTAAACCCAAACTGTATATTGTATTTATGAAGTCCTCAGTATTTTTATGCTTGTTTGGGTTCAGAAGGTCCACATTCATGTCTCCACAAATAAACATAACCTTTTGATTTAATTTTGCAAACACTTTTTCCATCCATTCACTAAAAATGTCAATGCTTGATCCAGGTGTTCTGTAGATACAACTAACAATTAAATTTTTCTTTTTTTCCATACATATTTCTACTGTAATACATTCTATTATATCATCAACAGCTGCTGTCATACATTCCACCACTTTATAATTGAGTCTGTTATCCACATATAATGCCACCCCACCTCTTGTCTTATTTTTCCTACTCATATAATTCAACTCATAGCCATACAACTCAAAATCATCAACACCCTTCTCAGGGTTGATCCAGGTCTCTGATATTGCTATTATGTTGAATGGTTTCTTGAATTGCTCTAGGTATTTTTTAATGCTTTTGAAATTGGCGTAAAGGCTTCTACTATTAAAGTGGATGATTGAAAAGTTGTGATCTAGCTTAACCGTTGTATTAAACTGATCATCTGAATAGTAACAGCAGTTGTTGTTGATATTATTTAAGAAATTATTTTCAGGGTCAATGTCATTTTCAATATCTTGTGATTTGTGTTCAGTATATTCCAATGTTTTCAAACCCATTTTTTCACGTTCATCTAACCTTATTAGTTGATGTAGAACTTCAACCGGAGTCTGAGATGAATAATGTTTATCCTGAGTTGTCATGATTGTATGTGGTGAATTTGCAAAAACAGTCTATCCATGGTTGTGTCCCATTACCTTGTGTTTCAAACGTATTTGTCCAGTTCCTCCATATCTCTGATGACCAACACTTTTGCCTGTTCTGGTGTTCTGTTTGCAGATGATGGAGCATTGTGGAAAAGAGGGAGAAATACAGGATACACTACCAGGAATGTGCAAGAAGCAATTGAGCTGGAGCAGTGGCATATGAATGGGGATTTAAGTTAGCAATTGAGAAAACCCAAACTGTTTTCTTCACAAGGAAAAGAAAAGAAGGAAATATAAAATTAAGGTTGTATGGGAGAGAGTTAGAGAGAGTGGGGGTGTTTAAGTTTTTAGGAATTAATTTTGATTACAAATTAACATGGTCTGAACATATAAGCAAAATGGAGGACAAATGTAAAAAATAAATGTGATGAAATGTCTTACAGGTAGGAAGTGGGGAGCAAGTAGGTCAACCTTGAAGACAATGTATGTGGAATTAATAAGATCAGTATTCGATTATGGTAGGATGGCATATGGATCTGCAGCTAAGTCACTCTTACAAAAGCTGGATATAATTCAAGCTCGGGCAATGAGAATTTGTTGTGGTTCAATAAGAACATCTCCAGTAGCCGCCCTCCAGGTAGAAATGGGAGAAATGCCGTTGGGTATAAGAAGGAAGCAACTGATGGCAAACTGCTGGGTTAATTTTGAATTTTGCCACAATGAATATCACCCCACCAAAGAAGTATTTAAAAAAAACTGGGATATAGAAAAATGTAAGAGGGAATTTTTGGAAGAATCGGCAATGAGATGTGTGCAAAAGAAATGTGAGTATTTGAAATGGAACTAAGCCCAACTGTAGTAATCTCTATGGTAACGTGGATGTTTAAACAGCCTAATATTGATGAACATATATTAGATCTAATAAAGAAAGAGAAAAATAAAATAGTTCTGGTACATACTTATTATAATTATGTAGAAGTACCAACAGGTATTTACAGATGGAGCTAAGATATGGGCAGAAATAAGTGCCACTAGAAACTGAATTTGAATCATTTATATTTTAATTTTAATTGCTCAACTTGAATAGTTGCATTAAAAAACTGAATTTGAATGACGTAATTTGAATTTGTATTCTCTGGCGGCAGCAGCACAGACATGTTGGGGAGAGTGATCCTCTCCGGCGGCAGCAGCACAGACATGTTGGGGAGAGTGATCCTCTCTGGCGGCATCAGCACAGACATGTTGGGGAGAGTGATCCTCTCCGGCGGCAGCAGCACAGACATGTTGGGGAGAGTGATCCTCTCCGGCGGCAGCAGCACAGACATGTTGGGGAGAGTGATCCTCTCCGGCGGCAGCAGCACAGACATGTTGGGGAGAGTGATCCTCTCCGGCGGCAGCAGCACAGACATGTTGGGGAGAGTGATCCTCTCCGGCGGCAGCAGCACAGACATGTTGGGGAGAGTGATCCTCTCCGGCGGCAGCAGCACAGACATGTTGGGGAGAGTGATCCTCTCCGGCGGCAGCAGCACAGACATGTTGGGGAGAGTGATCCTCTCCGGCGGCAGCAGCACAGACATGTTGGGGAGAGTGATCCTCTCCGGCGGCAGCAGCACAGACATGTTGGGGAGAGTGATCCTCTCTGGCGGCAGCAGCACAGACATGTTGGGGAGAGTGATCCTCTCTGGCGGCAGCAGCACAGACATGTTGGGGAGAGTGATCCTCTCTGGTGGCAGCAGCACAGACATGTTGGGGAGAGTGATCCTGATCCTCTCTGGCAGCATCAGCACAGACATGTTGGGGAGAGTGATCCTGATCCTCTCTGGCAGCATCAGCACAGACATGTTGGGGAGAGTGATCCTCTCTGGCGGCAGCAGCACAGACATGTTGGGGAGAGTGATCCTCTCTGGCGGCAGCAGCACAGACATGTTGGGGAGAGTGATCCTCTCCGGCGGCAGCAGCACAGACATGTTGGGGAGAGTGATCCTCTTCCTTGCTCAAGCGTGAGGCTTCGATCAAGCGGAGGCTGCTTCTACGACTATAATAGTGTTATGGTTCGTGGGTTTTTATTTTCTTTTCCATTACGGTTCTCGTCCTGGTTTCTCGATTGAGAATCTATCAGATTTTTTCTATGTTCTGTTGTTTGCTTTCCCTCATCATTGTTTTCACCTGTGCTTCTACCTGCAGGGTATTTAAGTTCCTCACTTCCACTTCCCCGGTGCTTCTTTGTCATTTGACATTGCATTGAGCCAGGTACTAGCGACCTTGTGATATTAAACACTGTTTATGTTCACAAGGGACTTGCTATTAGCTTTTAGTTCAGGTATAGGTATTATAGGACGTGGCGCTGTAATGGTGACACGTAGTCCAGCTGTCTCTCTTGTTCGTGTTTGTTAATTTTAATGTGTTTTGTTGTGTCTGGCTTTTGTCTTTTGTTTTTTTCATGCGCTGTGTGTCTGTTGTGGTACGGGGAAGCGGATGGAGATTGTTCAGGGCACTCCTGCTGCTTGTTTTTATAATATTGACGAATTGTCTAGCCGGGATGATTTTGTTTGTGGTCGTCACCATGGAGACGCATTCACATTATGCAATGTCTTTTTTGTTGTTGCTGGGGCTACAACTGAAGTTCCCTAAAGGGAAATAAAAGTTATTCTATTCTATTCCTCCTGTTAGCGTTCTGTGCTATTTGTTTTATTCCTTGCTGTTCTCTCTGAGACAGTTTTTCTTTGTTTGTTTCGTTTGTTTTACATATTTTTGGCCACCCAAACTGTTGTGCCAAAGGTGTTCTTTTCTTTGCTAAGTTTTCCGTTTTGGCTCCAGTATTGAGCTCGGGTGATTTAGTTTGTGTTTCACTTGTATATTCGAGTTCGCCCTATTTTAGTGGGTTGATTTTCGTTTGGCTGTTTAGCCACAAGGAATTAGTTTCCTGAATTTTCTTTTTGTGCATTTATTGTTTTACTCCCTTTATTGGTCCTCACTGCGTGAGTGATTTGTTCTGATCCCCCCACCTTCGCGTTTGATCATCCGCCACAATAAATCCATTACACATAGCGACACACAATTTTTTTTGTCTGGCCAAATTACCAACTGTCTTTTTGTAAATTGTATTTTATGAAGGTTCTCAAAATGTTAGAAAATATAGCCTATCATAAAAACTTGGCATGAGAAGAGTATCCATTGAAAGCTGATTGCTTTTTCTTTGTCTCACCGTTTGTTAGGATTCTACACACATACAATGATAAAAAAATTATCGTTCTTTGGATGCCCACAACTTTTTTGTTAGTGGATAATAATATTTTGCACTTGCAAATATAATACTGTAACGTTATAGCACTCCGATGTATTCACATTGCAACAATTTGCATATGGTCAAAATGTTTTAGCGTTACTTACAGCAATATAGTTAGCCGTAAATTGACAATTAATTTATTTGACTTAGGCTATTTGTGAAAAATGCCTGCTGCACACATAAGCATGTGAAGTTTCAGGGTCCCACATTTTTTTATTTCTTCTTGCCGACGCCTCACGTCTTATTGCTCGGATCCACATTTCTCATCTTATGATAGAATGGGCTTTGGAGACTATCGACTATTTCTTGAAATTTGATTTATAGAATCAGCCGAAACGTTCCTGGATTAGCCTGTGTGTACAAGGATATAGACCATATATCGCATGTTCCAGTTTTTATTTTTTAAAGTAATTCATTAATTATTGTAGTTCGACATGTAGTCCACTTTAACGGACTGCATATCCAGTAATGCAACGCACGGGTGGTTCTCGACCAATAAGATATCATCATCTCTTCTGTCTGCTCTGTGGCAGATGGGAGTAGCCTAGGCTACTGCCACTGAAGACAAGCTACCGTTAGCTTGCTAAGTAGAGAACCCCACCCGACAAGGTCAGAAACTGCGCTACGGTTAACCACATAAAGCAATTCTAGCTTTTAGTTCTTCAAGCTAGCTAGCTAACATTAGAAAAAAGTGTTTAAAAAGGGAGCTGTGTGCTACTGCTAGCTAATTTTATATGGCAACGTCTGGAGCCAAGGCTGCTCGTTCAAAGGGAATTATGGGACGTGGAGTTTTAAAATAGTGCCAGCGCTGGTATGTTCACAAAAAAAATACTAAAACGTAAAATATACTAGAAGCTGGTCCAGAAAAATGACACAGTTTGCGAACGGGCGTTATATTGAACAATGCGGGAAATTGACGGCAAGACATAATCACTAGAAATGGTTTAAAAGTAAGCTTTAGTTAATGTCTACGCTCTAAATGAATGGGGTGGTAGACACTTGAGTACTCTATAGAGCGTAGATCTTAGAGTATATATAATGTAGAGACAGCGATGCCAATAGAAACCAACGGGAGTATATCAGAACCAGGGAGTTTGTATTTTGTGTATCTCACATGCGCAGTTGTGTCCAGTCAAGTCACATGTACAATGAGGAAGGCGCAGATAGGCCAAAATAAATAATACAAAAAAAATCTTATTTTTGTCTGTGTGATAAGAACCAAAAAAATTACTTAGGAAAAATTATAAGTGATTTTTTAACGAAATATAATGCACAAAGTTAACATCATTCTATTAATGGAAATATTTTTAATTTGCTGTCAAAAATGAATGAAGCCCAATGGGAAAACTGGCTTTTTGAACGCAAATCATAGATATCAGCAGAGGGCGACATTATATCCGGTGCTGAGGTTGAGAGGCGAAAGCTGGCCCCTGGGTGTAGATAGGAACAGGAGAGGGTGGGAGGGGCCAGGCAGTGAAGCACCCGGTTGTATGCTTGCTGAGCGCAAAAGAGCTTTCTGTCCATTTAAATCAATAGAGAAAACCAAGCTGATTTGAAAACATAATCGGTCCATTTTTTGTGATTATAGCATTCTTTATGTGTAGCAGTTTGTGAAACAATGATTGTTTTGGCCGAGAAGTGTTGTCGATTTTTTAATTAAAATAAAATGTTTATAAAAATGTCACATATTTTAATAATCTGCTTTTCATATGAAACGTGACGACCGTTAATCGACCTTAAAAATATAATCTGGGAAGTTTAATTTAGCCGTCAAAGGTCTGATATTTTCATTAATTTTAATGGGAGCTCCAATCTTTTGCGCGCACAGCACAGTTACACGCGCACAGCACAGTTACACGCGCGCAGTACAGGCTTACTTCCGGGTACTTCAAACCGTCGGTTGGCTCAACTTGGCTGAGGGCGTACTTTCCTGTCTACATGTCTCCACCTCCACGTGAGCTTTATCGCACCACGCGCTAGGGAACGAGCCGGCGAGAGAAACAACGTCACTTTAGCAGCCAGAAACTCGCAAGAGCGACGGCTTAGACGTCGAGACTGAGGAGCGGCTTAGTTAGAGGCAAGTACCCGTAGCGGCTCGAGGAGTGGTTACCCACAGTGCTCGAGACGTGACAAGCGGACCCTTCGGTGCCGAGCTGCAGTCCTCGGGAAGAAGTTGCCGCTTGGCCGGGATTTGCGGCCATTATCGGAATTAGGTGGACTCTAGGGCCCGGGAGGGATTCGAAGGCCTGGGTTAGCAGCGAGCTTGACTGCAATTCGCAGCCCGCAGCGGTCTCCCCTCTCAGGCAAGATCAGGCACAAGTATACTGGTAGGCTACACTGTATTTTCTTTTTTCGATGGTAGACTGGCCAAATTGAGCGAGACTCTTCAATCTGCGCAGTGCTGTTCCACATTCCCCATATAACCATCATCTTCCATCTTCATCTATTCTCAGGTGCTGAAACGATAAGCTACAGGAAAGATGGCGGACGATCCGAGTGCTGCGGACAGAAACGTGGAGATCTGGAAGATAAAGAAGCTTATCAAGAGTCTTGAGGCAGCGCGGGGGTAAGCGCGAGAAAGTATTTGGGGGTAAAATGGGGGTAATCGCGAGCCCGGTCAGGTGAGATCTCTCAGCGCGCAAGCACCACAGAAGAGCCGCGGTAACAGCTGCGCGTGCAAGCCAGAGTCGGGGGAGCGGGAGCCCCATGGATTCACGTACTTTGTGGCGGTTTGGTGATATTGCTTAATTTATATTATTTGAAAGTTTCCAGTTTGTCAGAAAACCGGCGAGTTCGGAGTGTCGTTAGAAGCACGGGAGGCTCGTGGCACACACGCTGCACGGGATTGGAGAGAACTGTAGTAACGTTGCGCACATTGTCATTATATCGGTGTGGACGGCGACTTTTCTTCCCATCGTAAGCAGTAATTAGGCGGACGTTGTGCTCCTGCTGAAAAAAAACACAAAAAAAAACAATAATACGAACAAAGCTAATATGTTAGCTAGTTACTGTGTGACACTGTGGTGCGCTGCGTGCTGATTGGTCGACTGCGCACTTCTTCCGCTGGGATGTGGAGCGGTGTGGATACAGGAGTTGGGGGATTACAGCGCGGCCGTGTGAATACGTCAGATCTGCGTGCTCTGCCTGTAGGACAGGTAACCGAACGGGCTTTGGTCAGTGTGCACAGTGGATTTTGCGCGTATATCCTTTAACAGCCGCTGGGAGGTCTCTTTTTTGTTGTTGTCGTGGTCTCGCTTATTCACGGGCTTCAGTTCAGTGCGCTCATCCGCTATTGTAAAATTGCTGCATGTGGGACAGTAGAGCAGGTGAAGTTTTGGGGTGAGCTGCACTGCTCAGCTCATGGACAGCAGTGAGGGGTGTGTTAACCTGCTGTGGCAGGGGTCTGTTAAACCCCACTGTGCTGTGATTGGCTGAGCTCATGGTAGTGTTTATGAAACTCAGGCCCGGTCACACCTGTGCTCACCTGTGCTGTACACACACATTACATTATATTAATTTGGCAGGTGCTTTTATCCAAAGCGACGTACAATAACTGCATACCGAAGGTCATTGAAAAAAAACTGCAAACAGGTTTCATAACAAATAGTTCTGTCATAAAGTAGCAGCTGTCCAGAGACATGAACATCATGTCTCGTTCACAAAGTAAGCTATGGCTTAAGTCTTCAGGCTAACTCAGCAAGATGATAAACTACAATATCGCAATCCGCAATCCACACACTAGTGTTAGAGAATCAAGATACAAGTGCTATATGAAAGTGGTACTAGATTGCTGGGTCAGTCAAGGTAGAGTCTGAAGAGGCGTGTCTTCAGACCACGACGGAAAGTCACCTGTCCTCTTTATTGTAGAGAAACAGCTGACCTTTGACACACACAGCAGTGTGTTTTATGGCCTCTAATTCTATTTGTTGGGAAGATGCCGTTAAGTTTACAGTTGCACAGACGTTCAGTCGTTCAGCTGCTGAATTATCTCTTTAAATCACTCTTACAACTTTTCCACCAAGCAAGTTCGAGGGCCGCTTCGGAGCCAGTGCCTAATCTCGAACCAATTTTATATAATCTGTTACTGAAGTTCTGTAGTATAATTATAGAATCTGTTACTGAAGTTCTGTAGTATAATTATAGAATCTGTTACTGAAGTTCTGTAGTATAATTATAGTCTGTTACTGAAGTTCTGTAGTATAATTATAGTCTGTTACTGAAGTTCTGTAGTATAATTATAGAATCTGTTACTGAAGTTCTGTAGTATAATTATAGAATCTGTTACTGAAGTTCTGTAGTATAATTATAGAATCTGTTACTGAAGTTCTGTAGTATAATTATAGTCTGTTACTGAAGTTCTGTAGTATAATTATAGAATCTGTTACTGAAGTTCTGTAGTATAATTATAGAATCTGTTACTGAAGTTCTGTAGTATAATTATAGAATCTGTTACTGAAGTTCTGTAGTATAATTATAGAGTCTGTTACTGAAGTTCTGTAGTATAATTATAGAATCTGTTACTGAAGTTCTGTAGTATAATTATAGAGTCTGTTACTGAAGTTCTGTAGTATAATTATAGAATCTGTTACTGAAGTTCTGTAGTATAATTATAGAATCTTACTGAAGTTCTGTAGTATAATTATAGAATCTGTTACTGAAGTTCTGTAGTATAATTATAGAGTCTGTTACTGAAGTTCTGTAGTATAATTATAGAATCTGTTACTGAAGTTCTGTAGTATAATTATAGAATCTGTTACTGAAGTTCTGTAGTATAATTATAGAATCTGTTACTGAAGTTCTGTAGTATAATTATAGAGTCTGTTACTGAAGTTCTGTAGTATAATTATAGAGTCTGTTACTGAAGTTCTGTAGTATAATTATAGAATCTGTTACTGAAGTTCTGTAGTATAATTATAGTCTGTTACTGAAGTTCTGTAGTATAATTATAGAGTCTGTTACTGAAGTTCTGTAGTATAATTATAGAATCTGTTACTGAAGTTCTGTAGTATAATTATAGAATCTGTTACTGAAGTTCTGTAGTATAATTATAGAATCTGTTACTGAAGTTCTGTAGTATAATTATAGAATCTGTTACTGAAGTTCTGTAGTATAATTATAGAATCTGTTACTGAAGTTCTGTAGTATAATTATAGTCTGTTACTGAAGTTCTGTAGTATAATTATAGAATCTGTTACTGAAGTTCTGTAGTATAATTATAGAGTCTGTTACTGAAGTTCTGTAGTATAATTATAGAATCTGTTACTGAAGTTCTGTAGTATAATTATAGAGTCTGTTACTGAAGTTCTGTAGTATAATTATAGAATCTGTTACTGAAGTTCTGTAATATAATTATAGAATCTGTTACTGAAGTTCTGTAGTATAATTATAGAGTCTGTTACTGAAGTTCTGTAGTATAATTATAGAATATCGCCAACTACAGCGCATTTGTTTCTCTATCCACGGTGCCCCCCTAAGTGGTGGGTCATCAATGTCCTAATTATAGCAGGCTATTCATATTTCACTGAAATTATAAATGAAAACGAATTAAGAACACCCCAAATTTGCTACAGAGGAAAAGTGTAACCGCTTACGAAAACATTAGCCTATATCCTTATCAGCCCCTCAGTTGTCAATTCAAGTTATCATTCTCTGCACAATTAGTTTGTTCCTTGTGGATGTCACAACTGTAACGCCTGTCAACCAGGCGATATATCATGAGGAACATTTTCTACCACTGCAGCAGCATAAAGCAGGCGGTGCTTTCTTATCAGCAGGCGTTGTGTGTTTCATGTGTTTAGGTAAAGTGTAGTTACTATGCTTGTATATTATAGTTGAGGAGGTAAAGAAAGTTGTGGTTTTTGAAAGACACATAGGCTAGAAGAATAAAAGGGAGGTGAGGAGTGGCCAGGCAGGTTTTTACTGAGCAACAGCAGGACCAGGGCATCCTCACATCATGTTGACTCAATTTTTTTGTGGAGCGATTTTTTTTTTTTAAAGAACCTATTAAATTAATTCCAAGATCACATCGCGTTTGATGTGCATATATTATAGGCGTCAAATTCGTCAATTATTCGCGTCGTTGTTGGTGTGTAATGGCCTAAACGCTTACTCTGTTTCTCTCGGCAGGAATGGCACCAGCATGATCTCCCTCATCATCCCTCCTAAAGACCAGATTTCTCGAGTAGCGAAGATGCTGGCAGACGAGTTTGGCACCGCCTCCAAC
The DNA here is from genome assembly GCA_022702515.1 of Ilyophis sp. 1 JC-2022. NCBI lineage: Eukaryota > Metazoa > Chordata > Actinopteri > Anguilliformes > Synaphobranchidae > Ilyophis > Ilyophis sp. 1 JC-2022. The sequence continues at coordinate 84,122,913 of CM040401.1, forward strand.
ATCAAGAGCAGAGTGAACCGACTGTCTGTGCTGGGAGCCATCACTTCTGTACAACAGAGACTCAAACTCTACAACAAGGGTGTGTGTGTGTGTGTGTGTGTGTCTGTGCTGGGAGCCATCACTTCAGTACAACAGAGACTCAAACTCTACAACAAGGGTGTGTGTGTGTGTGTGTGTGTGTGTGTGTGTGTGTGTGTGTGTGTGTGTGTGTGTGTGCTGGGAGCCATCACTTCAGTACAACAGAGACTCAAACTCTACAACAAGGGTGTGTGTGTGTGTGTGTGTCTGTGCTGGGAGCCATCACTTCAGTACAACAGAGACTCAAACTCTACAACAAGGGTGTGTGTGTGTGTGCTGGGAGCCATCACTTCAGTACAACAGAGACTCAAACTACAACATGTGAGAGAGTAAGAAGAGTGAGAGAGTAAGAAGAGTGAGAGAGTAAGAAGAGTGAGAGAGTAAGAAGAGTGAGAGAGTAAGAAGAGTGAGAGAGTAAGAAGAGTGAGAGAGTAAGAAGAGAGAGAGTAAGAAGAGTGAGAGAGTAAGAAGAGTGAGAGAGTACGAAGAGTGAGAGAGTACGAAGAGTGAGAGAGTACGAAGAGTGAGAGAGTACGAAGAGTGAGAGAGTACGAAGAGTGAGAGAGTACGAAGAGTGAGAGAGTACGAAGAGTGAGAGAGTACGAAGAGTGAGAGAGTACGAAGAGTGAGAGAGTACGAAGAGTGAGAGAGTACGAAGAGTGAGAGAGTACGAAGAGTGAGAGAGTACGAAGAGTGAGAGAGTACGAAGAGTGAGAGAGTACGAAGAGTGAGAGAGTACGAAGAGTGAGAGAGTACGAAGAGTGAGAGAGTAAGAAGAGTGAGAGAGTAAGAAGAGTGAGAGAGTAAGAGTGTGGGTGAGGGTGAGTGAGTGAGTGAGTGAGGAGAACATGTTGTGATTGTCTGTGTGTGTTTTACAGTGCCCCCTAATGGCCTAGTGGTGTACTGTGGCACCATTGTCACAGAGGAGGGAAAGGAGAAGAAAGTGAACATCGACTTTGAGCCTTTTAAACCAATCAACACCTCCCTGTACCTGTGTGACAACAAGTTCCACACTGAGGTGAGTCCCATCAACACCTCCATGTACCTGTGCCACAACAAGTTCCAGACTGAGGTGAACTAGCCTGCCGCCGACAGGATAGGGCATGGCAGGGACAGCTGTACAACCGAATGTCTGAGCTTTCATAATTAATCTCTTTCCATCTCCACTTCCCCCCTCTCTCTCTGTCTCTTTCTCTCTCTGTCTTTCTCTCGCTCTCTTTCTCTCTTTCTCCCTCTCTGTCTCTCTCTAGGCACTGACTGCGCTCTTGTCTGATGACAGTAAGTTTGGTTTCATTGTGATTGACGGCAGTGGAGCTCTGTTTGGGACCTTGCAGGGGAACACCAGGGAGGTGCTGCACAAGTTCACAGTGGACCTGCCCAAAAAACACGGTAATGTCCCGAATACATTAAGACCCTGAACGCAGTAATGTCCCGAATTCATTAAGACCCTGAACGCGGTAATGTCCTGAATATATTAAGACCCTGAACATGGTAATGTCCCGAATACATTAAGACCCTGAAGATGGTAATGTCCCGAATACATTAAGCCCCTGAACGCGGTAATGTCCCGAATACATTAAGCCCCTGAACGCGGTAATGTCCCGAATATATTAAGACCCTGAACATGGTAATGTCCTGAATACATTAAGACCCTGAACGCGGTAATGTCCCGAATACATTAAGACCCTGAACGCGGTAATGTCCCGAATATATTAAGACCCTGAACATGGTAATGTCCTGAATATATTAAGACCCTGAACGCGGTAATGTCCTGAATACATTAAGACCCTGAACACGGTAATGTCCTGAATATATTAAGACCCTGAACATGGTAATGTCCCGAATACATTAAGACCCTGAAGATGGTAATGTCCCGAATACATTAAGACCCTGAACGCGGTAATGTCCCGAATATATTAAGACCCTGAACATGGTAATGTCCCGAATACATTAAGACCCTGAAGATGGTAATGTCCCGAATACATTAAGCCCCTGAACGCGGTAATGTCCCGAATACATTAAGACCCTGAACGCGGTAATGTCCCGAATACATTAAGACCCTGAACGCGGTAATGTCCCGAATACATTAAGACCCTGAACGCGGTAATGTCCAGAATACATTAAGACCCTGAAGATGGTAATGTCCCGAATACATTAAGCCCCTGAACGCGGTAATGTCCCGAATACATTAAGACCCTGAACGCGGTAATGTCCTGAATATATTAAGACCCTGAACATGGTAATGTCCCGAATACATTAAGACCCTGAACGCGGTAATGTCCCGAATATATTAAGACCCTGAACATGGTAATGTCCCGAATACATTAAGACCCTGAAGATGGTAATGTCCCGAATACATTAAGCCCCTGAACGCGGTAATGTCCCGAATACATTAAGCCCCTGAACGCGGTAATGTCCCGAATATATTAAGACCCTGAACGCGGTAATGTCCCGAATACATTAAGACCCTGAACGCGGTAATGTCCCGAATATATTAAGACCCTGAACGCGGTAATGTCCCGAATACATTAAGACCCTGAACATGGTAATGTCCCGAATACATTAAGCCCCTGAACGCGGTAATGTCCCGAATACATTAAGACCCTGAACGCGGTAATGTCCCGAATACATTAAGCCCCTGAACGCGGTAATGTCCTGAATACATTAAGACCCTGAACACGGTAATGTCCCGAATACATTAAGACCCTGAACGCGGTAATGTCCTGAATATATTAAGACCCTGAACGCAGTAACGGTCCTAATGCAGTAAGACCCCAAACCCGGTAACTGCCCGAACCCGGTAACTGCCCGAATGCGGCTAATGGCAGCTATCTCTTGCCCCTCAGGGCGTGGTGGTCAGTCGGCTCTCCGCTTTGCGCGCTTGCGGATGGAGAAGAGACACAACTACGTACGCAAGGTGGCCGAGACCGCCGTGCAGCTCTTCGTCTCCAACGACAAGGTTAATGTCGCCGGCATGGTGCTCGCCGGTTCCGCCGACTTCAAGACCGAGCTCAGCCAATCCGACATGTTCGACCCGGTCAGTACATCGTGCCTCAGTAGTGCTGTGGGTTTTTGGCATGAAAGTCAGTCAGACACCCCATTGATGTTGAGTTTGTTTTGGGGTGGATTGAAGTTGGTTGGATTGGCTTTGGGTTGGATTGCTGTTGGGTTAGGTTTGTTTGTGGGTTAGGTTGATGTTGGGTTAGGTTGATGTTGGGTTGGGTTCGGCTTGTTTTTGGGTTGGGTTGACGTTGGGTTAAGTTTCCCTTATTTTTGAGTCTTTTTTGCTCAGAGGTTACAAGCAAAGGTGTTGAAGTTGGTGGATATCTCGTATGGAGGAGAGAATGGCTTCAACCAGGCTATCGAGCTGTCGGCAGAGGTGCTGTCCAACGTCAAGTTCATCCAGGAGAAAAAACTCATAGGTACATATGAGCTGTCTGTGTCTTTGTGAGGGTATGCTCATAGGTATACAGGTGCAGCTCAAAAAATGTGAATATCGTGAAAAAATATTTTGTCACTCATTTCAGAAAGTGAAACTCATATATTATATAGATTCATTACACATAGAGTGAAATATTTCAAGCCTTTATTTCTTGTAATTTTGATGATTATGGCTTACAGCTAATGAAAACCCAAATTCAGTGTCTCAGAAAATTAGAATATTGTGAAAAAGTTCAAAATTGGAAACTCATGGTGTCACACTCTAATCAGCTAATTAACTCAAAACACCTGCAAAGGTTTCCTGAGCCTTTAAATGGTCTCTCAGTCTGGTTCAGTAGGCTATACAATCATGGGGAAGACTGCTCACTTGACAGATGTCCAGAAGACAGTCATTGACACCCTCCACAAGGAGGGTAAGCCACAAAAGGTCATTGCTAAAGAAGCTGGTTGTTCAGAGTGCTGTATCCAAGCATATTCATAGAAAGTTGAGTGGAAGGAAAAAGTGGGGTAGGAAAAGGTGCACAAGCAACAGGGATAAACGCAGCCTTGAGAGGATTGTCAAGCAAAATCCATTCAAGAATTTGGGGGAGCTTCACAAGGAGTGGACTGAGGCTGGAGTCAGTGCATCAAGAGCCACCACGCACAGACGAATCCAGGACATAGGCTACAAATGTCGCATTCCTCGTGTCACGCCACTCTTGAACCAGAGACAACGTCAGAAGCGTCTTACCTGGGCTAAGGAGAAAAAGAACTGGACTGTTGCTCAGTGGTCCAAAGTCCTCTTTTCAGATGAAAGTAAATTTTGCATTTCATTTGGAAATCAAGGTCCCAGAGTCTGGAGGAAGAGTGGAGAGGCACAGAATCCACGTTGCTTGAAGTCCAGTGTGAAGTTTCCACAGTCAGTGATGATTTGGGGTGCCATGTCATCTGCTGGTGTTGGTCCACTGTGTTTTCTGAAGTCCACAGTCAACGCAGCCATCTACCAGGAAATTTTAGAGCACTTCATGCTTCCTTCTGCTGACAAGCTTTATGGAGATGCTGATTTCATTTTCCAGCAGGACTTGGCACCTGCCCACACTGCCAAAAGTACCAAAAGCTGGTTCAATGACCATGGTATTACTGTGCTTGATTGGCCAGCAAACTCGCCTGACCTGAACCCCATAGAGAATCTATGGGGTATTGTCAAGAGGAAGATGAGAGACACCAGACCCAACAATGCAGATGACCTGAAGGCCGCTATCAAAGCAACCTGGGCTTCCATTACATCTCAGCAGTGCCACAGGCTGATCGCCTCCATGCCACATTGATGCAGTAATTCATGCAAAAGGAGCCCCAACCAAGTATTGAGTGCATAGAAATGAACATACTTTTCAGAAGGCTGACATTTCTGTTTAAAATATCCTTTTTTATTGATCTTATGTAATATTCTAATTTTCTGAGACACTGAATTTGGGTTTTCATTAACTGTAAGCCATAATCATCAAAATTACAAGAAATAAAGGCTTGAAATATTTCACTATGTGTAATGAATCTATATAATATATGAGTTTCACTTTCTGACATGAGTGACAAAAAATATAGAACTTTTTCACGATATTCTAATTTTTTGAGCTGCACCTGTATATGAGCTGTCTGTCTCTGTGAGGGTATGCAAGTTAGGGTGAGTGTGTTGTGTGTTATGACTGTCAGTTATCTTTGAAATTTATAAGACTCAAATAAGGGGAAAAAAATGATTTACATTTTTTAAAATCATATGCATGTGCTGAAAATCTCACTCCCAGCTGAGCAGAATCGCACCACTGTCTCGCTAGAGCAGAAATACCCGTGTGTTCCAGCACACCACTGTCTCGCGAGAGCAGAAATACCCGTGTGTTCCAGCACACCACTGTCTCGCTAGAGCAGAAATACCTGTGTGTTCCAGCACACCACTGTCTCGCTAGAGCAGAAATACCCGTGTGTTCCAGCACACCACTGTCTCGCTAGAGCAGAAATACCCGTGTGTTCCAGCACACCACTGTCTCGCGAGAGCAGAAATACCCGTGTGTTCCAGCACACCACTGTCTCGCTAGAGCAGAAATACCCGTGTGTTCCAGCACACCACTGTCTCGCTAGAGCAGAAATACCCGTGTGTTCCAGCACACCACTGTCTCGCTAGAGCAGAAATACCCGTGTGTTCCAGCACACCACTGTCTCGCTAGAGCAGAAATACCCGTGTGTTCCAGCACACCACTGTCTCACTAGAGCAGAAATACCCGTGTGTTCCAGCACACCACTGTCTAGCTAGAGCAGAAATACCCGTGTGTTCCAGCACACCACTGTCTAGCTAGAGCAGAAATACCCGTGTGTTCCAGCACACCACTGTCTCGCTAGAGCAGAAATACCCGTGTGTTACAGCACAGCACTGTCTAGCTAGAGCAGAAATACCCGTGTGTTCCAGCACACCACTGTCTAGCTAGAGCAGAAATACCCGTGTGTTCCAGCACACCACTGTCTAGCTAGAGCAGAAATACCCGTGTGTTCCAGCACACCACTGTCTCGCTAGAGCAGAAATACCCGTGTGTTCCAGCACAGCACTGTCTCGCTAGAGCAGAAATACCTGTGTGTTCCAGCACACCACTGTCTCGCTAGAGCAGAAATACCCGTGTGTTCCAGCACACCACTGTCTCGCAAGAGCAGAAATACCCGTGTGTTCCAGCACACCACTGTCTCGCTAGAGCAGAAATACCCGTGTGTTCCAGCACACCACTGTCTCGCTAGAGCAGAAATACCCGTGTGTTCCAGCACACCACTGTCTCGCTAGAGCAGAAATACCCGTGTGTTCCAGCACACCACTGTCTAGCTAGAGCAGAAATACCCGTGTGTTCCAGCACACCACTGTCTAGCTAGAGCAGAAATACCCGTGTGTTCCAGCACACCACTGTCTCGCTAGAGCAGAAATACCCGTGTGTTCCAGCACAGCACTGTCTAGCTAGAGCAGAAATACCCGTGTGTTCCAGCACACCACTGTCTCGCTAGAGCAGAAATACCTGTGTTCCAGCACACCACTGTCTCGCTAGAGCAGAAATACCCGTGTGTTCCAGCACACCACTGTCTCGCTAGAGCAGAAATACCCGTGTGTTCCAGCACACCACTGTCTAGCTAGAGCAGAAATACCCATGTGTTCCAGGGACTCTTTTTATTGCTGATGGCCTTGTGTAACCCCGCCCATCTTTCCGCAGGGCGGTATTTTGACGAGATCAGCCAGGACACGGGGAAATACTGCTTTGGGGTGGAGGACACACTGAAGGCCCTGGAGATGGGTGCTGTGGAGATCCTGATTGTATACGAGAACCTGGATACCATGCGCTATATCCTGCGTTGCCATGGTGCCGAGGGGACCACGCCAGAGAACGGTACACACACATGCACAAACACGTGCACACCCATACTGAAATGCACACTCACTAAAACATACAATAACGCACACTAGAATGCACACATTACTACACACCCATACTGAAATGCACACTCACTAAAACATACAATAACATATACTAGAATGCACACATTACTACGCACCCATACTGAAATGCACACTCACTAAAACATACAATAACGCACACTAGAATGCACACATTACTACACACCCATACTGAAATGCACACTCACTAAAACATACAATAACACATACTAGAATGCACACATTACTACACCCCCATACTGAAATGCACACTCAGTAAAACATACAATAACGCACACTAGAATGCACACATTACTACACACCCATACTGAAATGCACACTCACTAAAACATACAATAACGCACACTAGAATGCACACATTACTACACACCAATACTGAAATGCACACTCAGTAAAACATACAATAACACATACTAGAATGCACACATTACTACACCCCCATACTGAAATGCACACTCAGTAAAACATACAATAAATCATACTAGAATGCACACATTACTACACCCCCATACTGAAATGCACACTCAGTAAAACATACAATAAATCATACTAGAATGCACACATTACTACACCCCCATACTGAAATGCACATTCAGTAAAACATACAATAAATCATACTAGAATGCACACATTACTACACCCCCATACTGAAATGCACACTCAGTAAAACATACAATAACACATACTAGAATGCACACATTACTACACCCCATACTGAAATGCACACTCAGTAGAACATACAATAAATCATACTAGAATGCACACATTACTACACACCCATACTGAAATGCACACTCAGTAAAACATACAATAATGCACACTAGAATGCACACATTACTACACCCCCATACTGAAATGCACACTCAGTAAAACATACAATAACACACACTAGAATGCACACATTACTATACACCCATACTGAAATGCACACTCACTAAAACATACAATAACACACACTAGAATGCACACATTACTACACACCCATACTGAAATGCACACTCACTAAAACATACAATAACGCACACTAGAATGCACACATTACTATACACCCATACTGAAATGCACACTCAGTAAAACATACAATAATGCACACTAGAATGCACACATTACTACACCCCCATACTGAAATGCACACTCAGTAAAACATACAATAACACACACTAGAATGCACACATTACTACACACCCATACTGAAATGCACACTCACTAAAACATACAATAACACACACTAGAATGCACACATTACTACACACCCATACTGAAATGCACACTCACTAAAACATACAATAACGCACACTAGAATGCACACATTACTATACACCCATACTGAAATGCACACTCAGTAAAACATACAATAATGCACACTAGAATGCACACATTACTACACCCCCATACTGAAATGCACACTCAGTAAAACATACAATAATGCACACTAGAATGCACACATTACTACACACCCATACTGAAATGCACACTCACTAAAACATACAATAACGCACACTAGAATGCACACATTACTACACCCCCATACTGAAATGCACACTCACTAAAACATACAATAACACACACTAGAATGCACACATTACTACACACCCATACTGAAATTCACACTCACTAAAACATACAATAACACACACTAGAATGCACACATTACTACACCCCCATACTGAAATGCACACTCAGTAAAACATACAATAATGCACACTAGAATGCACGCATTACTACACACCCTTACTGAAATGCACACTCACTAAAACATACAATAACACACACTAGAATGCACACATTACTACACCCCCATACTGAAATGCACACTCAGTAAAACATACAATAATGCACACTAGAATGCACGCATTACTACACACCCTTACTGAAATGCACACTCACTAAAACATACAATAACACACACTAGAATGCACACATTACTACACCCCCATACTGAAATGCACACTCAGTAAAACATACAATAAATCATACTAGAATGCACACATTACTACACCCCCATACTGAAATGCACACTCAGTAAAACATACAATAACACACACTAGAATGCACACATTACTACACCCCCATACTGAAATGCACACTCACTAAAACATACAATAACACACACTAGAATGCACACATTACTACACACCCATACTGAAATGCACACTCACTAAAACATACAATAACGCACACTAGAATGCACACATTACTACACACCAATACTGAAATGCACACTCACTAAAACATACAATAACACACACTAGAATGCACACATTACTACACACCAATACTGAAATGCACACTCACTAAAACATACAATAACACACACTAGAATGCACACATTACTACACACCAATACTGAAATGCACACTCACTAAAACATACAATAACACACACTAGAATGCACACATTACTACACACCCATACTGAAATGCACACTCAGTAAAACATACAATAACACACACTAGAATGCACACATTACTACACACCAATACTGAAATGCACACTCACTAAAACATACAATAATGCACATTAGAATGCACACATTACTACACCCCCATACTGAAATGCACACTCACTAAAACATACAATAACACACACTAGAATGCACACATTACTACACACCAATACTGAAATGCACACTCACTAAAACATACAATAATGCACATTAGAATGCACACATTACTACACACCCATACTGAAATGCACACTCACTAAAACATACAATAACTCACACTAGAATGCACACATTACTACACACCCATCCTGAAATGCACACTCACTAAAACATACATTAACACACACTACAATGTACACACTACTACACCCCCATACTGAAGTGTACACTCACTAAAATATACAATAATGCACACACACACACACACACACACACACACACATTGTATCTGACTTGGCTCTGTGTGTGTTCTAGATGAGAAAACGCTGTATTTGACGCCGGAGCAGGAGAAAGACAAGTCTCATTTCACAGATAAAGAGGTGAGTGTTCCTGCTGCTGGCCAGCAATTGGCCTGTGCCTGGGCCTATCCGTGGTCACTGCCTGGGCCTATCCGTGGTCACTGCCTGGGCCTATCCGTGGTCACTGCCTGGGCCTATCCCTGTTCACTGCCTGGGCCTATCCCTGTTCACTGCCTGGGCCTATCCCTGTTCACTGCCTGGGCCTATCCCTGTTCACTGCCTGGGCCTATCCGTGGTTACTGCCTGGGCCTGCAGGACGGTAGATCTCCAGGAGCAGGGCTGGGCAGCCCTGTGTTAGTGTGTGTAACCTGCAGGACTGTAGATCTCCAGGAGCAGGGCTGGGCAGCCCTGTGTTAGTGTGTGTAACCTGCAGGACGGTAGATCTCCAGGAGCAGGGCTGGGCAGCCCTGTGTTAGAGTGTGTAATATGGGGAGTATAACTGTTGCGCTCTACAGACATGCTCAGTTGTGTCCTCTAGGAATGGGTATCGTTAGGGTTTTATTGATCCTGGTACCAATACTTATCGATCAATACTCCTATCCATCCTTACTAATCTCCATAATTATGTTGTGAAAAGAATTAAGTTATTTTATTATTTTAGCAGAAATAACAACAGTTCTTTTGATAAAATTTAATGAAATTGTTTCCTCATAGTTTCCTGAGAGTATATCATGAGGGGACCAATTGCTATAAATAAATGTCTGGTAGTGTGTTTTGTTGCTGCTTCACTACAAATACAATAAACTTAAAGGGATTATAAAGGGGCTGGAAAGTAGTACATATATTTTACGGTATGTAATTTTATGGTAGGTAATTTGAAAATGCCAACCAGCTATATTAGAATGAAAGTGAATTACGTTCAAATATGGATAGCAGCACCGTTTGTCCAGGAGCTTATCGGTATTTTGGTCCTGACCAATCAGGAGCCGGTACCAGTTTAATACCGGCTCTCGATACCCATCCCTAGTCCTTGGAGAAGGTTACGTCAAAGCCTTACGAGTATGTAATTGGTTGCCAACCAGCATGCTTAAATATGACGTGAGTCAGGATACTTTTTCTTTGTATGTGTGGTAAGATGTGAGTTAACATCAATATATGAGTGGGTGTATTTTTAATTAACTGTCAAAAATCTATGTAGCCAAATGGGGAAACGTGCTTTTTGAGCACAAATCATAGATATCAGCAGAGGGTGACCTTCTATCCGGTGCTGAGGTTGAGAGCCAAAGTGGGCCCCTGCACTGTGGCCTTTGGAGTTGAAGTGTGTACTGGTCAGTCAGGTAATGTTCTTATGTGTCTGCACAGACGGGGCAGGAGCACGAGCTCATCGAGAGCATGCCGCTGCTTGAGTGGTTCGCCAACAACTACAAGAAGTTTGGAGCCACGCTGGAGATCGTCACCGATAAGAGTCAGGAGGGGTCACAGTTCGTCAAGGGCTTTGGCGGCATCGGCGGTGAGATTTTATTAATGGGGTCTAATGGGTAACGTGTTCTTGTGGGTAACATGGTCTTGTGGGTCATACTGTGGTCTTGTGGATAATACTCTGGTTTTGTGGGTAATGTGGTCTTGTAGGTAATACTGTGGTTTTGTGGGTAACGTGGTCTTGTGGATAATACTCTGGTTTTGTGGGTAATGTGGTCTTGTAGGTAATACTGTGGTTTTGTGGGTAACGTAGTCTTGTGGGTAATACTGTGGTCTTGTAGGTGACATAGTCTTGTGGGTAATACTGTGGTTTTGTGGGTAACATGGTCTTGTGGGTAATACTGTGGTTTTGTGGGTAACGTGGTCTTGTGGGTAATACTGTGGTTTTGTGGGTAACGTGGTCTTGTGGGTAATACTGTGGTTTTGTGGGTAAAGGGGTCTTGTGGTGTCTTTTCCTGTTTGAAAGCTTTACACACAGGAAGAAGATTCTGTAACTTAACTCAGTGGGATGGCTCAGGCTGTCCAGGCTTAGCTTTTTAGTAGAATTTTTTTAATGTTTTTAGAATATAAATTCAGTTTGGAGGAGTTGTGTGCCCTCAGAGTTATAACATGTATTTATGTTATACATTTTTTTAATGTTATCATTGATGTCAGTGCTGGCAGATGCGAAAGCTCAATGTTGACACGTACCAAAGACCAGCGTTAGCGCATGCTAAAGCTCAGCATTAGCACGTGCTAAAGGTCAGTGTTAGTACGTGCTAAAATTCA
>CM040401.1:84137542-84240042 GCA_022702515.1 Ilyophis sp. 1 JC-2022
AAATGCGCCTTCAAAAGGGTGAAGGGATCATATTCGGTCATGGCTTTGGTGTTTTGTATTAGCATTAGCATTAGCACACTACAGGCTTGATTTACTAAGACCAACAACATGACCAGTGATTGGTCGTTGTATTTGTTTTGCATCAATCATTGGTTGTGTTACTGGTTTTGCTTTAGTAAATCAGGCCCTAAGGCTCTTGAGCTCAGTTGTGTTCCATGCCTTTCTCTCCTGTGTTCTTTTGGGGGGTGGGGTATGTGGGACGGTACCCCCCCCCTCAACCCCCCCTCAGTGACCGCTACAGGGGCAGTAATCAGGTGAATCAGCCACAGGTGCCCCCACATGGACGAAGAGCAGCGCCTCTTCCTCCTCTTCAGTTATCCTCCTCTTTTCCCTTTTTGTTTTCATCAGCGCACTTTTGTATAAATTGGTTATAAACACTTATTACGCCACAATTATTAAATGTTCTCATTGTTTGCAAAAAAAAAATTGTTGTGGAGATTTTTGTTGTTGCCTGTTGTGCTGTCATACAGCTGTCTGTTTGCTACACCCGTCCCATTGCTGTTACACCTGTCCCATGCTGAGCTGCACAGTCACTCTACAGCCCCTCAGCTGAGCTGCACAGTCACTCTACAGCCCCCCAGCTGAGCTGCACAGTCACTCTACAGCCCCCCAGCTGAGCTGCGCAGTCACTCTACAGCCCCCTCGCTGAGCTGCACAGTCACTCTACAGCCCCTCAGCTGAGCTGCACAGTCACTCTACAGCCCCCAGCTGAGCTGCACAGTCACTCTAAAGCCCCTCAGCTGAGCTGCACAGTCACTCTAAAGCCCCCCAGCTGAGCTGCACAGTCACTCTAAAGCCCCTCAGCTGAGCTGCACAGTCACTCTACAGCCCCTCAGCTGAGCTGCACAGTCACTCTACAGCCCCTCAGCTCAGCTGCACAGACACTCTACAGCCCCCCAGCTGAGCTGCACAGTCACTCTACAGCCCCTCAGCTGAGCTGCACAGTCACTCTACAGCCCCCAGCTGAGCTGCACAGTCACTCTACAGCCCCCAGCTGAGCTGCACAGTCACACTACAGCCCCTCAGCTGAGCTGCACAGTCACTCTACAGCCCCTCAGCTGAGCTGCACAGTCACTCTACAGCCCCCCAGCTGAGCTGCACAGTCACTCTACAGCCCCCCAGCTGAGCTGCACAGTCACTCTACAGCCCCCAGCTGAGCTGCACAGTCACTCTACAGCCCCCCAGCTGAGCTGCACAGTCACTCTACAGCCCCCCAGCTGAGCTGCACAGTCACTCTACAGCCCCCAGCTGAGCTGCACAGTCACTCTACAGCCCCTCAGCTGAGCTGCACAGTCACTCTACAGCCCCCATCTGAGCTGCACAGTCACTCTACAGCCCCTCAGCTGAGCTGCACAGTCACTCTACAGCCCCCAGCTGAGCTGCACAGTCACTCTACAGCCCCTCAGCTGAGCTGCACAGTCACTCTAAAGCCCCCCAGCTCAGCTGCACAGTCACTCTAAAGCCCCCAGCTGAGCTGCGCAGTCACTCTGCAGAACTACACTCCCCAGCTGAGCAGTCACTGCAGAACTACACTCCCCAGCTGAGCTGCGCAGTCACTCTACAGCCCCTCAGCTGAGCTGCGCAGTCACTGCAGAACTACACTCCCCAGCTGCCACAGATGTTCTGCAGGGACCTGATGAAGAGAAGGTGCTGAGGCGGGAGATCCTGCGTACCTGAGCGGTGATGTGGCCAGGTGAGTCGCTGAGGCGGGAGATCCTGCGTACCTGAGCGGTGATGTGGCCAGGTGAGTCGCTCTGTGGGGCTCGGAGTCAGTACTGACATGGTCAGAATTCGGCTCCTCACTGTGATGGGTGACTACTCTAAGGACAAGGATCTTAGCATGCACATCACATTAACAGCCTTGCTGGAGTCAACGGGCTCAGAATGTGGGGTGAGACTGGGTCAGGCGGGGGTCGCTGTACACATTGAGTAAATTCTCACAATTTAGTTGTGCAATGAGAATTTATTCAAATGGTTTGACAAATTTTATACAAAGGTTTTATTTTGTGTGCTATTACTGATTTCTGGGGTGTCCTTTCATTAATTTACGGGTTTGACAGTTAAAGCTGTGAGCCCACCACTGCTGCTCGCACGACCACACAGTCCCTCTGTGCTGGCACGCTTCTCCATGAACCACCATGAGCCCACCACTGCTGCTCGCACGACCACACAGTCCCTCTGTGCTGGCACGCTTCTCCATGAACCACCATGAAACTCCAGCACTCAGTCAGCATGGCAGCCGTCATGTCGCCGCTGTGACGGATTTAGTTTATTATGCGTCTTTTATGAGGCCAGCAGACGAAGCCTTTCTTGCCCGGAGAATGAGTCACTGGGGGTAGCCTTTGCTTTGGCCATAGCAGCAGCGCTAGCCAATCAGGAGGGAAAACGGGCTCAGCCAACATCCTCTTTGTCGCCTCGCCACCAATCGGGAGCGTCGTTGCCAGGAAGAGGCTCCTCCCCCCCCCCTCCACACTCCCTGCTGAGTGAGGTGACGTCACGGCAGTCGCGGCCGCCGACGCAGGGCTGGGATTCCATTTTCACTGCGAGCTTTCGGGGGAACAGCGACATGGAGCCGGAGATAGAGGACAAAACGCTGGAGCTCATGGTGAGTTTACCTCGGTACCTCACTCCGTAGACTCCAGCCAGTCTGGGGTCGATCAAAGGTAACACAGAAAAAAAACCAGGATGAGCGACTCCGGTGTTGAGGAAGGAATCGGAAGGAATCGGAACAGCGGGGGGAGGGGGTAGTGGGGAGAGACTGAGACAAATGAACAGCAGCGCTTCGGTGATATCGATGTTTTTCCGGGAGGTTTCCTCTGGCCCTGTTAGTCGGGGCTTGGACACCGGGTTCCGGTGAGTGGAGATGGAAGGTAATCTAGAGTTGCTCTCGGTAAATTGTTATGTTCGTCTCCGGAGAGTGGCGGACGGATCGCCAAAGCTTCGGGGCTGAAGAGAGAGGAAGGCCGCCAATCGAAGGCTCAAAAATGGGGTTATAATCTCAGTGCGGTGCCGCTGCGCCATCGGGCCGGCGAGGCGGTGATGGAACCAGACTGTCTCTATTTAACGCGCTGTATGGGCTACACTCCGTGTCTGAGGCGGATGACGTTAGCAGTAACTTGGATACATTCTTATCCGCATGTCATGATTGTTATTTGAGTTTTTTGGGTCAGGGAATGCCATGTTTAAGTAGCTCCATGTTTATAGCCAGGGCTACAGCAGGTTCACTAACCTTAAGAGTCCTACGGGCCAGCTCCCTAAACATCTTGGGGATTGGACGAGGTTCGCCCGGTTAGCTCCAGTGCGACTGTTACTATACGCAGGTGAACCTGGACAAGGTGATCTGAATGCGTTCAGCGAAACATTTGTTTAGCTAGCTGAGCCTGTTTGATAATGACACCAAAGAAAACATTGGTTTTATGTTAGCAGCTGACTGAGTTACACATTGACGTGTGTGTGTGTGTGTGTGTGTGTGTGTGTGAGAGTGAGATATATATATATATATATATATGTTACATCTGACAAGCCTTGAGGGTCTGTGAAAAATGTATGTAAATATACCAGTATATAAATATAACAATATGTAAATATACCAGTATAACGATAACAGTATGTAAATATACCAGTATAACTATAACAATATGTAAATATACCAGTATATAACTATAACAGTATGTAAATATACCAGTATAACGATAACAGTATGTAAATATACCAGTATAACTATAACAATATGTAAATATACCAGTATAACTATAACAGTATGTAAATATACCAGTATAACTATAACAGTATGTAAATATACCGGTATATAAATATAACAATATGTAAATATACCAGTATAACTATAACAGTATGTAAATATACCAGTATATAACTATAACAGTATGTAAATATACCGGTATATAAATATAACAATATGTAAATATACCAGTATAACTATAACAGTATGTAAATATACCAGTATAACTATTATAACTATAACAGTATGTAAATATACCAGTATATAACTATAACAGTATGTAAATATACCAGTATAACTATAACAGTATGTAAATATACCGGTATATAAATATAACAATATGTAAATATACCAGTATAACTATAACAGTATGTAAATATACCAGTATATAACTATAACAGTATGTAAATATACCGGTATATAAATATAACAATATGTAAATATACCAGTATAACTATAACAGTATGTAAATATACCAGTATATAAATATAACACAATATGTAAATATACCAGTATAACTATAACAGTATGTAAATATACCAGTATATAACTATAACAGTATGTAAATATACCGGTATATAAATATAACAATATGTAAATATACCAGTATAACTATAACAGTATGTAAATATACCAGTATATAACTATAACAGTATGTAAATATACCGGTATATAAATATAACAATATGTAAATATACCAGTATAACTATAACAGTATGTAAATATACCAGTATATAACTATAACAGTATGTAAATATACCGGTATATAAATATAACAATATGTAAATATACCAGTATAACTATAACAGTATGTAAATATACCAGTATAACTATAACAATATGTAAATATACCAGTATATAACTATAACAGTATGTAAATATACCAGTATAACGATAACAGTATGTAAATATACCAGTATAAATATAACAATATTTAAATATACCAGTATAAAAATATAACAGTATCTAAATATACCGGTATATAAATATAACAATATGTAAATATACCAGTATAACTATAACAGTATGTAAATATACCAGTATAACTATAACAGTATGTAAATATACCAGTATATAACTATAACAGTATGTAAATATACCAGTATAACTATAACAGTATGTAAATATACCAGTATAACTATAACAGTATGTAAATATACCAGTATATAACGATAACAGTATGTAAATATACCAGTATAACTATAACAGTATGTAAATATACCAGTATAACTATAACAGTATGTAAATATACCAGTATAACTATAACAGTATGTAAATATACCAGTATAACTATAACAGTATGTAAATATAACAGAATATAACTATAACTGTGTGTAAATATAACAGTATAACTCTAACAGTATGTAAATATACCAGTATATAACGATAACAGTATGTAAATATACCAGTATAACTATAACATTATGTAAATATACCAGTATATATTTCAGATTTTGTTAATATACCAGTATAACTATAACAGTATGTAAATATACCAGTATAACTATAACAGTATGTAAATATACCAGTATAACTATAACAGTATGTAAATATACCAGTATATAACTATAACAGTATGTAAATATACCGGTATATAAATATAACAATATGTAAATATACCAGTATAACTATAACAGTATGTAAATATACCAGTATAACTATAACAATATGTAAATATACCAGTATAACTATAACAGTATGTAAATATACCAGTATAACGATAACAGTATGTAAATATACCAGTATAACTATAACAATATGTAAATATACCAGTATATAACTATAACAGTATGTAAATATACGGTATATAAATATAACAATATGTAAATATACCAGTATAACTATAACAGTATGTAAATATACCAGTATAACTATAACAGTATGTAAATATACCAGTATATAACTATAACAGTATGTAAATATACCAGTATAACTATAACAGTATGTAAATATACCAGTATAACTATAACAGTATGTAAATATACCAGTATAACTATAACAGTATGTAAATATACCAGTATATAACTATAACAGTATGTAAATATACCAGTATAACTATAACAGTATGTAAATATACCAGTATAACTATAACAGTATGTAAATATACCAGTATATAACGATAACAGTATGTAAATATACCAGTATAACTATAACAGTATGTAAATATTCCAGTATAACTATAACAGTATGTAAATATACCAGTATAACTATAACAGTATGTAAATATACCAGTATAACTATAACAGTATGTAAATATACCAGTATAACTATAACAGTATGTAAATATACCAGTATAACTATAACAGTATGTAAATATACCAGTATATAACTATAACAGTATGTAAATATACCAGTATATAACTATAACAGTATGTAAATATACCAGTATATAACTATAACAGTATGTAAATACACCAGTATAACTATAACAGTATGTAAATATACCAGTATAACTATAACAGTATGTAAATATACCAGTATAACTATAACAGTATGTAAATATACCAGTATAACTATAACAGTATGTAAATATACCAGTATATAACTATAACAGTATGTAAATATAACAGTATAACTATAAAAGTATGTAAATATACCAGTATAACTATAACAATATGTAAATATACCAGTATAACTATAACAGTATGTAAATATACCAGTATAACTATAACAGTATGTAAATATACCAGTATAACTATAACAGTATGTAAATATACCAGTATAACTATAACAGTATGTAAATATACCAGTATAACTATAACAGTATGTAAATATACCAGTATATAACTATAACAGTATGTAAATATACCAGTATATAACTATAACAGTATGTAAATATACCAGTATATAACTATAACAGTATGTAAATATACCAGTATAACTATAACAGTATGTAAATATACCAGTATAACTATAACAGTATGTAAATATACCAGTATAACTATAACAGTATGTAAATATACCAGTATAACTATAACAGTATGTAAATATACCAGTATATAACTATAACAGTATGTAAATATACCAGTATATAACTATAACAGTATGTAAATATACCAGTATATAACTATAACAGTATGTAAATATACCAGTATAACTATAACAGTATGTAAATATACCAGTATAACTATAACAGTATGTAAATATACCAGTATATAACTATAACAGTATGTAAATATACCAGTATATAACTATAACAGTATGTAAATATACCAGTATAACTATAACAATATGTAAATATACCAGTATATAACTATAACAGTATGTAAATATACCAGTATATAACTATAACAGTATGTAAATATACCAGTATATAACTATAACAGTATGTAAATATACCAGTATAACTATAACAGTATGTAAATATACCAGTATAACTATAACAGTATGTAAATATACCAGTATATAACTATAACAGTATGTAAATATACCAGTATAACTATAACAGTTTGTAAATATACCAGTATAACTATAACAGTATGTAAATATACCAGTATAACTATAACAGTATGTAAATATACCAGTATAACTATAACAATATGTAAATATACCAGTATAACTATAACAGTATGCAAATATACCAGTATAACTATAACAGTATGTAAATATACCAGTATAACTATAACAGTATGTAAATATACCAGTATAACTATAACAGTATGTAAATATACCAGTATAACTATAACAGTATGTAAATATACCAGTATATAACTATAACAGTATGTAAATATACCAGTATAACTATAACAGTGTGTAAATATACCAGTATAACTATAACAGTATGTAAATATACCAGTATAACTATAACAGTATGTAAATATACCAGTATAACTATAACAGTATGTAAATATACCAGTATAACTATAACAATATGTAAATATACCAGTATATAACTATAACAGTATGTAAATATACCAGTATATAACTATAACAATATGTAAATATACCAGTATATAACTATAACAATATGTAAATCTACCAGTATATAAATATAACTATGTAAATATACCAGTATAACTATAACCAGTGGCGGGCCGTGTATTTCACACCTAGGCCTTCAGTGATGTCCTACACAGTCCTACCTGAATTATTCCACCTCTTAATACCATCATTATGACGCCATGGCTCTAGAAACTATACATTTAGACAGAAACGCAGTATAACCGGGCGTTGCATCACCTTAACATAGTCAAGTACAACAGTTATATTCCCGAAGCATTTATAATCAATAAATCCGCATTTACAATTAAGAGTGTTAAACTACCAGCTTTAAGATCGCTTGGATACTGTCAAAACTTTAAAATAAAAGGCGCTTTTAAGGGATTAGTCTACAAAGTTTTATTAAGTCCACCAAAAGTATGTTCGCTTTAACAAGTTTGTTCGCTAAACAGCGCATTGTCGCACCCAAAGCAGTTTCATTTAAGAAACGTGACGATAAAGACACATAAACTATTCACTGAAAATAAAAGAAAACAAACAAATAATTTGCATTTGTTCATGAGGATATATTTGCGACAGTGGTGAAAGTGTATTCCTAGTAGGGCTGGGCGATTATGGCAAAAGTCAATATCACGATTAATTGAACACTTCACCTCGATTACGATTATTGGACGATTATTTTGATTATTCCCCCCCCGTGCCATGTTATTTTTTTTAAAAGGTCACTCACACGCACAGACAAATTGACGATTTAACATTTATTGACGTCAAATTTCACTTTTAAAGTAAAACTGAAAGCTTCTCAAAGAAGATAAAAAACAATATTAACATTGTAGCTTTCACCTTATGAAAAAGGCCACATTTTAGTTTTAAAGTAATTAAGTTCCCTTATAGAAACTAAATAAAAAGGAGAAAATGGCTCGAATCTCTTATAAACAAAACAAAACACAGCCATGTCAAACTAGAAAATCTCTTCTAAACAAATCTTATTTCAAGTAATATTATTCAAGTTTTCAACTGTGAAAAGTAGAGAATTGACATTGCTTAAAACAAAAATCACATTGTAGTTTTAAAATAACAGTAAAGTTCCACAAACATTCAAAAATAAATAACTTGCATCTCTTGCAAACAAAGGGAACTTTAAATATAACCTTACGAAAAGTAGAAAATAACATGCATCTCTTGTAAAAAAAAATAAAAAAAATAAATAAAAATAAAAAAAAAAAAAAAAATTATATATTTTTTGAAATAACCGAAATAACCGACATGGGCAGGATTACGTCGGTTATTGGCTCTAAAAGTCGGTTTCGATTATTTTTCGATTAATTGCCCAGCCCTAATTCCTAGCCTTGAATGTCCACTTTGACTCGCTAGCGTCGGCTCGCTAGCGTCGGGGTTGGCCGTTCTCTTCTGACGATGTCTAGCTTTTCTTGAAAAGTTCGTCTTGAAAATGGCGTTGTAATTATATCTGCGACCAAATCGATCTCTTCTCCTCCTTCAGCCATTGCGGGTTGAAAAAAAAACAGCTTGTAGAAATCTACACAAATGAGCCCCTTCAAGTTCAGTTTGCTAGCTCTGCATAGCTCTGCGATAGCTCTGCCTCTCAATAGTGCGTATCCAATCAAAAGACGTGCACGTGCTGACGTTATCGTACGCCTGCTAGCTGGCCCCGGTGTCGCCTACTCGAAATCTGATTGGTTAACGCCACAGTTAACGTTCCGTTCACTTTAAGCTACAGGGGCTCGCAATGTTTATTCTGAAGGCCTAAGGGCAGATTTATTGGACCCTGGCAACACATTATGGCTGAAATATGATTGGATAAAAGCTCTAACATAAAGGCCAGCCCTCCAAATCTCGATCTGAGGCTGGAAGCAGCGCAACCAAGAGGAAAGCTATGAAATGAAGAGAATAGACTATGGGGAATAATTTAATACATATTTGTGGAAAAAATATATCAAAATTAAATTTATATTCTGATGATGTTTAGGCCAGCAGAGAAGGCCTTGCTGGCCCTGACGGCCCGCCACTGACTATAACAGTATGTAAATATACCAGTATAACTATAACAGTATGTAAATATACCAGTATAACTATAACAGTATGTAAATACACCAGTATATAGCTATAACTATGTAAATCTACCAGTATATAAATATAACAGTAGACACATGGGGTATGGTCTGACCTCCACATATAAATCTCACACGGCAACAGTACTGCTGATAGGGTCTGGACTTTAAAATAAGCAACTGACTTTTTCCACTAAGGTGTGCGATACTAACCAGACCTCTCGTGTGTGTGTGTGTGTGTGTGTGTGTGTGTGTGTGTGTGTGTGCGTGTGCATGTGTGTGGGTTTGTGTGAGCATACATACTTGTGTGTGTGTGTGCGTGCATGTGTGTTTGTGTGGGTTTGTGTGTGTGTGAGTGCGTGTATATGTGTGCTTGTGCGGGTTTGCGTGTGCTTGTGTGTGCATGTTTGTGTGCGTCTGAGTGTGTGGTGACTTGAGAGTCCAGGTTGGCTCTCCAGCAATGAGACATTACTGATGGAGCTCTTCCATTGGACTGGGAGAGGCAGGGAAGCGCGTGGAGTGTGTGATTGGTCCAGTAAGATGGGACTGGGCAGCAGATTGATTGCTCTGAGTTTGACTGCTCACGCCTGTCCTACACTTGCTTGTGCTTGTGGCCCTGGTAATCCGCTCGTTTGGGCTTTTTCACAAGGAAACCTGTGGTTACTGTACAGGGGCTGTGTCCGAATCAGACCCCTATTTACTCTTCCCTGTCTCTTGCGAACAGTGCACTGGCAGAAGTGTGCTGTTTAATATGCACTGTTTAACAGCACAGAAAAATATCCGCCGTACTATTTTCCAACCGCACTGTGGAAGTGTCGTAAGCATGTCATAAGACGTCCCACCAGTGTTTTGCCATGTCTGCGGTTTTACCGCTAAATTTGGATACTTTCAAAGTGCAGTCACAAGTAAAAATGAAAAGCCGCAAAGCACGCACTTATTTTAAAAAGTAAAAACATGATGATTTCTATTTAAAATACGTTGGTTTCGGTTAAAAATGTAGTTTTGAGTCGCCATTTGGCTGGAAAGTCTTACAAGATCTGGCAACCCTGTGCCCCAGTCTCGCGCTGCTGTGTCACATGGTGTTTTTGTTGTATTTGAAGGAAAACGTCAGCGAAGCTGCGCCTCATTTTAAAAATAATGAAGCTTCACGTCATATTTATGTGACCAAAATGTTCTTGTACTTCTTGAAAAGTGTGCTCCCAAATGTACTCGGTGAAACCCCGGAAGTAAGTGTGTCATCCGGGTGTTTGAAGTATACAACAGTCTACTGCGCCCTGTCTCCTGTGTACAGTGCACTGTGTCTGAATCAGAGCCCTATCTACTGCGCCCTGTCTCCTGCTTACAGTACACTGTGTCTGAATCAGAGCCCTATCTACTGCGCCCTGTCTCCTGCTTACAGTACACTGTGTCTGAATCAGAGCCCTATCTACTGCGCCCTGTCTCCTGCGTACAGTGCACTGTGTCTGAATCAGAGCCCTATCTACTGTGCCCTGTCTCCTGCTTACAGTACACTGTGTCTGAATCAGAGCCCTATCTACTGCGCCCTGTCTCCTGCTTACAGTACACTGTGTCCTGCGTACAGTGCATAGTGTGCTATTTAATGTGCACCGTTTAGCAGTCCGCCATAATATTTTCCAACCGTACTGTGAAAGTGTCGTAAGCAGGTCATGTCTGCGGTTTTACAGCTTTCAAAGTGCAGTCACAGGTAAAAATAAAAAGTCGCAAAGCACGCACTTATTTTAAAAAGTAAAAATATGATTATTTCTATTTAAAATATGTTGGTTTCGGTTAAAAATATATTTTGGGCTAATTTTGAGTCGCCATTTGACTGGAAAGTCTTGCAAGATCTGGCAACCCTGAGCCCCACCCTGTCATATCACGTGTTGTTTTTGTTGTATTTGAAGGAAAACGTTAGCAAAGCTGCGCCTCATTTTTGTTAAAAATTAAGCTTCACGTCATATTTATGCAACCAAAATGTTTGTGTACTTCTTGAAAAGTGTGCTCCTGAATGTACTCAGCGAACCCGAGAAGTTAGTGTGTCATCCTGTTTCATGTACGCTGCAATTTGGAAAAAAAAGATTTCCTACTCAACGACTCTCGACTTATCTACTCACCAAGGTTACTCAATAGTGTGGAAGAGAGCTGATTCAGACACGGCCATGGTCCTGTCTACTCACCAAGGTTAATAGTGTGGAAGAGTGCTGATTCGGACATGGCCTAGGTCCATGAAAGGAACCGTACAGCACCTCTAGTGTGTTTGTTTGTGTGTGTGTTCTCTCTGCCTCTCTCAACCACTCTCTCTCTTTTCCAGAACACCTCATCAGTCATGGACTCACAGAATGATGACTTGTCGCCCAAGAAGAGCACAGTACTGAGGGTAGGTGTGGATCCTGTGTGTTACAGCTCTGAGCATTACACACACATTACTGTAATGCTGTGTGAGCTTGTGTTAGCTGTCTTACAGCCATGTTGCTAATGTGCTAGCCCCAGTGCAGAGCTTGTGTTAGCTGTCTTACAGCCATGTTGCTAATGTGCTAGCCCCAGTGCAGAGCTTGCTAGCTGTGTTATAGCTATGTTGCTAATGCGCTAACCCCAGTGCAGAGCTTGTGTTAGTTGAGTTATAGCCATGTTGCTAATGCGCTAACCCCATTGCAGAGCTTGTGTTAGCTGTGTTAGAGCCATGTTGCTAATGCGCTAACCCCAGTGCAGAGCTTGTGTTAGCTGTGTTATAGCCATGTTGCTAATGTGCTAACCCCAGTGCAGAGCTTGTGTTCGCTGTGTTATAACCAATGCTAATGTCTTATCCTCAGTGCAGAGCTTGTTAGCTGTGTTATAGCCATGTTGCTAATGTGCTAACCCCAGTGCAGAGCTTGTGATAGCCATGCTGCTAATGTGCTAACCCCAGTGCAGAGCTTGTGTTAGCTGTGTTATAGCCATGTTGCTAATGTGCTAACCCCAGTGCAGAGCTTGTGATAGCTATGCTGCTAAGGTGCTAACCCCAGTGCAGAGCTTGTGTTAGCTGTGTTATAGCCATGTTGCTAATGTGCTAACCCCAGTGCAGAGCTTGTGTTAGCTGTGTTATAACCAATGCTAATGTCTTATCCTCAGTGCAAAGCTTGTTAGCTGTGTTATAGCCAAGTTGCTAATGCGCTAACCCCAGTGCAGAGCTTGTGATAGCCATGTTGCTAATATGCTAAACCCAGTGCAGAGCTTGTGTTAGCTGTGTTATAGCCGTGTTGCTAATGTGCTAACCCCAGTGCAGAGCTTGTGTTAGCTGTGTTATAGCCATGTTGCTAATGTGCTAACCCCAGTGCAGAGCTTGTGTTAGCTGTGTTATAACCAATGCTAATGTCTTATCCTCAGTCCAAAGCTTGTTAGCTGTGTTATAGCCACGTTGCTAATGCGCTAACCCCAGTGCAGAGCTTGTGATAGCCATGTTGCTAATGTGCTAAACCCAGTGCAGAGCTTGTGTTAGCTGTGTTATAGCCATGTTGCTAATGTGCTAACCCCAGTGCAGAGCTTGTGTTAGCTGTGTTATAGCCATGTTGCTAATGTGCTAAACCCAGTGCAGAGCTTGTGTTAGCTGTGTTATAGCCATGTTGCTAATGTGCTAACCCTAGTGCAGAGCTTGTGGTACCTTTGTTTTAGCCATGTTGCTAATGTGCTAAACCCAGTGCAGAGCTTGTGTTAGCTGTGTTATAGCCATGTTGCTAATGTGCTAACCCCAGTGCAGAGCTTGTGTTAGCTGTGTTATAACCAATGCTAATGTCTTATCCTCAGTGCAAAGCTTGTTAGCTGTGTTATAGCCACGTTGCTAATGCGCTAACCCCAGTGCAGAGCTTGTGATAGCCATGTTGCTAATGTGCTAAACCCAGTGCAGAGCTTGTGTTAGCTGTGTTATAGCCATGTTGCTAATGTGCTAACCCCAGTGCAGAGCTTGTGTTAGCTGTGTTATAGCCATGTTGCTAATGTGCTAACCCTAGTGCAGAGCTTGTGGTAGCTTTGTTTTAGCCATGCTTGTCTCGTTCTGACCACAGATCAGTAACGGAACAGTGACAGGCTCGAGGAAGAGGCCATCGGAGGGGAACTATGAGAAGGAGAAGGACGTATGCATCCGGCTGTTTGATCAATGGTCGGAGGCAGACCAAGTGGAGTTTGTGGAGCACCTGATTTCTCGCATGTGTCACTACCAGCACGGCCACATCAACTCCTACCTCAAACCCATGCTGCAGAGAGACTTTATAACCGCCCTGCCAGGTACTGCGCGCACACACACACACACACACACACACACACGCGTACACACACGCGCTCGCGTACACACACACGCGCGCGCGTACACACACGCACGCGCGTACACACACACGCACACGCGCGCGTACACACACACGCGCGCGTACACACACACGCGCGCGTACACACACACACGCGCGCGTACAGACACACACGCGCGCGTACAGACACACACGCGCGCGTACAGACACACACGCGTACAGACACGCGCGTACAGACACACACACACACACGCGCGTACAGACACACACACACACACACACACGCGCGTACAGACACACACACACACACACACACGCGCGCGTACAGACACACACACACGCGCGTACAGACACACACACACACACACGTACGTGCATGGATGCACATGGACACACACGTGTACAGACACACACACACACGTACGTGCATGGATGCACATGGACACACGCGTACAGACACACACACACACACACACACGTACAGACACACACACACACGTACAGACACACACACACACACACGCACACACACGCATGTGCATGGATGCACATGGACACACACACGCACAGACAATAAAGACTCTATTAATGTATTGGCCCTGTGACTGTGTCCCGCCTCTGTCTGGCTGTGTAGCTCAGGGATTGGACCACATAGCGGAGAACATCCTGTCGTTCCTGGACGCGCGGTCGCTGTGCTGGGCGGAGCTGGTGTGTAAGGAGTGGCAGCGCGTGATCTCAGAGGGCATGCTGTGGAAGAAGCTGATCGAGCGCATGGTGCGGACCGACCCGCTCTGGAAGGGCCTGTCCGAGAGGCACCAGTGGTGAGGGCCGAATGTGGGCGTGTCGTGTGTGAGGGCGTAACCTTGTTGTGGGCGTGTCCTGGGTGGGGGTGTGTTTACTTTTGTATTTCACATTTTATTCTCTGCACTCTGTCCTTCCAGGGAAAAGTACCTGTTCAAGAATCGCACTGCAGAAGTTCCCCCAAACTCGTACTACCACTCTCTGTACCCCAAAATCATCCAGGACATCGAGGTGAGCCTGAAGCCCCCGCTCGCACTCCCCCAACCCCCCTTCCCTCCTTCTCTCCTTCCCTCCCTCTCCCGCTCTTTCCTCCTCTCCCCCCTCCCTCCCTCTCTCTCTCTCTCTCTCTCTCTCTCTCTCTCTCTCTCTCTCTCTCTCTCTCTCTCCCCAGCTCGCCCCCGCTCTCCTCCCCTCTTTCTCCCTTCCTCTCTCTCTCTCTCTCTCCCCAGCTCGCCCCCTCTCTCCTCCCCTCTTTCTCTCTCGCTCTCTGTTATCAGCACTGAAATGTGTTCATATTTCTCTGTGGGACACACAGACGATAGAGACGAACTGGCGATGTGGGAGGCACAACCTACAGAGGATCCAGTGCCGCTCTGAAAACAGCAAAGGGGTTTACTGCCTACAGTACGATGACCACAAGATTATCAGTGGCCTGAGGGACAACTCCATCAAGGTGTGTGTGTGTGTGTGTGTGTGTGTGTGTGTGTACCTCAGGTCTGGGATAAGCAGTGTGTGTGTGTGTGTGTGTGTGTGTGTGTGTGTGTGTACCTCAGGTCTGGGATAAGCAGTGTGTGTGTACCTCAGGTCTGGGATAAGCAGTGTGTGTGTGTGTGTGTGTGTGTGTACCTCAGGTCTGGGATAAGCTGTGTGTGTGTGTGTGTACCTCAGGTCTGGGATAAGCTGTGTGTGTGTGTGTGTGTACCTCAGGTCTGGGATAAGCAGTCTCTCGAGTGTCTGAAGATCCTGACGGGTCACACAGGCTCAGTGCTCTGCCTGCAGTACGATGAAAGAGTGATCGTCACTGGCTCTTCTGACTCCACCGTCCGGTGAGTCACACAAACATGGACACAGACAAACACACACTGCACTCTCTACACACACTACACTCTCTACACACAGTACACACACTACACTCTCTACACACACTGCACTCTCTACACCCAGTACACACACTGCACTCTCTACACCCAGTACACACACTGCACTCTCTACACACAGTACGCACACTGCGCACTCTACACACAGTACACACACTACACTCTCTACACACAGTACACACACTGCACTCTCTACACACAGTACACACACTACACTCTCTACACACACTGCACTCTCTACACCCAGTACACACACTGCACTCTCTACACACAGTACACACACTGCACTCTCTACACACAGTACACACACTGCACTCTCTACACACAGTACACACACTGCACTCTCTACACACACTGCACTCTCTACACCCAGTACACACACTGCACTCTCTACACACAGTACACACACTGCACTCTCTACACACAGTACACACACTGCACTCTCTACACACAGTACACACACTGCACACTCTACACACACTGCACTCTCTACACCCAGTACACACACTGCACTCTCTACACACAGTACGCACACTGCACTCTCTACACACAGTACACACAGTACACACACTACACTCACTACACTCTACACACAGTACACACACTACACTCTACACACAGTACACACACTACACTCTCTACACACACTGCACTCTCTACACCCAGTACACACACTGCACTCTCTACACACAGTACACACACTGCACTCTCTACACACAGTACACACACTGCACTCTCTACACACAGTACACACACTGCACTCTCTACACACACTGCACTCTCTACACCCAGTACACACACTGCACTCTCTACACCCAGTACACACACTGCACTCTCTACACACAGTACACACACTGCACTCTCTACACACAGTACACACACTGCACTCTCTACACACACTGCACTCTCTACACCCAGTACACACACTGCACTCTCTACACACACTGCACTCTCTACACACAGTACACACACTGCACTCTCTACACACACTGCACTCTCTACACACACTGCACTCTCTACACCCAGTACACACACTGCACTCTCTACACACACTGCACTCTCTACACACAGTACACACACTGCACTCTCTACACACACTGCACTCTCTACACCCAGTACACACACTGCACTCTCTACACACAGTACGCACACTGCACTCTCTACACACAGTACACACACTACACTCTCTACACACACTACACTCTCTACACACACTACACTCTACACACAGTACACACACTACACTCTACACACAGTACACACACTGCACTCTCTACACACACTGCACTCTCTACACCCAGTACACACACTGCACTCTCTACACACAGTACACACACTGCACTCTCTACACACAGTACACACACTGCACTCTCTACACACAGTACACACACTACACTCACTATATACACACACTCTATGATGCAAACACTTGTGCGCTACACACACTATAGACACACTTCACATTTTGTACAAACTAATGTCAGGGTGGGGTATGTGACTGTGTTCTCTCTCTCTCAGGGTGTGGAACGTGAGCTCAGGGGAGGTGCTGAACACGCTGATCCATCACAACGAGGCGGTGTTGCACCTGCGCTTCTGTAACGGTCTGATGGTCACATGCTCTAAAGACCGCTCCATCGGCGTGTGGGACATGGCCTCGCCCACCGACATCAGCCTCCGCCGCGTGCTGGTGGGCCACCGTGCCGCCGTCAACGTCGTCGACTTCGACGACAAGTACATCGTATCCGCCTCGGGAGACCGCACCATCAAGGTATAGCAAACGTAGCAATACAGGTCCAGCTAGCTGGATATCACAACATGTAACACAATACAGGTCCACCTAGCTGGATATCACAACATGTAACACAATACAGGTCCACCTAGCTGGATATCACAACATGTAACACAATACAGGTCCACCTAGCTGGATATCACAACATGTAACACAATACAGGTCCACCTAGCTGGATATCACAACATGTAACACAATACAGGTCCAGCTAGCTGGATATCACAACATGTAACACAATACAGGTCCAGCTAGCTGGATATCACAACATGTAACACAATACAGGTCCAGCTAGCTGGATATCACAACATGTAACACAATACAGGTCCAGCTAGCTGGATATCACAACATGTAACACAATACAGGTCCACCTAGCTGGATATCACAACATGTAACACAATACAGGTCCACCTAGCTGGATATCACAACATGTAACACAATACAGGTCCACCTAGCTGGATATCACAACATGTAACACAATACAGGTCCACCTAGCTGGATATCACAACATGTAACACAATACAGGTCCAGCTAGCTGGATATCACAACATGTAACACAATACAGGTCCAGCTAGCTGGATATCACAACATGTAACACAATACAGGTCCACCTAGCTGGATATCACAACATGTAACACAATACAGGTCCAGCTAGCTGGATATCACAACATGTAACACAATACAGGTCCACCTAGCTGGATATCACAACATGTAACACAATACAGGTCCACCTAGCTGGATATCACAACATGTAACACAATACAGGTCCACCTAGCTGGATATCACAACATGTAACACAATACAGGTCCAGCTAGCTGGATATCACAACATGTAACACAATACAGGTCCAGCTAGCTGGATATCACAACATGTAACACAATACAGGTCCACCTAGCTGGATATCACAACATGTAACACAATACAGGTCCAGCTAGCTGGATATCACAACATGTAACACAATACAGGTCCAGCTAGCTGGATATCACAACATGTAACACAATACAGGTCCACCTAGCTGGATATCACAACATGTAACACAATACAGGTCCACCTAGCTGGATATCACAACATGTAACACAATACAGGTCCACCTAGCTGGATATCACAACATGTAACACAATACAGGTCCACCTAGCTGGATATCACAACATGTAACACAATACAGGTCCAGCTAGCTGGATATCACAACATGTAACACAATACAGGTCCACCTAGCTGGATATCACAACATGTAACACAATACAGGTCCAGCTAGCTGGATATCACAACATGTAACACAATGCAGGTCCAGCTAGCTGGATATCACAACATGTAACACAATACAGGTCCACCTAGCTGGATATCACAACATGTAACACAATACAGGTCCAGCTAGCTGGATATCACAACATGTAACACAATACAGGTCCAGCTAGCTGGATATCACAACATGTAACACAATACAGGTCCACCTAGCTGGATATCACAACATGTAACACAATACAGGTCCAGCTAGCTGGATATCACAACATGTAACACAATACAGGTCCAGCTAGCTGGATATCACAACATGTAACACAATACAGGTCCACCTAGCTGGATATCACAACATGTAACACAATACAGGTCCACCTAGCTGGATATCACAACATGTAACACAATACAGGTCCACCTAGCTGGATATCACAACATGTAACACAATACAGGTCCACCTAGCTGGATATCACAACATGTAACACAATACAGGTCCAGCTAGCTGGATATCACAACATGTAACACAATACAGGTCCACCTAGCTGGATATCACAACATGTAACACAATACAGGTCCAGCTAGCTGGATATCACAACATGTAACACAATGCAGGTCCAGCTAGCTGGATATCACAACATGTAACACAATACAGGTCCACCTAGCTGGATATCACAACATGTAACACAATACAGGTCCACCTAGCTGGATATCACAACATGTAACACAATACAGGTCCACCTAGCTGGATATCACAACATGTAACACAATACAGGTCCAGCTAGCTGGATATCACAACATGTAACACAATACAGGTCCGGCTAGCTGGATATCACAACATGTATCACAATACAGGTCCACCTAGCTGGATATCACAACATGTAACACAATACAGGTCCACCTAGCTGGATATCACAACATGTAACACAATACAGGTCCACCTAGCTGGATATCACAACATGTAACACAATACAGGTCCAGCTAGCTGGATATCACAACATGTATCACAATACAGGTCCAGCTAGCTGGATATCACAACATGTATCACAATACAGGTCCAGCTAGCTGGATATCACAACATGTATCACAATACAGGTCCAGCTAGCTGGATATCACAACATTTATTACAATACAGGTCTGGCTAGCTGGATATCACAACATGTATCACAATACAGGTCTGGCTAACTGGATATCAAAACATGTATCACAATACAGGTCCAGCTAGCTGGATATCACAACATGTAACACAATACAATTCTGGCTAGCTGGATATCACAACATGTATCACAATACAGGTCTGGCTAACTGGATATCAAAACATGTATCACAATACAGGTCCAGCTAGCTGGATATCACAACATGTAACACAATACAGGTCTGGCTAGCTGGATATCACAACATGTAACACAATACAGGTCTGGCTAGCTGGATATCACAATACAGGTCCAGCTAGCTGGATATCACAACATGTAACACAATACAGGTCTGGCTAGCTGGATATCACAACATGTAACACAATACAGGTCTGGCTAGCTGGATATCACAACATGTAACACAATACAGGTCTGGCTAGCTGGATATCACAACATTTATTACAATACAGGTCCAGCTAGCTGGATATCACAACATGTAACACAATACAATTCTGGCTAGCTGGATATCACAACATGTATCACAATACAGGTCTGGCTAACTGGATATCAAAACATGTATCACAATACAGGTCCAGCTAGCTGGATATCACAACATGTAACACAATACAGGTCTGGCTAGCTGGATATCACAACATGTAACACAATACAGGTCTGGCTAGCTGGATATCACAATACAGGTCCACCTAGCTGGATATCACAACATGTAACACAATACAGGTCTGGCTAGCTGGATATCACAATACAGGTCCAGCTAGCTGGATATCACAACATTTATTACAATACAGGTCCAGCTAGCTGGATATCACAACATGTATCACAATACAGGTCCAGCTAGCTGGATATCACAACATGTAACACAATACAGGTCTGGCTAGCTGGATATCACAACATGTATCACAATACAGGTCCAGCTAGCTGGATATCACAACATGTATCACAATACAGGTCCAGCTAGCTGGATATCACAACATGTATCACAATACAGGTCCAGCTAGCTGGATATCACAACATGTAACACAATACAGGTCTGGCTAGCTGGATATCACAATACAGGTCCAGCTAGCTGGATATCACAACATGTAACACAATACAGGTCCAGCTAGCTGGATATCACAACATTTATTACAATACAGGTCCAGCTAGCTGGATATCACAACATGTATCACAATACAGGTCTGGCTAGCTGGATATCACAACATGTATCACAATACAGGTCTGGCTAGCTGGATATCACAATACAGGTCCAGCTAGCTGGATATCACAACATTTATTACAATACAGGTCCAGCTAGCTGGATATCACAACATGTATCACAATACAGGTCTGGCTAGCTGGATATCACAATACAGGTCCAGCTAGCTGGATATCACAACATTTATTACAATACAGGTCCAGCTAGCTGGATATCACAACATGTATCACAATACAGGTCTGGCTAGCTGGATATCACAACATGTATCACAATACAGGTCCAGCTAGCTGGATATCACAACATGTAACACAATACAGGTCTGGCTAGCTGGATATCACAACATGTATCACAATACAGGTCCAGCTAGCTGGATATCTCAACATGTATCACAATACAGGTCTGGCTAGCTGGATATCACAACATGTAACACAATACAGGTCCACCTAGCTGGATATCACAACATTTATTACAATACAGGTCTGGCTAGCTGGATATCACAACATGTATCACAATACAGGTCCAGCTAGCTGGATATCACAACATTTATTACAATACAGGTCTGGCTAGCTGGATATCACAACATGTATCACAATACAGGTCTGGCTAACTGGATATCAAAACATGTATCACAATACAGGTCCAGCTAGCTGGATATCACAACATGTAACACAATACAATTCTGGCTAGCTGGATATCACAACATGTATCACAATACAGGTCTGGCTAACTGGATATCAAAACATGTATCACAATACAGGTCCAGCTAGCTGGATATCACAACATGTAACACAATACAGGTCTGGCTAGCTGGATATCACAACATGTAACACAATACAGGTCTGGCTAGCTGGATATCACAATACAGGTCCAGCTAGCTGGATATCACAACATGTAACACAATACAGGTCTGGCTAGCTGGATATCACAACATGTAACACAATACAGGTCTGGCTAGCTGGATATCACAACATGTAACACAATACAGGTCTGGCTAGCTGGATATCACAACATTTATTACAATACAGGTCCAGCTAGCTGGATATCACAACATGTAACACAATACAATTCTGGCTAGCTGGATATCACAACATGTATCACAATACAGGTCTGGCTAACTGGATATCAAAACATGTATCACAATACAGGTCCAGCTAGCTGGATATCACAACATGTAACACAATACAGGTCTGGCTAGCTGGATATCACAACATGTAACACAATACAGGTCTGGCTAGCTGGATATCACAATACAGGTCCACCTAGCTGGATATCACAACATGTAACACAATACAGGTCTGGCTAGCTGGATATCACAATACAGGTCCAGCTAGCTGGATATCACAACATTTATTACAATACAGGTCCAGCTAGCTGGATATCACAACATGTATCACAATACAGGTCCAGCTAGCTGGATATCACAACATGTAACACAATACAGGTCTGGCTAGCTGGATATCACAACATGTATCACAATACAGGTCCAGCTAGCTGGATATCACAACATGTATCACAATACAGGTCCAGCTAGCTGGATATCACAACATGTATCACAATACAGGTCCAGCTAGCTGGATATCACAACATGTAACACAATACAGGTCTGGCTAGCTGGATATCACAATACAGGTCCAGCTAGCTGGATATCACAACATGTAACACAATACAGGTCCAGCTAGCTGGATATCACAACATTTATTACAATACAGGTCCAGCTAGCTGGATATCACAACATGTATCACAATACAGGTCTGGCTAGCTGGATATCACAACATGTATCACAATACAGGTCTGGCTAGCTGGATATCACAATACAGGTCCAGCTAGCTGGATATCACAACATTTATTACAATACAGGTCCAGCTAGCTGGATATCACAACATGTATCACAATACAGGTCTGGCTAGCTGGATATCACAATACAGGTCCAGCTAGCTGGATATCACAACATTTATTACAATACAGGTCCAGCTAGCTGGATATCACAACATGTATCACAATACAGGTCTGGCTAGCTGGATATCACAACATGTATCACAATACAGGTCCAGCTAGCTGGATATCACAACATGTAACACAATACAGGTCTGGCTAGCTGGATATCACAACATGTATCACAATACAGGTCTGGCTAGCTGGATATCACAACATGTAACACAATACAGGTCCAGCTAGCTGGATATCACAACATGTATCACAATACAGGTCTGGCTAGCTGGATATCACAACATGTAACACAATACAGGTCCACCTAGCTGGATATCACAACATTTATTACAATACAGGTCTGGCTAGCTGGATATCACAACATGTATCACAATACAGGTCCAGCTAGCTGGATATCACAACATGTAACACAATACAGGTCTGGCTAGCTGGATATCACAACATGTATCACAATACAGGTCTGGCTAACTGGATATCAAAACATGTATCACAATACAGGTCCAGCTAGCTGGATATCACAACATGTAACACAATACAGGTCTGGCTAGCTGGATATCACAACATGTAACACAATACAGGTCTGGCTAGCTGGATATCACAATACAGGTCCAGCTAGCTGGATATCACAACATGTAACACAATACAGGTCTGGCTAGCTGGATATCACAACATGTAACACAATACAGGTCTGGCTAGCTGGATATCACAACATGTAACACAATACAGGTCTGGCTAGCTGGATATCACAACATTTATTACAATACAGGTCCAGCTAGCTGGATATCACAACATGTAACACAATACAATTCTGGCTAGCTGGATATCACAACATGTATCACAATACAGGTCTGGCTAACTGGATATCAAAACATGTATCACAATACAGGTCCAGCTAGCTGGATATCACAACATGTAACACAATACAGGTCTGGCTAGCTGGATATCACAACATGTAACACAATACAGGTCTGGCTAGCTGGATATCACAATACAGGTCCACCTAGCTGGATATCACAACATGTAACACAATACAGGTCTGGCTAGCTGGATATCACAATACAGGTCCAGCTAGCTGGATATCACAACATTTATTACAATACAGGTCCAGCTAGCTGGATATCACAACATGTATCACAATACAGGTCCAGCTAGCTGGATATCACAACATGTAACACAATACAGGTCTGGCTAGCTGGATATCACAACATGTATCACAATACAGGTCCAGCTAGCTGGATATCACAACATGTATCACAATACAGGTCCAGCTAGCTGGATATCACAACATGTATCACAATACAGGTCCAGCTAGCTGGATATCACAACATGTAACACAATACAGGTCTGGCTAGCTGGATATCACAATACAGGTCCAGCTAGCTGGATATCACAACATGTAACACAATACAGGTCCAGCTAGCTGGATATCACAACATTTATTACAATACAGGTCCAGCTAGCTGGATATCACAACATGTATCACAATACAGGTCTGGCTAGCTGGATATCACAACATGTATCACAATACAGGTCTGGCTAGCTGGATATCACAATACAGGTCCAGCTAGCTGGATATCACAACATTTATTACAATACAGGTCCAGCTAGCTGGATATCACAACATGTATCACAATACAGGTCTGGCTAGCTGGATATCACAATACAGGTCCAGCTAGCTGGATATCACAACATTTATTACAATACAGGTCCAGCTAGCTGGATATCACAACATGTATCACAATACAGGTCTGGCTAGCTGGATATCACAACATGTATCACAATACAGGTCCAGCTAGCTGGATATCACAACATGTAACACAATACAGGTCTGGCTAGCTGGATATCACAACATGTATCACAATACAGGTCCAGCTAGCTGGATATCACAACATGTATCACAATACAGGTCTGGCTAGCTGGATATCACAACATGTAACACAATACAGGTCCACCTAGCTGGATATCACAACATTTATTACAATACAGGTCTGGCTAGCTGGATATCACAACATGTATCACAATACAGGTCCAGCTAGCTGGATATCACAACATGTAACACAATACAGGTCTGGCTAGCTGGATATCACAACATGTATCACAATACAGGTCCAGCTAGCTGGATATCACAACATGTATCACAATACAGGTCCAGCTAGCTGGATATCACAACATGTATCACAATACAGGTCCAGCTAGCTGGATATCACAACATGTAACACAATACAGGTCTGGCTAGCTGGATATCACAACATGTATCACAATACAGGTCCAGCTAGCTGGATATCACAACATGTAACACAATACAGGTCTGGCTAGCTGGATATCACAATACAGGTCCAGCTAGCTGGATATCACAACATGTAACACAATACAGGTCCAGCTAGCTGGATATCACAACATGTATCACAATACAGGTCCAGCTAGCTGGATATCACAACATGTATCACAATACAGGTCCAGCTAGCTGGATATCACAACATGTATCACAATACAGGTCCAGCTAGCTGGATATCACAACATGTATCACAATACAGGTCCAGCTAGCTGGATATCACAACATGTATCACAATACAGGTCCAGCTAGCTGGATATCACAACATGTAACACAATACAGGTCTGGCTAGCTGGATATCACAACATGTATCACAATACAGGTCCAGCTAGCTGGATATCACAACATGTATCACAATACAGGTCCAGCTAGCTGGATATCACAACATGTATCACAATACAGGTCCAGCTAGCTGGATATCACAACATGTATCACAATACAGGTCCAGCTAGCTGGATATCACAACATGTATCACAATACAGGTCCAGCTAGCTGGATATCACAACATGTAACACAATACAGGTCTGGCTAGCTGGATATCACAATACAGGTCCAGCTAGCTGGATATCACAACATGTAACACAATACAGGTCCAGCTAGCTGGATATCACAACATTTATTACAATACAGGTCCAGCTAGCTGGATATCACAACATGTAACACAATACAGGTCTGGCTAGCTGGATATCACAACATGTATCACAATACAGGTCCAGCTAGCTGGATATCACAACATGTATCACAATACAGGTCTGGCTAGCTGGATATCACAACATGTAACACAATACAGGTCCACCTAGCTGGATATCACAACATTTATTACAATACAGGTCTGGCTAGCTGGATATCACAACATGTATCACAATACAGGTCCAGCTAGCTGGATATCACAACATGTATCACAATACAGGTCCAGCTAGCTGGATATCACAACATGTAACACAATACAGGTCCACCTAGCTGGATATCACAACATGTATCACAATACAGGTCTGGCTAGCTGGATATCACAACATGTA
Source organism: Ilyophis sp. 1 JC-2022 (assembly GCA_022702515.1). Lineage (NCBI taxonomy): Eukaryota > Metazoa > Chordata > Actinopteri > Anguilliformes > Synaphobranchidae > Ilyophis > Ilyophis sp. 1 JC-2022. The sequence goes on from CM040401.1 coordinate 84,164,182, forward strand.
TCACAATACAGGTCCAGCTAGCTGGATATCACAACATGTATCACAATACAGGTCTGGCTAGCTGGATATCACAACATGTAACACAATACAGGTCCACCTAGATGGATATCACAACATTTATTACAATACAGGTCTGGCTAGCTGGATATCACAACATGTATCACAATACAGGTCCAGCTAGCTGGATATCACAACATGTATCACAATACAGGTCCAGCTAGCTGGATATCACAACATTTATTACAATACAGGTCTGGCTAGCTGGATATCACAACATAGTGGGGGAAATAAGTATTCTACGCATCAACAATCTCTTTATTAAACATATTTCTAATGCAGTTATTCACATGAAATGTTTGACCAGACATTGGTATTAACTCAATAATACTACACAGCTAAAGAAATTGTAACATTCCAATCCTTAAAAAAGGTTATGCTCAATAAAGTAGAATGACACAGAAAAAAGTATTGAACACGCTAAATTAAATGTATTTAATACTTGGTGGAAAAGCCATATTTGAAAATATTTGGTCACATATCCTTTGCATGTCATGACTTCCTGATGTCTGTGACCCAACAACATCAAAAGACTCTTGATATATTATCAATTCCCATAGAGATCCATTCAAATGCAGAGACGTTATAGTATCGCTTGTAAGAGTACCAGAAAATAAGATATCAAGAGTACCAATACATTTAATTTAGCGTGTTCAATACTTTTTTCCTGTGTCATTCCACTTTATTGCACATAAGGATTGGAATGTTACAATGTCTTTAGCTGTGTAATTTTATTGAGTTCATACCAATGTCTGGTCAAAATTTAATGCGAATAGCTGCATTGAAAATATGTTTAATAAAAAGATTGTTGACGTGTCGAATATTTATTTTCCCCACTGTATTCGACACGTCAACAATCTTTTTATTAAATATATTAAATATTGGTGAATTAGCTTAATCTCACACTGAAAAAATGAGAAAAATCCAACCTTTAAATGTAGTAAATTTATTCTGAGAAAAAAAAATCCCTCATCAAGAAATAATTATTTTTTAACAAAACCACGTGTGCCACAATTATTGGCATCCCTGCATTTGTATATCGAATAAAGTAATAATTTTAAATATTTGGTCGCATATTCTTTGCATGCCATGACTTCCTGATGTCTGTCTCTTGATATCTTATATTCTGGTACTCTTACAAGCGATACTATAACATCTGGACATTTTTAAACGACAGTTGAAAACATACCTTTTTAATATTGCTTTTAACTAACTCCTTTTCATTTTTTATTATTTTTAACTATTCACCTTACCTATTTTTATTATACTTGTGATTTTGGCATTGTGTGGAACTATTTTTATGTTTTTACTTGTGTTATTACTCATTGTATAATGTAAAGCACTTTGGGCTGCATTCTGTATGAAAAGTGCTATATAAATAAAGTTATTATTATTATTATCTCTGCATTTGAATGGATCTCTATAGGAATTGGGGAACTAGATTTAGCTGTAAATTACACTGGAACAGTATGGAACACATGGTTGACGAAATGGCTCTAAGTCATCAAGGGTCTGACATATCAAACAAGCCTTAAATCATCAAACAATCCGCTTCTTTCCTGGTTGTATACGTGCTAGAAGTGTAATTTTGAGACCGTTTTAGCTTCCCCATAGAAGTGAATGGAGAGCGACAAATACCCTATTCTGGATTATCACCCCAGGGGAGCACAGAGCAACTAACTAACATATTTCTCCACCATTTAGACTCATATCATGGCCAGGTAACTACACAACCCACAGTTCTACCAAAGTTCAGTTGTGCTTTAAAGTGATCCATCCATATCTACTGCATATCTGGCTCGTTTGATTTACAGCCATTTTACCAACCATGTATTCCATACTTTTCCAGCATAATTTACAGTTAAATCTAGTCCCAATTTTCATAGAGAACCATTCAAATGCAGAGACGTTATAGTATCGCTTGTAAGAGTACCAGAAAATAAGATATCAAGAGTCTTTATTCTATATATAAATGCAGGGGTGCCAATAATTGTGGCACACATGGCTTTGTTAAAAATAATTCTTTCTTGATGGGGAGGGATTTTTTATCATAATAAATGTACTTCAATTAAAAATAGGATTTTTGTCTTTCTTTTTTTTTTTTTTTTCAGTGTGAGATTAAGCTAATTCACCAAACGGTGATTTTTTATAACCCTTTTTACTCATCTTTACCAGGGGTGCCAATAATAGTGGAGGGCACTGTATATGCTTTATAATGGTTTTGGATAGGTTTTTGGACTCATATGTATCTATTCTCTAGACTGATGAAGATATAGTAATTCCCACTTGAGAATGATACAAATTGAGTTTCATGAGTCAAAGTTGATTTGTAGTTAAATATGATTATTTTATGATTTACAGCAGTGCATAATTTAACCGATTTGGAGATACTAAGGGACAACAGGGTACACTGCCTATATTTTGCTTCATAGATCTTTAGTAGTTTTGCAGCTTTACGTGTGTGTGTGTGTGTGTGTGTGTGTTTCTGCAGGTGTGGAGCACTAGTACGTGTGAGTTTGTTCGCACGCTGAACGGACACAAGCGCGGTATCGCCTGTCTACAGTACAGAGACAGACTGGTGGTCAGTGGGTCTTCCGACAACACCATCAGGTCAGAGAGTGTGTGTGTCTGTGTGTCTGTCTGTCTGTGTCTGTCTGTGTGTCTGTGTGTCTGTCTGTGTGTCTGTGTGTGTGTGTGTGTGTGTGTGTGTGTGTGGATTTTAAGTAGTGAGTTGTGTATTTATTTAATTTATTTTTAACTGAGTCGGGCCTCGGGTCAGATCGGACACCAAAATACAGAATACATTTCGGGGTCGGGTACTATTCTCTCGGGCTCGGTTGGGTTTTGGACAGAAATATCCGACCCGAACCGCACTCTAGTGTGAGCCTGCATGTCTCTCTCTCTCTCTTTCTCTCTCTCTCTCTCTCTCTCTCTCTGTAGAACCGCACACTAGTGTGTGAGCCTGCATGTGACTCTCTCTCTCTCTCTCTCTCTCTCTCTCTCTCTCTCTCTCTCTCTGTAGGTTGTGGGATATCGAGTGTGGGGCGTGTTTGCGAGTGTTGGAAGGTCACGAGGAGCTGGTTCGCTGCATTCGATTCGACAACAAAAGAATCGTCAGTGGAGCCTACGATGGGTGAGAGGCAAGCACACACACACACACACACACACACACACACACACACACACACACACACACACACTGTAGTCGAGTTTGCTCTGATACATTGGTGTAGCCAGGAATTAATTTCAGGGCGGTTGTAAAAATACCCAGATAGCAATGATCTGTTGGGCCAACGTCGGAAACCGCTGGGGAAAGGTTGTCATTGTTGCAGTGAAATTAGCTTGTATGTGAACGGGGGAACGATCTACTCTGGGAGAGAAAGAACACCAGATATCAGAGCCACACTCAGCCTAAACAGTGGAGCCACCAGGTGGGATGTCCCAACATAGCAGGAGGTCAGTCATCACAGACCTTCACACATCCCTAACCCTAACCCTTCACACATCCCCAACCCCAACCCTAACCCTAACCCTAACCCTAACCCTTCACACATCCCCAAACATGCTGCAGTCTGGTTTATCTAAATTCAGCATGGCTTTATCAAGGTCGATAAGAAGAGCATGTACAGTTCTATATGCACTAGGAATATCGCAAAAAGGAAAATAATGAGATTCCCTGTATGGTTTGTTCTGGTGAGGTTTTCTCCTCTGGTTAGAATGATTCACCTTTTCCTTGATTGTAATCAGAACCTAAAGGGCCTCACAGCAGTGTTCAGCGGTAAACCCTTTTAACAAAATCTTTTCGTCCAAAGACGTTTTCGGTAAAGACATGATCGATCTACAGCTAATTTACCAGGAAACGCAAAAAGTAACGTTACTGTAGTTAAAGGATAACTTTGGTTTTTTCAATGTGGACCTATCTTAACAAACTATTTCCACTTTGCTGATCGGTAATAATAATAATAATTTTGTCACATTTTTGTGGAGCTTTGGGTCTATCTGCTTTATAATGCAGTCCAGTGGGTCTCACCATCCAGCCATGAAATGCCTTCAAAACATGCTTTCCCTAAATATACCCCCTGACTACCCCAGGGCTCTGATACTGAGCCCTAAATATACCCCCTGACTACCCCAGGGCTCTGATACTGAGCCCTAAATATACCCCCTGACTACCCCAGGGCTCTGATACTGAGCCCTAAATATACCCCCTGACTACCCCAGGACTCTGATACTGAGCCCTAAATATACCCCCTGACTACCCCAGGGCTCTGATACTGAGCCCTAAATATACCCCCTGACTACCCCAGGGCTCTGATACTGAGCCCTAAATATACCCCCTGACTACCCCAGGACTCTGATACTGAGCCCTAAATATACCCCCTGACTACCCCAGGGCTCTGATACTGAGCCCTAAATATACCCCCTGACTACCCCAGGACTCTGATACTGAACCCTAAATATACCCCCTGACTACCCCAGGACTCTGATACTGAGCCCTAAATATACCCCCTGACTACCCCAGGACTCTGATACTGAGCCCTAAATATACCCCCTGACTACCCCAGGGCTCTGATACTGAGCCCTAAATATACCCCCTGACTACCCCAGGGCTCTGATACTGAGCCCTAAATATACCCCCTGACTACCCCAGGACTCTGATACTGAGCCCTAAATATACCCCCTGACTACCCCAGGGCTCTGATACTGAGCCCTAAATATACCCCCTGACTACCCCAGGGCTCTGATACTGAGCCCTAAATATACCCCCTGACTACCCCAGGGCTCTGATACTGAGCCCTAAATATACCCCCTGACTACCCCAGGGCTCTGATACTGAGCCCTAAATATACCCCCTGACTACACCAGGGCTCTGATAGTCAGAAGGACACACTGCCTCCTCTACCGGCACATAAAGGTTCCTCTCTCTTTCTCTCCCTCTCCCTCTGCAGTAAGATTAAAGTTTGGGATCTGCAGGCTGCTCTGGACCCCCGAGCCCCCGCCAGCACCCTCTGTCTGCGTACCCTGGTGGTGAGTCTGTCTGTCTGTGTACCTGTCTGTCTGCGTACCCTGGTGGTGAGTCTGTCTGTCTGTGTACCTGTCTGTGTTTCTGTGTGCCTGTCTGTTTGTGTACCTGTGTGTTCATCTGTGTACCTGCCTGTGTGCCTGTCTGTCTGTGTACCTGTCTGTCTGTGTACCCTGGTGGTGAGTCTGTCTGTCTGTGTACCTGTCTGTCTGTGTACCCTGGTGGTGAGTCTGTCTGTCTGTGTACCTGTCTGTCTGCGTACCCTGGTGGTGAGTCTGTCTGTCTGTGTACCTGTCTGTCTGTGTACCCTGGTGGTGAGTCTGTCTGTCTGTGTACCTGTCTGCCTGCGTACCCTGGTGGTGAGTCTGTCTGTCTGTGTACCTGTCTGCCTGCGTACCCTGGTGGTGAGTCTGTCTGTCTGTGTACCTGTCTGCCTGCGTACCCTGGTGGTGAGTCTGTCTGTCTGTGTGCCTTTCTGTCTGTGTGCCTGTCTGTGTGTGTACCTGTCTGTGTTTCTGTATGCCTGTCTGTTTGTGTGTCTGTCTGTCTGTCTGTGTCTGTGGCCATGGGTTCTCTTCACATCAAATCACCAGAACCATACACTACCCAACCCTGTTTGTGGGCAGAAACTTGACTGCTTACCCAACTTGAGAATGCCACGTCTGTACCAGGCCGCTGATCAGTCGGTCCTTGGTCAGAATTGTCCCCCTGAGTCTTCAGTCGTAATTTAGGCTGAAAAGGGTATAAGATGGATGAGAGCCACGCACGTTAAATATAAAAATAATTGGATAACAGGCAGGGAGGTCATTAGCTTGGAATTAGCCCTGCGTGAGATGCAGGAGTTCTGACTCTGAGACTCAAGCATACACACCACAGTGCTTGGAACGCTGCAGCTCAGATCATGCAGGCAATTGAAGCTGGAAAAAGGGATTAAAAGAAAGATGCAGTTGATGTGAAAACATGGTCATTTATTAATGACAAATAATCACTGGTTAAAACTGTGAGAGCAAACACGAACACATTCAATACCTATAGCTAAACACAGGATAACATGCTGCTAAGACACATAAACATGAACAAGTTCACTAACAAAGTATATCACCAAGTGATTCCGTACGGCGTGACTATGGTACCAGGAGAACTGTTAAGCAGATTCTCCTCGAATAGCCCTTTGGGCTTTCCTTAAATGCAGGCTTTGCACACTCCACAAGTCCCTTTGTTTGTCCAAATAAGGTCTGGCAGGAAGAGAAGTTTCACCACCCAGGGACCCCCCTCCAGGGAGAGAAACATAAGACTCTTTGAACGACGGCGTGTGATCTTATGATCTTCTCTATCATATCTAGATATCAGGTGAGGTCCCGGTGATGGCCACTCTAGGTTCCAGATATTTATATGGACAAGCGCATCCCTGATAATTTATACAATCCTCCTTCCACATTCTTTATTTCTCCCCCTCCTATACTTTCACATACCACACACTTCAATTAGTATTATCCAGGTTCACCACATTTATCATATTATCCACAATTACTTTATACTTCCACAATTACGAATTTACATGCACATACATATGATGCAATATACATATACAGCTTAGTTTAATATGTTCACCATTCAGTCCAGAACCTAGGCCGTAAAAGACCTGTGAGCAAGCCTGAGTTCCCAGCGTCATTAGGGATGCCGTTTCCTTCTGATGTCCAGTTGTAGGCTCAACCCCAGCTGTAGTTTACGAGGCCGTGAGAGGTCAGAGGAAAAGGTTCTCAGACCACCAGGTAAATTGTTTTATTGCACCCTCAAGGAAGTCACCACCAGCTCCAAGGGTTTATGACTGATTTCCAGCCTTACAGTCTGTCTGTCTGTCTGTCTGCGTACCCTGATGGTGAGTCTGTCTGTCTGTCTGCGTACCCTGATGGTGAGTCTGCCTGTATGGTCTGGTCTTTATTTCAGTGATGATCATGTTGTTGATGATGATGATGTTTGTGTTGCAGGAACACTCTGGTCGTGTTTTCCGGCTGCAGTTTGATGAATTCCAGATAATCAGCAGTTCCCATGACGACACTATTCTGATCTGGGACTTCCTAAATGTGTCGCCCAATGGGCAAACAGAGGGGCGGTCTCCATCACGTACATACACCTACATCTCCAGATAACAGGTAGAGTACCGCACACACACACACACACACACACGTACATACACCTACATCTCCAGATAACAGGTAGAGTGCCACACACATACTTTATTTATTGTATGATTTTTGTCATGTTTTTATTTAGTTTTATTTTTGCCTGTTGTTTCTAAATGCACTGTTTACTCGACATCACTGTAAATGAGGCCTTCACCTCAGCTGATTTTTTTCGAGTCAAAATAAAGGTCAAATGAAAAAAAAAACATACACACACACATATACAGGTGCAGCTCAAAAAATTAGAATATCGTGAAAAATTTTAATATTTTTTGTCACTCATTTCAGAAAGTGAAACTCATATATTATATAGATTCATTACACATAGAGTGAAATATTTCAAGCCTTTATTTCTTTTAATTTTGATGATTATGGCTTACAGCTAATGAAAACCCAAATTCAGTGTCTCAGAAAATTAGAATATTGTGAAAAAGTTCAATATTGGAAACTCATGGTGTCACACAATCAGCTAATTAACTCAAAGCACCTGCAAAGGTTACCTGAGCGTTTAAATGGTCTCAGTCTGGTTCAGTAGGCTACACAATCATGGGGAAGACTGCTGACTTGACAGATGTCCAGAAGACAGTCATTGACACCCTCCACAAGGAGGGTAAGCCACAAAAGGTCATTGCATTGTGAAGTTTCCACAGTCAGTGATGATTTGGGGTGCCATGTCATCTGCTGGTGTTGGTCCACTGTGTTTTCTGAAGTCAACGCAGCCATCTACCAGGAAATTTTAGAGCACTTCATGCTTCCTTCTGCTGACAAGCTTTATGGAGATGCTGATTTCATTTTCCAGCAGGACTTGGCACCTGCCCACACTGCTAAAAGTACCAAAATCTGGTTCAATGACCATGGTATTACTGTGCTTGATTGGCCAGCAAACTCACCTGACCTGAACCCCATAGAGAATCTATGGGGTATTGTCAAGAGGAAGATGAGACACCAGACCCAACAATGCAGATGACCTGAAGGCCGCTATCAAAGCAACCTGGGCTTCCATTACACCTCAGCAGTGCCACAGGCTGATCGCCTCCATGCCACGCCGCATTGATGCAGTAATTCATGCAAAAGGAGCCCCAACCAAGTATTGAGTGCATAGAAATGAACATACTTTTCAGAAGGCTGACATTTCTGTTTAAAATATCCTTTTTTATTGATCTTATGTAATATTCTAATTTTCTGAGACACTGAATTTGGGTTTTCATTAGCTGTAAGCCATAATCATCAAAATTACAAGAAATAAAGGCTTGAAATATTTCACTCTGTGTAATGAATCTATATAATATATGAGTTTCACTTTCTGACATGAGTGACAAAAAATATTGAACTTTTTCACGATATTCAAATTTTTTGAGCTGCACCTCTACACACACACACACACACACACACACGCGTGTGCTCAGACTGAGCTGTGATGTTTTCTGTGCAGGATGTGTGCAGCTGGGGCCGCTGTGCGTCATTCTGAGAGGGGGGTACAGAGGGGTACAGGACAGATGCCCAGAAACCCCGCCCTCCGTCTGGTGGGGGCGGGGGACAGCCCGAGGGAACGCCCCATTCTGGAAGCACGGACAATGCCCTCCACTGGTCGCTGAGAGACAGACGAACAGACGAACAGATTTGTGTCAGAGCCTGAGGGAGGTGGAGAGGACAGATTATCTCCCCAATGGGGGCGGGGCTATGCTCACTGAGGCCCCGCCCCCAGCCCCAGGATTCCACTTCAGTCTCCACTGTTCCAGCGCATAGAGAATATGAAGCTGCCATCTCTATCTCCCTCTCTCCTTCTCTTTCCCTCTCTCTCTCCCTCATCTCTCCTTCTCCTTCCCTCTCTACCTCGCTCCCACGTCTCTCCCTTTCTCCCCATCTCTCTCTCTCCCCCATCTCTCCTTCTCTTTCCCTCTCTCCCCCATCTCTCCCTCTCCCCCATCTCTCCTTCTCTTTCCCTCTCTCCCCCATCTCTCCCTCTCTTTCCCTCTCTCTCCCATCTCTCCCTCTTTCCACCATCTCTCCCTCTTCTTCCCTCTCTCCCTCCCCCTGGTTGAAGGGTGTATTTTTTGGGGGAAAAGTTGATTTCTTTGTAATATTGTAGATTTCCCTCCTCCGTCTGCCTGCCTGTAACTTGGAGCTGAAGTTAGCTGTGCACAGAATTGTCTTGTCCAAGGTTGTGTTTGTATATTTAAAAGATTTTTTTAAAGAAAAACATTATTAATGACAATAAAGTACTTGACTGTGTAGAGTGTGTGTGTGTGTGTGTGTGTGTGTGTGTGTGTGTGTGTGTGTGTGTGTGTGTGTGTGTGTGTGTGTGTGTGTGTGTGTGTGTGTGTGTGTGTGTGTGTGTGTGTGTGCGTGCATGCATGTGCTCGCTTATATTATTCTGATTTCAGAAAGGAATTTAATGTTCACCTATCATTTTTTATGTACCTGGTCATTCATTCATAATTCATAAGCCCTCTTTGCTTTGAATGAGCTGTGCTTTTCGGCCAGTGGTTGTACTCCTTGGTGTAGCACAGTGGTTCTCAAACTCGGTCCTGGGGCCCCCTGTGTATGCTGGGGCCCTCCTGTGTATGCTGGGGCCCCCCTGTGTATGCTGGGGACCCCCTGTGTATGCTGGGGCCCCCCTGTGTATGCTGGAGCCCCCCCTGTGTATGCTGGCCCCCCCCTGTGTATGCTGGCCCCCCCCTGTGTATGCTGGCCGCCCCCCTGTGTATGCTGGGGTCCCCCCTGTGTATGCTGGCCCCCCCTGGGTATGCAGGCCCCCCTGTGTATGCAGTGGGGCCCCCCCTGTGTATGTAGGTGCAGGTCCCCCTGTGTATGCTGGGGCCCCCCCCTGTGTATGCAGGGTCCCCCCTGTGTATGCTGGAGCCCCCCCCTGTGTATGCTGGGGCCCCCCTGTGTATGCTGGGGCCCCCCTGTGTATGCTGGGGACCCCCTGTGTATGCTGGGTCCCCCTGTGTATGCTGGGGACCCCCTGTGTATGCTGGCTTACCTTCCAACCACAATTGTGATCTGAGAATTTTAACAAGCTGTTAATTTTTCTTAATTGCACTTTTAATGTTTTGACTTCATGTCAGGGCCGAGTTTGCGAACCACTGGTGTAGCATCTTCAGTCTGTGTTGAAGTGTCTTCTATAACTGCCAGGGCCGAGTTTGCGAACCACTGGTGTAGCATCTTCAGTCTGTGTTGAAGTGTCTTCTATAACTGCCACAGACCTACTGTTCCTGCTGTTATCTATTACCACCACCAGGGGGAGCCCAAGCTCCTACAGACAGCAGGACAGCAGAGAAGCTGCCAGTCGAATGGTTTATACTATATTTATGCTTCCAAAATGTTCTTGCAATTCCTGAAAATTGTGCTCCCGAATATACTCAGCGAATCCCCAGAAGTATGTACATCAAATGGGGTTTTAAGTATACTACATTTAGATAAGTTCACCTACTTAACTACTTTCTCATCCTGTCAACCCAACAAGCCTACTTAACAGCCCATCTCATATGGAGCCACTTTCCCGCAGTGCCATTCCTGCCCTTCCACCAATCAGAGTGCCGGAGCAGTGTTCCACGGGGTTCTGTAACTCCTGATTGGATCCTGTCCCTGCGGCCGGAATGTCTGTCTGCCCCTGGTGGTGTGCTGCTGTGGCCACAGGATGGCGCTCAAGGGCTCAATCACAGACCTGATGGCATGCCGTTCTCTTCAGAAGAACATTATTTATTAAATATAGATCAGGCTTTTGGACTCATTGCTGGGCAACAAATGACTGTTAAACAGGTATTTAAAGAAGAAATATTTTTCATGAATTTAAATTGTCAAAAAATTAAGAGCAGACCCTGAAATGCATTGTGGGACGGTATATTTATTCTGATGAAGACGTCTAAATTTTATTGAATTGATTATATGGCACCTACAGGGGGTGGACAAAATATCAGAAACGCATACAAAAATTGATTAGTAACTAACGAGTCGGCCCACCCTTTGCCTTCAAAACAGTTTCAATCCTTCTATGAATGATGTTATACCATTTCTGAACTGTGTAGTGGGATATTGGCCCTGATCAAATCTCCAGTTCTTTGAGGGATGAAGGAGGTGGAAATATAGTTTGCATTCAGTCTGGAACTTCCCATAAAGGTTCAATTATGTTTAGATCTGGTGATTGTGCAGGCCATGGAAGGCATTTGACATCATCCTCATGTTCTTGGAACCATTCTTTAATGTTTTTAGCAGTGTGTATGGACCATTCTTTAATGTTTTTTTAGCAGTGTGTATGGACCATTCTTTAATGTTTTTAGCAGTGTGTATGGACCATTCTTTAATGTTTTTAGCAGTGTGTATGGACCATTCTTTAATGTTTTTAGCAGTGTGTATGGACCATTCTTTAATGTTTTTAGCAGTGTGTATGGACCATTCTTTAATGTTTTTAGCAGTGTGTATGGACCATTCTTTAATGTTTTTAGCAGTGTGTATGGACCATTCTTTAATGTTTTTAGCAGTGTGTATGGAACATTCTTTAATGTTTTTTGCAGTGTGTATGGACCATTCTTTAATGTTTTTAGCAGTGTGTATGGACCCATTCTTTAATGTTTTTAGCAGTGTGTATGGACCATTCTTTAATGTTTTTAGCAGTGTGTATGGACCATTCTTTAATGTTTTTAGCAGTGTGTATGGACCATTCTTTAATGTTTTTAGCAGTGTGTATGAACCATTCTTTAATGTTTTTAGCAGTGTGTATGGACCATTCTTTAATGTTTTTAGCAGTGTGTATGGACCATTCTTTAATGTTTTTAGCAGTGTGTATGGACCATTCTTTAATGTTTTTAGCAGTGTGTATGGACCATTCTTTAATGTTTTTAGCAGTGTGTATGGACCATTCTTTAATGTTTTTAGCAGTGTGTATGAACCATTCTTTAATGTTTTTAGCAGTGTGTATGAACCATTCTTTAATGTTTTAGCAGTGTGTATGGACCATTCTTTAATGTTTTTAGCAATGTGTATGAACCATTCTTTAATGTTTTTAGCAGTGTGTATGGGGGCGTTATGTTGGAATACGGGGACATCATGAGGGAACAGGGTTTGCACCATAGGGTGCACTTGGTCTTGTAAAATGGTTTCAGATTGTTTCCCAATTACACGTCCATGGAGAGCGATCATTGGACCCAATGAGTCCCATGAAATGGCTGCCCATACCATTACAGAACCACCACCATACTTAACAGTTGGCAACAGACATTGTGGATTGAATGCCTCCTTAGACTTTCATAAACCCATCAAATCCACACATATCTCTTCGGGATCTTTTGGAATGGAGACGCCTTTTTCCAAAAGCCAAGGAGTTGATTGGTCAAAGGGCGGTGCTTTTATATGTTTCAATCCGATTACCTGAACATAACCTGCCGTGGCAATATACTCCATTTAAAAGTTAGTCGGCTTCGTGATACAGAAAACGTAGGGTTGAAGCTTAATTTAGCTCACTATCCCCTTAATCTCGCTTCGTAGTACACCCCTCCTCTTTGTGAAGCTCACAACGTACCGTTTTTGTTGAGACTGGTTCAGATATGGATTCATTCAATTCTGTGGTGATTTTTAGAGCTGTAGTTCTGTGGTTATTAGCAACTATTCTTCCAAGTGTCCGTCTGTCCCTTAGGGAGAGCTTTGACTTGCGGGCACAGTTCTCTGTCCCTTTGGGAGAGCTTTGACTTGCAGGCACAGTTCTTTTTAGCTGATGTTGTTTTTCGGTGTTGGGCATACGGTATGTTCCTCTTGCCACCTTAAATAATTGAGCTCTTTTAGCTCTTTTTGACCGACGCACCTGCAATTCGGGCACCAACTTGGTAATATCCTCATCTTGCTTTGGAGACTTACCTAGAAAAGTGCTGCTGGTTAGACCTCTTTTAAGCAGAAACATGCTGCCAATTACTGCTCAGATTAATAGGATCCCCTGTGTAGATGCTTCTCATATTTTGTCCACCCCCTGCATATGCTGTATATATGGCAACATAATAGCACACACTACATATGCGCCCCAATATTCTACCAGCCCTTCCTCCCGATCTGTGTCCTGCTTCTGTTTCTAAAACATCTCCTCAGCCTCCATCACAACTCCTGCGTTTCAGCCTGGCTGAGTTTACCTTCAGCTCCCTGCGTTTCAGCCTGGCTGAAGTGGAGTGTAGGAGTGGGAGTGGATTGTGGGAGTGGATTTTGGGAGTGTGGGTTTGTCAGTGGTGCTGCTGCTGTCCGTGGTCCTGAAGGCCTCCTGGGTTTTGAGAGACAGCAGGAAGCTCTGACATCAGCACAGGAGGAGGAGCTCTCTCTGCTCTGACTCCTCCCCTCATGAATGAAACATGTATAACGTTGTAAAACCCGTTGCATGTGAAAATGTGTGTGCATATGGCAATACAATAATAATGAAGAGATATGTGTTTAGTAAGCTTATGGCAGCTGGATTATGTTTTTGGGATGAACACAAGAGTAGGCTCAGAAACAGAGTTGGGTTGCTCTTGATTTAGTAAATATTAGCTTTTTTGAGTCCCTTCAGGGCCTGTCCTGTTGATTGTGTATAACTCTGGTGGCTCCTTGTAGGCGTATGCATGTAGAACATTGATATTGAAGTATAATGTACATTTATGACTCTTATGATTCGCACTGCTTTGAGGATAAACAGACATCTGCCTGCTGTCAGAAATGAGAGAGCTAGGAGCAGTGAAACACTGAACAGTTCATTAACGGCAGGAGACACGTAATCAAACTCTGACCAACGCATCTTTACGGTACAGTCCGTAAGTATTTGGACAGTGACACAATTTTAGTTTTTTAGCTCTGTACTCCAGAACATTGGATTTGAAATTCAACAATATGAGATTAAAATTCAGATTGTCAGCTTTAATTTGCGGTTATTTTCATCCATATCCAGTGATGCATGTAGGAATTATAGCTCTTTTATACATAGTCCACATACAGTACTGTGTGTTAGATCACATACAGGACTGTGTGTTAGAGAGGGAGGGTGTAAGAGATGTAATGTGCATGTGTGTGTGTGTTAGGCCACATACAGGACTGTGTGTTAGAGAGGGAGGGTGTAAGATATGTAGCGTGTGTTAGGCCACATACAGGACTGTGTGTTAGAGAGGGAGGGTGTAAGATATGTAGTGTGTGTTAAGTCACATACAGGACTGTGTGTTAGAGAGGGTGGGTGTAAGATATGTAGTGTGTGTTAGGCCACATACAGGACTGTGTGTTAGAGAGGGAGGGTGTAAGATATATAGTGTGTGTGTGTGTGTGTGTGTGTGTGTGTGTGTGTGTTAGAGAGGGAGGGTGTAAGATATAGTGTGTGTGTGTGTGAGAGTTAGTTAGTTAGTTAGTTAGTTAGAGAGAGGGAGGCTGTAATGGTGTCCTCTTTGACCACTCCAGGTTTGAGAATGATATCGGTCTCCATTGTGTAAATTATTAGATAATACCACAGTGAATGGAGAGCATTGACGTTGGTCAGATTTTTAGATATATTGATTTGTCTGGTCTATTATTTTGAAAAAAACACCTCGACTTTAAAGGCAATGAAGCTTCAAACAGTTCCCGTTTTTAAACACACCGTGTCGCTGTTCCCTAATAAATCTCTCCGGATTGGAATTCACAGAAGCCATGATAGTCGTCCGGTATTTAAACTGCACCGCAGTGTCTGCTGGAGAAGCTTTCTGGACAGTATCTCTCATTATTCACAAATTATTACTGTTCTGATTGGGCATTACGTTGTGGATGGAAAAACGTTCTGGTGCGGCGGATTAGAGCATCATTTTCTTTGCCTGGCTGGACATCATTTACCGCCACGATGGTTTGTGTTGTGACAAGCAGCGTCTCGGCTCTCTTTGTGTTCTGCGGGGTGTGGAGCGGCGCTTTGTCCGTGACTCGCTACTCTATCCCCGAGGAAATGGAGGAAGGCTCTGTGGTAGCGAATCTCGCGACGGATCTGGGATTTGATGTGAGGTCTCTGTCTCAGCGTGAGGTAAAACTAGATATTATTCATAGTAATAAATACCTAGAGATCAACAAAGACACTGGAGAGCTCTATATCTTAGAGAAGATAGACAGGGAATATTTATGTCCGATGAAAACGCTGGAATTCTATGTTCCCTGTTTGCTTAAATTAGATGTTATACTTAAGAACCCCTTGAGAATTTTTAATGTTGAGCTGGAAATCACTGATATCAATGACAATGCGCCCCATTTCCGAAGAGACAGGATGGAACTGGATATTTCTGAATCTGCCTCTCCGGGAGAGAAATTTTCTTTAACCAACGCCGTGGACCCCGATGTCCGCACGAACTCTATGAAAACGTACTACCTGAGTGAAAACGAACATTTTTCAATTGAGATTCAGAGTGGAAGCGATGGAGCTAAATATGCAGGTTTGGTTTTGAAAAAGGCTTTGGACCGAGAGGAGCAGGCCGTACATAATCTAATACTCACTGCAGTAGACGGCGGAGAACCGGCGCGGACCGGCACCGCCACCATCATCGTGCGCGTGCTGGATACGAATGACAACGCACCTCAGTTTAATCGGCAGATTTATACCGTTAATATTACGGAGAATTCTCCGACAGAAACACTTGCACTAAAGCTGAACGCGACAGATTTAGACGAGGGCTCAAACGCAGAGATCGAATATTCATTCACTCTGTACACGTCTGAGAAGACGCAGGAAGTCTTTTCCCTGAATCCAAATACAGGAGAAATAAAAGTGGAAGGTGTCATTGATTTTGAGGAAACAAAAATGTTTGAAATGCACATTCAAGCTAAAGACAAAGGATCTTACCCCTTATCGGGACAGTGTAAAGTGTTGGTGTTTGTCACCGACGTGAATGACAACTATCCTGAAATCACAATAACATCTTTCCAAGGCACAATAAAAGAGAATGTTGCCATGGGAACAGTAATAGCAGTAATGAGCATTCGCGATAGAGACTCTGGGGACAACGGCCATGTGGAGCTTTTAATTAATGAACATTTACCTTTCGCGCTGAACAAGTCTTCCGAGGGATATTTCACGCTTGTCGTTTCAGAGCCTTTAGACCGCGAAACAGTTTCAGAGTATGACATCACTTTCACAGTGACTGACAGAGGCACGCCCCCTTTGTATGATAATGAAACGCTCGTGCTACAGCTATTGGATGTGAATGACAACGTGCCCCTGTTCCCCAAGTCCTTCTACACCATCCATGTGATGGAGAACAACGCGCCAGGATCACTGCTGAGTTCTATAACTGCCTTTGATCCAGACCTGCACGAGAATCAGTACCTGGTTTATTTTATTGTAGAAAAGGAGATATGTAACACCTCAATATCAATGCTGTTTTCCATTAACCCAGAGGATGGTAATCTTTACGCACTGAAGACTTTTGACTATGAGAGAGAGAAAGAGTTCCTGTTCCACATCGAGGCCAGAGACTCGGGAGCTCCTCCCCGCAGCAGTGATGTCACTGTCCACATCATTATTCTGGATCAGAACGACAACACGCCGGTCATAGTCTCTCCCTGGCGCGCGCAAGGCTCTTTAGTGGAGGAAGTGATCCCCAGATCCACTGATAAAGGGTACCTCATCTCCAAAGTGATCGCCATTGACGCAGACTCTGTGCAGAACTCACGGATCACGTACCAGTTTCTACAGGTTACTGACGCCACCTTGTTCAGTCTGGACCAATACAACGGGGAAATCCGCACTATGAGAATGTTTAGTTATAGAGATCCACGTCACCAGAGGCTGGTTATCGTCGCCAAGGACAACGGAGATCAGGCACTTTCCGCCACAGTTACCATCAAGTTATCAACGGTGGAGCACGTGATTAAAGCGTTTTCTGAAACCACAGAATTTACTTTGGAATATGATATATTTTCAGACTTAAACCTGTATCTGCTGATCGGTTTGGGCTCTGTGTCGTTTCTCTTTTTGATCACTATATTGGTGATCGTCGTGCTGAAGTGTCAGAAACCCAAGCCCGCCAAAGCGACCCCTCCCTGCAGAAACAGCGTCATTAGCCAGAGGAACTCCACCATAGCGGACTCCACCCTGATCTCCAGCGATGCGTACTGGTACAGCTTGTTTCTAGCGGAGACGCGGAAAGGAAGGGTGGTGGTTAGACAGCCTGTCCCGAAGGGGGCGGGATACATGGTTTCCAGTTTACCCAGGAGCATCGGCCTGACAGAGACCAGCCAATCCACAGCTTCCACTCTGCAGGTAGGGAACTGACACACATCTTTTTTATTTTAATTTTAAACTGTCTCTTAATATCATTACTTTGTTTCAGTGTAATTTCAAATTAGTTTATGAAATGGATCAAGTTGGTATCAATCGACATACTCGTCAAACAAATGATACTCAATATCGGCACGTTGATACACTAGATACCTGTACCTGTACAACTAGATAAATGATGAGCCAAGTTGGGCTGAATGGCCAGTTCTCGTCGTTATGTATTAGTGTGTGCATGGAATAAAACTGCTGTGTGCCTATAAGTCTGTTTTATTTTAGAAAGGTAACATGCAGTAATCATATGGCATCAATTATGGCATTATGCAAAGTTATGGCTTCTTTATGGTTGGATTTAATTGTGCTGGACATCAGAAATCTAGACTTCTTTGGTCTGAACGAGTAGTTTAGACTCGCACTAAGGTAATAAAAACTGGACAGTGGCCGAATTAAAATTTATTTTAAATTTTACTTGCTTTGATCAACTTCGATTGATTTTAATATAAACAGCTTATTTCTGCCATGTACTTTATACAGATTAAAATGCATCCTTTTATTTACAGCAGCTTTTCAGCCTGAAGACACAAAATCAGAGACCTTTGACCCCTGACTTCTGCTGTCTGAAATGTAAATGTTAGCATCACCACAAGACTAGACTGGAAGCTATAGTACATTCATATTAAGACTAGACTGGAAGCTATAGTACATTCATATTAAGACCAGACTGGAAGCTATAGTACATTCATATTAAGACCAGACTGGAAGCTATAGTACATTCATATTAAGACTAGACTGGAAGCTATAGTACATTCATATTAAGACCAGACTGGAAGCTATAGTACATTCATATTAAGACCAGACTGGAAGCTATAGTACATTCATATTAAGACTAGACTGGAAGCTATAGTACATTCATATTAAGACTAGACTGGAAGCTATAGTACATTCATATTAAGACCAGACTGGAAGCTATAGTACATTCATATTAAGACCAGACTGGAAGCTATAGTACATTCATATTAAGACCAGACTGGAAGCTATAGTACATTCATATTAAGACTAGACTGGAAGCTATAGTACATTCATATTAAGACCAGACTGGAAGCTATAGTACATTCATATTAAGACCAGACTGGAAGCTATAGTACATTCATATTAAGACCAGACTGGAAGCTATAGTACATTCATATTAAGACCAGACTGGAAGCTATAGTACATTCATATTAAGACTAGACTGGAAGCTATAGTACATTCATATTAAGACCAGACTGGAAGCTATAGTACATTCATATTAAGACCAGACTGGAAGCTATAGTACATTCATATTAAGACCAGACTGGAAGCTATAGTACATTCATATTAAGACTAGACTGGAAGCTATAGTACATTCATATTAAGACCAGACTGGAAGCTATAGTACATTCATATTAAGACCTAGACTGGAAGCTATAGTACATTCATATTAAGACTAGACTGGAAGCTATAGTACATTCATATTAAGACCAGACTGGAAGCTATAGTACATTCATATTAAGACCAGACTGGAAGCTATAGTACATTCATATTAAGATGAGACTGGAAGCTATAGTACATTCATATTAAGACTAGACTGGAAGCTATAGTACATTCATATTAAGACCAGACTGGAAGCTATAGTACATTCATATTAAGACCAGACTGGAAGCTATAGTACATTCATATTAAGACCAGACTGGAAGCTATAGTACATTCATATTAAGACCAGACTGGAAGCTATAGTACATTCATATTAAGACCAGACTGGAAGCCATAGTACATTCATATTAAGACCAGACTGGAAGCTATAGTACATTCATATTAAGACCAGACTGGAAGCTATAGTACATTCATATTAAGACCAGACTGGAAGCTATAGTACATTCATATTAAGACCAGACTGGAAGCTATAGTACATTCATATTAAGACCAGACTGGAAGCTATAGTACATTCATATTAAGACCAGACTGGAAGCTATAGTACATTCATATTAAGACCAGACTGGAAGCTATAGTACATTCATATTAAGACCAGACTGGAAGCCATAGTACATTCATATTAAGACCAGACTGGAAGCTATAGTACATTCATATTAAGACCAGACTGGAAGCTATAGTACATTCATATTAAGACCAGACTGGAAGCTATAGTACATTCATATTAAGACCAGACTGGAAGCTATAGTACATTCATATTAAGACTAGACTGGAAGCTATAGTACATTCATATTAAGACTAGACTGGAAGCTATAGTACATTCATATTAAGACCAGACTGGAAGCTATAGTACATTCATATTAAGACCAGACTGGAAGCTATAGTACATTCATATTAAGACCAGACTGGAAGCTATAGTACATTCATATTAAGACCAGACTGGAAGCTATAGTACATTCATATTAAGACCAGACTGGAAGCCATAGTACATTCATATTAAGACTAGACTGGAAGCTATAGTACATTCATATTAAGACCAGACTGGAAGCTATAGTACATTCATATTAAGACCAGACTGGAAGCTATAGTACATTCATATTGAGACCAGACTGGAAGCTATAGTACATTCATATTAAGACCAGACTGGAAGCTATAGTACATTCATATTAAGACCAGACTGGAAGCTATAGTACATTCATATTAAGACCAGACTGGAAGCTATAGTACATTCATATTAAGACCAGACTGGAAGCTATAGTACATTCATATTAAGACCAGACTGGAAGCTATAGTACATTCATATTAAGACTAGACTGGTAGCTATAGTACATTCATATTAAGACCAGACTGGAAGCTATAGTACATTAATATTAAGACCAGACTGGAAGCTATAGTACATTCATATTAAGACCAGACTGGAAGCTATAGTACATTCATATTAAGACCAGACTGGAAGCTATAGTACATTCATATTAAGACCAGACTGGAAGCTATAGTACATTCATATTAAGACTAGACTGGAAGCTATAGTACATTCATATTAAGACTAGACTGGTAGCTATAGTACATTCATATTAAGACCAGACTGGAAGCTATAGTACATTCATATTAAGACTAGACTGGAAGCCATAGTACATTCATATTAAGACCAGACTGGAAGCTATAGTACATTCATATTAAGACCAGACTGGAAGCCATAGTACATTCATATTAAGACCAGACTGGAAGCTATAGTACATTCATATTAAGACCAGACTGGAAGCTATAGTACATTCATATTAAGACCAGACTGGAAGCTATAGTACATTCATATTAAGACTAGACTGGAAGCTATAGTACATTCATATTAAGACTAGACTGGAAGCTATAGTACATTCATATTAAGACCAGACTGGAAGCTATAGTACATTCATATTAAGACCAGACTGGAAGCTATAGTACATTCATATTAAGACTAGACTGGAAGCTATAGTACATTCATATTAAGACCAGACTGGAAGCTATAGTACATTCATATTAAGACTAGACTGGAAGCTATAGTACATTCATATTAAGACTAGACTGGAAGCTATAGTACATTCATATTAAGACTAGACTGGAAGCTATAGTACATTCATATTAAGACTAGACTGGAAGCTATAGTACATTCATATTAAGACCAGACTGGAAGCTATAGTACATTCATATTAAGACCAGACTGGAAGCTATAGTACATTCATATTAAGACCAGACTGGAAGCTATAGTACATTCATATTAAGACCAGACTGGAAGCTATAGTACATTCATATTAAGACCAGACTGGAAGCTATAGTACATTCATATTAAGACCAGACTGGTAGCTATAGTACATTCATATTAAGACTAGACTGGAAGCTATAGTACATTCATATTAAGACTAGACTGGAAGCTATAGTACATTCATATTAAGACCAGACTGGAAGCTATAGTACATTCATATTAAGACTAGACTGGAAGCTATAGTACATTCATATTAAGACTAGACTGGAAGCTATAGTACATTCATATTAAGACCAGACTGGAAGCTATAGTACATTCATATTAAGACCAGACTGGAAGCTATAGTACATTCATATTAAGACTAGACTGGAAGCTATAGTACATTCATATTAAGACCAGACTGGAAGCTATAGTACATTCATATTAAGACCAGACTGGAAGCTATAGTACATTCATATTAAGACCAGACTGGAAGCTATAGTACATTCATATTAAGACTAGACTGGAAGCTATAGTACATTCATATTAAGACTAGACTGGAAGCTATAGTACATTCATATTAAGACCAGACTGGAAGCTATCGTACATTCATATTTAGACTAGACTGGAAGCTATAGTACATTCATATTAAGACCAGACTGGAAGCTATAGTACATTCATATTAAGACCAGACTGGAAGCTATAGTACATTCATATTAAGACCAGACTGGAAGCTATAGTACATTCATATTAAGACCAGACTGGAAGCCATAGTACATTCATATTAAGACTAGACTGGAAGCTATAGTACATTCATATTAAGACCAGACTGGAAGCTATAGTACATTCATATTAAGACCAGACTGGAAGCTATAGTACATTCATATTAAGACCAGACTGGAAGCTATAGTACATTCATATTAAGACCAGACTGGAAGCTATAGTACATTCATATTAAGACCAGACTGGTAGCTATAGTACATTCATATTAAGACCAGACTGGAAGCTATAGTACATTCATATTAAGACCAGACTGGAAGCTATAGTACATTCATATTAAGACCAGACTGGTAGCTATAGTACATTCATATTAAGACCAGACTGGAAGCTATAGTACATTCATATTAAGACCAGACTGGAAGCTATAGTACATTCATATTAAGACCAGACTGGAAGCTATAGTACATTTATATTAAGACCAGACTGGAAGCTATAGTACATTCATATTAAGACCAGACTGGAAGCTATAGTACATCCATATTAAGACCAGACTGGAAGCTATAGTACATTCATATTAAGACCAGACTGGAAGCTATAGTACATTCATATTAAGACCAGACTGGTAGCTATAGTACATTCATATTAAGACTAGACTGGAAGCTATAGTACATTCATATTAAGACCAGACTGGAAGCTATAGTACATTCATATTAAGACCAGACTGGAAGCTATAGTACATTCATATTAAGACCAGACTGGTAGCTATAGTACATTCATATTAAGACTAGACTGGAAGCTATAGTACATTCATATTAAGACTAGACTGGAAGCTATAGTACATTCATATTAAGACTAGACTGGAAGCTATAGTACATTCATATTAAGACTAGACTGGAAGCTATAGTACATTCATATTAAGACTAGACTGGAAGCTATAGTACATTCATATTAAGACTAGACTGGAAGCTATAGTACATTCATATTAAGACCAGACTGGAAGCTATAGTACATTCATATTAAGACTAGACTGGAAGCTATAGTACATTCATATTAAGACCAGACTGGAAGCTATAGTACATTCATATTAAGACCAGACTGGAAGCTATAGTACATTCGTATTAAGACTAGACTGCGTATATTAAATTTATTTAATATAAATTAATATAAACACTATTACTATAAACTAGGTGTGCTATAGTCTATTGACAGTGAATATCAGAAAAAGTTGTGGGAATCTTTAATAATTAAGCATCAAAGTTGGTACAGTTTGCTATTTGAATAGGGAAAACCGTTATGTGCACCAAATTGGAAGACAAAGAACTTGCTCAAATCAAAAGCTTTGTTGAAAAAAACACTATTAATATAAACTAGATGTGCTATAGTCTATTGACAGTGAATCAGAGAAAAGGTTGTTGTGGGAATTTTTAATAATTAAGCATCAAAATTGTACAGTTTGCTATTTGAAGGGGGAAAACCGCTTTGGGCTGCATTCCCTAACAACTAACTCTGAGAAGACCGCACCATTGCACAACAAGGGCCGTTACCGTCCTCACACCATCCACGGGCTGAGCCTCGATCAGAAGGACTCAGGCCCCCGATCGTCGCCGGGAGAAGCGGTCTTCCGTACGCCACATTTCCCACGCCCGCCGGACGGCCGGGGATTCGGCGCTGGGCTCTTCCCTCTTCACTCGCCGTTACTGAGGGAATCCTGGTTAGTTTCTTTTCCTCCGCTTAGTAATATGCTTAAATTCAGCGGGTCGCCGCGTTTCATCTGAGGGGCCTGGAAAGAGTCCTGTATTGTTCTTTTTCGTCACTACCTCCCCGAGTCAGGAGTGGGTAATTTGCGCGCCTGCTGCCTTCCTTGGATGTGGTAGCCGTTTCTCAGGCTCCCTCTCCGGAATCGAACCCTGATTCCCCGTTACCCGTGGTCACCATGGGAGGCACAGAAAGTACCGTCGAAAGTTGTTATGAAGTATCATAAGGTATCATATGAAATGTATCTTTTATTAAATGTATCATCAATATATTAACATTATAGACCAGAACATTACCTCAAGTGACTTTACTTTGCAGTAACATTGAAATTGTCAACATGCTTCTCACCACTGATAATGGGCTGTGGACTGAAGACTTCATTATGTCAATGTTTCATTTTCTTTCATTTAGGACACCTCATACATTTACTGATGTCACTCCTTGACCATGCATGCTATACTTACACATGTGGTATTGATGGATTCAGCACAACCACACCTTTCCAACAAGCCCTCATCTGTGTTTCTATGACAATCCATGGCAGAGCTACTACAAAGTAAATGAGAACATTCTGCATAGATATTCATTTTTTACATTTCCGCTTATTTTAAGTATGTGTACATAGGTCTATATTTCCTACATGCATAAAGATATTCACATACAGGTTTTTCTATTAGGTTAAGCAACTGTCTGACTGCTAGCATGTCAAGTTTGAAAGCTCTTGGAGCTTGTATTATTAATCTACATGAGTTTATATGTCTCAACTCCCATACGGCCAGGCTATATTTTGGTTATTTTTTCCTTTGGGGGTGTATAACAATATCTATCAATTTAACCATTTTTGCAGTAAAATATTTTTATACAAGAATCCATTTAATATATGGGAGACCTCCGGTAGGGGTATCTCAAAAACTAAAGCCCTTTTTGACAGTTTGTCACTAGGCTAATAGCCTCCAATACATCAGGCCTACGTCAGAAAATATAAAATTGAAACGTCATTGTTTGAAAACGAATTTACTATCTTTTAAAAT
This sequence comes from Ilyophis sp. 1 JC-2022, assembly GCA_022702515.1. Taxonomy (NCBI): domain Eukaryota; kingdom Metazoa; phylum Chordata; class Actinopteri; order Anguilliformes; family Synaphobranchidae; genus Ilyophis; species Ilyophis sp. 1 JC-2022. The sequence goes on from CM040401.1 coordinate 84,188,849, forward strand.
CAATAGAAAATGTGTTTGCATATGCTGTCCATGTGATCCGTCTTCGGAAATGATCAACTTCTCAACAGGTTTGTGGAGTGTGTGGACTTCCCTCGGTAGCTAAGCTGGACAACATATATCTCCTAAAGTGTCTAAACGGAAGTACAGGAAGTACAGGGCTACAGGAAGTTCCGGTAAAGTGGTGCAGATCTGTTTACATTCCCCAGCGAAACAAAGAACGAAGCAGACGCTATTACATCTCAAACGAAGCGGACTAGTACTAGTAAAACGTTCCATTTTTCGGGTATCATGAGATGGATATTAGGCTGGACGAGACGGTGATAACGAGGTTGTTTCTGGGGGGGATACATTTTCATGAACACCGTGTCGTGATTGGTCGAAACACTTTCCGTTTGAAGACAGCTTCCAGGGGAAGTACACCGGAAATCCTACCCTATAGACGCTTTCGGCAGTAGTTCTTTTCCAGGCTTTATCTCCTCGTGAGACGGAGATTAAACTGGGAATGAGGTTACTCGGTAGCAACTCCCATGTGTAAAACTAGTGTTTTGATTGGCGGTAGACTAATCTCACAACATTGGCTGCTTGGCCACGCACAGATGAGTAGATTTGGAAAACAAATAGCTAACTTAAATGAGCTAAATGATCATTTTTAATCTTCGTCATCTTCGACTTCAACTAATAAGAGGAGCTTGCCTCCAAAGAATGTTCAGGTAACGTTAAAGATCTCATATATCTTCCATGTCGGTACATTTATAAACTAAGCCTAAATGAGATGGGGAGAATAGTGACAGTGGGAGCTGTTTTCATAATACAGAAACCAACGCAAATGTTACGGTGCAGTTTATGAAACACGCCTTCCACACGAAAACCCCCCCCACACACACAAAAGCCATCCTGGGGGAAGCACTGCTAAGCTTAGCACCCCCATGTATTGACCTAGCCCACCCTTAGCCCAGGGAGAGACCAGCTCACCCTTAGCCCAGGGAGAGACCAGCCTTCCCTTAGCCCAGGGAGAGACCAGCCCACCCTTAGCCCTGGGAGAGACCAGCCCACCCTTAGCCCTGGGAGAGACCAGCCCACCCTTAGCCCAGGGAGAGACCAGCCCACCCTTAGCCCTGAGAGAGACCAGCCCACCCTTAGCCCAGGGAGAGAAAAGTTCCTGGCACCGTCACTGCATTTCAGCCATTGTGTTTTTCACACGCAGAGGGTCGCTGTTCGCTGATGAATCCAACGCGCGTGCTTGTGCAGCAAAGCCTGGTGTGTTCCAACGGGCCAGCTTTCGGCTCTCAACCTCAGCACCGGATATAATGTCGCCGTCTGCTGATATCTATAATTTGCGCTCAAAAAGCCAGTTATCCCATTGGGCTTCATTCATCCAACATTTTTCCATTAATAGAATGATGTTAACTCTGTGCTTTATATTTATTTAAGAAATCACTTATAATTTTTCAGAAGTTATTTTTTTGGTTCTTACCACAGAGACAAAGATATGATTTTCTTTGTATTATTTATTTTGGCCTATCTGCACCTTCCTCGTTGTACATGTGACTTGACTGGACACAATTGCGCATGTGAGATGAGAAACTTGTGTGTGTCTGTGCGTGTGTGTGTGTGTCTGTGCTTGTGTGTGTCTGTGCATGTGTGTGTCTGTGCTTGTGTGTGTCTGTGCTTGCCCACCCAAAAACACAGGGATTCTATGGAAATTAATGGGAAATTATTAAACTTCCTGGTTCGGATGTGCTCCCCGTTGGTTTCTATTGGCATCACTGTCTCTACATTATATTTACTCTAATATTGGTTTCTATTGGCATCGCTGTCTCTACATTATATTTACTCTAATATTGGTTTCTATTGGCATCGCTGTCTCTACATTATATTTACTCTAATATTGATTTCTATTGGCATCGCTGTCTCTACATTATATTTACTCTAATATTGGTTTCTATTGTACCATTACAGACATAAATGATAACGCGCTACACTTTCGAAGGGATAAAGACCAATTGGACATATCAGAATCAGCTGTTCCGGGAGAGAGGTTCTCCCTGACTAACGCCATAGACCCAGACGTACCGTTTGAGCGAAAGCGAACATTTTACGATCAGGACGGGATGGATCCAAGTTTTAATTTAATTCTGAAACAGGCTTTGGACCGAGAGGAGCAGGCTGTACGCAATCTAATACTCACCGCTGTACACAGTCTAATACTCACCGCTGTAGACAGTCTAATACTCACCGCTGTAGACGGCCGCTGTACACAGTCTAATACTCACCGCTGTAGACGGCCGCTGTACACAGTCTAATACTCACTGCTGTACACAGTCTAATACTCACCGCTGTAGATGGCCGCTGTACACAGTCTAATACTCACCGCTGTACACAGTCTAATACTCACAGCTGTACACAGTCTAATACTCACTGCTGTACACAGTCTAATACTCACTGCTGTAGATGGCCGCTGTACACAGTCTAATACTCACCGCTGTACACAGTCTAATACTCACAGCTGTACACAGTCTAATACTCACCGCTGTAGACGGCCGCTGTACACAGTCTAATACTCACCGCTGTAGACGGCCGCTGTACACAGTCTAATACTCACTGCTGTACACAGTCTAATACTCACCGCTGTACACAGTCTAATACTCACCGCTGTAGACGGCCGCTGTACACAGTCTAATACTCACTGCTGTACACAGTCTAATACTCACTGCTGTACACAGTCTAATACTCACCGCTGTAGACGGCCGCTGTACACAGTCTAATACTCACTGCTGTACACAGTCTAATACTCACTGCTGTACCCAGTCTAATACTCACCGCTGTAGACGGCCGCTGTACACAGTCTAATACTCACCGCTGTAGACGGCCGCTGTACACAGTCTAATACTCACCGCTGTAGATGGCCGCTGTACACAGTCTAATACTCACCGCTGTAGACGGCCGCTGTACACAGTCTAATACTCACCGCTGTAGATGGCCGCTGTACACAGTCTAATACTCACTGCTGTAGACGGCCGCTGTACACAGTCTAATACTCACAGCTGTACACAGTCTAATACTCACCGCTGTAGATGGCCGCTGTACACAGTCTAATACTCACCGCTGTAGACGGCCGCTGTACACAGTCTAATACTCACCGCTGTAGATGGCCGCTGTACACAGTCTAATACTCACCGCTGTAGATGGCCGCTGTACACAGTCTAATACTCACTGCTGTAGACGGCCCCTGTACACAGTCTAATACTCACCGCTGTACACAGTCTAATACTCACAGCTGTACACAGTCTAATACTCACCGCTGTACACAGTCTAATACTCACCGCTGTAGATGGCCGCTGTACATAGTCTAATACTCACCGCTGTAGACGGCCGCTGTACACAGTCTAATACTCACCGCTGTAGATGGCCGCTGTACACAGTCTAATACTCACCGCTGTAGACGGCCGCTGTACACAGTCTAATACTCCCCGCTGTACACAGTCTAATACTCACCGCTGTAGACGGCCGCTGTACACAGTCTAATACTCTCCGCTGTACACAGTCTAATACTCACCGCTGTAGATGGCCGCTGTACACAGTCTAATACTCACCGCTGTAGATGGCCGCTGTACACAGTCTAATACTCTCCGCTGTACACAGTCTAATACTCACCGCTGTAGACGGCCGCTGTACACAGTCTAATACTCTCCGCTGTACACAGTCTAATACTCACCGCTGTAGACGGCCGCTGTACACAGTCTAATACTCACCGCTGTAGACGGCCGCTGTACACAGTCTAATACTCACCGCTGTAGATGGCCGCTGTACACAGTCTAATACTCACCGCTGTAGACGGCCGCTGTACACAGTCTAATACTCACCGCTGTAGACGGCCGCTGTACACAGTCTAATACTCACCGCTGTAGACGGCCGCTGTACACAGTCTAATACTCACCGCTGTAGATGGCCGCTGTACACAGTCTAATACTCACCGCTGTAGACGGCCGCTGTACACAGTCTAATACTCACCGCTGTAGATGGCCGCTGTACACAGTCTAATACTCACTGCTGTAGACGGCCGCTGTACACAGTCTAATACTCACAGCTGTACACAGTCTAATACTCACCGCTGTAGATGGCCGCTGTACACAGTCTTATACTCACCGCTGTAGACGGCCCCTGTGCACAGTCTAATACTCACCGCTGTAGACGGCCGCTGTACACAGTCTAATACCGCTGTAGATGGCCGCTGTACACAGTCTAATACTCACTGCTGTAGACGGCCCCTGTACACAGTCTAATACTCACCGCTGTACACAGTCTAATACTCACAGCTGTACACAGTCTAATACTCACCGCTGTACACAGTCTAATACTCACCGCTGTAGATGGCCGCTGTACACAGTCTAATACTCACCGCTGTAGATGGCCGCTGTACACAGTCTAATACTCACCGCTGTAGACGGCCGCTGTACACAGTCTAATACTCACCGCTGTAGATGGCCGCTGTACACAGTCTAATACTCTCCGCTGTACACAGTCTAATACTCACCGCTGTAGACGGCCGCTGTACACAGTCTAATACTCTCCGCTGTACACAGTCTAATACTCACCGCTGTAGATGGCCGCTGTACACAGTCTAATACTCACCACTGTAGACGACCACTGTACACAGTCTAATACTCACCGCTGTAGACGGCCCCTGTACACAGTCTCATACTCACTGCTGTAGACGGCCGCTGTACACAGTCTAATACTCACCACTGTAGACGACCACTGTACACAGTCTAATACTCACTGCTGTACACAGTCTAATACTCACTGCTGTACACAGTCTAATACTCACGGCTGTAGACGGCCGCTGTACACAGTCTAATACTCACAGCTGTACACAGTCTAATACTCACCGCTGTACACAGTCTAATACTCACAGCTGTACACAGTCTAATACTCACCGCTGTACACAGTCTAATACTCACAGCTGTAGACGGCCGCTGTACACAGTCTAATACTCACTGCTGTACACAGTCTAATACTCACTGCTGTACACAGTCTAATACTCACCGCTGTAGACGGCCGCTGTACACAGTCTAATACTCACCGCTGTACACAGTCTAATACTCACTGCTGTAGACGGCCGCTGTACACAGTCTAATACTCACCGCTGTAGACGGCCCCTGTAGACAGTCTAATACTCACTGCTGTAGACGGCCGCTGTACACAGTCTAATACTCACCGCTGTACACAGTCTAATACTCACCGCTGTACACAGTCTAATACTCACTGCTGTAGACGGCCGCTGTACACAGTCTAATACTCACAGCTGTACACAGTCTAATACTCACTGCTGTAGACGGCCGCTGTACACAGTCTAATACTCACAGCTGTACACAGTCTAATACTCACTGCTGTAGACGGCCGCTGTACACAGTCTAATACTCACCACTGTAGACGGCCCCTGTAGACAGTCTAATACTCACCGCTGTAGACGGCCGCTGTACACAGTCTAATACTCACCGCTGTAGATGGCCGCTGTACACAGTCTAATACTCACCGCTGTAGACGACCGCTGTACACAGTCTAATACTCACCACGGTAGACGGCCCCTGTAGACAGTCTAATACTCACTGCTGTAGATGGCCGCTGTACACAGTCTAATACTCACCGCTGTACACAGTCTAATACTCACCGCTGTACACAGTCTAATACTCACTGCTGTAGACGGCCGCTGTACACAGTCTAATACTCACTGCTGTAGACGGCCGCTGTGCACAGTCTAATACTCACCGCTGTAGACGGCCCCTGTATACAGTCTAATACTCACCGCTGTACACAGTCTAATACTCACAGCTGTACACAGTCTAATACTCACCGCTGTACCCAGTCTAATACTCACAGCTGTACACCGTCTAATACTCACCGCTGTAGACAGTCTAATACTCACCGCTGTACACAGTCTAATACTCACCGCTGTAGACAGTCTAATACTCACAGCTGTACACAGTCTAATACTCACCGCTGTACACAGTCTAATACTCACCACTGTAGACAGTCTAATACTCACAGCTGTACACAGTCTAATACTCACCGCTGTACACAGTCTAATACTCACAGCTGTACACAGTCTAATACTCACCGCTGTACACAGTCTAATACTCACAGCTGTACACAGTCTAATACTCACCGCTGTAGACGGCCGCTGTACACAGTCTAATACTCACCGCTGTAGACGGCCGCTGTAGACAGTCTAATACTCACAGCTGTACACAGTCTAATACTCACCGCTGTAGACAGTCTAATACTCACAGCTGTACACAGTCTAATACTCACCGCTGTACACAATCTAATACTCACAGCTGTACACAGTCTAATACTCACCGCTGTAGACAGTCTAATACTCACAGCTGTACACAGTCTAATACTCACCGCTGTACACAGTCTAATACTCACAGCTGTACACAGTCTAATACTCACCGCTGTAGACGGCCGCTGTACACAGTCTAATACTCACAGCTGTACACAGTCTAATACTCACCACTGTACACAGTCTAATACTCACCGCTGTACACAGTCTAATACTCACAGCTGTACACAGTCTAATACTCACAGCTGTACACAGTCTAATACTCACCGCTGTACACAGTCTAATACTCACAGCTGTACACAGTCTAATACTCACCGCTGTACACAGTCTAATACTCACCGCTGTACACAGTCTAATACTCACCGCTGTACACAGTCTAATACTCACCGCTGTACACAGTCTAATACTCACCGCTGTAGACGGCGGAGTCCCGTTGCGGACCGGCACCACCAGCATCATTGCGCGCGTGATGGATACAAATACTCCTCATTTCGACCAGGAAATGTATTTAGTGAATGTGACGGAGAATTCCCTGACAGGAACGCCTGAAGACGCAGACGACGACCAATTGCACAGGTCGTCTATTTCTTCAGTATATACACCTCTGGGAAAACGCAAGAGACGTACGATTTAAACCCCCTAACCCCTAACCCAGCACCGGTGAAGTTAAAGTCACAGGAGGAATCGATTATGAAGAAAACCAAGGACAAGGGCGCAGTTCAGCGCAATGTAAATTAACCGTATTGGTCATTGATATGAATGATACCTTTCCCACCATTAGTGTAGCATCATGTAAGAGCCCAATCAAAGAGAGCGTCCCCATGGACACTGTAATAGCTCTGATCAGTGTGAGTGATTGAGACGCTGGGGAGAACGGGAAAGTAGATTTCGATGTTAACTGACCTTTGCCCTTTTCACTGCAAGTGACCTCTGAAGGGTACTATGCGCTGCTGGTCTCCCAGCCATTGGATCGTGAGAAAGTTTCAGAGTATGACATCACTTTTACAGTCACGGACAGAGGCACGCCCTCTTTGTCTGACAATAAGATGCTCACATTGGAGCTTCTGGATGTGAATGACAACGTGCCCCTGTTCCCCAAGTCCTTCTACACCATCCATGTGATGGAGAACAACGCGCCAGGATCACTGCTGAGTTCTATAACTGCCTTTGATCCAGACCTGCACGAGAATCAGTACCTGGTTTATTTTATTGTAGAAAAGGAGATATGTAACACCTCAATATCAATGCTGTTTTCCATTAACCCAGAGGATGGTAATCTTTACGCACTAAAGACTTTTGACTATGAGAGAGAGAAAGAGTTCCTGTTCCACATCGAGGCCAGAGACTCGGGAGCTCCTCCCCGCAGCAGTGATGTCACTGTCCACATCATTATTCTGGATCAGAACGACAACACGCCGGTCATAGTCTCTCCCTGGCGCGCGCAAGGCTCTTTAGTACAGGAAGTGATCCCCAGATCCACTGATAAAGGGTACCTCATCTCCAAAGTGATCGCCATTGACGCAGACTCTGTGCAGAACTCACGGATCACGTACCAGTTTCTACAGGTTACTGACGCCACCTTGTTCAGTCTGGACCAATACAATGGGGAAATCCGCACTATGAGAATGTTTAGTTATAGAGATCCACGTCACCAGAGGCTGGTTATCGTCGCCAAGGACAACGGAGATCAGGCACTTTCCGCCACAGTTACCATCAAGTTATCAACGGTGGAGCACGTGATTAAAGCGTTTTCTGAAACCACAGAATTTACTTTGGAATATGATATATTTTCAGACTTAAACCTGTATCTGCTGATCGGTTTGGGCTCTGTGTCGTTTCTCTTTTTGATCACTATATTGGTGATCGTCGTGCTGAAGTGTCAGAAACCCAAGCCCGCCAAAGCGACCCCTCCCTGCAGAAACAGCGTCATTAGCCAGAGGAACTCCACCATAGCGGACTCCACCCTGATCTCCAGCGATGCGTACTGGTACAGCTTGTTTCTAGCGGAGACGCGGAAAGGAAGGGTGGTGGTTAGACAGCCTGTCCCGAAGGGGGCGGGATACATGGTTTCCAGTTTACCCAGGAGCATCGGCCTGACAGAGACCAGCCAATCCACAGCTTCCACTCTGCAGGTAGGGAACTGACACACATCTTTTTTATTTTAATTTTAAACTGTCTCTTAATATCATTACTTTGTTTCAGTGTAATTTCAAATTAGTTTATGAAATGGATCAAGTTGGTATCAATCGACATACTCGTCAAACAAATGATACTCAATATCGGCACGTTGATACACTAGATACCTGTACCTGTACAACTAGATAAATGATGAGCCAAGTTGGGCTGAATGGCCAGTTCTCGTCGTTATGTATTAGTGTGTGCATGGAATAAAACTGCTGTGTGCCTATAAGTCTGTTTTATTTTAGAAAGGTAACATGCAGTAATCATATGGCATCAATTATGGCATTATGCAAAGTTATGGCTTCTTTATGGTTGGATTTAATTGTGCTGGACATCAGAAATCTAGACTTCTTTGGTCTGAACGAGTAGTTTAGACTCGCACTAAGGTAATAAAAACTGGACAGTGGCCGAATTAAAATTTATTTTAAATTTTACTTGCTTTGATCAACTTCGATTGATTTTAATATAAACAGCTTATTTCTGCCATGTACTTTATACAGATTAAAATGCATCCTTTTATTTACAGCAGCTTTTCAGCCTGAAGACACAAAATCAGAGACCTTTGACCCCTGACTTCTGCTGTCTGAAATGTAAATGTTAGCATCACCACAAGACTAGACTGGAAGCTATAGTACATTCATATTAAGACCAGACTGGAAGCTATAGTACATTCATATTAAGACCAGACTGGAAGCTATAGTACATTCATATTAAGACCAGACTGGAAGCTATAGTACATTCATATTAAGACTAGACTGGAAGCCATAGTACATTCATATTAAGACCAGACTGGAAGCTATAGTACATTCATATTAAGACCAGACTGGAAGCTATAGTACATTCATATTAAGACTAGACTGGAAGCTATAGTACATTCATATTAAGACCAGACTGGAAGCTATAGTACATTCATATTAAGACTAGACTGGAAGCTATAGTACATTCATATTAAGACCAGACTGGAAGCTATAGTACATTCATATTAAGACTAGACTGGAAGCCATAGTACATTCATATTAAGACTAGACTGGAAGCTATAGTACATTCATATTAAGACTAGACTGGAAGCCATAGTACATTCATATTAAGACTAGACTGGAAGCTATAGTACATTCATATTAAGACTAGACTGGAAGCTATAGTACATTCATATTAAGACCAGACTGGAAGCTATAGTACATTCATATTAAGACCAGACTGGAAGCTATAGTACATTCATATTAAGACCAGACTGGAAGCTATAGTACATTCATATTAAGACTAGACTGGAAGCTATAGTACATTCATATTAAGACCAGACTGGAAGCTATAGTACATTCATATTAAGACCAGACTGGAAGCTATAGTACATTCATATTAAGACTAGACTGGAAGCTATAGTACATTCATATTAAGACTAGACTGGAAGCCATAGTACATTCATATTAAGACTAGACTGGAAGCTATAGTACATTCATATTAAGACTAGACTGGAAGCTATAGTACATTCATATTAAGACCAGACTGGAAGCTATAGTACATTCATATTAAGACCAGACTGGAAGCTATAGTACATTCATATTAAGACTAGACTGGAAGCTATAGTACATTCATATTAAGACCAGACTGGAAGCTATAGTACATTCATATTAAGACCAGACTGGAAGCTATAGTACATTCATATTAAGACTAGACTGGAAGCTATAGTACATTCATATTAAGACTAGACTGGAAGCCATAGTACATTCATATTAAGACTAGACTGGAAGCTATAGTACATTCATATTAAGACTAGACTGGAAGCTATAGTACATTCATATTAAGACCAGACTGGAAGCTATAGTACATTCATATTAAGACTAGACTGGAAGCCATAGTACATTCATATTAAGACTAGACTGGAAGCTATAGTACATTCATATTAAGACTAGACTGGAAGCTATAGTACATTCATATTAAGACTAGACTGGAAGCTATAGTACATTCATATTAAGACTAGACTGGAAGCCATAGTACATTCATATTAAGACTAGACTGGAAGCTATAGTACATTCATATTAAGACTAGACTGGAAGCTATAGTACATTCATATTAAGACCAGACTGGAAGCTATAGTACATTCATATTAAGACCAGACTGGAAGCTATAGTACATTCATATTAAGACTAGACTGGAAGCTATAGTACATTCATATTAAGACCAGACTGGAAGCTATAGTACATTCATATTAAGACCAGACTGGAAGCTATAGTACATTCATATTAAGACTAGACTGGAAGCTATAGTACATTCATATTAAGACTAGACTGGAAGCCATAGTACATTCATATTAAGACTAGACTGGAAGCTATAGTACATTCATATTAAGACTAGACTGGAAGCTATAGTACATTCATATTAAGACCAGACTGGAAGCTATAGTACATTCATATTAAGACTAGACTGGAAGCCATAGTACATTCATATTAAGACTAGACTGGAAGCTATAGTACATTCATATTAAGACTAGACTGGAAGCTATAGTACATTCATATTAAGACTAGACTGGAAGCTATAGTACATTCATATTAAGACTAGACTGGAAGCCATAGTACATTCATATTAAGACTAGACTGGAAGCTATAGTACATTCATATTAAGACTAGACTGGAAGCTATAGTACATTCATATTAAGACCAGACTGGAAGCTATAGTACATTCATATTAAGACCAGACTGGAAGCTATAGTACATTCATATTAAGACCAGACTGGAAGCTATAGTACATTCATATTAAGACCAGACTGGAAGCTATAGTACATTCATATTAAGACTAGACTGGAAGCTATAGTACATTCATATTAAGACCAGACTGGAAGCTATAGTACATTCATATTAAGACCAGACTGGAAGCTATAGTACATTCATATTAAGACTAGACTGGAAGCTATAGTACATTCATATTAAGACTAGACTGGAAGCTATAGTACATTCATATTAAGACCAGACTGGAAGCTATAGTACATTCATATTAAGACTAGACTGGAAGCTATAGTACATTCATATTAAGACCAGACTGGAAGCTATAGTACATTCATATTAAGACCAGACTGGAAGCTATAGTACATTCATATTAAGACTAGACTGGAAGCCATAGTACATTCATATTAAGACCAGACTGGAAGCTATAGTACATTCATATTAAGACCAGACTGGAAGCTATAGTACATTCATATTAAGACTAGACTGGAAGCTATAGTACATTCATATTAAGACCAGACTGGAAGCTATAGTACATTCATATTAAGACTAGACTGGAAGCTATAGTACATTCATATTAAGACTAGACTGGAAGCCATAGTACATTCATATTAAGACCAGACTGGAAGCTATAGTACATTCATATTAAGACCAGACTGGAAGCTATAGTACATTCATATTAAGACCAGACTGGAAGCTATAGTACATTCATATTAAGACTAGACTGGAAGCTATAGTACATTCATATTAAGACTAGACTGGAAGCTATAGTACATTCATATTAAGACCAGACTGGAAGCTATAGTACATTCATATTAAGACCAGACTGGAAGCTATAGTACATTCATATTAAGACTAGACTGGAAGCTATAGTACATTCATATTAAGACTAGACTGGAAGCCATAGTACATTCATATTAAGACTAGACTGGAAGCTATAGTACATTCATATTAAGACTAGACTGGAAGCTATAGTACATTCATATTAAGACTAGACTGGAAGCCATAGTACATTCATATTAAGACTAGACTGGAAGCTATAGTACATTCATATTAAGACCAGACTGGAAGCTATAGTACATTCATATTAAGACTAGACTGGAAGCTATAGTACATTCATATTAAGACCAGACTGGAAGCTATAGTACATTCATATTAAGACTAGACTGGTAGCTATAGTACATTCATATTAAGACTAGACTGGAAGCCATAGTACATTCATATTAAGACTAGACTGGAAGCTATAGTACATTCATATTAAGACCAGACTGGAAGCTATAGTACATTCATATTAAGACTAGACTGGAAGCTATAGTACATTCATATTAAGACCAGACTGGAAGCTATAGTACATTCATATTAAGACCAGACTGGAAGCTATAGTACATTCATATTAAGACCAGACTGGAAGCTATAGTACATTCATATTAAGACCAGACTGGAAGCTATAGTACATTCATATTAAGACCAGACTGGAAGCTATAGTACATTCATATTAAGACCAGACTGGAAGCTATAGTACATTCATATTAAGACCAGACTGGAAGCTATAGTACATTCATATTAAGACCAGACTGGAAGCTATAGTACATTCATATTAAGACCAGACTGGAAGCTATAGTACATTCATATTAAGACCAGACTGGAAGCTATAGTACATTCATATTAAGACCAGACTGGAAGCTATAGTACATTCATATTAAGACCAGACTGGAAGCTATAGTACATTCATATTAAGACCAGACTGGAAGCTATAGTACATTCATATTAAGACTAGACTGGAAGCTATAGTACATTCATATTAAGACTAGACTGGAAGCTATAGTACATTCATATTAAGACCAGACTGGAAGCTATAGTACATTCATATTAAGACTAGACTGGAAGCTATAGTACATTCATATTAAGACCAGACTGGAAGCTATAGTACATTCATATTAAGACCAGACTGGAAGCTATAGTACATTCATATTAAGACCAGACTGGAAGCTATAGTACATTCATATTAAGACCAGACTGGAAGCTATAGTACATTCATATTAAGACCAGACTGGAAGCTATAGTACATTCATATTAAGACCAGACTGGAAGCTATAGTACATTCATATTAAGACCAGACTGGAAGCTATAGTACATTCATATTAAGACCAGACTGGAAGCTGTAGTACATTCATATTAAGACCAGACTGGAAGCTATAGTACATTCATATTAAGACCAGACTGGAAGCTATAGTACATTCATATTAAGACTAGACTGGAAGCTATAGTACATTCATATTAAGACTAGACTGGAAGCTATAGTACATTCATATTAAGACCAGACTGGAAGCTATAGTACATTCATATTAAGACTAGACTGGAAGCTATAGTACATTCATATTAAGACCAGACTGGAAGCTATAGTACATTCATATTAAGACTAGACTGGAAGCTATAGTACATTCATATTAAGACTAGACTGGAAGCTATAGTACATTCATATTAAGACCAGACTGGAAGCTATAGTACATTCATATTAAGACCAGACTGGAAGCTATAGTACATTCATATTAAGACCAGACTGGAAGCTATAGTACATTCATATTAAGACTAGACTGGAAGCTATAGTACATTCATATTAAGACTAGACTGGAAGCTATAGTACATTCATATTAAGACCAGACTGGAAGCTATAGTACATTCATATTAAGACCAGACTGGAAGCTATAGTACATTCATATTAAGACCAGACTGGAAGCTATAGTACATTCATATTAAGACTTGACTGGAAGCTATAGTACATTCATATTAAGACCAGACTGGAAGCTATAGTACATTCATATTAAGACTAGACTGGAAGCTATAGTACATTCATATTAAGACCAGACTGGAAGCTATAGTACATTCATATTAAGACCAGACTGGAAGCTATAGTACATTCATATTAAGACTAGACTGGAAGCTATAGTACATTCATATTAAGACTAGACTGGAAGCTATAGTACATTCATATTAAGACTAGACTGGAAGCTATAGTACATTCATATTAAGACCAGACTGGAAGCTATAGTACATTCATATTAAGACTAGACTGGAAGCTATAGTACATTCATATTAAGACCAGACTGGAAGCTATAGTACATTCATATTAAGACCAGACTGGAAGCTATAGTACATTCATATTAAGACCAGACTGGAAGCTATAGTACATTCATATTAAGACCAGACTGGAAGCTATAGTACATTCATATTAAGACCAGACTGGAAGCTATAGTACATTCATATTAAGACCAGACTGGAAGCTATAGTACATTCATATTAAGACCAGACTGGAAGCTATAGTACATTCATATTAAGACCAGACTGGAAGCTATAGTACATTCATATTAAGACCAGACTGGAAGCTATAGTACATTCATATTAAGACCAGACTGGAAGCTATAGTACATTCATATTAAGACCAGACTGGAAGCTATAGTACATTCATATTAAGACCAGACTGGAAGCTATAGTACATTCATATTAAGACCAGACTGGAAGCTATAGTACATTCATATTAAGACCAGACTGGAAGCTATAGTACATTCATATTAAGACTAGACTGGAAGCTATAGTACATTCATATTAAGACCAGACTGGAAGCTATAGTACATTCATATTAAGACCAGACTGGAAGCTATAGTACATTCATATTAAGACTAGACTGGAAGCTATAGTACATTCATATTAAGACCAGACTGGAAGCTATAGTACATTCATATTAAGACCAGACTGGAAGCTATAGTACATTCATATTAAGACCAGACTGGAAGCTATAGTACATTCATATTAAGACTAGACTGGAAGCTATAGTACATTCATATTAAGACTAGACTGGAAGCTATAGTACATTCATATTAAGACCAGACTGGAAGCTATAGTACATTCATATTAAGACCAGACTGGAAGCTATAGTACATTCATATTAAGACCAGACTGGAAGCTATAGTACATTCATATTAAGACCAGACTGGAAGCTATAGTACATTCATATTAAGACTAGACTGGAAGCTATAGTACATTCATATTAAGACTAGACTGGAAGCTATAGTACATTCATATTAAGACCAGACTGGAAGCTATAGTACATTCATATTAAGACTAGACTGGAAGCTATAGTACATTCATATTAAGACTAGACTGGAAGCTATAGTACATTCATATTAAGACCAGACTGGAAGCTATAGTACATTCATATTAAGACTAGACTGGAAGCTATAGTACATTCATATTAAGACCAGACTGGAAGCTATAGTACATTCATATTAAGACTAGACTGGAAGCTATAGTACATTCATATTAAGACTAGACTGGAAGCTATAGTACATTCATATTAAGACCAGACTGGAAGCTATAGTACATTCATATTAAGACCAGACTGGAAGCTATAGTACATTCATATTAAGACCAGACTGGAAGCTATAGTACATTCATATTAAGACCAGACTGGAAGCTATAGTACATTCATATTAAGACCAGACTGGAAGCTATAGTACATTCATATTAAGACCAGACTGGAAGCTATAGTACATTCATATTAAGACCAGACTGGAAGCTATAGTACATTCATATTAAGACCAGACTGGAAGCTATAGTACATTCATATTAAGACCAGACTGGAAGCTATAGTACATTCATATTAAGACCAGACTGGAAGCTATAGTACATTCATATTAAGACCAGACTGGAAGCTATAGTACATTCATATTAAGACCAGACTGGAAGCTATAGTACATTCATATTAAGACCAGACTGGAAGCTATAGTACATTCATATTAAGACCAGACTGGAAGCTATAGTACATTCATATTAAGACCAGACTGGAAGCTATAGTACATTCATATTAAGACTAGACTGGAAGCTATAGTACATTCATATTAAGACCAGACTGGAAGCTATAGTACATTCATATTAAGACCAGACTGGAAGCTATAGTACATTCATATTAAGACCAGACTGGAAGCTATAGTACATTCATATTAAGACCAGACTGGAAGCTATAGTACATTCATATTAAGACCAGACTGGAAGCTATAGTACATTCATATTAAGACCAGACTGGAAGCTATAGTACATTCATATTAAGACCAGACTGGAAGCTATAGTACATTCATATTAAGACCAGACTGGAAGCTATAGTACATTCATATTAAGACCAGACTGGAAGCTATAGTACATTCATATTAAGACTAGACTGGAAGCTATAGTACATTCATATTAAGACCAGACTGGAAGCTATAGTACATTCATATTAAGACCAGACTGGAAGCTATAGTACATTCATATTAAGACCAGACTGGAAGCTATAGTACATTCATATTAAGACCAGACTGGAAGCTATAGTACATTCATATTAAGACTAGACTGGAAGCTATAGTACATTCATATTAAGACCAGACTGGAAGCTATAGTACATTCATATTAAGACTAGACTGGAAGCTATAGTACATTCATATTAAGACCAGACTGGAAGCTATAGTACATTCATATTAAGACTAGACTGGAAGCTATAGTACATTCATATTAAGACTAGACTGGAAGCTATAGTACATTCATATTAAGACTAGACTGGAAGCTATAGTACATTCATATTAAGACCAGACTGGAAGCTATAGTACATTCATATTAAGACTAGACTGGAAGCTATAGTACATTCATATTAAGACCAGACTGGAAGCTATAGTACATTCATATTAAGACTAGACTGGAAGCTATAGTACATTCATATTAAGACTAGACTGGAAGCTATAGTACATTCATATTAAGACTAGACTGGAAGCTATAGTACATTCATATTAAGACCAGACTGGAAGCTATAGTACATTCATATTAAGACTAGACTGGAAGCTATAGTACATTCATATTAAGACTAGACTGGAAGCTATAGTACATTCATATTAAGACTAGACTGGAAGCTATAGTACATTCATATTAAGACTAGACTGGAAGCTATAGTACATTCATATTAAGACTAGACTGGAAGCTATAGTACATTCATATTAAGACCAGACTGGAAGCTATAGTACATTCATATTAAGACTAGACTGGAAGCTATAGTACATTCATATTAAGACCAGACTGGAAGCTATAGTACATTCATATTAAGACTAGACTGGAAGCTATAGTACATTCATATTAAGACCAGACTGGAAGCTATAGTACATTCATATTAAGACCAGACTGGAAGCTATAGTACATTCATATTAAGACTAGACTGGAAGCTATAGTACATTCATATTAAGACCAGACTGGAAGCTATAGTACATTCATATTAAGACTAGACTGGAAGCCATAGTACATTCATATTAAGACCAGAGTGGAAGCTATAGTACATTCATATTAAGACTAGACTGGAAGCTATAGTACATTCATATTAAGACTAGACTGGAAGCTATAGTACATTCATATTAAGACCAGACTGGAAGCTATAGTACATTCATATTAAGACCAGACTGGAAGCTATAGTACATTCATATTAAGACCAGACTGGAAGCTATAGTACATTCATATTAAGACTTGACTGGAAGCCATAGTACATTCATATTAAGACCAGACTGGAAGCTATAGTACATTCATATTAAGACTAGACTGGAAGCTATAGTACATTCATATTAAGACCAGACTGGAAGCTATAGTACATTCATATTAAGACCAGACTGGAAGCTATAGTACATTCATATTAAGACCAGACTGGAAGCTATAGTACATTCATATTAAGACTAGACTGGAAGCCATAGTACATTCATATTAAGACCAGACTGGAAGCTATAGTACATTCATATTAAGACTAGACTGGAAGCTATAGTGCATTCATATTAAGACTAGACTGGAAGCTATAGTACATTCATATTAAGACCAGACTGGAAGCTATAGTACATTCATATTAAGACCAGACTGGTAGCTATAGTACATTCATATTAAGACCAGACTGGAAGCTATAGTACATTCATATTAAGACTAGACTGGAAGCTATAGTACATTCATATTAAGACCAGACTGGTAGCTATAGTACATTCATATTAAGACCAGACTGGAAGCTATAGTACATTCATATTAAGACCAGACTGGAAGCTATAGTACATTCATATTAAGACTAGACTGGAAGCTATAGTACATTCATATTAAGACCAGACTGGTAGCTATAGTACATTCATATTAAGACCAGACTGGAAGCTATAGTACATTCATATTAAGACTAGACTGGAAGCTATAGTACATTCATATTAAGACCAGACCGGAAGCTATAGTACATTCATATTAAGACCAGACTGGAAGCTATAGTACATTCATATTAAGACTAGACTGGAAGCTATAGTACATTCATATTAAGACCAGACTGGAAGCTATAGTACATTCATATTAAGACTAGACTGGAAGCTATAGTACATTCATATTAAGACTAGACTGGAAGCCATAGTACATTCATATTAAGACCAGACTGGAAGCTATAGTACATTCATATTAAGACCAGACTGGAAGCTATAGTACATTCATATTAAGACCAGACTGGAAGCTATAGTACATTCATATTAAGACTAGACTGGAAGCCATAGTACATTCATATTAAGACCAGACTGGAAGCTATAGTACATTCATATTAAGACTAGACTGGAAGCTATAGTACATTCATATTAAGACTAGACTGGAAGCTATAGTACATTCATATTAAGACCAGACTGGAAGCTATAGTACATTCATATTAAGACCAGACTGGAAGCTATAGTACATTCATATTAAGACTAGACTGGAAGCTATAGTACATTCATATTAAGACCAGACTGGAAGCTATAGTACATTCATATTAAGACTAGACTGGAAGCCATAGTACATTCATATTAAGACCAGAGTGGAAGCTATAGTACATTCATATTAAGACTAGACTGGAAGCTATAGTACATTCATATTAAGACTAGACTGGAAGCTATAGTACATTCATATTAAGACCAGACTGGAAGCTATAGTACATTCATATTAAGACCAGACTGGAAGCTATAGTACATTCATATTAAGACCAGACTGGAAGCTATAGTACATTCATATTAAGACTTGACTGGAAGCCATAGTACATTCATATTAAGACCAGACTGGAAGCTATAGTACATTCATATTAAGACTAGACTGGAAGCTATAGTACATTCATATTAAGACCAGACTGGAAGCTATAGTACATTCATATTAAGACCAGACTGGAAGCTATAGTACATTCATATTAAGACCAGACTGGAAGCTATAGTACATTCATATTAAGACTAGACTGGAAGCCATAGTACATTCATATTAAGACCAGACTGGAAGCTATAGTACATTCATATTAAGACTAGACTGGAAGCTATAGTACATTCATATTAAGACTAGACTGGAAGCTATAGTACATTCATATTAAGACCAGACTGGAAGCTATAGTACATTCATATTAAGACCAGACTGGTAGCTATAGTACATTCATATTAAGACCAGACTGGAAGCTATAGTACATTCATATTAAGACTAGACTGGAAGCTATAGTACATTCATATTAAGACCAGACTGGTAGCTATAGTACATTCATATTAAGACCAGACTGGAAGCTATAGTACATTCATATTAAGACCAGACTGGAAGCTATAGTACATTCATATTAAGACTAGACTGGAAGCTATAGTACATTCATATTAAGACCAGACTGGTAGCTATAGTACATTCATATTAAGACCAGACTGGAAGCTATAGTACATTCATATTAAGACTAGACTGGAAGCTATAGTACATTCATATTAAGACCAGACTGGAAGCTATAGTACATTCATATTAAGACTAGACTGGAAGCTATAGTACATTCATATTAAGACTAGACTGTAAGCTATAGTACATTCATATTAAGACCAGACTGGTAGCTATAGTACATTCATATTAAGACTAGACTGGAAGCTATAGTACATTCATATTAAGACTAGACTGGAAGCTATAGTACATTCATATTAAGACCAGACTGGTAGCTATAGTACATTCATATTAAGACTAGACTGGAAGCTATAGTACATTCATATTAAGACCAGACTGGAAGCCATAGTACATTCATATTAAGACTAGACTGGAAGCTATAGTACATTCATATTAAGACCAGACTGGAAGCTATAGTACATTCATATTAAGACTAGACTGGAAGCTATAGTACATTCATATTAAGACTAGACTGGAAGCTATAGTACATTCATATTAAGACTAGACTGGAAGCTATAGTACATTCATATTAAGACCAGACTGGAAGCTATAGTACATTCATATTAAGACTAGACTGGAAGCTATAGTACATTCATATTAAGACTAGACTGGAAGCTATAGTACATTCATATTAAGACTAGACTGGAAGCTATAGTACATTCATATTAAGACCAGACTGGAAGCTATAGTACATTCATATTAAGACTAGACTGGAAGCTATAGTACATTCATATTAAGACCAGACTGGAAGCTATAGTACATTCATATTAAGACTAGACTGGAAGCTATAGTACATTCATATTAAGACTAGACTGGAAGCTATAGTACATTCATATTAAGACTAGACTGGAAGCTATAGTACATTCATATTAAGACCAGACTGGAAGCTATAGTACATTCATATTAAGACTAGACTGGAAGCTATAGTACATTCATATTAAGACTAGACTGGAAGCTATAGTACATTCATATTAAGACTAGACTGGAAGCTATAGTACATTCATATTAAGACTAGACTGGAAGCTATAGTACATTCATATTAAGACTAGACTGGAAGCTATAGTACATTCATATTAAGACCAGACTGGAAGCTATAGTACATTCATATTAAGACTAGACTGGAAGCTATAGTACATTCATATTAAGACCAGACTGGAAGCTATAGTACATTCATATTAAGACTAGACTGGAAGCTATAGTACATTCATATTAAGACCAGACTGGAAGCTATAGTACATTCATATTAAGACCAGACTGGAAGCTATAGTACATTCATATTAAGACTAGACTGGAAGCTATAGTACATTCATATTAAGACCAGACTGGAAGCTATAGTACATTCATATTAAGACTAGACTGGAAGCCATAGTACATTCATATTAAGACCAGAGTGGAAGCTATAGTACATTCATATTAAGACTAGACTGGAAGCTATAGTACATTCATATTAAGACTAGACTGGAAGCTATAGTACATTCATATTAAGACCAGACTGGAAGCTATAGTACATTCATATTAAGACCAGACTGGAAGCTATAGTACATTCATATTAAGACCAGACTGGAAGCTATAGTACATTCATATTAAGACTTGACTGGAAGCCATAGTACATTCATATTAAGACCAGACTGGAAGCTATAGTACATTCATATTAAGACTAGACTGGAAGCTATAGTACATTCATATTAAGACCAGACTGGAAGCTATAGTACATTCATATTAAGACCAGACTGGAAGCTATAGTACATTCATATTAAGACCAGACTGGAAGCTATAGTACATTCATATTAAGACTAGACTGGAAGCCATAGTACATTCATATTAAGACCAGACTGGAAGCTATAGTACATTCATATTAAGACTAGACTGGAAGCTATAGTACATTCATATTAAGACTAGACTGGAAGCTATAGTACATTCATATTAAGACCAGACTGGAAGCTATAGTACATTCATATTAAGACCAGACTGGTAGCTATAGTACATTCATATTAAGACCAGACTGGAAGCTATAGTACATTCATATTAAGACTAGACTGGAAGCTATAGTACATTCATATTAAGACCAGACTGGTAGCTATAGTACATTCATATTAAGACCAGACTGGAAGCTATAGTACATTCATATTAAGACCAGACTGGAAGCTATAGTACATTCATATTAAGACTAGACTGGAAGCTATAGTACATTCATATTAAGACCAGACTGGTAGCTATAGTACATTCATATTAAGACCAGACTGGAAGCTATAGTACATTCATATTAAGACTAGACTGGAAGCTATAGTACATTCATATTAAGACCAGACTGGAAGCTATAGTACATTCATATTAAGACTAGACTGGAAGCTATAGTACATTCATATTAAGACTAGACTGGAAGCTATAGTACATTCATATTAAGACCAGACTGGTAGCTATAGTACATTCATATTAAGACTAGACTGGAAGCTATAGTACATTCATATTAAGACTAGACTGGAAGCTATAGTACATTCATATTAAGACCAGACTGGTAGCTATAGTACATTCATATTAAGACTAGACTGGAAGCTATAGTACATTCATATTAAGACCAGACTGGAAGCCATAGTACTGTAAGACTGGAATTGAAATCCCAGAGCAGCTGAACATGACACCATGGGGGGAAGCTTGTGACGTCTCTGGGAGGCTGTGTCGTAAAGTCTACTGGGGCCATCTGGCGTGAAGTTTATGACGGTCAAAGAATGTCTCCAGGTGTCATGGCTTTGTGAGGAAACGCTTGGACTGTCGTGGAGACAGGCACACACAACACAACATGGTATAGATTGCTTTTGTCCTCCAAAAGCTTAAAAACATACAGATGTGATTGATACTTTTGCTACATTGTACAGTATACACTGGAACTAGTCTGGGCACTGGAACATACATTATACACTCTTTCCAGAGAGATAATCATGTATTGTTCCGTTTTTGAGTGTTACAGTAGTAAATGCATCCAGTTAACGTACCTGAATTAACAGGGACAATTAGGGTGTAAATGTAATATTCTCAACAGGGATTCTGGTATCTTTGTGGCAGTAATATCAATCACATCTGAGAAAACTGTAGAGATGGAGATTTTCATGGCAACACAAACTTAGACCTATTCATGTTTGATATCATTTTGATGGTCTCGGAGTGAGTGGTGCAATGGTCTACATGTCCTAAATGTGCAATATGGATAGAAGGTATATTTCATAACACAGGCGTAAGCTGCCGTTGTGAAATTGTCCTTAGAAAAAACCATTCTGTGAAACCCCATAGAAGGGGGCGAAAAGGGCTGACCAGTTTATGGTTTTACGACCGTCTGCAGCCAGATCAAACACAGAGTTTGAGGATTTAAGGAAAGTAAACGAACCCATCAGGGAAGATTGTAAGCAGTCTTTCCGCACATCGTACTTCAGGTCATTGTGTGTAGCAAATTGCCAGGTATGACTAAGTATTTTCTTCTGTACTGTATTTGAATTTGGAATGTTCAATCTGTAACTGTATATTAATAATTTAAGTAAGTAACCTACCTGGTAATAAATTAGTTAAACTTGATTTGTGTGGTTTCTCTGAACATTGACGTACTATCTCTGTGCACCGGTATGGGTTGATTAATTTCCTCAGTCATGGTTATCCCCTCAGCTGGTCTAGGGAGGTTGACTCTTTAAGCTTAATGTATCACGGAGTATTGCACCTGTAGAACTATGTCTTAAAGTAGGTCACCTCCGCCTGGCGGTTATACATGTTGAGAACGGTGGTTGCCAATATTCCTTTAGTCGGTCCCTGAGTCTTAACCATAGAGTATACCGCACAAAGTGACTTCTTCCGCAACCTCTGAGATAACCGCAGATATCTAGTCAGCTGTGAGTCGTACGCATTAAGGGCCCAATGTAAATCGCGGTGATAACAGACACATCCAGCTCAGAGAACCGTTTTTAAAGTAAGAGTCTTTTAACTAATCAAGTGGAAATTGTATATACTAAATTATAATATTAAATGGAGTCAGATAAACGAGTACAGAATCAGCGTTGGTGGCTGATGATTTACTGCAATATATAGAGGCTGTTCTTTGGATAAACTGTGATCAAAGTAGACCAGACTAAAAGCGGAAGGTAACGTGGTACGAGTATCTTTGATTTGTGGTCCTTTGTTAGCTAATCCAGTTAATCTAAAGAGCAGTCTAACCCGGTTGCAAGAATATTAATATTACTTCATAACTTTTCCCTTTTCCCACAGCAATAGCGGAATACATCACGCTTAAACCTTCGCTCCGAGCTATTCCCTCATTGGTCTAGCCGCGCGGAGTTTTACAATTTGGTTTGTAACATGATCTTAGTTGATGTTTCCAGATTTTACAATTTGGAGAACTCGAAATGATTTGTGTTGCTAATTCCCAGATTTACAGTACATTCATATTAAGACTAGACTGGAAGCTATAGTACATTCATATTAAGACCAGACTGGAAGCTATAGTACATTCATATTAAGACTAGACTGGAAGCTATAGTACATTCATATTAAGACTAGACTGGAAGCTATAGTACATTCATATTAAGACTAGACTGGAAGCTATAGTACATTCATATTAAGACCAGACTGGAAGCTATAGTACATTCATATTAAGACTAGACTGGAAGCTATAGTACATTCATATTAAGACTAGACTGGAAGCTATAGTACATTCATATTAAGACTAGACTGGAAGCTATAGTACATTCATATTAAGACCAGACTGGAAGCTATAGTACATTCATATTAAGACTAGACTGGAAGCTATAGTACATTCATATTAAGACCAGACTGGAAGCTATAGTACATTCATATTAAGACTAGACTGGAAGCTATAGTACATTCATATTAAGACTAGACTGGAAGCTATAGTACATTCATATTAAGACTAGACTGGAAGCTATAGTACATTCATATTAAGACCAGACTGGAAGCTATAGTACATTCATATTAAGACTAGACTGGAAGCTATAGTACATTCATATTAAGACTAGACTGGAAGCTATAGTACATTCATATTAAGACTAGACTGGAAGCTATAGTACATTCATATTAAGACTAGACTGGAAGCTATAGTACATTCATATTAAGACTAGACTGGAAGCTATAGTACATTCATATTAAGACCAGACTGGAAGCTATAGTACATTCATATTAAGACTAGACTGGAAGCTATAGTACATTCATATTAAGACCAGACTGGAAGCTATAGTACATTCATATTAAGACTAGACTGGAAGCTATAGTACATTCATATTAAGACCAGACTGGAAGCTATAGTACATTCATATTAAGACCAGACTGGAAGCTATAGTACATTCATATTAAGACTAGACTGGAAGCTATAGTACATTCATATTAGGGGCGGCTGTGGCTCAGGAGGTAGAGCGGGTCGTCCGCTGATCGCAGGGTTGGCGGTTCGAACCCCGGCTCCTCCTGTCCACATGTCGAAGTGTCCTTGGGCAAGACACTGAACCCCAAATTGCTCCCAATGAGCAGGCTAGCACCTTGCATGGCAGCTGCCGCCATTGGTGTGTGAATGTGTGAGTGAACGGGTGAGTGAGAGGCCATTGTAAAGCGCTTTGGATAAAGGCGCTATATAAGTGCAGTCCATTTACCATTTTACCATTTATATTAAGACCAGACTGGAAGCTATAGTACATTCATATTAAGACTAGACTGGAAGCTATAGTACATTCATATTAAGACTAGACTGGAAGCTATAGTACATTCATATTAAGACCAGACTGGAAGCTATAGTACATTCATATTAAGACTAGACTGGAAGCTATAGTACATTCATATTAAGACTAGACTGGAAGCTATAGTACATTCATATTAAGACTAGACTGGAAGCTATAGTACATTCATATTAAGACCAGACTGGAAGCTATAGTACATTCATATTAAGACTAGACTGGAAGCTATAGTACATTCATATTAAGACTAGACTGGAAGCTATAGTACATTCATATTAAGACCAGACTGGAAGCTATAGTACATTCATATTAAGACTAGACTGGAAGCTATAGTACATTCATATTAAGACTAGACTGGAAGCTATAGTACATTCATATTAAGACCAGACTGGAAGCTATAGTACATTCATATTAAGACTAGACTGGAAGCTATAGTACATTCATATTAAGACCAGACTGGAAGCTATAGTACATTCATATTAAGACCAGACTGGAAGCTATAGTACATTCATATTAAGACTAGACTGGAAGCTATAGTACATTCATATTAAGACTAGACTGGAAGCTATAGTACATTCATATTAAGACTAGACTGGAAGCTATAGTACATTCATATTAAGACTAGACTGGAAGCTATAGTACATTCATATTAAGACTAGACTGGAAGCTATAGTACATTAATATTAAGACTAGACTGGAAGCTATAGTACATTCATATTAAGACTAGACTGGAAGCTATAGTACATTCGTATTAAGACTAGACTGCGTATATTAAATTTATTTAATATAAATTAATATAAACACTATTACTATAAACTAGGTGTGCTATAGTCTATTGACAGTGAATATCAGAAAAAGTTGTGGGAATCTTTAATAATTAAGCATCAAAGTTGGTACAGTTTGCTATTTGAATAGGGAAAACCGTTATGTGCACCAAATTGGAAGACAAAGAACTTGCTCAAATCAAAAGCTTTGTTGAAAAAAACACTATTAATATAAACTAGATGTGCTATAGTCTATTGACAGTGAATCAGAGAAAAGGTTGTTGTGGGAATTTTTAATAATTAAGCATCAAAATTGTACAGTTTGCTATTTGAAGGGGGAAAACCGCTTTGGGCTGCATTCCCTAACAACTAACTCTGAGAAGACCGCACCATTGCACAACAAGGGCCGTTACCGGCCTCACACCATCCACGGGCTGAGCCTCGATCAGAAGGACTCAGGCCCCCGATCGTCGCCAGGAGAAGCGGTCTTCCGCACGCCACATTTCCCACGCCCGCCGGACGGCCGGGGATTCGGCGCTGGGCTCTTCCCTCTTCACTCGCCGTTACTGAGGGAATCCTGGTTAGTTTATTTTCCTCCGCTTAGTAATATGCTTAAATTCAGCGGGTCGCCGCGTTTCATCTGAGGGGCCTGGAAAGAGTCCTGTATTGTTCTTTTTCGTCACTACCTCCCCGAGTCAGGAGTGGGTAATTTGCGCGCCTGCTGCCTTCCTTGGATGTGGTAGCTGTTTCTCAGGCTCCCTCTCCGCAATCGAACCCTGATTCCCCGTTACCCGTGGTCACCATGGGAGGCACAGAAAGTACCGTCGAAAGTTGTTATGAAGTATCATAAGGTATCATATGAAATGTATCTTTTATTAAATGTATCATCAATATATTAACATTATAGACCAGAACATTACCTCAAGTGACTTTACTTTGCAGTAACATTGAAATTGTCAACATGCTTCTCACCACTGATAATGGGCTTTGGACTGAAGACTTCATTATGTCAATGTTTCATTTTCTTTCATTTAGGACACCTCATACATTTACTGATGTAACTCCTTGACCATGCATGCTATACTTACACATGTGGTATTGATGGATTCAGCACAACCACACCTTTCCAACAAGCCCATCTGTGTTTCTATGACAATCCATGGCAGAGCTACTACAAAGTAAATGAGAACATTCTGCATAGATATTCATTTTTTACATTTCCGCTTATTTTAAGTATGTGTACATAGGTCTATATTTCCTACATGCATAAAGATATTCACATACAGGTTTTTCTATTAGGTTAAGCAACTGTCTGACTGCTAGCATGTCAAGTTTGAAAGCTCTTGGAGCTTGTATTATTAATCTACATGAGTTTATATGTCTCAACTCCCATACGGCCAGGCTATATTTTGGTTATTTTTTCCTTTGGGGGTGTATAACAATATCTATCAATTTAACCATTTTTGCAGTAAAATATTTTTATACAAGAATCCATTTAATATATGGGAGACCTCCGGTAGGGGTATCTCAAAAACTAAAGCCCTTTTTGACAGTTTGTCACTAGGCTAATAGCCTCCAATACATCAGGCCTACGTCAGAAAATATAAAATTGAAACGTCATTGTTTGAAAACGAATTTACTATCTTTTAAAATCAATAGAAAATGTGTTTGCATATGCTGTCCATGTGATCCGTCTTCGGAAATGATCAACTTCTCAACAGGTTTGTGGAGTGTGTGGACTTCCCTCGGTAGCTAAGCTGGACAACATATATCTCCTAAAGTGTCTAAACGGAAGTACAGGGCTACAGGAAGTTCCGGTAAAGTGGTGCAGATCTGTTTACATTCCCCAGCGAAACAAAGAACGAAGCAGACGCTATTACATCTCAAACGAAGCGGACTAGTACTAGTAAAACGTTCCATTTTTCGGGTATCATGAGATGGATATTAGGCTGGACGAGACGGTGATAACGAGGTTGTTTCTGGGGGGGATACATTTTCATGAACACCGTGTCGTGATTGGTCGAAACACTTTCCGTTTGAAGACAGCTTCCAGGGGAAGTACACCGGAAATCCTACCCTATAGACGCTTTCGGCAGTAGTTCTTTTCCAGGCTTTATCTCCTCGTGAGATGGAGATTAAACTGGGAATGAGGTTACTCGGTAGCAACTCCCATGTGTAAAACTAGTGTTTTGATTGGCGGTAGACTAATCTCACAACATTGGCTGCTTGGCCACGCACAGATGAGTAGATTTGGAAAACAAATAGCTAACTTAAATGAGCTAAATGATCATTTTTAATCTTCGTCATCTTCGACTTCAACTAATAAGAGGAGCTTGCCTCCAAAGAATGTTCAGGTAACGTTAAAGATCTCATATATCTTCCATGTCGGTACATTTATAAACTAAGCCTAAATGAGATGGGGAGAATAGTGACAGTGGGAGCTGTTTTCATAATACAGAAACCAACGCAAACGTTACGGTGCAGTTTATGAAACACGCCTTCCACACGAAAACCATCCTGGGGGAAGCACTGCTAAGCTTAGCACCCCCATGTATTGACCTAGCCCACCCTTAGCCCAGGGAGAGACCAGCTCACCCTTAGCCCAGGGAGAGACCAGCCTTCCCTTAGCCCAGGGAGAGACCAGCCCACCCTTAGCCCTGGGAGAGACCAGCCCACCCTTAGCCCTGGGAGAGACCAGCCCACCCTTAGCCCAGGGAGAGACCAGCCCACCCTTAGCCCTGAGAGAGACCAGCCCACCCTTAGCCCAGGGAGAGAAAAGTTCCTGGCACCGTCACTGCATTTCAGCCATTGTGTTTTTCACACGCAGAGGGTCGCTGTTCGCTGATGAATCCAACGCGCGTGCTTGTGCAGCAAAGCCTGGTGTGTTCCAACGGGCCAGCTTTCGGCTCTCAACCTCAGCACCGGATATAATGTCGCCGTCTGCTGATATCTATAATTTGCACTCAAAAAGCCAGTTATCCCATTGGGCTCCATTCATCCAACATTTTTCCATTAATAGAATGATGTTAACTCTGTGCTTTATATTTATTTAAAAAATCACTTATAATTTTTCAGAAGTTATTTTTTTGGTTCTTACCACAGAGACAAAGATATGATTTTCTTTGTATTATTTATTTTGGCCTATCTGCACCTTCCTCGTTGTACATGTGACTTGACTGGACACAATTGCGCATGTGAGATGAGAAACTTGTGTGTGTCTGTGCGTGTGTGTGTGTGTCTGTGCTTGTGTGTGTCTGTGCATGTGTGTGTCTGTGCTTGTGTGTGTCTGTGCTTGCCCACCCAAAAACACAGGGATTCTATGGAAATTAATGGGAAATTATTAAACTTCCTGGTTCGGATGTGCTCCCCGTTGGTTTCTATTGGCATCGCTGTCTCTACATTATATTTACTCTAATATTGGTTTCTATTGGCATCGCTGTCTCTACATTATATTTACTCTAATATTGGTTTCTATTGGCATCGCTGTCTCTACATTATATTTACTCTAATATTGGTTTCTATTGGCATCGCTGTCTCTACATTATATTTACTCTAATATTGGTTTCTATTGCATCGCTGTCTCTACATTATATTTACTCTAATATTGGTTTCTATTGCATCGCTGTCTCTACATTATATTTACTCTAATATTGATTTCTATTGGCATCGCTGTCTCTACATTATATTTACTCTAATATTGATTTCTATTGGCATCGCTGTCTCTACATTATATTTACTCTAATATTGGTTTCTATTGTACCATTACAGACATAAATGATAACGCGCTACACTTTCAAAGGGATAAAGACCAATTGGACATATCAGAATCAGCTGTTCCGGGAGAGAGGTTCTCCCTGACTAACGCCATAGACCCAGACGTACCGTTTGAGCGAAAGCGAACATTTTGCGATCAGGACGGGATGGATCCAAGTTTTAATTTAATTCTGAAACAGGCTTTGGACCGAGAGGAGCAGGCTGTACGCAATCTAATACTCACAGCTGTACACAGTCTAATACTCACCGCTGTAGACAGTCTAATACTCACCGCTGTAGACGGCCGCTGTACACAGTCTAATACTCACCGCTGTAGACGGCCGCTGTACACAGTCTAATACTCACTGCTGTACACAGTCTAATACTCACCGCTGTAGATGGCCGCTGTACACAGTCTAATACTCACCGCTGTACACAGTCTAATACTCACAGCTGTACACAGTCTAATACTCACCGCTGTAGACAGTCTAATACTCACCGCTGTAGACGGCCGCTGTACACAGTCTAATACTCACTGCTGTACACAGTCTAATACTCACCGCTGTAGATGGCCGCTGTACACAGTCTAATACTCACCGCTGTACACAGTCTAATACTCACAGCTGTACACAGTCTAATACTCACCGCTGTAGACAGTCTAATACTCACCGCTGTAGACGGCCGCTGTACACAGTCTAATACTCACCGCTGTAGACGGCCGCTGTACACAGTCTAATACTCACTGCTGTACACAGTCTAATACCGCTGTAGATGGCCGCTGTACACAGTCTAATACTCACCGCTGTAGACGGCCGCTGTACACAGTCTAATACTCACCGCTGTAGATGGCCGCTGTACACAGTCTAATACTCACTGCTGTAGACGGCCGCTGTACACAGTCTAATACTCACAGCTGTACACAGTCTAATACTCACCGCTGTAGATGGCCGCTGTACACAGTCTAATACTCACCGCTGTAGACGGCCGCTGTACACAGTCTAATACTCACCGCTGTAGATGGCCGCTGTACACAGTCTAATACTCACCGCTGTAGATGGCCGCTGTACACAGTCTAATACTCACTGCTGTAGACGGCCCCTGTACACAGTCTAATACTCACCGCTGTACACAGTCTAATACTCACCGCTGTACACAGTCTAATACTCACCGCTGTAGACGGCCGCTGTACACAGTCTAATACTCACCGCTGTAGACGGCCGCTGTACACAGTCTAATACTCACCGCTGTAGATGGCCGCTGTACACAGTCTAATACTCACCGCTGTAGATGGCCGCTGTACACAGTCTAATACTCACCGCTGTAGACGGCCGCTGTACACAGTCTAATACTCACCGCTGTAGATGGCCGCTGTACACAGTCTAATACTCACCGCTGTAGACGGCCGCTGTACACAGTCTAATACTCTCCGCTGTACACAGTCTAATACTCACCGCTGTAGACGGCCGCTGTACACAGTCTAATACTCTCCGCTGTACACAGTCTAATACTCACCGCTGTAGATGGCCGCTGTACACAGTCTAATACTCACCGCTGTAGATGGCCGCTGTACACAGTCTAATACTCACCGCTGTAGACGGCCGCTGTACACAGTCTAATACTCTCCGCTGTACACAGTCTAATACTCACCGCTGTAGACGGCCGCTGTACACAGTCTAATACTCACCGCTGTAGACGGCCGCTGTACACAGTCTAATACTCACCGCTGTAGATGGCCGCTGTACACAGTCTAATACTCACCGCTGTAGATGGCCGCTGTACACAGTCTAATACTCACCGCTGTAGATGGCCGCTGTACACAGTCTAATACTCACCGCTGTAGACGGCCGCTGTACACAGTCTAATACTCACCGCTGTAGACGGCCGCTGTACACAGTCTAATACTCACCGCTGTAGATGGCCGCTGTACACAGTCTAATACTCACCGCTGTAGACGGCCGCTGTACACAGTCTAATACTCACCGCTGTAGATGGCCGCTGTACACAGTCTAATACTCACTGCTGTAGACGGCCGCTGTACACAGTCTAATACTCACAGCTGTACACAGTCTAATACTCACCGCTGTAGATGGCCGCTGTACACAGTCTAATACTCACCGCTGTAGACGGCCCCTGTACACAGTCTAATACTCACCGCTGTAGACGGCCGCTGTACACAGTCTAATACTCACCGCTGTAGATGGCCGCTGTACACAGTCTAATACTCACCGCTGTAGATGGCCGCTGTACACAGTCTAATACTCACTGCTGTAGACGGCCCCTGTACACAGTCTAATACTCACCGCTGTACACAGTCTAATACTCACAGCTGTACACAGTCTAATACTCACCGCTGTACACAGTCTAATACTCACCGCTGTAGATGGCCGCTGTACACAGTCTAATACTCACCGCTGTAGATGGCCGCTGTACACAGTCTAATACTCACCGCTGTAGACGGCCGCTGTACACAGTCTAATACTCACCGCTGTAGATGGCCGCTGTACACAGTCTAATACTCACCGCTGTAGACGGCCGCTGTACACAGTCTAATACTCTCCGCTGTACACAGTCTAATACTCACCGCTGTAGACGGCCGCTGTACACAGTCTAATACTCTCCGCTGTACACAGTCTAATACTCACCGCTGTAGATGGCCGCTGTACACAGTCTAATACTCACCACTGTAGACGACCACTGTACACAGTCTAATACTCACCGCTGTAGACGGCCCCTGTACACAGTCTCATACTCACTGCTGTAGACGGCCGCTGTACACAGTCTAATACTCACCACTGTAGACGACCACTGTACACAGTCTAATACTCACTGCTGTACACAGTCTAATACTCACTGCTGTACACAGTCTAATACTCACGGCTGTAGACGGCCGCTGTACACAGTCTAATACTCACAGCTGTACACAGTCTAATACTCACCGCTGTACACAGTCTAATACTCACAGCTGTACACAGTCTAATACTCACCACTGTACACAGTCTAATACTCACAGCTGTAGACGGCCGCTGTACACAGTCTAATACTCACTGCTGTACACAGTCTAATACTCACTGCTGTACACAGTCTAATACTCACCGCTGTAGACGGCCGCTGTACACAGTCTAATACTCACCGCTGTACACAGTCTAATACTCACTGCTGTAGACGGCCGCTGTACACAGTCTAATACTCACCGCTGTAGACGGCCCCTGTAGACAGTCTAATACTCACTGCTGTAGACGGCCGCTGTACACAGTCTAATACTCACAGCTGTACACAGTCTAATACTCACCGCTGTACACAGTCTAATACTCACTGCTGTAGACGGCCGCTGTACACAGTCTAATACTCACAGCTGTACACAGTCTAATACTCACTGCTGTAGACGGCCGCTGTACACAGTCTAATACTCACAGCTGTACACAGTCTAATACTCACTGCTGTAGACGGCCGCTGTACACAGTCTAATACTCACCACTGTAGACGGCCCCTGTACACAGTCTAATACTCACCGCTGTAGACGGCCGCTGTACACAGTCTAATACTCACTGCTGTAGACGGCCGCTGTACACAGTCTAATACTCACCGCTGTAGACGACCGCTGTACACAGTCTAATACTCACCACGGTAGACGGCCGCTGTACACAGTCTAATACTCACCACTGTAGACGGCCCCTGTACACAGTCTAATACTCACCGCTGTAGACGGCCGCTGTACACAGTCTAATACTCACCGCTGTAGACGGCCGCTGTACACAGTCTAATACTCACCACTGTAGACGACCGCTGTACACAGTCTAATACTCACCACGGTAGACGGCCCCTGTAGACAGTCTAATACTCACTGCTGTAGATGGCCGCTGTACACAGTCTAATACTCACCGCTGTACACAGTCTAATACTCACCGCTGTACACAGTCTAATACTCACTGCTGTAGACGGCCGCTGTACACAGTCTAATACTCACTGCTGTAGACGGCCGCTGTGCACAGTCTAATACTCACCGCTGTAGACGGCCGCTGTACACAGTCTAATACTCTCCGCTGTACACAGTCTAATACTCACCGCTGTAGATGGCCGCTGTACACAGTCTAATACTCACCACTGTAGACGACCACTGTACACAGTCTAATACTCACCGCTGTAGACGGCCCCTGTACACAGTCTCATACTCACTGCTGTAGACGGCCGCTGTACACAGTCTAATACTCACCGCTGTAGACGGCCCCTGTATACAGTCTAATACTCACCGCTGTACACAGTCTAATACTCACAGCTGTACACAGTCTAATACTCACCGCTGTACCCAGTCTAATACTCACAGCTGTACACCGTCTAATACTCACCGCTGTAGACAGTCTAATACTCACCGCTGTAGACAGTCTAATACTCACAGCTGTACACAGTCTAATACTCACCGCTGTACACAGTCTAATACTCACCGCTGTAGACAGTCTAATACTCACAGCTGTACACAGTCTAATACTCACCGCTGTACACAGTCTAATACTCACAGCTGTACACAGTCTAATACTCACCGCTGTACACAGTCTAATACTCACAGCTGTACACAGTCTAATACTCACCGCTGTAGACGGCCGCTGTACACAGTCTAATACTCACCGCTGTAGACGGCCGCTGTAGACAGTCTAATACTCACAGCTGTACACAGTCTAATACTCACCGCTGTAGACAGTCTAATACTCACCGCTGTAGACGGCCGCTGTACACAGTCTAATACTCACCGCTGTAGACGGCCGCTGTAGACAGTCTAATACTCACAGCTGTACACAGTCTAATACTCACCGCTGTAGACGGCCGCTGTAGACAGTCTAATACTCACAGCTGTACACAGTCTAATACTCACCGCTGTACACAGTCTAATACTCACAGCTGTACACAGTCTAATACTCACCGCTGTACACAGTCTAATACTCACCGCTGTAGACAGTCTAATACTCACAGCTGTACACAGTCTAATACTCACCGCTGTACACAGTCTAATACTCACAGCTGTACACAGTCTAATACTCACCGCTGTAGACGGCCGCTGTACACAGTCTAATACTCACCACTGTACACAGTCTAATACTCACCGCTGTACACAGTCTAATACTCACAGCTGTACACAGTCTAATACTCACAGCTGTACACAGTCTAATACTCACCGCTGTACACAGTCTAATACTCACAGCTGTACACAGTCTAATACTCACCGCTGTACACAGTCTAATACTCACCGCTGTACACAGTCTAATACTCACCGCTGTACACAGTCTAATACTCACCGCTGTAGACGGCGGAGTCCCGTTGCGGACCGGCACCACCAGCATCATTGCGCGCGTGATGGATACAAATACTCCTCATTTCGACCAGGAAATGTATTTAGTGAATGTGACGGAGAATTCCCTGACAGGAACGCCTGAAGACGCAGACGACGACCGATTGCACAGGTCGTCTATTTCTTCAGTATATACACCTCTGGGAAAACGCAAGAGACGTACGATTTACAGTCTAATACTCACAGCTGTACACAGTCTAATACTCACCGCTGTACACAGTCTAATACTCACCGCTGTAGACAGTCTAATACTCACAGCTGTACACAGTCTAATACTCACCGCTGTACACAGTCTAATACTCACAGCTGTACACAGTCTAATACTCACCGCTGTACACAGTCTAATACTCACAGCTGTACACAGTCTAATACTCACCGCTGTAGACGGCCGCTGTACACAGTCTAATACTCACAGCTGTACACAGTCTAATACTCACCGCTGTACACAGTCTAATACTCACAGCTGTACACAGTCTAATACTCACCGCTGTACACAGTCTAATACTCACAGCTGTACACAGTCTAATACTCACAGCTGTACACAGTCTAATACTCACCGCTGTACACAGTCTAATACCCTAACCTAATCTAAACCCCCTAACCCCTAACCCAGCACCGGTGAAGTTAAAGTCACAGGAGGAATCGATTATGAAGAAAACCAAGGACAAGGGCGCAGTTCAGCGCAATGTAAATGAACCGTATTGGTCATTGATATGAATGATACCTTTCCCACCATTAGTGTAGCATCATGTAAGAGCCCAATCAAAGAGAGCGTCCCCATGGACACTGTAATAGCTCTGATCAGTGTGAGTGATTGAGACGCTGGGGAGAACGGGAAAGTAGATTTCGATGTTAACTGACCTTTGCCCTTTTCACTGCAAGTGACCTCTGAAGGGTACTATGCGCTGCTGGTCTCCCAGCCATTGGATCGTGAGAAAGTTTCAGAGTATGACATCACTTTTACAGTCACGGACAGAGGCACGCCCTCTTTGTCTGACAATAAGATGCTCACATTGGAGCTTCTGGATGTGAATGACAACGTGCCCCTGTTCCCCAAGTCCTTCTACACCATCCATGTGATGGAGAACAACGCGCCAGGATCACTGCTGAGTTCTATAACTGCCTTTGATCCAGACCTGCACGAGAATCAGTACCTGGTTTATTTTATTGTAGAAAAGGAGATATGTAACACCTCAATATCAATGCTGTTTTCCATTAACCCAGAGGATGGTAACCTTTACGCACTGAAGACTTTTGACTATGAGAGAGAGAAAGAGTTCCTGTTCCACATCGAGGCC
Source organism: Ilyophis sp. 1 JC-2022 (assembly GCA_022702515.1). NCBI lineage: Eukaryota > Metazoa > Chordata > Actinopteri > Anguilliformes > Synaphobranchidae > Ilyophis > Ilyophis sp. 1 JC-2022. The sequence goes on from CM040401.1 coordinate 84,225,681, forward strand.
AGAGACTCGGGAGCTCCTCCCCGCAGCAGTGATGTCACTGTCCACATCATTATTCTGGATCAGAACGACAACACGCCGGTCATAGTCTCTCCCTGGCGCGCGCAAGGCTCTTTAGTGGAGGAAGTGATCCCCAGATCCACTGATAAAGGGTACCTCATCTCCAAAGTGATCGCCATTGACGCAGACTCTGTGCAGAACTCACGGATCACGTACCAGTTTCTACAGGTTACTGACGCCACCTTGTTCAGTCTGGACCAATACAACGGGGAAATCCGCACTATGAGAATGTTTAGTTATAGAGATCCACGTCACCAGAGGCTGGTTATCGTCGCCAAGGACAACGGAGATCAGGCACTTTCCGCCACAGTTACCATCAAGTTATCAACGGTGGAGCACGTGATTAAAGCGTTTTCTGAAACCACAGAATTTACTTTGGAATATGATATATTTTCAGACTTAAACCTGTATCTGCTGATCGGTTTGGGCTCTGTGTCGTTTCTCTTTTTGATCACTATATTGGTGATCGTCGTGCTGAAGTGTCAGAAACCCAAGCCCGCCAAAGCGACCCCTCCCTGCAGAAACAGCGTCATTAGCCAGAGGAACTCCACCATAGCGGACTCCACCCTGATCTCCAGCGATGCGTACTGGTACAGCTTGTTTCTAGCGGAGACGCGGAAAGGAAGGGTGGTGGTTAGACAGCCTGTCCCGAAGGGGGCGGGATACATGGTTTCCAGTTTACCCAGGAGCATCGGCCTGACAGAGACCAGCCAATCCACAGCTTCCACTCTGCAGGTAGGGAACTGACACACATCATTTTATTTTAATTTTAAACTGTCTCTTAATATCATTACTTTGTTTCAGTGTAATTTCAAATTAGTTTATGAAATGGATCAAGTTGGTATCAATCGACATACTCGTCAAACAAATGATACTCAATATCGGCACGTTGATACACTAGATACCTGTACCTGTACAACTAGATAAATGATGAGCCAAGTTGGGCTGAATGGCCAGTTCTTGTCGTTATGTATTAGTGTGTGCATGGAATAAAACCGTTGTGTGCCTATAAGTCTGTTTGATTTTAGAAAGGTAACATGCAGTGATCATATGGCATCAATTATGGCATTATGCAGAGTTATGGCTTATTTATGGTTGGATTTAATTGTGCTGGTTATCAGAAATCTAGACTTCTTTGGTCTGAACGAGTAGTTTAGACTCGCACTAAGGTAATAAAAACTGGACAGTGGCCGAATTAAAATGTATTTAAAATGTTACTTGCTTTGATCAACTTCGATTGATTTGAATATAAACAGCTTATTTCTGCCATGTACTTTATACAGATTAAAATGCATGCATTTAATTACAGCAGCTTTTCAGCCTGAAGACACAAAATCAGAGACCTTTGACCCCTGACTTCTGCCGTCTGAAATGTAAATGTTAGCATCACCACAAGACTAGACTGGAAGCTATAGTACATTAATATTAAGACCAGACTGGAAGCTATAGTACATTCATATTAAGACCAGACTGGAAGCTATAGTACATTCATATTAAGACCAGACTGGAAGCTATAGTACATTCATATTAAGACTAGACTGGAAGCTATAGTACATTCATATTAAGACTAGACTGGAAGCTATAGTGCATTCATATTAAGACCAGACTGGAAGCTATAGTACATTCATATTAAGACTAGACTGGAAGCTATAGTACATTCATATTAAGACCAGACTGGAAGCTATAGTACATTCATATTAAGACTAGACTGGTAGCTATAGTACATTCATATTAAGACCAGACTGGAAGCTATAGTACATTCATATTAAGACTAGACTGGAAGCTATAGTACATTCATATTAAGACCAGACTGGAAGCTATAGTACATTCATATTAAGACTAGACTGGTAGCTATAGTACATTCATATTAAGACTAGACTGGAAGCTATAGTACATTCATATTAAGACCAGACTGGAAGCTATAGTACATTCATATTAAGACCAGACTGGAAGCTATAGTACATTCATATTAAGACCAGACTGGAAGCTATAGTACATTCATATTAAGACTAGACTGGTAGCTATAGTACATTCATATTAAGACCAGACTGGAAGCTATAGTACATTCATATTAAGACCAGACTGGAAGCTATAGTACATTCATATTAAGACCAGACTGGAAGCTATAGTACATTCATATTAAGACTAGACTGGAAGCTATAGTACATTCATATTAAGACCAGACTGGAAGCTATAGTACATTCATATTAAGACTAGACTGGAAGCTATAGTACATTCATATTAAGACCAGACTGGAAGCTATAGTACATTCATATTAAGACCAGACTGGAAGCTATAGTACATTCATATTAAGACCAGACTGGAAGCTATAGTACATTCATATTAAGACCAGACTGGAAGCTATAGTACATTCATATTAAGACCAGACTGGAAGCTATAGTACATTCATATTAAGACTAGACTGGTAGCTATAGTACATTCATATTAAGACCAGACTGGAAGCTATAGTACATTCATATTAAGACCAAACTGGAAGCTATAGTACATTCATATTAAGACCAGACTGGAAGCTATAGTACATTCATATTAAGACTAGACTGGAAGCTATAGTACATTCATATTAAGACTAGACTGGTAGCTATAGTACATTCATATTAAGACCAGACTGGAAGCTATAGTACATTCATATTAAGACTAGACTGGAAGCTATAGTACATTCATATTAAGACCAGACTGGAAGCTATAGTACATTCATATTAAGACTAGACTGGAAGCTATAGTACATTCATATTAAGACTAGACTGGAAGCTATAGTACATTCATATTAAGACCAGACTGGAAGCTATAGTACATTCATATTAAGACCAGACTGGAAGCTATAGTACATTCATATTAAGACCAGACTGGAAGCTATAGTACATTCATATTAAGACCAGACTGGAAGCTATAGTACATTCATATTAAGACTAGACTGGTAGCTATAGTACATTCATATTAAGACTAGACTGGAAGCTATAGTACATTCATATTAAGACCAGACTGGAAGCTATAGTACATTCATATTAAGACTAGACTGGAAGCTATAGTACATTCATATTAAGACCAGACTGGAAGCTATAGTACATTCATATTAAGACTAGACTGGTAGCTATAGTACATTCATATTAAGACCAGACTGGAAGCTATAGTACATTCATATTAAGACCAGACTGGAAGCTATAGTACATTCATATTAAGACTAGACTGGTAGCTATAGTACATTCATATTAAGACTAGACTGGAAGCTATAGTACATTCATATTAAGACCAGACTGGAAGCTATAGTACATTCATATTAAGACTAGACTGGAAGCTATAGTACATTCATATTAAGACTAGACTGGTAGCTATAGTACATTCATATTAAGACCAGACTGGAAGTTATAGTACATTCATATTAAGACTAGACTGGAAGCTATAGTACATTCATATTAAGACCAGACTGGAAGCTATAGTACATTCATATTAAGACTAGACTGGTAGCTATAGTACATTCATATTAAGACTAGACTGGAAGCTATAGTACATTCATATTAAGACTAGACTGGTAGCTATAGTACATTCATATTAAGACCAGACTGGAAGCTATAGTACATTCATATTAAGACCAGACTGGAAGCTATAGTACATTCATATTAAGACCAGACTGGAAGCTATAGTACATTCATATTAAGACCAGACTGGAAGCTATAGTACATTCATATAAAGACTAGACTGGAAGCTATAGTACATTCATATTAAGACTAGACTGGAAGCTATAGTACATTCATATTAAGACTAGACTGGAAGCTATAGTACATTCATATTAAGACTAGACTGGAAGCTATAGTACATTCATATTAAGACTAGACTGGAAGCTATAGTACATTCATATTAAGACCAGACTGGAAGCTATAGTACATTCATATTAAGACTAGACTGGAAGCTATAGTACATTCATATTAAGACCAGACTGGAAGCTATAGTACATTCATATTAAGACCAGACTGGAAGCTATAGTACATTCATATTAAGACCAGACTGGAAGCTATAGTACATTCATATTAAGACCAGACTGGAAGCTATAGTACATTCATATTAAGACAAGACTGGAAGCTATAGTACATTCATATTAAGACTAGACTGGAAGCTATAGTACATTCATATTAAGACTAGACTGGAAGCTATAGTACATTCATATTAAGACTAGACTGGAAGCTATAGTACATTCATATTAAGACCAGACTGGAAGCTATAGTACATTCATATTAAGACCAGACTGGAAGCTATAGTACATTCATATTAAGACCAGACTGGAAGCTATAGTACATTCATATTAAGACCAGACTGGAAGCTATAGTACATTCATATTAAGACAAGACTGGAAGCTATAGTACATTCATATTAAGACTAGACTGGAAGCTATAGTACATTCATATTAAGACTAGACTGGTAGCTATAGTACATTCATATTAAGACCAGACTGGAAGCTATAGTACATTCATATTAAGACCAGACTGGTAGCTATAGTACATTCATATTAAGACCAGACTGGAAGCTATAGTACATTCATATTAAGACCAGACTGGAAGCTATAGTACATTCATATTAAGACCAGACTGGAAGCTATAGTACATTCATATTAAGACCAGACTGGTAGCTATAGTACATTCATATTAAGACCAGACTGGAAGCTATAGTACATTCATATTAAGACCAGACTGGAAGCTATAGTACATTCATATTAAGACCAGACTGGAAGCTATAGTACATTCATATTAAGACTAGACTGGAAGCTATAGTACATTAATATTAAGACCAGACTGGAAGCTATAGTACATTAATATTAAGATTAAGACTAGACTGGAAGCTATAGTACATTAATATTAAGACCAGACTGGAAGCTATAGTACATTAATATTAAGATTAAGACCAGACTGGAAGCTATAGTACATTCATATTAAGACTAGACTGGAAGCTATAGTACATTCATATTAAGACCAGACTGGAAGCTATAGTACATTCATATTAAGACTAGACTGGAAGCTATAGTACATTAATATTAAGACCAGACTGGAAGCTATAGTACATTCATATTAAGACTAGACTGGAAGCTATAGTACATTCATATTAAGACTAGACTGGAAGCTATAGTACATTCATATTAAGACTAGACTGGTAGCTATAGTACATTCATATTAAGACCAGACTGGAAGTTATAGTACATTCATATTAAGACTAGACTGGAAGCTATAGTACATTCATATTAAGACCAGACTGGAAGCTATAGTACATTCATATTAAGACTAGACTGGTAGCTATAGTACATTCATATTAAGACTAGACTGGAAGCTATAGTACATTCATATTAAGACTAGACTGGTAGCTATAGTACATTCATATTAAGACCAGACTGGAAGCTATAGTACATTCATATTAAGACCAGACTGGAAGCTATAGTACATTCATATTAAGACCAGACTGGAAGCTATAGTACATTCATATTAAGACCAGACTGGAAGCTATAGTACATTCATATTAAGACTAGACTGGAAGCTATAGTACATTCATATTAAGACTAGACTGGAAGCTATAGTACATTCATATTAAGACTAGACTGGAAGCTATAGTACATTCATATTAAGACTAGACTGGAAGCTATAGTACATTCATATTAAGACTAGACTGGAAGCTATAGTACATTCATATTAAGACCAGACTGGAAGCTATAGTACATTCATATTAAGACTAGACTGGAAGCTATAGTACATTCATATTAAGACCAGACTGGAAGCTATAGTACATTCATATTAAGACCAGACTGGAAGCTATAGTACATTCATATTAAGACCAGACTGGAAGCTATAGTACATTCATATTAAGACAAGACTGGAAGCTATAGTACATTCATATTAAGACTAGACTGGAAGCTATAGTACATTCATATTAAGACTAGACTGGAAGCTATAGTACATTCATATTAAGACTAGACTGGAAGCTATAGTACATTCATATTAAGACCAGACTGGAAGCTATAGTACATTCATATTAAGACCAGACTGGAAGCTATAGTACATTCATATTAAGACCAGACTGGAAGCTATAGTACATTCATATTAAGACCAGACTGGAAGCTATAGTACATTCATATTAAGACAAGACTGGAAGCTATAGTACATTCATATTAAGACTAGACTGGAAGCTATAGTACATTCATATTAAGACTAGACTGGTAGCTATAGTACATTCATATTAAGACCAGACTGGAAGCTATAGTACATTCATATTAAGACCAGACTGGTAGCTATAGTACATTCATATTAAGACCAGACTGGAAGCTATAGTACATTCATATTAAGACCAGACTGGAAGCTATAGTACATTCATATTAAGACCAGACTGGAAGCTATAGTACATTCATATTAAGACCAGACTGGTAGCTATAGTACATTCATATTAAGACCAGACTGGAAGCTATAGTACATTCATATTAAGACCAGACTGGAAGCTATAGTACATTCATATTAAGACCAGACTGGAAGCTATAGTACATTCATATTAAGACTAGACTGGAAGCTATAGTACATTAATATTAAGACCAGACTGGAAGCTATAGTACATTAATATTAAGATTAAGACTAGACTGGAAGCTATAGTACATTAATATTAAGACCAGACTGGAAGCTATAGTACATTAATATTAAGATTAAGACCAGACTGGAAGCTATAGTACATTCATATTAAGACTAGACTGGAAGCTATAGTACATTAATATTAAGACCAGACTGGAAGCTATAGTACATTCATATTAAGACTAGACTGGAAGCTATAGTACATTCATATTAAGACCAGACTGGAAGCTATAGCACCGTCACTGCATTTCAGCCATTGTGTTGACATGTTTTTCACACGCAGAGGGTCGCTGTTCACTGATGAATCCAACGCGCATGCTTGTGCAGCAAAGCCCGGTGTGTTCCAACGGGCCAGCTTTCGGCTCTCAACCTCAGCACCGGATATATATATACTGCTGATATCTATGATTTGCGCTCAAAAAGCCAGTTATCCCATTGGGCTTCATTCATCCAACATTTTTCCATTAATAGAATGATGTTAACTCTGTGCTTTATATTTATTTTAAAAATCACTTATAATTTTTCAGAAGTTATTTTTTTGGTTCTTACCACAGAGACAAAGATATGATTTTCTTTATATTATTTATTTTGGCCTATCTGCACCTTCCTCGTTGTACATGTGACTTGACTGGACACAATTGCGCATGTGAGATGAGAAACTTGTGTGTGTCTGTGCGTGTGTGTGTCTGTGCGTGTGTGTGTCTGTGCTTTTGTGTGTCTGTGCGTGTGTGTGTCTGTGCTTGTGTGTGTCTGTGCGTGTGTGTGTCTGTGCTTGTGTGTGTCTGTGCGTGTGTGTGTCTGTGCTTGTGTGTGTCTGTGCGTGTGTGTGTCTGTGCTTGTGTGTGTCTGTGCGTGTGTGTGTCTGTGCGTGTGTGTGTCTGTGCTTGTGTGTGTCTGTGCGTGTGTGTGTGTCTGTGCTTGTGTGTGTCTGTGCGTGTGTGTGTCTGTGCGTGTGTGTGTCTGTGCTTGTGTGTGTCTGTGCGTGTGTGTGTCTGTGCTTGTGTGTGTCTGTGCTTGTGTGTGTCTGTGCGTGTGTGTGTCTGTGCGTGTGTGTGTCTGTGCTTGTGTGTGTCTGTGCGTGTGTGTGTCTGTGCTTGTGTGTGTCTGTGCGTGTGTGTGTCTGTGCGTGTGTGTGTGTCTGTGCTTGTGTGTGTCTGTGCTTGTGTGTGTCTGTGCTTGTGTGTGTCTGTGCTTGCCCACCCAAAAACACAGGGATTCTATGGAAATTAATGGGAAATTATTAAACTTCCTAGTTCGGATGTGCTCCCCGTTGATTTCTATTGCATCGCTGTCTCTACATTATATTTACTCTAATATTGGTTTCTATTGCATCGCTGTCTCTACATTATATTTATTCTAATATTGGTTTCTATTGTACCATTACAGACATAAATGATAACGCGCTACACTTTCGAAGGGATAAAGACCAATTGGACATATCAGAATCAGCTGTTCCGGGAGAGAGGTTCTCCCTGACTAACGCCATAGACCCAGACGTACCGTTTGAGCGAAAGCGAACATTTTACTATCGGGACGGGATGGATCCAAGTTCGCTGATTTAATTCGGAAACAGGCTTTGGACCGAGAGGAGCAGGCTGTACGCAATCTAATACTCACAGCTGTAGACAGTCTAATACTCACCGCTGTAGATAGCCACTGTACACAGTCTAATACTCACCGCTGTACACAGTCTAATACTCACTGCTGTAGACGGCGGAGTCCCTTTGCGGACCGGCACCACCAGCATCATTGTGCGCGTGATGGATACAAATGCTCCTCAGTTCGACCAGGAAATGTATTTGGTGAATGTGACGGAGAATTCCCTGACAGGAACGCCTGAAGACGCAGACGACGACCGATTGCACAGGTCGTCTATTTCTTCAGTATATACACCTCTGGGAAAACGCAAGAGACGTACGATTTAAACCCCAGCACCGGTGAAATTCAAGTCATAGGAGGAATCGATTATGAAGAAAACAAAGTGTACGAAATTCACGTGGAGGCCAAGGGCGCAGTTCAGCGCAATGTAAATGAACCTTATTGGTCATTGATATGAATGATACCTTTACCACCATTAGTGTAGCATCATGTAAGAGCCCAATCAAAGAGAGCGTCCCCATGGACACTGTAATAGCTCTGATCAGTGTGAGTGATTGAGACGCTGGGGAGAACGGGAAAGTAGATTTCCATGTTAACTGACCTTTGCCCTTTTCACTGCAAGTGACCTCTGAAGGGTACTATGCGCTGCTGGTCTCCCAGCCATTGGATCGTGAGAAAGTTTCAGAGTATGACATCACTTTTACAGTCACGGACAGAGGCACGCCCCCTTTGTCTGACAATAAGATGCTCACATTGGAGCTTCTGGATGTGAATGACAACGTGCCCCTGTTCCCCAAGTCCTTCTACACCATCCATGTGATGGAGAACAACGCACCAGGATCACTGCTGAGTTCTATAACTGCCTTTGATCCAGACCTGCACGAGAATCAGTACCTGGTTTATTTTATTGTAGAAAAGGAGATATGTAACACTTCAATGTCAATGCTGTTTTCCATTAACCCAGAGGATGGTAATCTTTACGCACTAAAGACTTTTGACCATGAGAGAGAGAAAGAGTTCCTGTTCCACATCGAGGCCAGAGACTCGGGAGCTCCTCCCCTCAGTGATGTCACTGTCCACATCATTATTCTGGATCAGAACGACAACACGCCGGTCATAGTCTCTCCCTGGCGCGCGCAAGGCTCTTTAGTAGAGGAAGTGATCCCCAGATCCACTGATAAAGGGTACCTCATCTCCAAAGTGATCGCCATTGACGCAGACTCTGTGCAGAACTCACGGATCACGTACCAGTTTCTACAGGTTACTGACGCCACCTTGTTCAGTCTGGACCAATACAACGGGGAAATCCGCACTATGAGAATGTTTAGTTCACACAAGACTTTACGTTCTGTAGTGTTACTGGTTTTTCACTACTTTCCAAGCTTGTGAGTCTGTCTGACTCATATTGCCTCATTCCAAATTATTCACCTGTATCTGACTCTTGACTAACATTCCGAATTCTACACCTGACTGTGACTCCTGACCCACATTCCAAACTCCACAACTGTAAGGAAAGTTAGAAGGAAAGAAAAGCAGGTTTGTTGGAAACGTCGTCTGTTTCTGGATTAATATGCATTGTGCAGTTTACTTATTCACTGTGTGACACATTTTACATAATTTAATTCATTTAAAGCCCTAATTCCCTCATTCTCATCCGATATGCTTTTTCCGACAGTGCTGGGGATATTGTGTAATCAGTGCTGGGGATATTGTGTAATCATTGCAGCTCTCAGGCACATTGAAACTGCAGATGTGTTCGGCTAAGGTCCTTAAAACCTGCCAAAGAGGTTGTGATTTAATAAATATTTGAGACTCTTTTTATTATGATTGTATTCAGTTTGTTCGGCTGTGGAGAGTGTAAGACTGGAATTGAGATCCCAGGGCACCTGGACACACAACACCGGGGGTGGAAGCCTGTAAGGACTCTAGGACGTTATAAACCAGAACTTTGGTGCCATAAAGTCTGCTGGGACCATCTGGCGTGAAGTTTATGACGGTCAAAGAATGTCCTAGGATGTCATGACTTTGGAAGAAACGCTTGGACTGTCGTAAAGACAAGCACACAAACAGGGCCATAGTGCCCCCATATGGCGTTATCAGGGCAGGTCAAATCTATGTCCTTAAACATATTTTCACACACAACACAACATGGTATAGATTGCTTTTGTCCTCAAAAAGCTTAAAAAAGCTACATTGTACAGTATACACTGGAACTAGTCTGGGCACTGGAACATACATTATACACTCTTTCCAGAGAGATAATCATGTATTGTTGAGTTTTTGAGTTACATTAGCAAATACATCCAGTTAACGTACCTGAATTAACAGGGACAACTAGGGTGTAAATGTAATATTCTCAACAGGAATTCTGGTACCTTTGTGGCATTAATATCAATCACATCTGAAAAACTATAGAGATGGGGAATCTCATGGCAACACAAACTTAGACCTACTCATGTTTGATATCATTGTGATGGTCTCGGTGTGAGTGGTGCAATGGTCTACATGTCCTAAATGTGCAACATGGATGGAATGTATATTTCATAACACGTCATGTTGCTGTCACAGTACTATAACCGGGTCTAAATCCTGATTGATATGGGTTTAAAATGGAGAATTGGTCTAAAAATGTTCTTACCTGATCGTTTACCAGTTTCTCTAAAACTTTAGCTAGGCATGAAAGTTTAGAGATTGGTCGATAATTATTTAGCTCATTGAGCTGACCTCCTTTATGTAAGGGAAGGACGAAAGCTGTCTTCCAGAGATCAGGGATTGTATCTGATGCCACAGTCAGATTAAAAATGTGTGTTATGCTATTATATATTAATGGAGCTGCAAATAATAAAATTCTAGGCTCTAACTGATCCGCCCCGGTGGACTTTTTTGGATCGATTGAGCGAAGGGCTTTAAATACCTCAGTATTTGAAATCAGTTTTAAAGAAAAGGTCTGAGTGCTTAATTTATTTTCCCATGGTGTGCTAGAGTCAGACACTATGGAGGGATATCTGGCATTTTCAAATAAATAACCTGATGAAATAAAATGTTTATTAAATGCATCACAAATTTTCCTTCCGTCTGAGATATTGGTATCGCCTTGAACAATTTCATTTGGAAAGTTAGAGGTTAGACTGTGCGATAATGATTTAACCGTTTTCCAAAATTTAGCTGGGTTTCCTTGACTTTCGGACAATGCAGAGTCATAAAATGACGATTTGGCATTTCGAATAGTAGCAAGACACCTATTTCGAAGTTGACGAAAATATTGCCAATCAGAGGGTGATTTAGATGCTCGTGCTTTGCGCCAGGCAACATCTCTGTTACGTAGCATTTCAGCGATTTCGGAACAAAACCAGGGATTGTTCCTTTTTTTTACTCTGAATTTCTTAAAAGGTGCGAGGTTATCTAAAATAGAATTGAATATTTTCGCAAAATAATCCAAAGCCAGGTTTGGATCAGGGATTGCCGTGGTTAACCCAATATCACTGTGGTACAACTCTAACATAAATGCTTGTTCAGAGAAATGCTTAAAATTTATTTTGACGGTAAAACGAGCTTTAGCACCTTTTAATTTAGTGTCACGAATACACGCTATTGGGCAGTGGTCGCTGAAGTCGAGAGGAAAAACACCACTAGTTTTGTAATGATGCGGTCTATTGGTTAGAATAATGTCTAGGAGTGTGGCTTTTTCTGTATTTTTCGGATCAGGCCGAGTGGGGGAAGAGATAAGCTGCGTGAGATTTAATTCATCGCAGAGATTCTTTAGATGATCAGAAGCGTTTGTTAACCAATTTAGGTTCATGTCACCCATGATAAGAAGTTCCGCGTTTTCATAACTGGAAATCAAATCAAATAAAACATCTATCGCACCTACGGGTGCAGAAGGTGAGCGATAAAATCCAATAACCAGCAATTTACAATAATTACTCTTTCCCAGACTGACACTTAAAGCCAAGAGTTCGAATTTTTTTGGCTCGGATACAGAGTTGACAATAGAGGCAGAGAAACAATTTTTCACATACATAGCAACGCCTCCCCCCTTAGTAGGCCGATCACATCGGAAAACGTTAAAGTTATCAAGACTTATGTCGGCACTGTTTACCTTATTCGACAACCATGTTTCAGAAAACACAAAGATGTCAGGGTCAGTTTGTTGTGCCCAGACTTTAATATAGTCTAATTTTGAAACAATACTACGCACATTCATGTGAATAAAACCCATGCCCTTTCGCTGCATGAAGCCTTGTGTATTCAAACACATATCCTGAGGTTCACCCACATTTGTGCGTGAGAGACCTGTTTTAAAATCACTAGGTGTATTAGAGGTTATCTATGGTGATTGACATTATTTACTGTTGTATATACGGTGGTTGGTATTATTTAAAATTATTCTTACAGTGATGTATTTATCTTCTGCACTGAGCCAGTTGTATCTAATATAATTATCTGAGGTTTATTTGAAATGGAGACTGTCCCTCTGGATTCTGCCATGCGTTTGATGGTTTAAAAAGTAACTTTTCTTTTTTAGTTCATCACTTTATTGTAATCTAAGCTTTACTTTTAAATTTACGAAGACCAACTGCTTTTACATAAAAGGATTGAGCCAAAACGTAGTATCAAGATTTTTGTTGAAGAACTGATGCATTTGTTTTGCAATTGTAGATAATTCTGTTTTGTTTAATGATCTGCATAAGGTTTATTTGTGTCTGACTGGGAGCTGAAATTCTTTCCTGTTTTTCTCTTTGCAGTTCTCAAAATGAAGGATCTTTCACCCAGTAAAGAGGTAGAGTATTCTGGCTCACATGCGTCTCACATAAACGTGTCCTCTGTCTTGTTTTTGGGGATATTTATCTGTCCTGTTTGATAGAGTCTTTAGTTATGATCTCTGTGCACAGGGGTTTTAGTTATGATCTCTGTGCACAGGGGATTTAGTTATGATCTCTGTGCACAGGGGCTTTAGTTATGATCTCTGTGCACAGGGGCTTTAGTTATGATCTCTGTGTACAGGGGATTTAGTTATGATCTCTGTGCACAGGGTCGTTAGTTATGATCTCTGTGCACAGGTGCTTTAGTTATGATCTCTGTGCACAGGGGCTTTAGTTATGATCTCTGTGCACAGGAGCTTTAGTTATGATCTCTGTGCACAGGGGCTTTAGTTATGATCTTTGTGTACAGGGGTTTTAGTTATGATCTCTGTGCACAGGGGCTTTAGTTATGATCTCTGTGTACAGGGGCTTTAGTTATGATCTCTGTGCACAGGGGCTTTAGTTATGATCTCTGTGCACAGGGTCGTTAGTTATGATCTCTGTGCACAGGGGCTTTAGTTATGATCTCTGTGCACAGGGGATTTAGTTATGATCTCTGTGCACAGGGGCTTTAGTTATGATCTCTGTGCACAGGAGCTTTAGTTATGATCTCTGTGCACATGGGTTTTAGTTATGATCTCTGTGCACAGGGGTTTTAGTTATGATCTCTGTGTACAGGGGCTTTAGTTATGATCTCTGTGCACAGGGGCTTTAGTTATGATCTCTGTGCACATGGGTTTTAGTTATGATCTCTGTGCACAGGGGTTTTAGTTATGATCTCTGTGCACAGGGGCTTTAGTTATGATCTCTGTGCACAGGGGCTTTAGTTATGATCTCTGTGCACATGGGTTTTAGTTATGATCTCTGTGCACAGGGGCTTTAGTTATGATCTCTGTGCACAGGGGCTTTAGTTATGATCTCTGTGCACAGGAGCTTTAGTTATGATCTCTGTGCACATGGGTTTTAGTTATGATCTCTGTGCCCAGGGGTTTTAGTTATGATCTCTGTGCACAGGGGCTTTAGTTATGATCTCTGTGCACTTGCTGTGTTTCGTGAAAAGATTCTACGGACTTGAGTTATCAAGATTGCTGAGTGCCTGAATGTAACCTTCAGTCTTAATCACACATAAACACGGACTACTCACAGATATACACACTTGCACACACATGCATGCATTCACCCGCCGACGGACACATGGGTTTTTTTTTTTCCCCCCCCGGATCATATACCGTGCCTCCTAGAGACATGGTATATGATTAGTGTTTTTTGCCCGCTACACACCCACCCCCTGCC
>CM040401.1:84245042-84307542 GCA_022702515.1 Ilyophis sp. 1 JC-2022
AGGGGCCACATTGAGGCTCATTATAAATGCAGGGGCCACACTGAGCCTCATTTTAACACAGGGGCCACATTGAGGCTCATTATAAATGCAGGGGCCACACTGATGCTCATTATAAATTCAGGGGCCACACTGAACCTCATATAAACACGGGCCACACTGAGGCTCATTATAAACACAGGGGCCACATTGAGGCTCATATAAATGCAGGGGCCACACTGAGGCTCATATAAACACAGGGGCCACACTGAGGCTCATATAAACATGGGCCACACTGACGCTCATTATAAACGCAGGGGCCACACTGACGCTCATTATAAATGCAGGGGCCACACTGATGCTCATTATAAATGCAGGGCCCACACTGAGGCTCATTTTAACACGGGCCACATTGAGGCTCATATAAATGCAGGGGCCACACTGAGCCTCATCATAAATGCAGGGGCCACACTGAGGCTCATATAAACACAGGGGCCACATTGATGCTTATTATAAACACAGGGGCCACATTGAGGTTCTTTATGAAAGCAGGGGCCACACTGAGGCTCATTATAAATGCAGGGGCCACACTGAGGCTCATATAAACACGGGCCACACTGAGGCTCATTATAAACGCAGGGGCCACACTGATGCTCATTATAAATTCAGGGGCCACACTGAGCCTCATTATAAATGCAGGGGCCACACTGAGGCTCATATAAACACAGGGGCCACACTGAGGCTCATTATAAACGCAGGGGCCACACTGATGCTCATTATAAATTCAGGGGCCACACTGAGCCTCATTATAAATGCAGGGGTCATTCTCCAGACCCAACCAGGCTCTTCTGTTTGCACTGTGAAATAAGGCTTTACTGACTGTTTGAAGGGAAATGATCAGTCTTTTGTTTTTTGAATTTTTAATTTCAAACAATTAAGACTGTTTTAAAAGATTATTTAAATGTCCTAGTTTTTGATGTTTTCTATGTAATAATTGCCTTTGTGCAATGAAAGGCACCCTGGTAAAGTTTTAATATTTATGAGGTTTCTTTTATAAGATGTAGAAATTTATCTATAATAATTCATGGTGCTTTGAGTGTCCCAGATCAAGTGCTTTGTGTCAAGCAAGGGTGGGCAACTCCAGGCCTCACGGGCCGGTGTGTATGCATGTTTTTACTGCCACCAGTTACCACGGCTCAATCAACGAATTAGTCATGCACACAATCACCGATTCACTCGTAAAATTACAGAACGATAAAACGCTACAATACCCGCATACCGACACAAGAACATTCATCGGCTACTGTTCATATCGCAGATATGTAGATTAAAATATCAGATCATGTAAACGATTTGGCTAATTAAATAATTGTTAACTGGTGGCAGCAAAAACCTGCATACACACCGGCCCACGAAGCCTGGAGTTGCCCGCCCCTGGTGTAAAGTATGGCATCAGTGGTTTAACATATTTTTTTTTATAAAGTGTAAAATGATGTGTTTTTGCACAGCGCCCATGGTCCCCTGTCCCGCCACAGTGTGTGTGAGATACCGAAACAGTGGGTCCTCTCCCAGCTTTTGGGATCCACTTGTCTTTTTAGTGCAGGTAAAGCCTCTGATTGGAGTGACCCAGCACAGCTAAAACCTCTGATTGGAGTGACCCAGCGCAGGTAAATCCTCTGATTGGAGTGACCCAGCACAGGTTAATCCTCTGTTTGGAGTGACCCAGCGCAGGTAAAGCCTCTGATTGGAGTGACCCAGCACAGCTAAAACCTCTGATTGGAGTGACCCAGCGCAGGTAAATCCTCTGATTGGAGTGACCCAGCACAGGTTAATCCTCTGTTTGGAGTGACCCAGTGCAGGTAAAGCCTTTGATTGGAGTGACCCAGCGCAGGTTAATCCTCTGTTTGGAGTGACCCAGCGCAGGTAAAGCCTCTTATTGGAGTGACCCAGCGCAGGTTAATCCTCTGTTTGGAGTGACCCAGCGCAGGTAAAGCCTCTGATTGGAGTGACCCAGAGCAGGTTAATACTCTGATTGGAGTGACCCAGCGCATGTTCATTCTCTGATTGGAGTGACCCAGCGCAGGTAAATCCTCTGATTGGAGTGACCCAGCGCAGGTAAAGCCTCTGATTGGAATGACCCAGCGCAGGTAAAGCCTCTGATTGGAGTGACCCAGAGCAGGTTAATACTCTGATTGGAGTGACCCAGCGCATGTTCATTCTCTGATTGGAGTGACCCAGCGCAGGTAAATCCTCTGATTGGAATGACCCAGCGCAGGTAAAGCCTTTGATTGGAGTGACCCAGCGCAGGTAAAGCCTCTGATTGGAGTGACCCAGTGCAGGTAAAGCATCTGATTGGAATGACCCAGTGCAGGTAAAGCCTCTGATTGGAGTGACCCAGCGCAGGTAAATCCTCTGATTGGAATGACCCAGTGCAGGTAAAGCCTCTGATTGGAGTGACCCAGTGCAGGTAAAGCCTCTGATTGGAGTGACCCAGTGCAGGTAAAGCATCTGATTGGAATGACCCAGTGCAGGTAAAGCCTCTGATTGGAGTGACCCAGCGCAGGTAAATCCTCTGATTGGAATGACCCAGTGCAGGTAAAGCCTCTGATTGGAGTGACCCAGTGCAGGTAAAGCCTCTGATTGGAATGACCCAGCGCAGATTAATCCTAACAGCAGAAGAAGAATCCAGCCTCCCTGCTGCATCCCTGTCTCTCCGCCCACACCCTGCATTCGCTTGCAGTGTAACACAGAGAAACAAACTGCTCTGCTGTGTGTGCGTGTGCGTGTGTGTGTGCGCATGTTTGCGTGTGTGTGTGCAAGAGTTTGTCTAAATGTTCATTATTTATAATCTGGATTTTGTGTAGATCTGCCTTTCACTTTGTTTACACAATTTTTCAAATGTGGAAGCCCCGCCCCCAGCCAGACAGGAAGTGGTGCTCTCAGTAATGTTGTGCTTCCTGGTTATTGGGGGGATTGGTGTGGGATGCGATGGGGGGTGTTGTTCTTCCGGGAAGTGCTTTCTAAAGGTGTAATCATAATCCAGCGTTATTTTATTGCTCTTGTTACTGCTGGCTCATGCGCTGCTTGTACATATTAAAGCAAAAATAAACACATAAGCAGCATGTCTGCTGTGTGTGTGTGTGTGTCTGCTGTGTGTGTGTGTGTGTGTGAGTGTGTGTGTGTGTGAGTGTGTGTGTGTGTGTGTGCGTGCGTGCGTGCGTGCGTGTGTATATGTGTGCGTGTGTGTGTGTGTGTGTGTGTGAAAGTGTATGAGAATGTGTTTGAGCGTATGTGTGAGAGAATGTGCACGTGAAAGTGTGTGTGTGTGTGTGAAAGTGTATGAGAATGTGTTTGAGCGTATGTGTGAGAGAATGTGCACGTGAAAGTGTGTGTGTGCGCGTGTGCGCGTGTGAAAGTGTATGAGAATGTGTTTGAGCGTATGTGTGAGAGAATGTGCACGTGAAAGTGTGTGTCTGTGTATGTGCAAGTATATATGTGTGTGTGTGTGTATAACTGTACTTGTCCCTGTGAATAAGGTTGAAGGATATCCCATGTGAATTAGGGGTCAAAGGTTATTCTTGGAGGCTAATTCCAGGCTGCTAGGGACACTGCTCTCTAATGTGAGATGCACCAATCAATCCACAGCATTTCCTGAGGGAAGACTGGTGTCATTCTCCCTGAGGATGATCTCATTACAGAACCACCCGTTACCCCTGGCAACTGTTTCTATGACAACCAGCCACCTTCTCCAGAATTCCTGGGGGTGAATGCAGTGGTGAGAGATTCATAATTGCAGTCCAAAACCAATAATTTAGTGTGGTTGTGATTCACCAGGTCAGACTGCTTCTAATGTTTATAAGCATTAAACATACTGGTGCTACACAGACAAATGCTGAAAAATATTATTCAAGAAGGTTTATATAGTGCTGTGGAAAATAACCATCGTTTGAATCTGTCTGTGCTGCAGAAGAACTGGGAGGATTTTACATCTCATTTTACATAACTGCATCCATCTCTCTCTCTCCATCTCTCTCTGCCTCCCTCTCTCCATCTCTCCCCACTCTCTCTATTTCTCTCTTTTTCCATCTCTCCCTGCTCTCTCCCTTTCTCTCTCTCTCTCTCTTTCCACCTCTCTCTGCCTTTCATTCCCCTGACCTTTCCATGCCTCCCTCTCTCTCTCCATCTCTCCCCACTCTCTCCCTTTCTCTCTCTCTCTCTCTTTCCAACTCCATCTGCCTCTCATTCATGCTCTGTCCATGCCTCCCTCTCTCCATCTCTCCCCACTTTCTCCCTCTCTCTCTTTCTCTCCTTCTCACATCCTCTCATATTCTACCCTCTCTCTATATGTATTCATTTATATAACTTATTATGTAGACCAAATGATAAAAGTTAATCAGTTCATCAGAATAAATAATTACCTCTCTATCTGTTTCTATCTATTTTAGTGATAGTTAAATGCTTTCACAGCTGGTGTTTTTTTTTTTTTTTTTTTTTTTTGGGGGGGGGGGGGGGTTTGGGGGGTACCGTAAAATAACAGAGGGTGATGCCATTGTATGTTGCGTATTGATAACAGATTGTAAAGGACATAGAACAGCCACATATTGCAGCAGTTACATGTTTAAATAGCTCAACGGAAATTCGAAAAATGCCGGATGTCCTCTGCTGCCCGCGCTCCTACACCATCCCTGCGCCATTTTCTTCCATTCTGTCCTCTCGCTCTTTGTCTCGATCCACACTCCCTCCACGCGCTCTCTCTTTCTTTCTCTCTCTCTCTCTCTCTCGCTTTCTTTCTCTCTCGCTCTCTCTCTCTCTTTTTCTTTCTCTTTTTCGTCAATGAAAGGTCGCGGTACTTCAGCAACACAGACAGCGACCTGCATCTTTCTGCTCCGTTGCCAGGGAAACGTGCTGCAGGCAGCGCGAGTGCAGCACAGATCACGCTGAAATAACGCAGTCCGCAGAAACGCACCCGCTCATCGCTGATCATCCTCACTTATACAAAATACCTGAACATTGTTATGAAATACTGAATCAAATTTTTTTATATTTGTCTCAAAACGTTCATTGTCATCGTCTTACAATATTTGCAAACACCGAAGAAAAAGCGTCAACAACATTTTTATTGTAAAGCTTTGCTATCGAAATACGTATACATGTATTTTATTAATTAATATATAATACGCTCATATACCCAGGTGTAATACCGCATATAGTAGTCGGCTATAGTATATAGACACATTTCCATTCACACCAGAAGTTGTAAAATGTCTTTCTTCTGTCAGCATGCTCGCCGTTTCAATCACTCTCCAATGAGCTTGCGATTTTTTGTTTTAACACAGTGCTGAAGACCAAGCCAGTCTGCCAACTGGGGGCTTGGCACGAATGAAACGGTTTAAAAATAGGAGAGGTTTGGAAGAACAAGAAAAGTGCCCGCAAGCGGCTCCCAGATGGTGACGTCACAGACACTCGCTCTTGGTCTCCAGCGTCTCACATCCCTTTTTCCTGCCAGTCTGCGCATGTGTGCGATCTAACCGTTAGTCTCCACTGTGTGAACTCCCGTCACGCAGCGGTTCTATGTGCTTAAATAAGATGAGCGCATGGCGCAGTTCAGCTCACAGACACGTGCTGGCACGCATGAAACAAAAAGAGAAAAGCGAGAGGAGAGTGTAGGCTGCACATGCGCATGATAAAAGTGTTTCCCCCGCAGTGGCCACAAGGTGTCAGTGTTCACCAGTGTAATGGACAGACCTATGTCGCACATTTACGTTGTTGACGCTATTTTTCGTGTAGTCAATATAAATGTAAATACACCTGAGATTTACCCTGGATTTACCCTTTAACTCACTTAGGCGGCTGGTCACACAACCAACAATGAAGTGCTTGTTTAGAGTGAAACCCCACCTTTGCATCAACTTTACCACGAAGTACAGTTTAATATAGTAAAGCCTATATTACACATTTTTCAAGATGGACGTCTTAATCACACACAGAAATTATAAAAATGCAATAGATACGTTTTTGCACAAAAGCAAACGTTTCAATGAAATGCAAAGGCGTGAGAAAAATATGATTGATTGATATGACTTCAGTGAAATAAATGCAGAGCTGAATCGGAGGTATTATTGATTGATATGACATCAGTTACATAAATGCAGAGCTGAATCGGAGGTATTATTGATTGATATGACTTCAGTTACATAAATGCAGAGCAGAATCGGAGGTATTATTGATTGATATTATTGATTGATATGACTTCAGTTACATAAATGCAGAGCAGAATCGGAGGTATTATTGATTGATATTATTGATTGATATGACTTCAGTTACATAAATGCAGAGCAGAATCGGAGGTATTATTGATTGATATTATTGATTGATATGACTTCAGTTACATAAATGCAGAGCAGAATCGGAGGTATTATTGATTGATATGACTTCAGTTACATAAATGCAGAGCAGAATCGGAGGTATTATTGATTGATATTATTGATTGATATGACTTCAGTTACATAAATGCAGAGCAGAATCGGAGGTATTTCCTAATAGGAGGAATAACAATAACGCACTGTGTAGAATTACAAGTAACAATATTCACAGAGACGAGCTGCTTTTAGACAGAACACGCGGAGAGTGGCTCTGCGCGCTCTCGAAACTATTTGACAAGAAGTGATAGTTTATTCAGTGAATTGTATCATACATTATTTTTATAAATGTAATATTAAAATATATGATATTAACAAATGATTTAAGATGACGGTGTTGATCCTGAAGATGCAATAATGGTGGTATGGAGGCTAAGTAGATAGCTAAATCGTTTATCTTTGAAAAGTTCAGTGGTCAGACTAAAACAAAGTCGACCTGCTGTTCTCCAGAAGAGGCCCCATGAAACATCTTATAAAGCATATCTAGCATCTTGGATTTCAATCACTAATCTTGGGTCCACTTTATGTTTCTTTTAACATGCTCATTTGTTTTTTTATGGGTGGATGCTTCTCTGTTGGCTGTGATTGTTTTATAGTTTTATGTTTGCATAAGTGACATTACATTTCGTGCATTATTGATGTTAGGCTACTCGCTGGTGTGGGAATGTTGTAAGACAGGTCTCGCACTGCTGCTCATATAATAGAATAATGCATTCATGTTCTATTTTATTGTAACCTAGGCTTAGTCGCTCTGGACAACGACGTTTTGTAAATAAACGTGATGGTACCGAATATAATATGATGTATATTTTAAAATTAATTAGAAATGTTCAATGTACTCGGAAATGGCGCCAGAATAGTCGCAAATCCAGAAGATGGCGGTATAATCAAAGAAAACTTGTATGCACGTGAGCAACACATTTCCCACAGTCCCGCGAGCGCCTGACAAAGAGCGACGGCAGAGAAGCGTGATGGTCGCGGTGAAGGAAGGAGGAAAAGGCTACACATTAAGGTCCGTGGCTGAAAATGTTCCATAGGCTTCCGTTTGTTTTGATTGTGTTACCTGTGAATGATTAACGTAGACATTTGTTCTTAGAAAACCATAAAATAGCACTGGATTGGATTTACTGAAATGGATTTCGGTTATCACAAACCCGGACTAGAGTATCGGCGGACATGTCTCCATTTTGCGGTTCTGTTGTTTCTGTGGAACACGACCTCTGCTCAGATCCGCTACTCTATACAGGAGGAATTAAAAATCGGGACTATTATTGGGAATATTGCGAAAGATTTGGGGATTGATAAAGGAACACTCGCTGACCGGAATCTCCGCATTGTGACGGGAACAAAACAGGATCTTTTCCAGGTAAATGAGAGAGACGGCGCTTTGTTTGTGAATCAGAGAATAGACCGAGAAGAGCTTTGCGGTAAAAGCGCTCCGTGTTATGTGAATCTCAAAGCTGTGATAGAAAACCCGCTAGAGATGCATCACGTTACAGTGGAGATAGTGGATGTGAATGACCATTCTCCCAGTTTCCCCAGTAAAGAGAACCGCCTGGAAATCTCCGAGTCCGCTATGCCGGGAGCGCGCTTCCAGCTGGAGGGCGCAGGAGACCCGGACGTGGGTGTAAACGGTCTGCGTTTCTATAAACTGAGCCAAAATGACCACTTCCGTTTGGAAATAGAAGATCTAAATGAAAATATTCAAATGCCTTTCTTAATATTGCAGAAATCCCTTGACAGGGAAACGGCTCCATCACACAGTTTGCAGGTGACTGCGTTAGACGGAGGGAACCCACACAGATCAGACACTCTCAACATCACCGTCATTGCTCTAGATATAAATGACAACGCGCCTGTATGTAAAAAACAGAAATATACAGTAATCTTAAGAGAAAACGCTCCAATTGGAACTTTTGTGGTAAAAGTGAACGCGTCAGATTTGGATGCTGGTGCCAATGGAGAAGTAACTTACGCTTTTGGGAATAAATTTAGCAGCCACGCGCCGGAATTATTTGATTTAGACTCAAAAAGTGGAGAAATTAAAGTGAAAGGTATTGTCGACTTCGAGGATGAGAAAATTTATGAAATTAATATACAAGTTTCTGATAAAGGACAAGTTCCGCTCTCCACGCACTGTAACGTGTTTGTGAAAGTTCAGGACATGAACGATAACCAGCCGGAGATTGACGTCACCTCTCTGTCCAGTAGGATTCGCGAGGACGCGCCTCCTGGTACTGTGGTCGCGCTAATGGGCGTGACCGACCTGGACTCAGGTGTGAACGGACAGGTAGTTTGTACTTTAGATGAAGACCTGCCGTTTGATCTGAAACCTTCCTCTGAGGGAAACTTCTATTCATTAGTGACCAAGAGTCCCTTAGACAGAGAGTCAGTGTCTCAGTATGATATAACCGTCACCGCAAAGGATCTTGGGAACCCATCATTATCTTCTACTAAAACAATACGAGTGGAGATATCAGATATTAATGATAACAGTCCTGTATTCTCCCAGAGCCCATACACTTTATACTTGGTCGAAAACAATGTGCCTGGCGCGTCCATGTTCACCGTGAGCGCGTCTGACGCGGATGAGGGAGAAAACGCCCTGGTTTCCTATTCACTGGGGCGCGTGAGGGCAGGACACAGTGTGACATCTTTCCTAAATATTAATCCAGAAAATGGGAACATTTACGCACTAAAAAGCTTTGATTTTGAGACTCTGAAAACCTTTCAGTTCCAAGTGGTCGCTAAAGACTCCGGAACACCGTCGCTAAGCAGCAACGTCACAGTGAATGTCTTCATTCTGGATCAGAACGACAACGCTCCAGTGATCTTGTCTCCGGTCAGCGCTAACGGTTCCGCTGAAGCTGTGGAGATTCCCCGCAATGTGAACGCAGGTCATTCGGTGGCTAAAGTGCGGGCCTTTGACGCTGATATAGGATACAACGCCTGGCTATCGTTCTCACTGCAGCACGCTACAGACGCTAGTCTGTTTGGTTTGGAGCGCTATACCGGGCAGATCAGGACGCTTCGCTCATTCACGGAAACAGACGAGGCGGAGCATAAACTGGTCATAGTGATAAAAGACAATGGGAACGTTTCACTGTCAGCTACAGCGACTGTGATTATTAAGGCCGTGGAGCCCAAAGAGGCGTTTGCAGCTTCTGATACTAAAAGCGCGGTACAAACCGAGGAAGAGAACAATGTGACTTTTTATTTGATAATCACACTGAGCTCCGTTTCAGCGCTTTTCCTGCTCAGTATTATCGGGTTGATCGTGATGCATTACATTACATTACATTACATTATAGACATTTAGCAGACGCTCTTATCCAGAGCGACGTACATAGTGCATTTTCAAACTAGGAACAAGAACGTTATAGAAACAACCCTAAAAAGGCTAATATGAATCTAAGTATTAGGCGCAGTCAGTATGATTGGGGTTTTTTTTTTTTTTTTTTTTTTTTTTTTTTTTTTTTTTTTTTTTTTTTTTTGGGGGGGAATTACACAACATTAATAACAATAGTCACAGGGAGGTAGGGAGGGGAGGAGAGAGGTGCAGCTTGAAGAGGTGAGTCTTCAATCTGCGCTTGAAGGCGGTCAGACTTTCTGCTGTTCTGACCTCCACGGGGAGCTCATTCCACCACCGTGGGGCCAGGACAGACAGACATCGAGACCGGGTGCTAGCATGAAGAGGGGGGGGTACCAGTCGTCCTGAGGAGGCGGAGCGCAGGGATCTGGCAGGTGTGTAAGGTCTGATTAGTTTTTGGAGGTATGGGGGGGCAGATCCTCGGACTGCCTGGAAGGCGAGCACCAATGTTTTGAATTTGATGCGAGCCATCACCGGTAGCCAGTGGAGGTCGATGAGCAGGGGGGTGACATGGGAGTGTCGGGGGAGGTTGAAGACCAGGCGCGCTGCTGCGTTCTGGATAAGCTGAAGGGGTCTAATGGCCGATGCTGGCAGGCCAGCCAGGAGAGAGTTGCAATAGTCCAGGCGGGACAGCACCATTGCTTGGACCAGGAGCTGGGTTGAGTGGGTGGTGAGGAAGGGGCGGATTCTCCTGATGTTGTACAGGAAGAACCTGCATGCCCGGGTTACTGCTGCGATGTTCTCGGAGAGGGACAGCCTGTTGTCCATCACGACTCCAAGGTTCCTGGCACAGGGCGTTGGGGTCAGTGGAGTGTCCCCTAGGGAAATAGAGAGATTGAGAGGAGGAGAGGTTAGAGCAGGAATGTAGATGAGCTCAGTCTTGCCAGGATTGAGCTTGAGATGGTGGTTGTCCATCCAGCTCTGGATGTCTCTCAGGCAAGCGGAGACGCGGGCTGGTACCTGAGTGTCAGAGGGTGGGAAGGAGAGAAAGAGTTGAGTATCGTCAGCATAGCAGTGGTAAGAAAGACCATGAGCAGTGATAACAGGGCCAAGGGACTTGGTGTAGATGGAGAAAAGGAGGGGACCAAGGACAGAGCCCTGGGGGACTCCTGTGGTAAGGGGACGGGCTGCCGATACTTTACCAGCCCAGGCAACCTGGGAGGAGCGTTCCGAGAGGTAGGACTCAATCCAGGCCAGGGCCGAGCCGCCGATCCCCGCTGCAGACAGGGACGACAGGAGGATGGAGTGATCTACGGTGTCGAAGGCGGCAGAGAGGTCTAGAAGTATTAGCACAGAGGAGAGGGAGGTTGCCCGAGCTGCATGAAGCATCTCGCTGACGGAGAGGAGTGCGGTCTCCGTTGAGTGGCCAGGTTTGAAGCCGGACTGGAGGGGGTCTAGCAGGTTGTTCTGGGTGAGGAAAGACGACAGTTGGTTAGAAACAGCACGTTCGATAGTTTTGGAAAGAAAAGAAAGCAGGGATACCGGTCTGTAGTTTTGGATGTTGGAGGGGTCCAGTGTGGGTTTTTTCAGGATCGGGGTGATGTGGGCTCTTTTGAAGGATGAGGGGAAACAGCCAGAGGTCAGGGAGGAGTTCACCAGGGAGGTCACAAACGGGAGGATATCTGGGGTGATTGCCTGGAGGAGAGATGAAGGGATAGGGTCGAGGGCACAAGTAGTGGGGCGATGGGAGAGTAGGAGATGGGACACATCAGTCTGAGAAAGGGGAGAAAAGGTGGAGAAGCAGGGGGGGGACACAGAAGGGGTAGAGAGAGAAAGAGAGTGGGAAACAGTGTCTGTGGGGGGAGGGGGAGTGGGGCTGAAGGAGCTGCGGATGTCTGCGATCTTCTCATCGAAGGAATCTGCGAAGTTGTCAGCAGTGAACGAGGAGTGAGGAGGAGGAGGGGGTTTGCTGAGGAGGGAGGAGAAGATAGAAAACAATTGACGGGGGTTAGAACTGTGTTTGCAAATTTTTGTGTGATAGTAGGATACCTTGGCGGCGGTGACTGCCGTAGAGAACGCCGCTAGGAGAGTCTGGTAGGAAGAGAGGTCTGATGCGTCTCTGGATTTTCTCCAAAGCTCCTGACTATTCCCCCAAATATTCCCGGGACTCCATTTACGCAGACACGAGCGGGAACGGAACCCTGTGTCACAGCATCCAGTACCGATCCGGAGACAAGCGCTACATGCTGGTTGGGCCCAGAATGAGTATCGGTTCTGCTATCGTTCCGGGCAGTCATGCGAACACTTTGGTCCTTGCGGACAGCCGAAGGCGGTCAGCGTTAGAGGTGAGTGTTTTGTATTTAAGCCTTCTTTCACTAAATAATACAAAATATTATTCAAAATGCAATCGCCCCGGCAGTAATTCGAACACACTTGTATCCCAATGACGTCAGCATTGCACTGATTTGAATATTATGACGTCACTGACGTAGAAAGGTTTGTGCTTTCCTCTTTCTGTTGTGTGTGCATACACTGAATTATCTGTTTTCCAGCTCAATTGCGTCTTTTTGTTGTTGTTTCATTTGAACGAATTTAAAAACATTGTATTACTGATTATAAGCGCAGTTAGATTGCAGTTTTCTGGCTGCTGTCCTTGGTCCTGAACTGTGTGTAATCGTGCTGCTCTTGCCAAGGTTGCAGATTGTCTGAATCATTGAAAAGTGCTAAACTCTTTTAATAGCCAGATCCGGTCTTTGCCTTGTTTGGATTTTTATACTTGTGTTTTTATAGCTGCAGGCGACTACATTTACATTTCAGAATGTAGCAGATGCCCCTATCTGGAGCGACTTAATAAATGCTGTACAGTCTACTGTTCACTTCACACTGTACAGATTCGAATATATAGTTGTGTCATATTACTTTAAGTATAGTTGAGAAATTGTGCGTTTTTAAATGAATGAATGAGCCTGATCACTTTGATGGTGCCAGATCACATGAGCAGAACTTCAGGAGTGGAAAGAACCTGTAAAAATAAGCACTGAAGAGGCAGTAACAACTTTGTAACCATAATATTTTAATAAAAGGTAAACTCAATGTTTCAATAAAATTTCCTCCAAATTTGGTCTAATTTTGAGAGATGCTGTCTTGTTTTGTTTATCTAATTAAGAAATGAGTACCTCTTCCACATCATGACGGTCACTCAGTACCTCTTCCACATCATGACGGTCACTGAGTACCTCTTCCACATCATGGCGGTCACTCAGTACCTCTTCCACATCATGACGGTCACTGTTTTGACAGCGTTCATAGTAAGAAAATACTCTATATTAAAAAGGGCTACTAGCTATTTACCCCGCAGATTCCCTCATTCCTGCTGATCTGAGTTGCTCGTAGAACACGTATCATTGATAGGTATCATAAACGGACTCTGAAGTCGGAGTAGGTTGCGCAGCAATAACTCAGGTGGCATTCGAACCTTCAGCCCTGTTTATAAAGCCTGTATTATAACCACTAGTTTCTGCCTCTGGCTTCGAAAGCTGTGGCGGAATATTTTGCTGATCTTAATTTGATGTCACATTTTAAAGTGTCAGTACAGAGATAGTGTAGTTGTCGGTAAAGCGGCGATTGTTTTCCAGAAGATTAAATGGTCATTAAAGTTGATGATTGTTATTATCAACGTCATTTAATAAAATCCTCGGGAGACAAACCGTCACTTTTTGCTCAAACCCACGGCTCTTCCGTCGGTGCGCACGGGGGCAGTGTTGTTACAGTAATTGCTGTAAACTCAGGGGCCGCGAATAGCTCTCTCCTTTGTGAGCAGCTCGTGCGGTAAACCTCGGCAGAATCGCGTCTGGATGGGGAGGCAGCGCGCGAGAACTCACGCAGGGGCGCGAGCAGAATTCTGTCCAAGGGATAAATGGCTGGCTACGTTTCCTTATCCGAAGACGAACATAGATATTTGGATTCATATTAATTAATAGCATTTCTGCTGTAATAATTGAAGAGGCTTCATCATGTGGATCGAATGTCGCAAAGAAAGGAGCGGGTGTCGGCGGACATGTCTCCATTTTGCGATTATCTTGTGGCTGTGGAACACGACCTCTGCTCAGATGCGCTACTCTATACAGGAGGAATTAAAAATCGGGACTATTATTGGGAATATCGCGAAAGATTTGGGGATTGATAGAGCAACACTCGCTGACCGGAATCTCCGCATTGTGACGGGAACAAAACAGGATCTTTTCCAGGTAAATGAGAGAGACGGCGCTTTGTTTGTGAATCAGAGAATAGACAGAGAGGAGCTTTGCGGTAAAAGCGCTCCGTGTTATGTGAATCTCAAAGCTGTGATAGAAAACCCGCTAGAGATGCACCACGTTACAGTGGAGATAGTGGATGTGAATGACCATTCTCCTACTTTTCCTGACCGTGAATATCGCTTGGAAATTCCGGAGTCGACGATGACAGGGGCGCGCTTTCAGATTGAGGGCGCGCACGATCCAGATACAGGGGTAAATGCACTCCGTCTGTATAAACTCAACCAGAACGAATAT
The DNA here is from genome assembly GCA_022702515.1 of Ilyophis sp. 1 JC-2022. Lineage (NCBI taxonomy): Eukaryota > Metazoa > Chordata > Actinopteri > Anguilliformes > Synaphobranchidae > Ilyophis > Ilyophis sp. 1 JC-2022. The sequence goes on from CM040401.1 coordinate 84,259,298, forward strand.
TTTCATGTGGAGGTCGAAGATTTAGTCAGAGAGGGTAAAATTCCCTTTTTAATTTTACAAAAGCCGTTAGATAGAGAGGTTACTCCACGATTCAATATGATTTTAACAGGAATTGATGGCGGAAGCCCGCCGAAATCTGGGTCTGTAAACGTCTCAGTTATTGTTTTGGATGCTAATGATAACGCGCCCGTGTGTGGCCAGCAAAAATATACAGTATCAGTGAAAGAAAACGCTTCCGTCGGGACGTTTCTGCTGCGTGTCCAAGCGTTAGATTTGGATGAAGGAGTCAATGGTGAAGTAGAATATTCATTTCGAAGTAAATTTAAGAGCAAGATCTCAGAGCTTTTTGAGCTGAACAATAAAACCGGAGAGATAAAAGTTAAAGGATCGATTGATTTTGAAGAAAATGACATTTACGATCTAAAGGTACAAGTTACAGACAAGGGAACATTGCCACTGACCACTCACTGTAACGTGTTTGTGAAAGTTGAGGACTTGAACGATAACAAGCCGGAGATTGACGTCACCTCTCTGTCCAGTAGGCTTCGCGAGGACGCGCCTCCTGGTACTGTGGTCGCGCTGATGGGCGTGACCGACCTGGACTCAGGTGTGAACGGACAGGTAGTTTGTACTTTAGATGAAGACCTGCCGTTTGATCTGAAACCTTCCTCTGAGGGAAACTTCTATTCATTAGTGACCAAGAGTCCCTTAGACAGAGAGTCCGTGTCTCAGTATGATATAACCATCACCGCAAAGGATCTCGGGAACCCGTCATTATCTTCTACTAAAACAATACGAGTGGAGATATCAGATATTAACGATAACAGTCCTGTATTCTCCCAGAGCCCATACACTTTATACTTGGTCGAAAACAATGTGCCTGGCGCGTCCATGTTCACCGTGAGCGCGTCTGACGCGGATGAGGGAGAAAACGCCCTGGTTTCCTATTCACTGGGGCGCCTGAGCGCAGGACACAGTGTGACATCATTTTTAAATATTAACCCAGAAAATGGGAACATTTACGCGCTAAAAAGCTTTGACTTTGAGACTCTGAAAACTTTTCAGTTCCAAGTGGTCGCTAAAGACTCCGGAACACCGTCGCTAAGCAGCAACGTCACAGTGAATGTCTTCATTCTGGATCAGAACGACAACGCTCCAGTGATCTTGTCTCCGGTCAGCGCTAACGGTTCCGCTGAAGCTGTGGAGATTCCCCGCAATGTGAACGCAGGTCATTCGGTGGCTAAAGTGCGGGCCTTTGACGCTGATATAGGATACAACGCCTGGCTATCGTTCTCACTGCAGCACGCTACAGACGCTAGTCTGTTTGGTTTGGAGCGCTATACCGGGCAGATCAGGACGCTTCGCTCATTCACGGAAACAGACGAGGCGGAGCATAAACTGGTCATAGTGGTAAAAGACAATGGGAACGTTTCACTGTCAGCTACAGCGACTGTGATTATTAAGGCCGTGGAGCCCAAAGAGGCGTTTGCAGTTTCTGATACTAAAAGCGCGGTACAAACCGAGGAAGAGAACAATGTGACTTTTTATTTGATAATCACACTGAGCTCCGTTTCAGCGCTTTTCCTGCTCAGTATTATCGGGTTGATCGTGATGCAGTGCTCCAAAGCTCCTGACTATTCCCCCAAATATTCCCGGGACTCCATTTACGCAGACACGAGCGGGAACGGAACCCTGTGTCACAGCATCCAGTACCGATCCGGAGACAAGCGCTACATGCTGGTTGGGCCCAGAATGAGTATCGGTTCTGCTATCGTTCCGGGCAGTCATGCGAACACTCTTATGGTGCCAGATCACAGGAAGAGAGCTTCAGGAGAGGTAAGAAACTGAAATAATTTTCTGAAGAGGTCGTTGTTTACGTGCAGTGAGAATGTGACGCTTTATAGCACTTATCTTTTCACGAACGGTTTAATTGATATGTTTTAATGGTATATTCTGAAACATTGTTTTTAGTTTTTGTCTGTAGAAACCAGTGGTACATTTTACTTCACACCCTGTTGAATAATATGTTCACTCGTCACGCATTTTGTAGATGTGCTCTTCCGATTTTATTACGAAATGTACATCTCTTCTTTCACATTTTCAGAGTTCTGCACGTTATTTTCTGGCAACCTTCACATTAAGCACACACTCTATATTAAAGGGCATTACCTACTTAATTTGCTCCGCAGGTTCTCTGACTCCTACAGATTCGAGTAGCTCATACGACACACAGGCTGCCGTTTATTTTGAGCTCACTTTTTGCACTGACTTTAGGTTGCGCAGCATCAACTCACGTGGCAGTTCTAACCTTTGGCCTTGTTTTAAATAATTAACTGTAACCACTAGAATCTGCCACCAGCTGCACATTCATTTCTGGGTTTCGTTGCAAATGTTCTTATTTTTTGACATTTTAACATGTCTCACTCAGATGAAACAGCTGACTCTAAAACGGCAATTGTTTCAAATAATATTCAAATGACCGAAGAAAAATGCGCTTGCATTTTTATTAGTGTTATTTTGTAAAATATCTGACGGAAGGTGTAACTATTTTTTTCTCAAACTCACGGCTCGTCCGTCGGTGCGCACGGGGGCGGTGTTGTTACAGTAATTGCTGTAAACTCAGGGGCCATGAATAGCTCTCTCCTTTGTGAGCAGCTCGTGCGGTAAACCTCGGCAGAATCGCGTCTGGATGGGGAGGCAGAGCACGAGAACTCACGCTGGGGCGCGAGCAGAATTCAGTCCAAGGGATAAATGGCTGGCTGCGTCTCCTTATCCGAATACGAACATAGATATTTGGATTCATATTAATTGATAGCATTTCTGCTGTGATAATTGAGAAGGCTTCATCATGTGGATCGAATGTTGCAAAGAAAGGAGCGGGTGTCGGCGGACATGTCTCCATTTTGCGGTTCTGTTGTTGCTGTGGAACACGACCTCTGCTCAGATCCGCTACTCCATACAGGAGGAATTAAAAATCGGGACTGTTGTTGGGAATATTGCGAAAGATTTGGGGATTGATAAAGGAACACTCGCTGACCGGAATCTCCGCATTGTGACGGGAACAAAACAGGATCTTTTCCAGGTAAATGAGAGAGACGGCGCTTTGTTTGTGAATCAGAGAATAGACCGAGAGGAGCTTTGCGGTAAAAGCGCTCCGTGTTATGTGAATCTCAAAGCTGTGATAGAAAACCCGTTAGAGATGCACCACGTTACAGTGGAGATAGTGGATGTGAATGACCATTCTCCCAGTTTCCCCAGTAAGGAGAGCCGCCTGGAAATATCCGAGTCCGTCATTCCGGGAGCGCGCTTCCAGCTGGAGGGCGCACGAGACCCGGACGTGGGTGTAAATGGTCTGCGTTTCTATAAACTGAGCCAAAATGACCACTTCCGTTTGGAGGTGACGGATCGAAATCAAAATACTAAGATCCCTTTCTTAATATTACAGAAATCTCTTGATAGGGAAACGGCTCCATCACACAGTTTGCAGTTGACTGCGTTAGACGGAGGGAACCCACACAGATCAGACACTCTCAACATCACCGTCATTGTACTGGATGTAAATGACAACGCGCCTGTATGTAATAGTGAGTATAACGTAAAAGTGCAGGAAAACGCTCCGATTGGTACTTTTGTGGTAAAAGTGAACGCGTCAGATTTGGATGCTGGTGCCAATGGAGAAGTAACTTACGCTTTTGGGAATAAATTTAGCAGTCACGCGCCGGAATTATTTGATTTAGACTCAAAAAGTGGAGACATTAAAGTGAAAGGTATTGTCGACTTCGAGGATGAGAAAATTTATGAAATTAATATAGAAGCTTCTGATAGGGGACACGCTCCGCTCTCCACGCACTGTAACGTGTTTGTGAAAGTTGAGGACTTGAACGATAACAAGCCGGAGATTGACGTCACCTCTCTGTCCAGTAGGCTTCGCGAGGACGCGCCTCCTGGTACTGTGGTCGCGCTGATGGGCGTGACCGACCTGGACTCAGGTGTGAACGGACAGGTAGTTTGTACTTTAGATGGAGACCTGCCGTTTGATCTGAAACCTTCCTCTGAGGGAAACTTCTATTCATTAGTGACCAAGAGTCCCTTAGACAGAGAGTCCGTGTCTCAGTATGATATTACCGTCACCGCAAAGGATCTCGGGAACCCGTCATTATCTTCTACTAAAACAATACGAGTGGAGATATCAGATATTAACGATAACAGTCCTGTATTCTCCCAGAGCCCATACACCTTATACTTGGTCGAAAACAATGTGCCTGGTGCGTCCATGTTCACCGTGAGCGCGTCTGACGCGGATGAGGGAGAAAACGCCCTGGTTTCTTATTCTCTGGGGCGCGTGAGCGCAGGACACAGTGTGACATCTTTCCTCAATATTAATCCAGAAAATGGGAACATTTACGCGCTAAAAAGCTTTGACTTTGAGACTCTGAAAACCTTTCAGTTCCAAGTGGTCGCTAAAGACTCCGGAACACCGTCGCTAAGCAGCAACGTCACAGTGAATGTCTTCATTCTGGATCAGAACGACAACGCTCCAGTGATCTTGTCTCCGGTCAGCGCTAACGGTTCCGCTGAAGCTGTGGAGATTCCCCGCAATGTGAACGCAGGTCATTCGGTGGCTAAAGTGCGGGCCTTTGACGCTGATATAGGATACAACGCCTGGCTATCGTTCTCACTGCAGCACGCTACAGACGCTAGTCTGTTTGGTTTGGAGCGCTATACCGGGCAGATCAGGACGCTTCGCTCATTCACGGAAACAGACGAGGCGGAGCATAAACTGGTCATAGTGATAAAAGACAATGGGAACGTTTCACTGTCAGCTACAGCGACTGTGATTATTAAGGCCGTGGAGCCCAAAGAGGCGTTTGCAGTTTCTGATACTAAAAGCGCGGTACAAACCGAGGAAGAGAACAATGTGACTTTTTATTTGATAATCACACTGAGCTCCGTTTCAGCGCTTTTCCTGCTCAGTATTATCGGGTTGATCGTGATGCAGTGCTCCAAAGCTCCTGACTATTCCCCCAAATATTCCCGGGACTCCATTTACGCAGACACGAGCGGGAACGGAACCCTGTGTCACAGCATCCAGTACCGATCCGGAGACAAGCGCTACATGCTGGTTGGGCCCAGAATGAGTATCGGTTCAGCTATCGTTCCGGGCAGTCATGCGAACACTCTTATGGTGCCAGATCACAGGAAGAGAGCTTCAGGAGAGGTAAGAAACTGAAATCATTTTCTGAAGAGGTCGTTGTTTACGTGCAGTGAGAATGTGACGCTTTATAGCACTTATCTTTTCACGAACGGTTTAATTGATATGTTTTAATGGTATATTCTGAAACATTGTTTTTAGTTTTTGTCTGTAGAAACCAGTGGTACATTTTACTTCACACCCTGTTGAATAATATGTTCACTCGTCACGCATTTTGTAGATGTGCTCTTCCGATTTTATTACGAAATGTACATCTCTTCTTTCACATTTTCAGAGTTCTGCACGTTATTTTCTGGCAACCTTCACATTAAGCACACACTCTATATTAAAGGGCATTACCTACTTAATTTGCTCCGCAGGTTCTCTGACTCCTACAGATTCGAGTAGCTCATACGACACACAGGCTGCCGTTTATTTTGAGCTCACTTTTTGCACTGACTTTAGGTTGCGCAGCATCAACTCACGTGGCAGTTCTAACCTTTGGCCTTGTTTTAAATAATTAACTGTAACCACTAGAATCTGCCACCAGCTGCACATTCATTTCTGGGTTTCGTTGCAAATTTTCTTATTTTTTGACATTTTTAAATCTCTCACTCAGATGAAACAGCTGACTCTAATACGGCAATTGTTTCAAATAATATTCAAATGACCGAAGAAAAATGCGCTTGCATTTTTATTAGTGTTATTTTGTAAAATATCTGACGGAAGGTGTAACTATTTTTTTCTCAAACTCACGGCTCGTCCGTCGGTGCGCACGGGGGCGGTGTTGTTACAGTAATTGCTGTAAACTCAGGGGCCATGAATAGCTCTCTCCTTTGTGAGCAGCTCGTGCGGTAAACCTCGGCAGAATCGCGTTTGGATGGGGAGGCAGAGCACGAGAACTCACGCTGGGGCGCGAGCAGAATTCAGTCCAAGGGATAAATGGCTGGCTGCGTCTCCTTATCCGAATACGAACATAGATATTTGGATTCATATTAATTGATAGCATTTCTGCTGTGATAATTGAGAAGGCTTCATCATGTGGATCGAATGTCGCAAAGAAAGGAGCGGGTGTCGGCGGACATGTCTCCATTTTGCGGTTCTGTTGTTGCTGTGGAACACGACCTCTGCTCAGATCCGCTACTCCATACAGGAGGAATTAAAAATCGGGACTGTTGTTGGGAATATTGCGAAAGATTTGGGGATTGATAAAGGAACACTCGCTGACCGGAATCTCCGCATTGTGACGGGAACAAAACAGGATCTTTTCCAGGTAAATGAGAGAGACGGCGCTTTGTTTGTGAATCAGAGAATAGACCGAGAGGAGCTTTGCGGTAAAAGCGCTCCGTGTTATGTGAATCTCAAAGCTGTGATAGAAAACCCGTTAGAGATGCACCACGTTACAGTGGAGATAGTGGATGTGAATGACCATTCTCCCAGTTTCCCCAGTAAGGAGAGCCGCCTGGAAATATCCGAGTCCGTCATTCCGGGAGCGCGCTTCCAGCTGGAGGGCGCACGAGACCCGGACGTGGGTGTAAATGGTCTGCGTTTCTATAAACTGAGCCAAAATGACCACTTCCGTTTGGAGGTGACGGATCGAAATCAAAATACTAAGATCCCTTTCTTAATATTACAGAAATCTCTTGATAGGGAAACGGCTCCATCACACAGTTTGCAGTTGACTGCGTTAGACGGAGGGAACCCACACAGATCAGACACTCTCAACATCACCGTCATTGTACTGGATGTAAATGACAACGCGCCTGTATGTAATAGTGAGTATAACGTAAAAGTGCAGGAAAACGCTCCGATTGGTACTTTTGTGGTAAAAGTGAACGCGTCAGATTTGGATGCTGGTGCCAATGGAGAAGTAACTTACGCTTTTGGGAATAAATTTAGCAGTCACGCGCCGGAATTATTTGATTTAGACTCAAAAAGTGGAGACATTAAAGTGAAAGGTATTGTCGACTTCGAGGATGAGAAAATTTATGAAATTAATATAGAAGCTTCTGATAGGGGACACGCTCCGCTCTCCACGCACTGTAACGTGTTTGTGAAAGTTGAGGACTTGAACGATAACAAGCCGGAGATTGACGTCACCTCTCTGTCCAGTAGGCTTCGCGAGGACGCGCCTCCTGGTACTGTGGTCGCGCTGATGGGCGTGACCGACCTGGACTCAGGTGTGAACGGACAGGTAGTTTGTACTTTAGATGGAGACCTGCCGTTTGATCTGAAACCTTCCTCTGAGGGAAACTTCTATTCATTAGTGACCAAGAGTCCCTTAGACAGAGAGTCCGTGTCTCAGTATGATATTACCGTCACCGCAAAGGATCTCGGGAACCCGTCATTATCTTCTACTAAAACAATACGAGTGGAGATATCAGATATTAACGATAACAGTCCTGTATTCTCCCAGAGCCCATACACCTTATACTTGGTCGAAAACAATGTGCCTGGTGCGTCCATGTTCACCGTGAGCGCGTCTGACGCGGATGAGGGAGAAAACGCCCTGGTTTCTTATTCTCTGGGGCGCGTGAGCGCAGGACACAGTGTGACATCTTTCCTCAATATTAATCCAGAAAATGGGAACATTTACGCGCTAAAAAGCTTTGACTTTGAGACTCTGAAAACCTTTCAGTTCCAAGTGGTCGCTAAAGACTCCGGAACACCGTCGCTAAGCAGCAACGTCACAGTGAATGTCTTCATTCTGGATCAGAACGACAACGCTCCAGTGATCTTGTCTCCGGTCAGCGCTAACGGTTCCGCTGAAGCTGTGGAGATTCCCCGCAATGTGAACGCAGGTCATTCGGTGGCTAAAGTGCGGGCCTTTGACGCTGATATAGGATACAACGCCTGGCTATCGTTCTCACTGCAGCACGCTACAGACGCTAGTCTGTTTGGTTTGGAGCGCTATACCGGGCAGATCAGGACGCTTCGCTCATTCACGGAAACAGACGAGGCGGAGCATAAACTGGTCATAGTGATAAAAGACAATGGGAACGTTTCACTGTCAGCTACAGCGACTGTGATTATTAAGGCCGTGGAGCCCAAAGAGGCGTTTGCAGCTTCTGATACTAAAAGCGCGGTACAAACCGAGGAAGAGAACAATGTGACTTTTTATTTGATAATCACACTGAGCTCCGTTTCAGCGCTTTTCCTGCTCAGTATTATCGGGTTGATCGTGATGCAGTGCTCCAAAGCTCCTGACTATTCCCCCAAATATTCCCGGGACTCCATTTACGCAGACACGAGCGGGAACGGAACCCTGTGTCACAGCATCCAGTACCGATCCGGAGACAAGCGCTACATGCTGGTTGGGCCCAGAATGAGTATCGGTTCTGCTATCGTTCCGGGCAGTCATGCGAACACTCTTATGGTGCCAGATCACAGGAAGAGAGCTTCAGGAGAGGTAAGAAACTGAAATCATTTTCTGAAGAGGTCGTTGTTTACGTGCAGTGAGAATGTGACGCTTTATAGCACTTATCTTTTCACGAACGGTTTAATTGATATGTTTTAATGGTATATTCTGAAACATTGTTTTTAGTTTTTGTCTGTAGAAACCAGTGGTACATTTTACTTCACACCCTGTTGAATAATATGTTCACTCGTCACGCATTTTGTAGATGTGCTCTTCCGATTTTATTACGAAATGTACATCTCTTCTTTCACATTTTCAGAGTTCTGCACGTTATTTTCTGGCAACCTTCACATTAAGCACACACTCTATATTAAAGGGCATTACCTACTTAATTTGCTCCGCAGGTTCTCTGACTCCTACAGATTCGAGTAGCTCATACGACACACAGGCTGCCGTTTATTTTGAGCTCACTTTTTGCACTGACTTTAGGTTGCGCAGCATCAACTCACGTGGCAGTTCTAACCTTTGGCCTTGTTTTAAATAATTAACTGTAACCACTAGAATATGCCACCAGCTGCACATTCTTTTCTGGGTTTCGTTGCAAATTTTCTTATTTTTTGACATTTTTAAATCTCTCACTCAGATGAAACAGCTGACTCTAATACGGCAATTGTTTCAAATAATATTCAAATGACCGAAGAAAAATGCGCTTGCATTTTTATTTGTGTTATTTTGTCAAATATCTGATGGAAGGTGTAACTATTCTTTGCTCAAACTCACGGCTCACCGTCGGTGCGCACGGGGGCGGTGTTGTTACAGTAATTGCTGTAAACTCAGGGGCCGTGAATAGCTCTCTCCTTTGTGAGCAGCTCGTGCGGTAAACCTCGGCAGAATCGCGTCTGGATTTGGAGACTGCGCGCGAGAACCTACGCAGGGGCGCGAGCAGAATTCTGTCCAAGGGATAAATGGCTGGCTGCGTCTCCTTATCCGAAGACGAACATAGATATTTGGATTCATATTAATTGATAGCATTTCTGCTGTAATAATTGAGAAGGCTTCGTCATGTGGATCGAATGTCACAAAGAAAGGAACGGGTTTCGGCGGACATGTCTCCATTTTGCGAGTATCTTGTTGCTGTGGAATACGACCTCTGCCCAGATCCGCTACTCCATACAGGAGGAATTAAAAATCGGGACTATTATTGGGAATATTGCGAACGATTTGGGGATTGATAAAGGAACACTCGCTGACCGGAATCTCCGCATTGTGACGGGAACAAAACAGGATCTTTTCCAGGTAAATGAGAAAGACGGCGCTTTGTTTGTGAATCAGAGAATAGACCGAGAGGAGCTTTGCGGTAAAAGCGCTCCGTGTCATGTGAATCTCAAAGCTGTGATAGAAAACCCGTTAGAGATGCACCACGTTACAGTGGAGATAGTGGATGTGAATGACCATTCTCCCAGTTTCCCCAGTAAAGAGTACCGCCTGGAAATCACGGAGTCCGCGATTCCGGGAGCGCGCTTCCAGCTGGAGGGCGCACGAGACCCGGATGTTGGTCCGAATGCGCTGCGTTTTTATAAACTGAGCACAAATGACTATTTTCAGCTAGAAATGGAGGAAATGAGGGACGATATAAAAGTGCCAATCTTGGTGCTACACAAACCGCTGGACAGAGAGCGTCACTCAGTGCATGCTTTTGTTGTTACTGCAGTCGATGGCGGTAAACCACAGAGATCAGGTGAACTTAATGTCACAGTAACGGTTTTAGACGTCAATGACAATGCACCTGTATTTAATCAGCAAAAGTATACAGTCAGTCTTTTGGAAAATATGGCTCCAGGCACTCTCTTAATAACGGTGAATGCCACGGATCGCGATGAGGGTTTTAACGGAGAGATTGTTTACTCGTTCGGGAAACAATTCGGAAGTAAAGCTTCTGATCTGTTTGACTTGGACTCTCAAACAGGAGAAATTACAATTAAAGGTCTCATTAATTTTGAGGAAGAACAGTTTTATGAAATTAATATTCAAGCTTCTGATAGGGGACAAGTTCCACAGTCTACCCACTGTAACGTGTTTGTGAAAGTTGAGGACGTGAACGATAACAAGCCGGAGATTGACGTCACCTCTCTGTCCAGTAGGCTTCGCGAGGACTCGCCTCCTGGTACTGTGGTCGCGCTGATGGGCGTGACTGACCTGGACTCAGGTGTGAACGGACAGGTAGTTTGTACTTTAGATGAAGACCTGCCGTTTGATCTGAAACCTTCCTCTGAGGGAAACTTCTATTCATTAGTGACCAAGAGTCCCTTAGACAGAGAGTCCGTGTCTCAGTATGATATAACCATCACCGCAAAGGATCTCGGGAACCCGTCATTATCTTCTACTAAAACAATACGAGTGGAGATATCAGATATTAATGATAACAGTCCTGTATTCTCCCAGAGCCCATACACCTTATACTTGGTCGAAAACAATGTGCCTGGCGCGTCCATGTTCACCGTGAGCGCGTCTGACACGGATGAGGGAGAAAACGCCCTGGTTTCCTATTCACTGGGGCGCGTGAGCGCAGGACACAGTGTGACATCATTTTTAAATATTAACCCAGAAAATGGGAACATTTACGCGCTGAAAAGCTTTGACTTTGAGACTCTGAAAACCTTTCAGTTCCAAGTGGTCGCTAAAGACTCCGGAACACCGTCGCTAAGCAGCAACGTCACAGTGAATGTCTTCATTCTGGATCAGAACGACAACGCTCCAGTGATCTTGTCTCCGGTCAGCGCTAACGGTTCCGCTGAAGCTGTGGAGATTCCCCGCAATGTGAACGCAGGTCATTCGGTGGCTAAAGTGCGGGCCTTTGACGCTGATATTGGATACAACGCCTGGCTATCATTCTCACTGCAGCACGCTACAGACGCTAGTCTGTTTGGTTTGGAGCGCTATACCGGGCAGATCAGGACGCTTCGCTCAATCACGGAAACAGACGAGGCGGAGCATAAACTGGTCATAGTGATAAAAGACAATGGGAACGTTTCACTGTCAGCTACAGCGACTGTGATTATTAAGGCCGTGGAGCCCAAAGAGGCGTTTGCGGCTTCTGATACTAAAAGCGCGGTACAAACCGAGGAAGAGAACAATGTGACTTTTTATTTGATAATCACACTGAGCTCCGTTTCAGCGCTTTTCCTGCTCAGTATTATCGGGTTGATCGTGATGCAGTGCTCCAAAGCTCCTGACTATTCCCCCAAATATTCCCGGGACTCCATTTACGCAGACACGAGCGGAAACGGAACCCTGTGTCACAGCATCCAGTACCGATCCGGAGACAAGCGCTACATGCTGGTTGGGCCCAGAATGAGTATCGGTTCTGCTATCGTTCCGGGCAGTCATGCGAACACTTTGGTCCTTGCTGACAGCCGAAGGCGGTCAGCTTTAGAGGTGAGTGTTTTGTATTTAAGCCTTCTTTCAGTAAATAATACAAAGTATTATTCAAAATGAAATCGCCCCGGCAGTAATGCGAACACACTTGTATCCCAATGACGTCAGCATTGCACTGATTTGAATATTATGACGTCACTGACGTAGAAAAGTAGACGTTGTGCTTTCCTTTCTATTGTGTGTGCATACACTGAATTATCTGTTTTCCAGCTCAATTGCTTCTTTTTGTTGTTGTTTCATTTGAACGAATTTAAAAACATTGTATTACTGATTATAAGCGCAGTTAGATTGCAGTTTTCTGGCTGCTGTCCTTGGTCCTGAACTGTGTGTAATCGTGCTGCTCTTGCCAAGGCTGCAGATTGTCTGAATCATTGAAAAGTGCTAAACTCTTTTAATAGCCAGATCCGGTCTTTGCCTTGTTTGGATTTTTATATTTGTGTTTTTATAGCTGCAGGCGACTACATTTATATTTCAGAATGTAGCAGATGCCCCTATCTGGAGCGACTTAATAAATGCTGTACAGTCTACTGTTCACTTCACACTGTACAGATTAGAATATATAGTTGTGTCATATTACTTTCAGTATAGTTGAGAAATTGTGCGTTTTTAAATGAATGAATGAGCCTGATCACTTTGATGGTGCCAGATCACATGAGTAGAACTTCAGGAGTGGAAAGAACCTGTAAAAATAAGCACTGAAGGGGCAGTAACAACGTTATAACCATAATATTTTAATCAAAGGTAAACTCAATGTTTCAATAAAATTTCCTCCAAATTTGGTCTAATTTTGAGAGATGCTGTCTTGTTTTGTTTATCTAATTAAGAAATTAGTACCTCTTCCACATCATGACGGTCACTCAGTACCTCTTCCACATCATGACGGTCACTCAGTACCTCTTCCACATCATGACGGTCACTCAGTACCTCTTCCACATCATGACGGTCACTCAGTACCTCTTCCACATCATGACGGTCACTCAGTACCTCTTCCACATCATGACGGTCACTGAGTACCTCTTCCACATCATGACGGTCACTCAGTACCTCTTCCACATCATGACGGTCACTCAGTACCTCTTTCACATCATGACGGTCACTCAGTACCTCTTCCACATCATGACGGTCACTGAGTACCTCTTCCACATCATGACGGTCACTCAGTACCTCTTCCACATCATGACGGTCACTGAGTATCTCTTCCACATCATGGCGGTCACTCAGTACCTCTTCCACATCATGACGGTCACTGAGTACCTCTTCCACATCATGGCGGTCACTCAGTACCTCTTCCACATCATGACGGTCACTGTTTTGGCAGCATTCATAGTAAGACAATACTCTATATTAAAAAAGGGCTACTAGCTATTTACCCCACAGAGTCCCTCATTCCTGCTGATCCGAGTTGCTCGTAGAACACGTATCATTGATAGGTATCATAAACAGACTCTGAAGTCGGAGTAGGTTGCGCAGCAATAACTCAGGTGGCATTTGAACCTTCAACCCTGTTTATAAAGCCTGTATTATAACCACTAGTTTATGCCTCTGGCTTCGAAAGCTGTGGCGGAATATTTTGCTGATCTTAATTTGATGTCACATTTTAAAGTGTCAGTACAGAGATAGTGTAGTTGGCGGTAAAGCGGTGATTGTTTTCCAGAAGATTAAATGGTCATTAAAGTTGATGATTGTTATTATCAACGTCATTTAATAAAATCCTCGGGAGACAAAACGTCACTTTTTGCCCAAACCGGTGGCTCGTCCGTTGGTGCACACGGGGGCGGTGTTGTTACAGTAATTGCTGTAAACTCAGGGGCCATGAATAGCTCTCTCTTTGTGAGCAGCTCGTGCGGTAAACCTCGGCAGAATCGCGTCTGGATGGGAGGCAGCGCGCGAGAACTCACGCTGGGGCGCGAGCAGAATTCAGTCCAAGGGATAAATGGTTGGCTGCGTTTCCTTATCCAAAGACGAACATAGATATTTGGATTCATATTAATTGATAGCATTTCTGCTGTAATAATTGAAGAGGCTTCATCATGTGGATCGAATGTCGCAAAGAAAGGAGCGGGTGTCGGCGGACATGTCTCCATTTAGCGAGTATCTTGTTGCTGTGGAACACGACCTCTGCTCAGATCCGCTACTCCATACAGGAGGAATTAAAAATCGGCACTATTATTGGGAATATCGCGAAAGATTTGGGGATTGAAAGAGCAACACTCGCTGACCGGAATCTCCGCATTGTGACGGGAACAAAACAGGATCTTTTCCAGGTAAATGAGAGAGACGGCGCTTTGTTTGTGAATCAGAGAATAGACAGAGAGGAGCTTTGCGGTAAAAGCGCTCCGTGTTATGTGAATCTCAAAGCTGTGATAGAAAACCCGCTAGAGATGCACCACGTTACAGTGGAGATAGTGGATGTGAATGACCATTCTCCCAGTTTTCCCAGTAAGGAGAGCCGCCTGGAAATATCCGAGTCCGCCATTCCGGGAGCGCGCTTCCAGTTGGAGGGCGCACGAGACCCGGATGTTGGTCCGAATGCGCTGCGTTTTTATAAACTGAGCACAAATGACTATTTTCAGCTAGAAATTGAGGAAATGAGGGACGATATAAAAGTGCCAATCTTGGTGCTACACAAACCGCTGGACAGAGAGCGTCACTCAGTGCATGCTTTTGTTGTTACTGCAGTCGATGGCGGTAAACCACAGAGATCAGGTGAACTTAATGTCACAGTAACGGTTTTAGACGTCAATGACAATGCACCTGTATTTAATCAGCAAAAGTATACAGTCAGTCTTTTGGAAAATATGGCTCCAGGCACTCTCTTAATAACGGTGAATGCCACGGATCGCGATGAGGGTTTAAACGGAGAGATTGTTTACTCGTTCGGGAAACAATTCGGAAGTAAAGCCTCTGATCTGTTTGACTTGGACTCTCAAACAGGAGAAATTAAAGTGAAAAGTCTCGTTGATTTTGAGGAGAAACAGTTTTATGAAATTAATATACAAGCTTCTGATAGAGGACCAGTTCCGCTGTCCACGCACTGTAACGTGTTTGTGAAAGTTGAGGACTTGAACGATAACAAGCCGGAGATTGACGTCACTTCTCTGTCCAGTAGGATTCGCGAGGACGCGCCTCCTGGTACTGTGGTCGCGCTGATGGGCGTGACCGACCTGGACTCAGGTGTGAACGGACAGGTAGTTTGTACTTTAGATGAAGACCTGCCGTTTGATCTGAAACCTTCCTCTGAGGGAAACTTCTATTCATTAGTGACCAAGAGTCCCTTAGACAGAGAGTCCGTGTCTCAGTATGATATAACCGTCACCGCAAAGGATCTCGGGAACCCGTCATTATCTTCTACTAAAACAATACGAGTGGAGATATCAGATATTAACGATAACAGTCCTGTATTCTCCCAGAGCCCATACACCTTATACTTGGTCGAAAACAATGTGCCTGGCGCGTCCATGTTTACCGTGAGCGCGTCTGACGCGGATGAGGGAGAAAACGCCCTGGTTTCCTATTCACTGGGGCGCGTGAGCGCAGGACACAGTGTGACATCTTTCCTAAATATTAATCCAGAAAATGGGAACATTTACGCGCTAAAAAGCTTTGACTTTGAGACTCTGAAAACCTTTCAGTTCCAAGTGGTCGCTAAAGACTCCGGAACACCGTCGCTAAGCAGCAACGTCACAGTGAATGTCTTCATTCTGGATCAGAACGACAACGCTCCAGTGATCTTGTCTCCGGTCAGCGCTAACGGTTCCGCTGAAGATGTGGAGATTCCCCGCAATGTGAACGCAGGTCATTCGGTGGCTAAAGTGCGGGCCTTTGACGCTGATATAGGATACAACGCCTGGCTATCGTTCTCACTGCAGCACGCTACAGACGCTAGTCTGTTTGGTTTGGAGCGCTATACCGGGCAGATCAGGACGCTTCGCTCATTCACGGAAACAGACGAGGCGGAGCATAAACTGGTCATAGTGGTAAAAGACAATGGGAACGTTTCACTGTCAGCTACAGCGACTGTGATTATTAAGGCCGTGGAGCCCAAAGAGGCGTTTGCAGTTTCTGATACTAAAAGCGCGGTACAAACCGAGGAAGAGAACAATGTGACTTTTTATTTGATAATCACACTGAGCTCCGTTTCAGCGCTTTTCCTGCTCAGTATTATCGGGTTGATCGTGATGCAGTGCTCCAAAGCTCCTGACTATTCCCCCAAATATTCCCGGGACTCCATTTACGCAGACACGAGCGGGAACGGAACCCTGTGTCACAGCATCCAGTACCGATCCGGAGACAAGCGCTACATGCTGGTTGGGCCCAGAATGAGTATCGGTTCTGCTATCGTTCCGGGCAGTCATGCGAACACTCTTATGGTGCCAGATCACAGGAAGAGAGCTTCAGGAGAGGTAAGAAACTGAAATCATTTTCTGAAGAGGTCGTTGTTTACGTGCAGTGAGAATGTGACGCTTTATAGAAATTATCTTTTCACCAGCGGTTTAATTGATATGTTTTAATGGTATATTCTGAAACATTGTTTTTAGTTTTTGTCTGTAGAAACCAGTGGTACATTTTACTTCACACCCTGTTGAATAATATGTTCACTCGTCACGCATTTTGTAGATGTGCTCTTCCGATTTTATTACGAAATGTACATCTCTTCTTTCACATTTTCAGAGTTCTGCACGTTATTTTCTGGCAACCTTCACATTAAGCACACACTCTATATTAAAGGGCATTACCTACTTAATTTGCTCCGCAGGTTCTCTGACTCCTACAGATTCGAGTAGCTCATACGACACACAGGCTGCCGTTTATTTTGAGCTCACTTTTTGCACTGACTTTAGGTTGCGCAGCATCAACTCACGTGGCAGTTCTAACCTTTGGCCTTGTTTTAAATAATTAACTGTAACCACTAGAATCTGCCACCAGCTGCACATTCTTTTCTGGGTTTCGTTGCAAATTTTCTTATTTTTTGACATTTTAAGATGTCTCACTCAGATGAAACAGCTGACTCTAATACGGCAATTGTTTCAAATAATATTCAAATGACCGAAGAAAAATGCGCTTGCATTTTTATTAGTGTTATTGTGTAAAATATCTGATGGAAGGTGTAACTATTTTTTGCTCAAACTCACGGCTCGTCCGTCGGTGCGCACGGGGGCGGTGTTGTTACAGTAATTGCTGTAAATTCAGGGACCATGAATAGCTCTCTCCTTTGTGAGCAGCTCGTGCGGTAAACCTCGGCAGAATCGCGTCTGGATGGGGAGGCAGAGCACGAGAACTCACGCAGGGGCGCGAGCAGAATTCTGTCCAAGGGATAAATGGCTGGCTGCGTTTTCTTATCCAAAGACGAACATAGATATTTGGATTCATATTAATTGATAGCATTTCTGCTGTGATAATTGAGAAGGCTTCATCATGTGGATCGAATGTCGCAAAGAAAGGAGCGGGTGTCGGCGGACATGTCTCCATTTTGCGATTATCTTGTTGCTGTGGAACACGACCTCTGCTCAGATCCGCTACTCCATACAGGAGGAATTAAAAATCGGGACTGTTGTTGGGAATATTGCAAAAGATTTAGGGATTGATAAAGGAACACTCGCTGACCGGAATCTCCGCATTGTGACGGGAACAAAACAGGATCTTTTCCAGGTAAATGAGAGAGACGGCGCTTTGTTTGTGAATCAGAGAATAGACCGAGAGGAGCTTTGCGGTAAAAGCGCTCCGTGTTATGTGAATCTTAAAGCTGTGATAGAAAACCCGTTAGAGATGCACCACGTTACAGTGGAGATAGTGGATGTGAATGACCATTCTCCCAGTTTCCCCAGTAAGGAGAGCCGCCTGGAAATCTCCGAGTCCGCCATTCCGGGAGCGCGCTTCCAGCTGGAGGGCGCACGAGACCCGGACGTGGGTGTAAACGGTCTGCGTTTCTATAAACTGAGCCAAAATGACCACTTCCGTTTGGAGGTGACTGATCGAAATCAAAATACTAAGATCCCTTTCTTAATATTACAGAAATCTCTTGATAGGGAAACGGCTCCATCACACAGTTTGCAGGTGACTGCGTTAGACGGAGGGAACCCACACAGATCAGACACTCTCAACATCACCGTCATTGTTCTAGATATAAATGACAACGCGCCTGTATGTAATAGTGAGTATACCGTAAAAGTGCAGGAAAACGCTCCGATTGGTACTTTTGTGGTAAAAGTGAACGCGTCAGATTTGGATGCTGGTGCCAATGGAGAAGTAACTTACGCTTTTGGGAATAAATTTAGCAGTCACGCACCGGAATTATTTGATTTAGACTCAAAAAGTGGAGAAATTAAAGTGAAAGGTATTGTCGACTTCGAGGATGAGAAAATTTATGAAATTAATATACAAGCTTCTGATAGGGGACAAGTTCCGCTGTCCACCCACTGTAACGTGTTTGTGAAAGTTGAGGACGTGAACGATAACAAGCCGGAGATTGACGTCACCTCTCTGTCCAGTAGGCTTCGCGAGGACGCGCCTCCTGGTACTGTGGTCGCGCTGATGGGCGTGACCGACCTGGACTCAGGTGTGAACGGGCAGGTAGTTTGTACTTTAGATGAAGACCTGCCGTTTGATCTGAAACCTTCCTCTGAGGGAAACTTCTATTCATTAGTGACCAAGAGTCCCTTAGACAGAGAGTCCGTGTCTCAGTATGATATAACCGTCACCGCAAAGGATCTCGGGAACCCGTCATTATCTTCTACTAAAACAATACGAGTGGAGATATCAGATATTAACGATAACAGTCCTGTATTCTCCCAGAGCCCATACACCTTATACTTGGTCGAAAACAATGTGCCTGGCGCGTCCATGTTCACCGTGAGCGCGTCTGACGCGGATGAGGGAGAAAACGCCCTGGTTTCCTATTCACTGGGGCGTGTGAGCGCAGGACACAGTGTGACATCTTTCCTCAATATTAATCCAGAAAATGGGAACATTTACGCGCTAAAAAGCTTTGACTTTGAGACTCTGAAAACCTTTCAGTTCCAAGTGGTCGCTAAAGACTCCGGAACACCGTCGCTAAGCAACAACGTCACAGTGAATGTCTTCATTCTGGATCAGAACGACAACGCTCCAGTGATCTTGTCTCCGGTCAGCGCTAACGGTTCCGCTGAAGCTGTGGAGATTCCCCGCAATGTGAACGCAGGTCATTCGGTGGCTAAAGTGCGGGCCTTTGACGCTGATATTGGATACAACGCCTGGCTATCGTTCTCACTGCAGCACGCTACAGACGCTAGTCTGTTTGGTTTGGAGCGCTATACCGGGCAGATCAGGACGCTTCGCTCATTCACGGAAACAGACGAGGCGGAGCATAAACTGGTCATAGTGGTAAAAGACAATGGGAACGTTTCACTGTCAGCTACAGCGACTGTGATTATTAAGGCCGTGGAGCCCAAAGAGGCGTTTGCAGTTTCTGATACTAAAAGCGCGGTACAAACCGAGGAAGAGAACAATGTGACTTTTTATTTGATAATCACACTGAGCTCCGTTTCAGCGCTTTTCCTGCTCAGTATTATCGGGTTGATCGTGATGCAGTGCTCCAAAGCTCCTGACTATTCCCCCAAATATTCCCGGGACTCCATTTACGCAGACACGAGCGGGAACGGAACCCTGTGTCACAGCATCCAGTACCGATCCGGAGACAAGCGCTACATGCTGGTTGGGCCCAGAATGAGTATCGGTTCTGCTATCGTTCCGGGCAGTCATGCGAACACTTTGGTCCTTGCGGACAGTCGAAGGCAGTCAGCTTTAGAGGTGAGTATGTCGTATTTAAATCTCCTTTCAGTAAATCATACAAAATAATATTCTAAATGCAATCGTCCCGGCAGTAATGCGAACCCAGAAGGAGAATTTCAGTAGAGGTACGGTTTGAGTTTTATTGCTTTCTTGTATCCAAATGACGTCAGCATTTTACTGATTTGAATATTGTGACGTCACTGACTTAGAAACGTCGACGTTGTGGTTTCCCTTTTATGTTGTGTGTGCACGCGCTGAATTGTGTGCTTTCCAGCTCAATTGCGACTTTTTGTTGTCGTTTGATTTGAACAAATTTTAAATTTCATGAATGACTATAAGCAAGTTATATTGCAGTTTTCTGGCTGCTGTCCTTGGTCCTGAACTGTGTGTAATCGTGCTGCTCTTGCTAAGGCTGCAGATTGTCTGAATCATTGAAAAGTGCTAAACTCTTTTAATAGCCAGATCCGGTCTTTGCCTTGATGGAATTTTTATACGTGTGTTTTTATAGCTGCAGGTGATTAGATTTACATTGATGCCCCTATCTGGAGCGAATTAATAAATGACACAGTCTACTGTTCAATTTACACCGTATAGCCTAGATAAGAACATCCTGTTTCAGGAATAGTTTTGCCATGCATCAGCATATTTGACAAATTGTGCGTTTTTAAATGAAGAAATACGTTTTTGATTTTGCTGTATAACTAAAACTATGGAGGGACCTCTACCATTTGGGCGCGTAAACAAAACCAATGTCTAGCCTCTATGAATGTGTCAGTTTTAAACGACGTGGGTTAAATTAATTTATTTTTAAGATGGCGCAGGGTGTCACTGTTTTCAAATCTTACAGTAAATTTGTGTCTCCGCCCCTTTCGAATCCGCCATTGTGTGGAAGCACGCGCAGGTCCAGCCTGAGCAGGGATCAAAGGGAGCCGCCTCGCGCACGATTTATTGTGTGAATGCGTGAAGACCTCTTTCTTAAACTCGGGATGTACAGCTGCGATGTGGTTTGTCAATGGATATAATTTAGCACGGGGTCCTCACCAGCCTGTGTAATGTGTGTGCTGTGGACCTATTTGTGTTCATCCACAATGAAACTACGCGATGGAAGGAGCGAGCGGAGCGCCCTGTTGTTTTTCATGCTGTTTTGCAGTTGGAACAGAGCGACCGCGCAAATAAGATACTCTATACCCGAGGAATTAGAGCCAGGAGCTCTTGTCGGCAATATCGCTAAAGATTTGGGATATGATATTGAGAAGCTTACGGAGCGCGGTTTGCGCATCGTGTCTGGATCCAAACAGCAGCTCTTTGAATTAAATGAAGGGAATGGCGAATTACTGGTGAAGGAAAACATTGACAGAGAATCGCTTTGTGGTCGTAACTCGGAATGTTTTGTCAGCATTAAAACGGTGTTGGATCATCCGTTGGAGGTCCAGCACGTGGAGGTGGATATAACGGACATTAATGACCATTCTCCCAGCTTTTCAGAAAAAGAAAGGCGTTTGGAAATAGCGGAGTCGACGATACCGGGAGCTCGATTCCCTCTGGAAAGCGCTCATGATCCTGACGTGGGTACTAATTCATTACGTTCATACCGTTTGAGTCAGAACAAATATTTTGATTTAGAAGTACAGGATAATAGTGAGAATAATAAAGTTCCCGTGTTGATTTTAAAGAGAACCATAGACAGAGAAATACAAGCCGAGCACAGCTTAATATTGTCCGCTTTTGACGGAGGAAATCCTGCTCGAACTGGCACTCTCAACATTTCTGTTTCTGTGCTCGATATTAATGATAACCCACCTGCCTTTGACCAGCAAACATATAAGGTCACATTGCTGGAGAACGTGCCCGAGGGGACATTTGTGGTGCAAGTGCACGCCACTGACCCGGATTCCGGGCCAAACGGAGAAATTGAGTACTCATTTGGTAATACATTCCGCAGCAAAATACTGGAACTGTTTGACTTGGATGCGCTAACCGGAGAGATACGCGTTAAAGGACGGATAGATTTTGAGGAGAATAAGGTGCACGAGATGGATGTTCAGGCCACTGATAAAGGCCAGGTCCCCATGTCGGTTCACTGTAGCGTCATAGTGAAGATAGAAGATGTCAACGACAACACACCGGATATTGACGTGACGTCTTTATCCGACGTGATATCGGAGGGTGCTCGCGCTGGTACCACTATAGCGCTGATAAGCGTCAGTGATAGAGACGCTGGGGAAAATGCCCAAATAGTGTGCCAGTTAAGCGAAGGGGTTCCTTTTGAGTTAAACCCCTCTTTTCGGAAGAACTTTTACTCTGTCATTAGCACCGGGTCGCTGGACAGAGAGTCCACGCCTGTGTACAGCATAACGATAACCGCACGTGACTTGGGCACGCCCCCTCAGTCCTCCACCACAGAAATAGCAGTACGTTTATCCGATGTAAATGATAATAGCCCGCGCTTTTCTGAAAATCATTACATGCTGTATTTACACGAGAACAATGTTCCAGGAGCTTCTATATTCTCTGTGAGCGCCACTGATGCCGATGATCAGGAAAACGCCCTTGTGTCTTATACACTGTGTAAGGACTTTGTGAGTGCACCAATAACTTCGTTTTTAAATATTAATCCAGAAAACGGCATCATTTACGCGCTAAAAAGCTTTGACTTTGAGACTCTGAAAACCTTTCAGTTCCAAGTGGTCGCTAAAGACTCCGGAACACCGTCGCTAAGCAGCAACGTCACAGTGAATGTCTTCATTCTGGATCAGAACGACAACGCTCCAGTGATCTTGTCTCCGGTCAGCGCTAACGGTTCCGCTGAAGCTGTGGAGATTCCCCGCAATGTGAACGCAGGTCATTCGGTGGCTAAAGTGCGGGCCTTTGACGCTGATATAGGATACAACGCCTGGCTATCGTTCTCACTGCAGCACGCTACAGACGCTAGTCTGTTTGGTTTGGAGCGCTATACCGGGCAGATCAGGACGCTTCGCTCATTCACGGAAACAGACGAGGCGGAGCATAAACTGGTCATAGTGGTAAAAGACAATGGGAACGTTTCACTGTCAGCTACAGCGACTGTGATTATTAAGGCCGTGGAGCCCAAAGAGGCGTTTGCAGTTTCTGATACTAAAAGCGCGGTACAAACCGAGGAAGAGAACAATGTGACTTTTTATTTGATAATCACACTGAGCTCCGTTTCAGCGCTTTTCCTGCTCAGTATTATCGGGTTGATCGTGATGCAGTGCTCCAAAGCTCCTGACTATTCCCCCAAATATTCCCGGGACTCCATTTACGCAGACACGAGCGGGAACGGAACCCTGTGTCACAGCATCCAGTACCGATCCGGAGACAAGCGCTACATGCTGGTTGGGCCCAGAATGAGTATCGGTTCTGCTATCGTTCCGGGCAGTCATGCGAACACTTTGGTCCTTGCGGACAGCCGAAGGCGGTCAGCTTTAGAGGTGAGTTTGCTGTATTTAAACCTCGTTTTAGTGAATCTATTATTCAAAATGCAGTGGCTAATATCTTTCAATGTAAATCTATATATTTTTTCGTTCACAAACCTTTATTTTCCCCAGAAGACTTGTCAATATACACTTTTCTGAGTGAGATTTTAATTAGGCTACTGATGATGTCAGAAGAGACAACCCATTGTGCTACATGGTTTGGCATGGTCACGTGCCCGTCACGTTCCTTATGTTTGACCAAGGGCGTCGGTTTGGTTTGAAAGTTGGTCGGGACACATATTGGGGGCGAGGGCGGGGGGTGAAGCTGAGGACGTAGGCGCGGAAAGATGGTTTTCACAGTGTGCGCTGCTGACGGAAATGCTACACTCGTGACGTCACTATTAAAATATGAGTTGCTTTAATTGTATTTTTTGAACAAACAGGGAGGGGCCTGACACTAGATTCATTCTATTACATTTTAAATCACAGATTTATACTATATGAGGTTGGCACACATGCAACACATAATTCTCCTTCACAATACAAGATAAACAAAAGTGCACCTTCCTCAACACCTAGCATGCAGAATCCAGCGTGTGAATCACAACACTGAATGAAATAAAAACACGTCATCTTTTCTTTACAAATTAATTCAAGTCACAAAACTGAAACCCACAACCAACACGTCGACAGGCTAGAAAAAAGACCTCTTTGTTGAAGCGACAGACAGAGAAAGAAGTTTAACATAACTTCTCCATGTTTTGTTTTCTGATTGGTGTTTTACTGAACGTACGTTGAAAATGCTCGTTTTAATTCAGAGTGCAGATTCAACACGTGATGTTTACGAATACTTCAGCATTTCTGAAAGTTGGTTGACATATCCCTACCATCCATATCTAAATCTACACATATGTATTTAACCATTACTGTAAAGTACACAACCACCAGAAGGTAACATTATTTTGAGCTTGAATGATGATTACTTACATTTAATGTAATCATTGTTAGGTTAATTGTTTTTACTTCAGTTTCCATAATGCCTAAAACCAAAGAAACATTAGAATTAAAATGTTGGCGTTGGAATACGCTGCTCCTGTATGGAAGAACTCTGCCTTAAGTTTGGAGTCAAGGATCTCCCTTAGCAACTGGCGACAAAGAGCCGACGCCACAATTTTAATAAAATTACAAAAGTTATTTTCTTGCGGGCATCCTGTTTCTTATACAGTGGTCCCCAAACCTGTTCCTGCAGTCCATCGTTCAAAGAAGGACAGATCATATCATGAGCCTGTAGCTGGCATTCGCAGAGGTTTCATAGCTAAAGAAAGTACATGTTAGATAAAAACACATTATTTATTTTAGTTAAATAATGAAGGAAGCGAATCGAGGCCGTCAGGAGTCGCGTGGTGTCGCTGCTCCACAGCGAGTTGGATGCGTGACATTCTACTGGCACAGAAATCACCTCCTTCCAAGCACGCGCACACTGACGGGCAAGCCAGTGATGCTCGTGCTGGGCAGTTAAGAGAGCCGATACGGCTGCTGGCTTCCGGACTCCATTGTGATCAGAGAAAAATGGTTTATCAACGATTACCGTTTTTACACAGCTGATTGTCCTAAAATACAAGCCTGGATTGGTACGGAAATTACAGGATTTTTCACTATGGAAGACAGAGGCAACGGCACCGGATACCGCGCAGTGGTTTTTCTTTGCGCTCTTTTATTCTGTTTCTGTAAATCCGCTTCTGCGCAAATACGGTACTCCGTACTGGAGGAATCAAAACGGGGCGACTTTGTGGGAAACGCTGCCAAGGACTTGGGTCTCGATGTAAGTAAACTGACCGAGCGAAGGTTTCGCATTGTGTCGGGCTCTAAAGAGCACCTTTTACGGATAAACACAGACAATGGCGTGCTGTTTGTGGACAAACATATTGACAGAGAAGTACTGTGCGAGAGAAATACTGTTTGTGTGATTCATCTAAAAACGGTGGTGGACAATCCGCTAGAAATTCACTATGTGGATGTAGAAATCGTGGATATAAATGACCATTCTCCAGATTTCACAGAAAAGGAGAAGCATTTAGATATAGCCGAGTCTGCGCTGCAAGGAGCGCGCTTCGCTTTAGAGTCTGCGCGTGACCCAGACGTGGGAGTCAACACTCTCCGATTATACAGGCTTAGTCAGAACGACAACTTTGATTTGGAGGTGAAAAATCGCGGCGAAGACAAAATCCCTTTTTTGATTTTGAAAAAGCCGCTAGACAGAGAGAAGGATCCCACGCTCAGTCTAATACTAACTGCTTATGACGGCGGGAAGCCAGAGAGATCCGGTTCTGTTAACATTACCGTGAATGTGATTGATATCAACGACAATGCGCCAGTCTTCGACCGACAGGTGTACTCGGTAGCGCTCGAGGAGAATAGCTCTTTTGGTACATCTGTAGTCAGAGTGCACGCGACAGATCTGGACGAGGGGGCGAACAAAGAAATAGTTTACACTTTTGACAAGAGCTTGCGTAACAGAGCCTTCGACTTGTTTGAACTGGATGCCAACAGTGGCGAAATCACCGTGAAAGGTTTAATAGACTTTGAGGAAAATTCTGTCTATGAGATTGATGTACAGGCAACCGATAAGGGTCAAGTATCTTTGACTGGTGACTGTAGCGTCATAATAAAGATTAAAGATGTAAACGATAACGCACCTGAGATAGAGGTGACGTCTTTGTCGAGCCGTGTTTCAGAGGACGCGAGTCCAGGTGCTGCTGTTGCTCTCATCAGTGTGTCCGATAAAGACACAGGCGACAACGGAGCGGTCGCGTGCACCCTGCCTGCCGGCCTACCTTTCGAATTAAAACCGTCATTCCAGAGAAACATGTACTCTTTGGTTACCAAACACCGGCTGGATAGAGAAACGGTCACCAACTACAACATAACAATAACTGCTACGGACAAAGGAGATCCCCCACTTTCAACGTGTAAAACTCTCGCCATGGAGGTTTCAGATGTTAACGATAACAGTCCAGTTTTTTTACAGAACCCCTACGTTTTCTATTTACCTGAAAATAATGTTCCTGGCGCCTCAGTGTTCACTGTAAGCGCATCTGATCACGATCAAAATGAAAACGCCCTTATTTCCTATCATATTTATAAAGGTGAAGGTACTGACAACTCTGTGGTCCTTTATTTGAATATCAACTCTGACAACGGCATCATTTACGCGCTAAAAAGTTTTGACTTTGAGACTCTGAAAACCTTTCAGTTCCAAGTGGTCGCTAAAGACTCCGGAACACCGTCGCTAAGCAGCAACGTCACAGTGAATGTCTTCATTCTGGATCAGAACGACAACGCTCCAGTGATCTTGTCTCCGGTCAGCGCTAACGGTTCCGCTGAAGCTGTGGAGATTCCCCGCAATGTGAACGCAGGTCATTCGGTGGCTAAAGTGCGGGCCTTTGACGCTGATATAGGATACAACGCCTGGCTATCGTTCTCACTGCAGCACGCTACAGACGCTAGTCTGTTTGGTTTGGAGCGCTATACCGGGCAGATCAGGACGCTTCGCTCATTCACGGAAACAGACGAGGCGGAGCATAAACTGGTCATAGTGGTAAAAGACAATGGGAACGTTTCACTGTCAGCTACAGCGACTGTGATTATTAAGGCCGTGGAGCCCAAAGAGGCGTTTGCAGCTTCTGATACTAAAAGCGCGGTACAAACCGAGGAAGAGAACAATGTGACTTTTTATTTGATAATCACACTGAGCTCCGTTTCAGCGCTTTTCCTGCTCAGTATTATCGGGTTGATCGTGATGCAGTGCTCCAAAGCTCCTGACTATTCCCCCAAATATTCCCGGGACTCCATTTACGCAGACACGAGCGGGAACGGAACCCTGTGTCACAGCATCCAGTACCGATCCGGAGACAAGCGCTACATGCTGATTGGGCCCAGAATGAGTATCGGTTCTGCTATCGTTCCTGGCAGTCATGCGAACACTCTTATGGTGCCAGATCACAGGAAGAGAGCTTCAGGAGAGGTAAGAAATTTAAATATGCCAACTGGAGCAAACTTCTATACGTGCCTTTTATAAAAGATTTTAACATATACGCTTTCTTAATATAGATATTTTAACATTAACCAGTAAGCCGAGCCATTTTCAATCAGCACTTTTAATGAATTGACCTTATTTTGACCTGGCGTGACATTGCCAGTGTTATGTCAGGATCGTCGCGTGTCAGTCCTGCTACAAGGGCAGACACGCATTTCACACTCAATCTGAACAGTCTTCCGTTGGAAATGTACAGACGTCTGGTGTTGCCGCCACGCTCTCATGACTAAGCGTGTAGCTTGCTATGTTGTCGGCTACATTTAAGAATTGAGCTGTATTAAAAACCCTTTGTTGTTTATCTCCTGCTTCGTTCCACAGTACACACAAGTAGTAGCTCCTCGACAAAATGACTATAGATTTAACTTTTTTGCAATTTTGAAACTGAGCTCTATAAAGACGTTGGGAGACATCTGTTTTGTTGTTCATATTGGCTAATGGTTTTAATTAGGCTATGTTAATAACAATTTTACGAGCTCATTTGTCATTTAAAGATATCACTACTATTTAATGTCATGCATAAATCGTAAACATGTAATATTTGACTCGATTCTTCTTTCAGTGTCACAGCAGTTTTGGTTGCGCGCGAGTTCTCGCGGCCTCGCCGAACAGGTGCTGTCCGGCCTGGCGGTGCTGATACCTGCCACGGGAGCCGGGCAGTACATCTCTAAACTTCATAGGATCAGTGAAAAAGCGCAAGCGAATACTGATTTATTTTATGTTTTTAAACAAGTGTGTTGGGAAGCTGTATTGTTTGCTGTTTTGTCGTGGTTATGGATACATAGGCCTACTGTAGACTTAAAGCAAACTATGTCCGTTCAGTGGCACAGCTCGGTGATAAAGCCTCCTGCTGACTGTTGTTATTCCATTGTAGGGAGTAGCCGACAGTGTCGGATTTTACTGCCTCCATGGAAACAACAGTGCTCTTGTTGTATTTCGTGAGGAGCCAGACAGATTGACATTGAATGGGTCCGTATGAAATATGTTTAGAAATAAAATATAAATATAGTCTGGAATAATGCGATGTGATTTGAAACGCGTGGTGTCGCTACATAACTAGGAAAACGCCCCTTAAATCTCACTGCGTACGAAGTCCAACCCCTTTCTAACCCATTCCTGTTTGCCTGAGTGAGCCGTCGGCTGTGGTTTTCTGTCTGATCCGTAAATCTGATTTTATCGTTTCTGTTGTGGTGTTTTTCTTTCTGCGCGTTTTAGCCGATTGCTCCGTAGATGATTCGTGCTTTATTTGTGGTTCTGTGAAGCTTGGGAAGGCTTTCTGTGATGGAGCGACGAGGACGCGGGCGGAGACGGCAGGACCGGTGGCTTTGTGTTCCTATCGCAGTGTTGCTGTGCGTTTGGAGGGGGTCCGCAGCCCAGATCAGATACTCCGTACTCGAGGAGCTAAAAGAGGGAGCCGTGGTGGGAAATATCGCAAAGGATCTGGGGATTGATCTGAGCACGTTAAACCAGAGAGGATTCCGTATCGTCTCGGGGTCGAAGGAGCCGCATTTCCAGGTAAATCAGAACGACGGTGTCTTATACGTCAACCGCGAGATAGACAGAGAGGCGATGTGCGAGAGGAGTGGCGCGTGTGTGGTCAATGTCAAAGCTGTGTTGGAGAGCCCGCTCGAGGTGCATTATGTCGCGGTGGAAGTGGTAGATGTGAACGATCACGCACCACAATTTCCCGAGAAGGAGAGACGTTTGGAAATCGCCGAGTCTGCTCTGCCCGGAGCGCGCTTTCAGCTCCATGCTGCGCGCGACCCAGATGCCGGCGTTAATTCTGTTCAAGCTTATAAACTCAGTTCAAATGACCACTTTCGCCTTGAAGTGAAAGACCGCGGCGAAGACAGTAAAATCCCATTTTTAATTGTTCAGAAATCCCTGGATAGAGAGACTGCCACGAGGCATAACCTCCTACTCACTGCCAGCGATGGCGGGAAGCCTCCACGCTCTGGAGAAGTGAACATACTGGTGGATGTGCTTGACGTAAACGACAACACGCCGGTTTTCACCAAAGACATTTACTCTGTTACCTTGAATGAAAATGCTCCATTGGGCACTACTGTCATACAAGTAAACGCAACTGACATGGACGAAGGTTCAAATGGAGAAGTTGTTTATTCATTTGGTAGTAATATTAAAAGTAAAATCAGGGACATTTTTGAATTGGACATAATCACTGGGGAGATCATTGTAAAAGGTCTGGTAGATTTCGAAGAAAGGAACACCTACGAAATTGATATACAGGCATCAGATAAGGGGTCAACTCCTTGGACTGTAGACAGCAGCGTCATTGTCAAAATTGTGGACGTAAACGATAATGCGCCTGACATTGAAGTGACGTCATTTTCCCGCACCATTCCCGAGAATTCGCGCCCGGGAACAATCATTGCTCTCATTAGCGTACATGATGCCGACTCTGGTCAGAATGGGCAGGTTTTCTGCTCACTGTCAGAGGATCTTCTTTTTAAGCTGCTTCCGTCTATGCAGGATAATATGTTATCATTGGTGACGAAGTCAAATTTAGATAGAGAAAGCTTGGCTCGTTATGACATCACTGTTATTGCCAGGGATGGTGGACAGCCGCCTCTGTCGTCTTTTAAATCTATAAGTGTGGAGGTGTCTGACGTGAATGACAACAGTCCACAGTTTTCTACGAGTTCATATGTGTTCTATGTGCCCGAAAACAACACCCCAGGCACCTCTGTGTTCACCGTGAAGGCCCATGATCTTGACCAAAATGAAAACGCCATTGTTTCATATGAAATTCGGAAAGATGGTAGCGCGCAGAACAATATGGCAAATTATCTTAATATTAATTCGGAAAACGGCATCATTTACGCGCTAAGAAGCTTTGACTTTGAGACTCTGAAAACCTTTCAGTTCCAAGTGGTCGCTAAAGACTCCGGAACACCGTCGCTAAGCAGCAACGTCACAGTGAATGTCTTCATTCTGGATCAGAACGACAACGCTCCAGTGATCTTGTCTCCGGTCAGCGCTAACGGTTCCGCTGAAGCTGTGGAGATTCCCCGCAATGTGAACGCAGGTCATTCGGTGGCTAAAGTGCGGGCCTTTGACGCTGATATAGGATACAACGCCTGGCTATCGTTCTCACTGCAGCACGCTACAGACGCTAGTCTGTTTGGTTTGGAGCGCTATACCGGGCAGATCAGGACGCTTCGCTCATTCACGGAAACAGACGAGGCGGAGCATAAACTGGTCATAGTGATAAAAGACAATGGGAACGTTTCACTGTCAGCTACAGCGACTGTGATTATTAAGGCCGTGGAGCCCAAAGAGGCGTTTGCAGCTTCTGATACTAAAAGCGCGGTACAAACCGAGGAAGAGAACAATGTGACTTTTTATTTGATAATCACACTGAGCTCCGTTTCAGCGCTTTTCCTGCTCAGTATTATCGGGTTGATCGTGATGCAGTGCTCCAAAGCTCCTGACTATTCCCCCAAATATTCCCGGGACTCCATTTACGCAGACACGAGCGGGAACGGAACCCTGTGTCACAGCATCCAGTACCGATCCGGAGACAAGCGCTACATGCTGGTTGGGCCCAGAATGAGTATCGGTTCTGCTATCGTTCCGGGCAGTCATGCGAACACTCTTATGGTGCCAGATCACAGGAAGAGAGTTTCAGGAGAGGTAAGAATGTAATAATCATGGCAGATTAAAAGCATACAATGAATCACTAATCCATCTTTATTTTTTTAATCTCAAACATTTTTTATAATCAGCCACGTAGCGCACAATGTACGGAGGGATAAGAAAACTACACAAGGCTTCAGCGAAAGTACTTGGAATGTACATAATATGAACTGCAATATCCAGAATGCACTACGACTCTTAGTAAAACATAGGGTAAATTGGCTTTGAATGTGGTCGCAGGAGTAGAACAAAGTCCACAAACAGGCCTAGAGACCAGAACGGCACATACGGGTACTTTTTGGGAATAGAAATTAGAAAACCTTCAAATCCTGTTAGATGAATGCAATTTGACGTGTGTTTACCTGAGAATTTTGACAAGTTTGTATGCATTTCGTGTTAAACAAAAACCTGCTTTGTTTTATAGACATGTCTAGTAATTGTTTTGCTACCTTTCCTGAACCTGAGCGTTCGCGATACCTTCATAAATTAAGGTCAGCCGTCGTGCCCGTTCAGCCTCCCTCCGTCCAAGTGGATCAATGACCCGACACAGTGGCCGGACGTTGCTTATCCAGACATCTACACATATTTGATCGAGTCCCCAGGTACAGTAGCATTAGGCTAAGTGCTGTCTGTAAATAACCAACCTGTTAATAGCCTGTTTGATCTCGGCTAAGCTGAGATGTAGTTGGAGACGACATTCTGATGCTGCTCTCTAACGCGAAGGCGCGATTCTTTGAGCCTTGTTTCCCCTAAAGGGGGCGCGGCCTTGACGGTCTTGATGTTTTTTTTTGGTTTTAGTTTATTATTATTTTTCATGAAATTTACATTTTCTATAATTTTTTTATACAATACATTTTTTATTGTAGTGTCGACATTTAAGAAATCAGTACGATACACAACAAAGATTTAGCAATAGGGCGATTATTAAAAATCAAAAAGTACATTTCCTGAAATAATAGCTACAAAACAAAATGTAATGCACCGTCGCTTTTAGTTTTCTATAACTGGGCACCCTCCTCTCTCCTATCCCACACATGGACCAAGCAGCGTATTCCCCAGCCTAAAACATAAACAAATAGAGAGACAAAGACAAAAACAGAATTTTCTGTTTCCCAAGATGGAAGAATAATCGCGGTTTTTGAAATAGGTCACATGAATGGTTGAGGCGCGTGTCAAACCGGATAATGGCAGTTGTCTGGAGCTGGGAGTGTATTTTTATGCACTCGTTGCATTTGGGTCTGTCTTGAATAAAATCTTTTTAAAAAAAGGATGTGAGGATCGGTTATACATGAATCATGAATCAGTGTAAAAAGGTGATGTGATGTGGGACGGCGTGACAGATGTGGGGCTTTGGGTTTTGTGGAGGAGCGTAGCTGTATAGTGCTCTGGGAGAACAGGCCTTGTGGAGGTGCAGTGCAGAGCTGTATAGTGCTCTGGGAGAACAGGCCTTGTGGAGGTGCAGTGCAGAGCTGTATAGTGCTCTGGGAGAACAGGCCTTGTGGAGGTGCAGTGCTGAGCTGTATAGTGCTCTGGGAGAACAGGCCTTGTGGAGGTGCAGTGCAGAGCTGTATAGTGCTCTGGGAGAACAGGCCTTGTGGAGGTGCAGTGCAGAGCTGTATGGTGCTCTGGGAGAACAGGCCTTGTGGAGGTGCAGTGCAGAGCTGTATGGTGCTCTGGGAGAACAGGCCTTGTGGAGGTGCAGTGCTGAGCTGTATAGTGCTCTGGGAGAACAGGCCTTGTGGAGGTGCAGTGCAGAGCTGTATGGTGCTCTGGGAGAACAGGCCTTGTGGAGGTGCAGTGCTGAGCTGTATGGTGCTCTGGGAGAACAGGCCTTGTGGAGGTGCAGTGCTGAGCTGTATAGTGCTCTGGGAGAACAGGCCTTGTGGAGGTGCAGTGCAGAGCTGTATGGTGCTCTGGGAGAACAGGCCTTGTGGAGGTGCAGTGCTGAGCTGTATGGTGTTGTGGGAGAGTGTGGAGGTGCAGTGCTGAGCTGTATGGTGTTGTGGGAGAGTGTGGAGGCGGCTGGTAGCAGGCTGATGACGCAGAGCAGAGTGTGTGGGGGGAGGGGTCTCCCTGAGACACTCTGTACATTATTCATATGTGTAAGGGAGGCGTAGTCCTCGCTCGCCCTAAATATATCCTGCCGTGTGCTGCCACAGCTAGCTGCTGATTTCAGCTCACTGTATGTGAGTGTGTATAAATAGTGTGTGTGTTACACAGCTAGCTGCACTAACAGAGTGTGTGTATAAATAGTGTGTGTGTTACACAGCTAGCTGCACTAACAGAGTGTGTGTATAAATAGTGTGTGTGTTACACAGCTAGCTGCACTAACAGGGTGTGTGTATAAATAGTGTGTGTGTGTTACACAGCTAGCTGCACTAACAGGGTGTGTGTATAAATAGTGTGTGTGTTACACAGCTAGCTGCACTAACAGGGTGTGTGTATAAATAGTGTGTGTGTTACACAGCTAGCTGCACTAACAGGGTGTGTGTATAAATAGTGTGTGTGTTACACAGCTAGCTGCACTAACAGGGTGTGTGTATAAATAGTGTGTGTGTTACACAGCTAGCTGCACTAACAGGATGTGTGTATAAATAGTGTGTGTGTGTTACACAGCTAGCTGCACTAGCAGGGTGTGTGTATAAATAGTGTGTGTGTTACACAGCTAGCTGCACTAACAGGGTGTGTGTATAAATAGTGTGTGTGTTACACAGCTAGCTGCACTAACAGGGTGTGTGTATAAATAGTGTGTGTGTTACACAGCTAGCTGCACTAACAGGGTGTGTGTATAAATAGTGTGTGTGTTACACAGCTAGCTGCACTAACAGGGTGTGTGTATAAATAGTGTGTGTGTTACACAGCTAGCTGCACTAACAGGGTGTGTGTATAAATAGTGTGTGTGTGTTACACAGCTAGCTGCACTAGCAGGGTGTGTGTATAAATAGTGTGTGTGTTACACAGCTAGCTGCACTAACAGGGTGTGTGTATAAATAGTGTGTGTGTTACACAGCTAGCTGCACTAACAGGGTGTGTGTATAAATAGTGTGTGTGGTACACAACTAGCTGCAATAACAGGGTGTGTGTATAAATAGTGTGTGTGTTACACAGCTAGCTGCACTAACAGGGTGTGTGTATAAATAGTGTGTGTGGTACACAGCTAGCTGCACTAACAGGGTGTGTGTATAAATAGTGTGTGTGTTACACAGCTAGCTGCACTAACAGGGTGTGTGTATAAATAGTGTGTGTGTGTTACACAGCTAGCTGCACTAGCAGGGTGTGTGTATAAATAGTGTGTGTGTTACACAGCTAGCTGCACTAACAGGGTGTGTGTATAAATAGTGTGTGTGTTACACAGCTAGCTGCACTAACAGGGTGTGTGTATAAATAGTGTGTGTTACACAGCTAACTGCACTAACAGGGTGTGTGTATAAATAGTGTGTGTGTTACACAGCTAACTGCACTAAGGGTGTGTGTATAAATAGTGTGTGTGTTACACAGCTAGCTGCACTAACAGGGTGTGTGTATAAATAGTGTGTGTGTTACACAGCTAGCTGCACTAACAGGGTGTGTGTATAAATAGTGTGTGTGTTACACAGCTAGCTGCACTAACAGGGTGTGTGTATAAATAGTGTGTGTGTTACACAGCTAGCTGCACTAACAGGGTGTGTGTATAAATAGTGTGTGTGTTACACAGCTAGCTGCACTAACAGGGTGTGTGTATAAATAGTGTGTGTGTTACACAGCTAGCTGCACTAACAGGGTGTGTGTATAAATAGTGTGTGTGTTACACAGCTAGCTGCACTAACAGGGTGTGTGTATAAATAGTGTGTGTGTTACACAGCTAACTGCACTAACAGGGTGTGTGTATAAATAGTGTGTGTGTTACACAGCTAACTGCACTAACAGGGTGTGTGTATAAATAGTGTGTGTGTTACACAGCTAACTGCACTAACAGGGTGTGTGTATAAATAGTGTGTGTGTTACACAGCTAACTGCACTAACAGGGTGTGTGTGTATAAATACTGTGTGTGTGTTACACAGCTAACTGCACTAAGGGTGTGTGTATAAATAGTGTGTGTGTGTTACACAGCTAGCTGCACTAACAGGGTGTGTGTATAAATAGTGTGTGTGTTACACAGCTAGCTGCACTAACAGGGTGTGTGTATAAATAGTGTGTGTGTTACACAGCTAGCTGCACTAACAGGGTGTGTGTATAAATAGTGTGTGTGTTACACAGCTAACTGCACTAACAGGGTGTGTGTATAAATAGTGTGTGTGTTACACAGCTAGCTGCACTACCAGCGTGTGTGTATAAATAGTGTGTGTGTTACACAGCTAACTGCACTAAGGGTGTGTGTATAAATAGTGTGTGTGTTACACAGCTAACTGCACTAAGGGTGTGTGTATAAATAGTGTGTGTGTTACACAGCTAGCTGCACTAACAGGGTGTGTGTATAAATAGTGTGTGTGTTTCACAGCTCGCTGCACTAACAGGGTGTGTGTGTAAATAGTGTGTGTGTTACACAGCTAACTGCACGAAGGGTGTGTGCATAAATAGTGTGTGTGTTCCACAGCTAGCTGCACTAACAGGGTGTGTGTATAAATAGTGTGTGTGTTACACAGCTAGCTGCACTAACAGGGTGTGTGTATAAATAGTGTGTGTGTTACACAGCTAGCTGCACTAACAGAGTGTGTGTATAAATAGTGTGTGTGTTACACAGCTAGCTGCACTAACAGGGTGTGTGTATAAATAGTGTGTGTGTTCCACAGCTAGCTGCACTTACATGGTGTGTGTATAAATAGTGTGTGTGTTACACAGCTAGCTGCACTAGCAGGGTGTGTGTATAAATAGTGTGTGTGTTACACAGCTAGCTGCACTAACAGGGTGTGTGTATAAATAGTGTGTGTGTTACACAGCTCACTGCACTAGCAGGGTGTGTGTATAAATAGTGTGTGTGTGTTACACAGCTAGCTGCACTAATAGGGTGTGTGTATAAATAGTGTGTGTGTTCCACAGCTAGCTGCACTAGCAGGGTGTGTGTATAAATAGTGTGTGTGTTACACAGCTAGCTGCACTAACAGGGTGTGTGTATAAATAGTGTGTGTGTTACACAGCTAGCTGCACTAACAGGGTGTGTGTATAAATAGTGTGTGTGTTACACAGCTAGCTGCACTAACAGGGTGTGTGTATAAATAGTGTGTGTTTTACACAGCGAGCTGCACAAACAGGGTGTGTGTATAAATAGTGTGTGTGTTACACAGCTAGCTGCACTAGCAGGGTGTGTGTATAAATAGGGTGTGTGTGTTACACAGCTAGCTGCACTAACAGGGTGTGTGTATAAATAGTGTGTGTGTTACACAGCTAACTGCACTAACAGGGTGTGTGTATAAATAGTGTGTGTGTTACACAGCTAACTGCACTAACAGGGTGTGTGTATAAATAGTGTGTGTTACACAGCTAACTGCACTAACAGGGTGTGTGTATAAATACTGTGTGTGTGTTACACAGCTAACTGCACTAAGGGTGTGTGTATAAATAGTGTGTGTGTGTTACACAGCTAGCTGCACTAACAGGGTGTGTGTATAAATAGTGTGTGTGTTACACAGCTAGCTGCACTAGCAGGGTGTGTGTATAAATAGTGTGTGTGTTACACAGCTAGCTGCACTAACAGGGTGTGTGTATAAATAGTGTTTGTGTTACACAGCTAGCTGCACTAACAGGGTGTGTGTATAAATAGTGTGTGTGTTACACAGCTAGCTGCACTAACAGGGTGTGTGTATAAATAGTGTGTGTGTTACACAGCTAGCTGCACTAACAGGGTGTGTGTATAAATAGTGTGTGTGTTACACAGCTCACTGCACTAGCAGGGTGTGTGTATAAATAGTGTGTGTGTTACACAGCTAGCTGCACTAACAGGGTGTGTGTATAAATAGTGTGTGTGTTCCACAGCTAGCTGCACTAGCAGGGTGTGTGTATAAATAGTGTGTGTGTGTTACACAGCTAGCTGCACTAACAGGGTGTGTGTATAAATAGTGTGTGTGTTACACAGCTAGCTGCACTAACAGGGTGTGTGTATAAATAATGTGTGTGTTACACAGCTAGCTGCACTAACAGGGTGTGTGTATAAATAATGTGTGTGTTACACAGCTAGCTGCACTAACAGGGTGTGTGTATAAATAGTGTGTGTTTTACACAGCTAGCTGCACTAACAGGGTGTGTGTATAAATAGTGTGTGTGTTACACAGCTAGCTGCACTAGCAGGGTGTGTGTATAAATAGTGTGTGTGTTACACAGCTAGCTGCACTAACAGGGTGTGTGTATAAATAGTGTGTGTGTTACACAGCTAACTGCACTAACAGGGTGTGTGTATAAATAGTGTGTGTGTGTTACACAGCTAACTGCACTAACAGGGTGTGTGTATAAATACTGTGTGTGTGTTACACAGCTAACTGCACTAAGGGTGTGTGTATAAATAGTGTGTGTGTTACACAGCTAGCTGCACTAACAGGGTGTGTGTATAAATAGTGTGTGTGTTTTACACAGCTAACTGCACTAAGGGTGTGTGTATAAATAGTGTGTGTGTGTTACACAGCTCGCTGCACTAACAGGGTGTGTGTATAAATAGTGTTTGTGTTACACAGCTCGCTGCACTAACAGGGTGTGTGTATAAATAGTGTTTGTGTTACACAGCTAGCTGCACTAACAGGGTGTGTGTATAAATAGTGTGTGTGTTACACAGCTAGCTGCACTAACAGGGTGTGTGTATAAATAGTGTGTGTGTTACACAGCGAACTGCACTAAGGGTGTGTGTATGAATAGTGTGTGTGTTACACAGCTAACTGCACTAACAGGGTGTGTGTATAAATAGTGTGTGTGTTACACAGCTAACTGCACTAACATGGTGTGTGTATAAATAGTGTGTGTGTGTGTTACACAGCTAACTGCACTAGCAGGGTGTGTGTATAAATAGTGTTTGTGTTACACAGCGAACTGCACTAAGGGTGTGTGTATGAATAGTGTGTGTGTTACACAGCTAACTGCACTAACAGGGTGTGTGTATAAATAGTGTGTGTGTTACACAGCTAACTGCACTAACATGGTGTGTGTATAAATAGTGTGTGTGTTACACAGCTAGCTGCACTAGCAGGGTGTGTGTATAAATAGTGTGTGTGTTACACAGCTAGCTGCACTAGCAGGGTGTGTGTATAAATAGTGTGTGTGTTACACAGCTAGCTGCACTAACAGGGTGTGTGTATAAATAGTGTGTGTGTTACACAGCTAGCTGCACTAACAGGGTGTGTGTATAAATAGTGTGTGTGTTACACAGCTAGCTGCACTAGCAGGGTGTGTGTATAAATAGTGTGTGTGTTACACAGCTAGCTGCACTAGCAGGGTGTGTGTATAAATAGTGTTTGTGTTACACAGCTAGCTGCACTAACAGGGTGTGTGTATAAATAGTGTGTGTGTTACACAGCTAGCTGCACTAACAGGGTGTGTGTATAAATAGTGTATGTGTTACACAGCTAGCTGCACTAACAGGGTGTGTGTATAAATAGTGTGTGTGTTACACAGCTCACTGCACTAGCAGGGTGTGTGTATAAATAGTGTGTGTGTTACACAGCTAGCTGCACTAACAGGGTGTGTGTATAAATAGTGTGTGTGTTCCACAGCTAGCGGCACTAGCAGGGTGTGTGTATAAATAGTGTGTGTGTTACACAGCTAGCTGCACTAACAGGGTGTGTGTATAAATAGTGTGTGTGTTACACAGCTAGCTGCACTAACAGGGTGTGTGTATAAATAATGTGTGTGTTACACAGCTAGCTGCACTAACAGGGTGTGTGTATAAATAGTGTGTGTTTTACACAGCTAGCTGCACTAACAGGGTGTGTGTATAAATAGTGTGTGTGTTACACAGCTAGCTGCACTAGCAGGGTGTGTGTATAAATAGTGTGTGTGTGTTACACAGCTAGCTGCACTAACAGGGTGTGTGTATAAATAGTGTGTGTGTTACACAGCTAACTGCACTAACAGGGTGTGTGTATAAATAGTGTGTGTGTTACACAGCTAACTGCACTAACAGGGTGTGTGTATAAATACTGTGTGTGTGTTACACAGCTAACTGCACTAAGGGTGTGTGTATAAATAGTGTGTGTGTGTTACACAGCTAGCTGCACTAACAGGGTGTGTGTATAAATAGTGTGTGTGTTACACAGCTAACTGCACTTACAGGGTGTGTGTATAAATAGTGTGTGTGTTACACAGCTAGCTGCACTAACAGGGTGTGTGTATAAATAGTGTGTGTGTTTTACACAGCTAACTGCACTAAGGGTGTGTGTATAAATAGTGTGTGTGTGTTACACAGCTCGCTGCACTAACAGGGTGTGTGTATAAATAGTGTTTGTGTTACACAGCTCGCTGCACTAACAGGGTGTGGGTATAAATAGTGTTTGTGTTACACAGCTAGCTGCACTAACAGGGTGTGTGTATAAATAGTGTGTGTGTTACACAGCTAGCTGCACTAACAGGGTGTGTGTATAAATAGTGTGTGTGTTACACAGCGAACTGCACTAAGGGTGTGTGTATGAATAGTGTGTGTGTTACACAGCTAACTGCACTAACAGGGTGTGTGTATAAATAGTGTGTGTGTTACACAGCTAACTGCATGTGTATAAATAGTGTGTGTGTGTGTTACACAGCTAACTGCACTAGCAGGGTGTGTGTATAAATAGTGTTTGTGTTACACAGCTAGCTGCACTAGCAGGGTGTGTGTATAAATAGTGTTTGTGTTACACAGCTAGCTGCACTAGCAGGGTGTGTGTATAAATAGTGTGTGTGTTACACAGCTAACTGCACTAACAGGGTGTGTGTATAAATAGTGTGTGTGTGTTACACAGCTAACTGCACTAACAGGGTGTGTGTATAAATAGTGTGTGTGTGTTACACAGCTAGCTGCACTAGCAGGGTGTGTGTATAAATAGTGTGTGTGTTACACAGCTAGCTGCACTAGCAGGGTGTGTGTATAAATAGTGTTTGTGTTACACAGCTAGCTGCACTAGCAGGGTGTGTGTATAAATAGTGTGTGTGTTACACAGCTAACTGCACTAACAGGGTGTGTGTGTATAAATAGTGTGTGTGTGTTACACAGCTAACTGCACTAAGGGTGTGTGTATAAATAGTGTGTGTGTTACACAGCTAGCTGCACTAACAGGGTGTTTGTATAAATAGTGTGTGTGTTACACAGCTAGCTGCACTAACAGGGTGTGTGTATAAATAGTGTGTGTGTTACACAGCTAGCTGCACTAACAGGGTGTGTGTATAAATAGTGTGTGTGTGTTACACAGCTAACTGCACTAAGGGTGTGTGTATAAATAGTGTGTGTGTTACACAGCTAGCTGCACTAACAGGGTGTGTGTATAAATAGTGTGTGTGTTACACAGCTAGCTGCACTAACAGAGTGTGTGTATAAATAGTGTGTGTGTTCCACAGCTAGCTGCACTAACAGGGTGTGTGTATAAATAGTGTGTGTGTTACACAGCTAGCTGCACTAACAGAGTGTGTGTATAAATAGTGTGTGTGTGTTACACAGCTAGCATCCCTAACAGGGTGTGTGTATAAATTGTGTGTGTGTTCCACAGCTAGCTGCACTAACAGGATGTGTGAATAAATAGTGTGTGTGTTACACAGCTAGCTGCTCTAACAGGG
This sequence comes from Ilyophis sp. 1 JC-2022, assembly GCA_022702515.1. NCBI lineage: Eukaryota > Metazoa > Chordata > Actinopteri > Anguilliformes > Synaphobranchidae > Ilyophis > Ilyophis sp. 1 JC-2022. The sequence goes on from CM040401.1 coordinate 84,299,939, forward strand.
TGTGTGTATAAATAGTGTTTGTGTTACACAGCTAGGTGCACTAACAGAGTGTGTGTATAAATAGTGTTTGTGTTACACAGCAAGCAGCACTAACAGGGTGTGTGTATAAATAGTGTGTGTGTTACACAGCTAGCTGCACTAACAGGGTGTGTGTATAAATAGTGTGTGTGTTACACAGCTAGCTGCACTAACAGAGTGTGTGTATAAATAGTGTGTGTGTTCCACAGCTAGCTGCACTAACAGGGTGTGTGTATAAATAGTGTGTGTGTTACACAGCTCGCTGCACTAACAGGGTGTGTGTATAAATTGTGTGTGTGTTACACAGCTAGCTGCACTAACAGGGTGTGTGTATAAATAGTGTGTGTGTTACACAGCTAGCTGCACTAACAGGGTGTGTGTATAAATTAGCTAACTGCACTAACAGGGTGTGTGTATAAATAGTGTGTGTGTGTTACACAGCTAACTGCACTAAGGGTGTGTGTATAAATAGTGTGTGTGTTACACAGCTAGCTGCACTAACAGGGTGTTTGTATAAATAGTGTGTGTGTTACACAGCTAGCTGCACTAACAGGGTGTGTGTATAAATAGTGTGTGTGTTACACAGCTAGCTGCACTAACAGGGTGTGTGTATAAATAGTGTGTGTGTGTTACACAGCTAACTGCACTAAGGGTGTGTGTATAAATAGTGTGTGTGTTACACAGCTAGCTGCACTAACAGGGTGTGTGTATAAATAGTGTGTGTGTTACACAGCTAGCTGCACTAACAGAGTGTGTGTATAAATAGTGTGTGTGTTCCACAGCTAGCTGCACTAACAGGGTGTGTGTATAAATAGTGTGTGTGTTACACAGCTAGCTGCACTAACAGAGTGTGTGTATAAATAGTGTGTGTGTGTTACACAGCTAGCATCCCTAACAGGGTGTGTGTATAAATTGTGTGTGTGTTCCACAGCTAGCTGCACTAACAGGATGTGTGAATAAATAGTGTGTGTGTTACACAGCTAGCTGCTCTAACAGGGTGTGTGTATAAATAGTGTTTGTGTTACACAGCTAGGTGCACTAACAGAGTGTGTGTATAAATAGTGTTTGTGTTACACAGCAAGCAGCACTAACAGGGTGTGTGTATAAATAGTGTGTGTGTTACACAGCTAGCTGCACTAACAGGGTGTGTGTATAAATAGTGTGTGTGTTACACAGCTAGCTGCACTAACAGAGTGTGTGTATAAATAGTGTGTGTGTTCCACAGCTAGCTGCACTAACAGGGTGTGTGTATAAATAGTGTGTGTGTTACACAGCTCGCTGCACTAACAGGGTGTGTGTATAAATTGTGTGTGTGTTACACAGCTAGCTGCACTAACAGGGTGTGTGTATAAATAGTGTGTGTGTTACACAGCTAGCTGCACTAACAGGGTGTGTGTATAAATTAGCTAACTGCACTAACAGGGTGTGTGTATAAATAGTGTGTGTGTGTTACACAGCTAACTGCACTAAGGGTGTGTGTATAAATAGTGTGTGTGTTACACAGCTAGCTGCACTAACAGGGTGTTTGTATAAATAGTGTGTGTGTTACACAGCTAGCTGCACTAACAGGGTGTGTGTATAAATAGTGTGTGTGTTACACAGCTAGCTGCACTAACAGGGTGTGTGTATAAATAGTGTGTGTGTGTTACACAGCTAACTGCACTAAGGGTGTGTGTATAAATAGTGTGTGTGTTACACAGCTAGCTGCACTAGCAGGGTGTGTGTATAAATAGTGTGTGTGTTACACAGCTAACTGCATGAAGGGTGTGTGTATAAATAGTGTGTGTGTTACACAGCTAGCTGCACTAACAGGGTGTGTGTATAAATAGTGTGTGTGTTACACAGCTAGCTGCACTAACAGAGTGTGTGTATAAATAGTGTGTGTGTGTTACACAGCTAGCATCCCTAACAGGGTGTGTGTATAAATTGTGTGTGTGTTCCACAGCTAGCTGCACTAACAGGATGTGTGAATAAATAGTGTGTGTGTTACACAGCTAGCTGCTCTAACAGGGTGTGTGTATAAATAGTGTTTGTGTTACACAGCTAGGTGCACTAACAGAGTGTGTGTATAAATAGTGTTTGTGTTACACAGCAAGCAGCACTAACAGGGTGTGTGTATAAATAGTGTGTGTGTTACACAGCTAGCTGCACTAACAGGGTGTGTGTATAAATAGTGTGTGTGTTACACAGCTAGCTGCACTAACAGAGTGTGTGTATAAATAGTGTGTGTGTTCCACAGCTAGCTGCACTAACAGGGTGTGTGTATCAATAGTGTGTGTGTTACACAGCTCGCTGCACTAACAGGGTGTGTGTATAAATTGTGTGTGTGTTACACAGCTAGCTGCACTAACAGGGTGTGTGTATAAATAGTGTGTGTGTTACACAGCTAGCTGCACTAACAGGGTGTGTGTATAAATTGTGTGTGTGTGTTACACAGCTAGCTGCACTAACAGGGTGTGTGTATAAATCGTGTGTGCGTTCCACAGCTAGCTGCACTTACAGGGTGTGTGTATAAATAGTGTGTGTGTTCCACAGCTAGCAGCACTAACAGGGTGTGTGTATAAATAGTGTGTGTGTTACACAGCTCGCTGCACTAACAGGGTGTGTGTATAAATAGTGTGTGTTACACAGCTAGCTGCACTAACTGGGTGTGTGTATAAATAGTGTGTGTGTTACACAGCTAGCTGCACTAACAGGGTGTGTGTATAAATAGTGTGTGTGTTACACAGCTAGCTCCACTAAGGGTGTGTGTATAAATAGTGTGTGTGTTACACAGCTAGCTGCACTAACAGGGTGTGTGTATAAATAGTGTGTTTTACACAGCTAGCTTCACTAACAGGGTGTGTTTTTCACAGCTAACTCCTGGCTGCAGTAATAGGGCGTGTGTATAAATTGTGTGTGTGTTCCACAGCTGGCAGCACTAACAGAGTGTCTGTATAAATTGTTTGTGTGTTACTCTTTTCGCTGCACTAACAGGGTGTGTGTATTAATAGTGTGTGTGTTACACAGCTAGCTGCACTTACAGGGTGTGTGTATAAATAGTGTGTGTGTGTTACACAGCTAGCATCCCTAACAGGGTGTGTGTATAAATAGTGTGTGTGTTACACTGCTCGCTGCACTAACAGGGTGTGTGTATAAACAGTGTGTGTGTTCCACAGCTAGCTGCACTAACAGGGTGTGTGTATAAATTGTGTGTGTGTGTTACACAGCTAGCTGCACTAACAGGGTGTGTGTATAAATAGTGTGTGTGTTACACTGCTCGCTGCACTAACAGGGTGTGTGTATAAACAGTGTGTGTGTTACACAGCTAGCTGCACTAACAGGGTGTGTGGCTAAGTTTGTGTCTTTCACAGCTAACTCCTGGCTGCACTAACAGGATGTGTGTATAAATAGTGTGTGTGTTACACAGCTAACTGCACTAACAGGGTGTGTGTATAAATAGTGTGTGTGTTCCACAGCTAGCTGCACTAACAGAATGTGTGTATTAATAGTGTGTGTGTTACACAGCTAGCTGCACTTACAGGGTGTGTGTATAAATAGTGTGTGTGTGTTACACAGCTAGCATCCCTAACAGGGTGTGTGTATAAATAGTGTGTGTGTTACACTGCTCGCTGCACTAACAGGGTGTGTGTATAAACAGTGTGTGTGTTACACAGCTAGCTGCACTAACAGGGTGTGTGTATAAATAGTGTTTGTGTGTTCCACAGCTAGCTGCACTAGCAGGGTGTGTGTATAAATAGTGTGTGTGTGTTACACAGCTAGCATCCCTAACAGGGTGTGTGTATAAATAGTGTGTGTGTTCCACAGCTAGCTGCACTAACAGTGTGTGTGTATAAATTGTTTGTGTGTTCCACAGCTAGTCGCACTAACAGTGTGTGTGTTTAAATAGTGTTCGTGTTACACAGCTAACTGCACTAACAGGGTGTGTGTGTCTTTGTTAAATTGGCAGATTGTGTAATGTTGTGTGTTTGTGTTAAATGGCAGATTGTGTTATGTTGTGTGTTTGTGTTAAATGGCAGATTGTGTAATGTTGTGTGTTTGTGTTCAATGGCAGATTGTGTAATGTGTTTTTGTGTTATATGGCAGATTGTGTAATGGTGTGTTAAATGGCAGATTGTGTTATGTTGTGTGGTTGTGGTAAATGGCAGATTGTGTTATGTTGTGTGGTTGTGGTAAATGGCAGATTGTGTTATGTTGTGTGGTTGTGGTAAATGGCAGATTGTGTTATGTTGTGTGGTTGTGGTGAATGGCAGATTGTGTTATGTTGTGTGGTTGTGGTAAATGGCAGATTGTGTTATGTTGTGTGGTTGTGGTAAATGGCAGATTGTGTTATGTTGTGTGGTTGTGGTAAATGGCAGATTGTGTTATGTTGTGTGGTTGTGGTAAATGGCAGATTGTAACATATCTGGTTCACTGCTATGTGGCTCTTCTGTTCCGCTCTCACTGTGAATGAGGTTTCCATGGAGATGCACATTCTTTTTGGGTCTCCATGTTTTTTTTGGAGCAAAAGACTCATACTATGTGTGTGTGTGTGTGTGTGTGTGTTTCTGTGTGTCTGTGTCTGTGTGTGTGTGTGTGTGTGTGTGTGTGTGTGTCTGTGTGTGTGTGTGTCTCTGTCTCTGTGTGTGTGTGTGTGTGTGTGTCTGTGTGTGTGTGTGTGTCTGTGTGTGTGTGTGTGTGTGTGTGTGTACGTGTGTGTTAGCTTCATTGAGAGGTGTGTCTTGGTGGCTTTTGCTTCTTAGAATAAAACGGAGATGGTGGGGTTTTGCGTTGTCATGGTGATGTGCTTGTTTCCAAGGAGGCAGTGGCTGTTGGTACCAGCGGCAGGAGCTTTGTTCTGTTGTTCACTTGCAGTGTTTATTTCAGGTTTGAAGACGTTCATGAACTCTGATTGGAGTTGAAGTCCCTCTTACTGACACCACTCTGCCCACTGTGCCCAGCTAGAGTCACCCTGAGTGTCTCCATAGCTATACTGTCAGCCATACTCACCTCCGACCTCTGACCTCTGAGCTCCCGTGTTTCCCAGCTCACATCACTGGTAAACACCGTGTCCATGGAAATATGGGTGCTTAATCCAGCAGCCAGAGACCCTGTGTGTGTGTAATAAAACCTCCATGTTATCACTGCAGATGGGTACTTCATAAACAATGTGGTTTTGTTATTTGTGTTGAATAAGGCAGGGCAGATGGGGGGTATAAATAAATTATCTGCGTAAACAAACCAGTCTGGATAAATTCACTTTTCTATAGCTAAACACAGAACCTGTTCAGCAGCTGACTGAAGGGTCTGTTCTTTGTGTTAATAGTGTTACTGGGTTACTCAGCTTCAGTAGCAGCTGACTGAAGGGTCTGTTCTTTGTGTTAATAGTGTTACTGGGTTATTCTGCTTCAGTAGCAGCTGGCTGAAGGGTTTGTTCTTTGTGTTAATAGTGTTACTGGGTTACTCAGCTTCAGTAGCAGCTGGCTGAAGGGTCTGTTCTTTGTGTTAATAGTGTTACTGGGTTACTCAGCTTCAGTAGCAGCTGACTGAAGGGTTTGTTCTTTGTGTTAATAGTGTTACTGGGTTACTCAGCTTCAGTAGCAGCTGACTGAGGGGTTTGTTCTTTGTGTTAATAGTGTTACTGGGTTATTCAGCTTCAGTAGCAGCTGGCTGAAGGGTCTGTTCTTTGTGTTAATAGTGTTACTGGGTTACTCAGCTTCAGTAGCAGCTGGCTGAAGGGTCTGTTCTTTGTGTTAATAGTGTTACTGGGTTACTGAGCTTCAGTAGCAGCTGGCTGAAGGGTCTGTTCTTTGTGTTAATAGTGTTACTGGGTTACTCAGCTTCAGTAGCAGCTGGCTGAAGGGTCTGTTCTTTGTGTTAATAGTGTTACTGGGTTATTCAGCTTCAGTAGCAGCTGACTGAAGGGTCTGTTCTTTGTGTTAATAGTGTTACTGGGTTACTCAGCTTCAGTAGCAGCTGGCTGAAGGGTCTGTTCTTTGTGTTAATAGTGTTACTGGGTTATTCAGCTTCAGTAGCAGCTGGCTTAAGGGTCTGTTCTTTGTGTTAATAGTGTTACTGGGTTACTCAGCTTCAGTAGCAGCTGGCTGAAGGGTCTGTTCTTTGTGTTAATAGTGTTACTGGGTTATTCAGCTTCAGTAGCAGCTGACTGAAGGGTCTGTTCTTTGTGTTAATAGTGTTACTGGGTTACTCAGCTTCAGTAGCAGCTGGCTGAGGGGTCTGTTCTTTGTGTTAATAGTGTTACTGGGTTATTCAGCTTCAGTAGCAGCTGGCTTAAGGGTCTGTTCTTTGTGTTAATAGTGTTACTGGGTTACTCAGCTTCAGTAGCAGCTGGCTGAAGGGTCTGTTCTTTGTGTTAATAGTGTTACTGGGTTACTCAGCTTCAGTAGCAGCTGGCTGAAGGGTCTGTTCTTTGTGTTAATAGTGTTACTGGGTTACTCAGTTTCAGTAGCAGCTGGCTGAAGGGTTTGTTCTTTGTGTTAATAGTGTTACTGGGTTACTCAGCTTCAGTAGCAGCTGGCTGAAGGGTCTGTTCTTTGTGTTAATAGTGTTACTGGGTTACTGAGCTTCAGTAGCAGCTGACTGAAGGGTCTGTTCTTTGTGTTAATAGTGTTACTGGGTTACTCAGCTTCAGTAGCAGCTGACTGAGGGGTTTGTTTTCATAACTCAGCTTTTATGCCTTGGCCACTTTGAATTGCAATGTGTCCTTAGGGCTTGGTTTGAGGTGCATCCAGAATTTTAATGTTCTTAAAGGATGATCAACGTATAATGGCCTAATTCTTCCCTGCATGCATTATTTGGTGTTTTCCTATGTACTTGTACAATTGTTCTGCATAATTCCTCATGCAGGGTCTTGATTATGGCCTGATAGGGGGGTTGGTTGCCTAAACATGAATGTATTGATGGAGGAGGGGTCCATGTCAGTAACAGCACAATCAACCATGCTACTCCCAAGAGCTGAGCAGAATGTGAATACTCTCCCTAAAGAGTCCCCTCTGATCCTGCCAGTAAATGTACAGCCCTACGGTTCCACAGAGATGCACTCACTCTCTGCCATTCTTATTGATTGAATAGTCTGGGTTATGTATTTCATTAGTGGTGGGTGTGAGGTACAGAGGGGTGTTTTCAAACACATGGTGGTTTCCCTGTGGGTCGATGCAGTCGAGTTCTGTCCCTGTTCTGGCATTAAAGTCACCACACAGCAGCACATTTCCCTGGGCCTGGAAATGGCTAATATCTGTGTGCAGGGTGTTAAAGTGCTCCTGGTTATATATCTGTGTGCAGGGTGTTAAAGTGCTCCTGGTTATATATCTGTGTGCAGGGTGTTAAAGTGCTCCTGGTTATATATCTGTGTGCAGGGTGTTAAAGTGCTCCTGGTTATATATCTGTGTGCAGGGTGTTAAAGTGCTCCTGGTTATATATCTGTGTGCAGGGTGTTAAAGTACTCCTGGTTATATATCTGTGTGCAGGGTGTTAAAGTGCTCCTGGTTATATATCTGTGTGCAGGGTGTTAAAGTACTCCTGGTTATATATCTGTGTGCAGGGTGTTAAAGTACTCCTGGTTATATATCTGTGTGCAGGGTGTTAAA
>CM040401.1:84322542-84325042 GCA_022702515.1 Ilyophis sp. 1 JC-2022
GTAGTGCTGCAGATAGCTCTGTGCCAGGTCTCTGTACAGTGTGTAGTTATGGCAGATAGCTCTGTGCCAGGCCTCTGTACAGTGTGTAGTGCTGCAGATAGCTCTGTGCCAGGTCTCTGTACAGTGTGTAGTGCTGCAGATAGCTCTGTGCCAGGTCTCTGTACAGTGTGTAGTGCTGCAGATAGCTCTGTGCCAGGTCTCTGTACAGTGTGTAGTGCTGCAGATATCTCTGTGCCAGGTCTCTGTACAGTGTGTAGTGCTGCAGATAGCTCTGTGCCAGGTCTCTGTACAGTGTGTAGTGCTGCAGATAGCTCTGTGCCAGGCCTCTGTACAGTGTGTAGTGCTGCAGATAGCTCTGTGCCAGGTCTCTGTACAGTGTGTAGTGCTGCAGATAGCACTGTGCCAGGTCTCTGTACAGTGTGTAGTGCTGCAGATAGCTCTGTGCCAGGTCTCTGTACAGCGTGTAGTGCTGCAGATAGCTCTGTGCCAGGTCTCTGTACAGTGTGTAGTGCTGCAGATAGCTCTGTGCCAGGTCTCTGTACAGTGTGTAGTGCTGCAGATAGCTCTGTGCCAGGTCTCTGTACAGTGTGTAGTGCTGCAGATAGCTCTGTGCCAGGTCTCTGTACAGTGTGTAGTGCTGCAGATAGCTCTGTGCCAGGTCTCTGTACAGTGTGTAGTGCTGCAGATAGCTCTGTGCCAGGTCTCTGTACAGCGTGTAGTGCTGCAGATAGCTCTGTGCCAGGTCTCTGTACAGTGTGTAGTGCTGCAGATAGCTCTGTGCCAGGTCTCTGTACAGTGTGTAGTGCTGCAGATAGCTCTGTGCCAGGTCTCTGTACAGTGTGTAGTGCTGCAGATAGCTCTGTGCCAGGTCTCTGTACAGCGTGTAGTGCTGCAGATAGCTCTGTGCCAGGTCTCTGTACAGTGTGTAGTGCTGCAGATAGCTCTGTGCCAGGCCTCTGTACAGTGTGTAGTGCTGCAGATAGCACTGTGCCAGGCCTCTGTACAGTGTGTAGTGCTGCAGATAGCTCTGTGCCAGGTCTCTGTACAGTGTGTAGTGCTGCAGATAGCTCTGTGCCAGGTCTCTGTACAGTGTGTAGTGCTGCAGATAGCTCTGTGCCAGGTCTCTGTACAGTGTGTAGTGCTGCAGATAGCTCTGTGCCAGGTCTCTGTACAGTGTGTAGTGCTGCAGATAGCTCTGTGCCAGGTCTCTGTACAGTGTGTAGTGCTGCAGATAGCTCTGTGCCAGGTCTCTGTACAGTGTGTAGTGCTGCAGATAGCTCTGTGCCAGGTCTCTGTACAGTGTGTAGTGCTGCAGATAGCTCTGTGCCAGGTCTCTGTACAGTGTGTAGTGCTGCAGATAGCTCTGTGCCAGGTCTCTGTACAGTGTGTAGTGCTGCAGATAGCTCTGTGCCAGGTCTCTGTACAGTGTGTAGTGCTGCAGATAGCTCTGTGCCAGGTCTCTGTACAGTGTGTAGTGCTGCAGATAGCTCTGTGCCAGGTCTCTGTACAGTGTGTAGTGCTGCAGATAGCTCTGTGCCAGGTCTCTGTACAGTGTGTAGTGCTGCAGATAGCTCTGTGCCAGGTCTCTGTACAGTGTGTAGTGCTGCAGATAGCTCTGTGCCAGGCCTCTGTACAATGTGTAGTGCTGCAGATAGCTCTGTGCCAGGCCTCTGTACAGTGTGTAGTTATGGCAGATAGCTCTGTGCCAGGTCTCTGTACAGTGTGTAGTGCTGCAGATAGCTCTGTGCCAGGCCTCTGTACAGTGTGTAGTTATGGCAGATAGCTCTGTGCCAGGTCTCTGTACAGTGTGTAGTGCTGCAGATAGCTCTGTGCCAGGTCTCTGTACAGTGTGTAGTGCTGCAGATAGCTCTGTGCCAGGTCTCTGTACAGTGTGTAGTTATGGCAGATAGCTCTGTGCCAGGTCTCTGTACAGTGTGTAGTGCTGCAGATAGCTCTGTGCCAGGTCTCTGTACAGTGTGTAGTGCTGCAGATAGCTCTGTGCCAGGTCTCTGTACAGTGTGTAGTGCTGCAGATAGCTCTGTGCCAGGCCTCTGTACAGTGTGTAGTTATGGCAGATAGCTCTGTGCCAGGTCTCTGTACAGTGTGTAGTGCTGCAGATAGCTCTGTGCCAGGTCTCTGTACAGTGTGTAGTGCTGCAGATAGCTCTGTGCCAGGTCTCTGTACAGTGTGTAGTTATGGCAGATAGCTCTGTGCCAGGTCTCTGTACAGTGTGTAGTGCTGCAGATAGCTCTGTGCCAGGTCTCTGTACAGTGTGTAGTGCTGCAGATAGCTCTGTGCCAGGTCTCTGTACAGTGTGTAGTGCTGCAGATAGCTCTGTGCCAGGTCTCTGTACAGTGTGTAGTCCTGCAGATAGCTCTGTGCCAGGTCTCTGTACAGTGTGTAGTGCTGCAGATAGCTCTGTGCCAGGTTTCTGTACAGTGTGTAGTGCTGCAGATAGCTCTGTGCCAGGTCTCTGTACAGTGTGTAGTGCTGCAGATAG
>CM040401.1:84330042-84342542 GCA_022702515.1 Ilyophis sp. 1 JC-2022
TTCTGCTGGTTGTCTTCACTTTTTCTATGCTGGGGCTAAGGGTAGGCTCTTTGAATATTAACGGGGGAAGAGACAGAAATAAGAGGGCGCTAATAGCAGAAGTAGCAAAGCAGAAAAGCTTAGACATACTTTTTCTACAGGAAACTCACAGTGACATTGATAACGAAATAGACTGGGGTTTATTTTGGAATGGCCCTCATTTTCTTAGTCATGGCAGTAATGTTAGTGGGGGTGTTGCAGTCCTCTTTTCGTCCAATTTAAACGTGAATATAATTTCCACAACTGAGATTGTAAAGGGGAGGGTAGTGATAATTAGGGCAGAAATTGAGGGATTCGTTTTCTGCCTTGTAAATGTATATGCACCAAATAAAGGCTCAGATAGGCTAGTTTTATTTAGTACATTGAAGGAAGAGTTAGGGAAGTATGATCAAGATTTAATAATTATGGGTGGAGATTGGAATTGCACAATTGATTTCACATTAGATAGAGTTAGTGAGGAGCCACATTTACAGTCATCTGTAAGTTTAGCTAAGATAGTTACACAGTTAGATATGGTAGATGCATGGAGAATAAAGCATCCAGCAGCCAGGCAATACACGTGGGTCAGGGTTGTAAATAATAGGGTGAGTGCGGCTAGATTGGATCGGCTCTATATATCGGAAGGTATTAGAGGTCGTTTAACCGAAAGCTACATTAGCCCAGTAGGGTTTAGTGATCATCACCTTACTACTGTAGGTCTTGACCTTTCTCCTAGTGAAAAGGTTAAGACCTACTGGCACTTCAACACTAAATTGATTCAAGACAGCACATTTTGCCAGAACTTTGAGGAATTTTGGGATATATGGAAACAAAAAAAGGGTGACTTTGAGTCTTTAAGTCAGTGGTGGGAAATAGGAAAATCCCAGATTCGTGTTCTCTGTCAACAGTACACTTCATACGCAACTACTAAAATCAGAAAAGCCATTAGAAATCTTGAAATAGAAATTAGAGACATTGAATGTGGCTTACACTCCAGCATAGTTTATCCTAATGAAACACTGCTTCAGAGAAAGAGACTGGAGCTCAGCTCCTTTATGCAGGAGAGGGTAAAGGGGGCTCTGGTCAGAGCTCGTTTTGCTTCTGTGAAAGACATGGATGCTCCAAGCTCATTCTTCTTCAGTTTGGAGAGGAAGGCAGCACAGAAAAAGCAAATGGTCTCCCTAAAGTTACCCGATGGTAGAGTTACCATGGACCCTGCCGAGATGAAGAGACACGCTGTCAACTTCTACACTGACCTTTTCGGAATAGAGGAGTGTAATGAACAAAATGCAGCTGAGCTCCTGGAGGGGCTCCCTCAGCTCAGTGCTGAGGAGAAAGCAACATTGGATAAAGAGTTGACTTTAGAATAGCTGACCACGGCTGTGGAACAGCAAGCCACAGGCCGTGCTCCTGGAATAGATGGATTACCTATCGAATTTTATAAAAAGTTTTGGGGTTGCCTGGGAGCTGATTTCCATGAAGTTTTAATGGAGTGTTATCGCAACGGTGTACTACCAACATCATGCAGGAGGGCAGTACTTTCACTTCTTCCTAAGAAAGGAGACCTAGCCCTTTTAAAGAACTGGAGACCTGTAGCACTTCTGTGTGCAGATTACAAAGTGCTTTCCAGAGCACTTTCAAACAGACTGAAGGACTATTTGGAACAAATAGTACAAATGGACCAAACGTATTGTGTACCTGATAGGACAATCATGGACAATCTTTTTCTTATTAGAGATGTTTTAGATGTGTGTAAATTGTATGACATGGATATTGGTGTTTTATCAATTGATCAGGAGAAAGCTTTTGATAGAGTCGATCATGGTTTTTTATTTTCCACCTTAACTGCCTTTGGCTTTGGGGAAAGGTTTATAGCATGGGTGGGGTTACTGTACAATAAAGTAACCAGTATGGTTAAAGTAGGGGGCGGGCTAAGTCGGCCCATTAGCGTAAGCAGGGGGATAAGACAAGGGTGCCCCATTTCAGGACAGCTATATAGCATTTCTATAGAGCCACTATTATGCAGACTTAGAAATAAACTTACTGGGCTCTCTCTTCCAGGGTTATCCCAGAGTCCTCCCATTGTTGTTTCAGCTTATGCTGATGATGTAAATATTTTTATTAAGAACCAGGGAGACATACAAGCGCTGGAAAATTGTCTCAATTTGTATGAAAAGGCCTCATCAGCTAGAGTAAATTGGGGGAAGTGTGAAGCCCTACAGGTGGGGCACTGGAGAGGGGAGGGGGTCCCCAGTCTGCCTAGTGGTTTACAGTGGAGAAGGAATGGGATGAAGGTTCTGGGAGTGCATTTAGGGACAGAAGCATATCAGAAAAAGAATTGGGAGGGTGTAATGGAGAAGGTGTGTGCTAAGTTGTCTAAGTGGAAATGGTTGCTACCCCAGTTGTCGTATAGGGGAAGGGTTCTGGTTGCCAATAACCTGGTCGCCTCGACCCTCTGGCACAGGCTAATCGTTTTATCTCCACCAGGGGGCTTAATAGAGGAGATACAAAGAACAATCGTGAACTTCTTCTGGTCTGGGCAGCACTGGATACGGGCTGCAGCTTTATATCTTCCAGTGGAGGAAGGAGGGCAAGGCTTGGTGGACATTTCTTCCAAGATGAAGGCCTTCAGGCTTAAAGCAGCTCAGAGACTGCTCTATGACTGTGGGGTGAGGTGGCTGGACACAGCCAACCTGATATTACGGAAGGCAGGCGGCCTAGGATATAACAAACAACTGTTTTTACTCAATCTCGATGAGGTGGACATCACAGGGCTTACACCTTTTTATGCCTCGGTGTTTCGAGCATGGCAGGTACTTCAGGCCTCCAGGGACCCAAGTGATCCACCGGGAATGTGGCTCTTTGAAGAACCACTGTTTTTTAATAACTTTCTACAAACTGAAACACTGGCCTCAGCCAGCTTAAGATCAGCTCTACGGGAAGCTGGCTGTGTTAAGCTGGGACACCTCTTGAAGGCCACAAAAACATCCGTGGACCATCTGGGACAGATGGCCAACATCAAATCCTCCAGACTGCTGACAAGGATTGTAAGAGAAGTCTATGCCGCCCTGTCAGAGCCCCTCAGAGCATATGTAGAAAATCGTACTTTATCTGACCAATGGGATGATGAATATGAGTACAGTTTCCCATATCTCTCTGTTACTCCTGCTGTTGGGGAGTGGCAGGAGGGGGAAGACCAGTTTCTCTCTTTCAGAACCCTACAGCTGCAGGGGTTCAAAGAGATGGGAAAGAAAGCGGCATATAATATCTGTGTGAAGGTGTCGCACTTACGCTCTTTGACAGGGTTAAGAGCGTCGAGGTGGACTGGGGTATTTGGCCCAGACGTTTCCCCGAAAGGCTGCTGGCGGTCCCTATACAAGCTGCCCATTGAAAAACGGGCAGCTGACCTCCAGTGGAGGATAGTGCATGGGGCAATAGCTACAAACAGACACGTGGCACACCTGGATCCTAGTAATGGGGATGGCTGTCCATTCTGTTTAGAGTCAGAAACACTAGTACACTTATTCATTGAGTGTCCAAGGTTAGTGGGGTTATTTGATTTATTAAAGTCATGGGTTTTAGGACTGGGGGAGGGTTTTTCCTTTGAAACTTTTATTTTTGGTCCCAGGTACTCTGCATGTCGGAAAAATGTACATGTACTGCTTAACTTTATGTTCGGAATGGCTAAGCTTGCTATCTGGATCACCCGAAAGAGCAAAATTAAGGATCTTGGGTCCATAGACCCAGTGCAAGCCCTAACAGGCTTGGTAGCTGCTCGTCTCAGAGTTGAGCATGCATACTATAAGCTAGTTGGCAACATGGAAGCTTTTAACGAAATCTGGGCAGTTGGGGATGTGCTGTGCGCAGCACAAGAAGGGGGAGACCCACTGTTTTATGTCTGAAGAACCAAAATCCTCAAACATACAATATATACGAATCTTTGAACTGGTGGTACTTAGTTAACAAGGCAAGCGTAAAATCCCTTTCTCCTCTTTCTCTTTTCTCTTTCTCTGTTTTCTTTCCTTTTCCTGTGATTGTGTTTTTACTGTAATTTGTGTATTTTGTTGAACTGTCAATAAAGATGATTTTTAAATTCAAAAAAAAAATTCTCTCTCTCTCTCTCTCTCTGACTCTCACTCTCTTATCTGGTTCCCCTCTCCCTCTCTCTTTCTCTCCCTCTCCCTCTCTCTCTCTCTCTCTCTCTCTCTCTCCCCTCTCTCTCTCTCTCTCCCCCCCTCTCTCTCTCTCCCTCTCTCTCCCCCTCTCTCTCTCTCTCTCTCTCTGACTCTCACTCTCTTCTCTGGTTCCCCTCTCCCTCTCTCTTTCTCTCTCTCTCTCTCTCTCTCTCTCTCCCCTCTCTCTCTCCCTCTCTCGCCCCCCTCTCTCTCTCTCTCTCTCTCCCCCCTCTCTCTCTCTCCCCCCCCCCTCTCTCTCTCTCTCTCTCTCTCTCTGACTCTCACTCTCTTATCTGGTTCCCCTCTCCCTCTCTCTTTCTCTCCCTCTCCCTCTCTCTCTCTCTCAATTCAATTTTCAATTCAATTCAATTTGAAGGTGCTTTATTGGCATGACATACACTGTGTTGCCAAAGCAAATGTTACAAATAACAACAATAATAGTAACAATAACAATAATCAATAAATAAATAAGAATTCAACTCAACTTGTTAGCAAATATACACATAAAACATAAACATTATACACATACTGGTGTTGTGTTTCTGCGTCGATGGCAAGTTGCTATATATAAAGCAGCTAGTGGGGCTGTGTGTCCTTCACCCAGTAAAATTGGTAACCTTTCTTCATCTGAAAGGTTGGCAAAATTTGGAAGTATTGTTTCTGTTTTTTTAAAGAAATCATTCCGAATTTCCCTATATTTATGGCAGTGTAGAAGGAAGTGTATCTCTGTCTCAACCTCCCCTGTCTCACAGTGATCACATGTCCTCTCCTCTTTGGGGCGCCAGGTTTGTTTGTGTCTTCCTGTTTCAATGGCCAGGCTGTGATCACTTAGTCTGTATTTGGTAAGGATCTGTCTCTGCTTTATATCCCTGACAGTGGAGAGATATTCTGCCAATTTGTAGTTTCTTTTTAACATATTATAACAATTTAGTTTGTTTTGCTGTTTTGTCATTATCTTCCAATGTTCCAAATAAGAATCTTTTGTTTGATTGATTAATTGGTTAATTTTAGTTGAAGCAGTGCTGGTCTGAAACGGGCCATAATTAGTATTGTTAGTTTTCGCTTGGTTTGTTAGTTTCAGGGCCAGCTGACTGAGAGGACTTCTATTGGGGCTTAGCTCATGGGATAGGAAGGCCTTATATTGGAGGGAATTTGATTTGCTTTGTTTTAGATGGATCCAGAATTTTAGTGCTCTTTTTTGAATGTTAATAATTAAAGGGTAACGGCCTAATTCTGCCCTGCATGCATTGTTTGGTGTGTTTCGGTGGACCTGGAGTATGTTTTTGTAAAATTCAGCATGCAGGGTTTCCACTGGGTTTTTGTCCCATTGTAAATAGTCTTGATGGCTAAGTGGACCCCATACCTCACTACCATATAGCACAATCGGCTGTAGTACACTGTCAATTATTTTTAACCAAATTCTTACAGGAATTTTTATATTGTAAAATTTTCTTTTGATTGCATAAAATGCCCTTTTGGCTTTGACTTTTAGTGCATTCACTGCTAGGTTAAAGCTCCCTGATGCATTGATTTTCAGACCTAGGTATGTGTAATTTGTGGTGTGTTCCAAAATTGTGTTACAGAGAGTGAAACTGTACCTGCTTCTCTGAGACCTGGCCTTTTTCTGGAAAATTATTATTTTGGTCTTTTTGAAGTTTACTGCCAGGGCCCAGGACTGGCAGAATTCTTCTAAGACAGCCAGGTTCTGCTGTAGCCCTTGTTCTGTGGGTGACAGCAGAACCAGGTCGTCTGCATATAATAAAAACTTAATTTCGGTGTCATGTAGAGTGAGTCCAGGGGCTGCAGATTGTTCCAGCATTGTGGCCAATTCATTAATGTAAATATTGAATAATGTTGGACTCAAGCTGCAGCCCTGTCTCACTCCACGACCCTGAGTGAAGAATTCTGTTCTTTGATTGTCAATTTTTACCGCACATTTGTTTTCTGAATACATTGATTTAATAATGTCATATACTTTGCCCCCTATACCACTTTGAAGTATTTTATAATTTAATCCCTGGTGCCAGATTGAGTCAAATGCTTTCTTAAAGTCAATAAAGCATGCAAATATTTTGCCTTTTTTAATTTGGTGAACATGTTTATCTATAAGGGTGTATAGGGTGTAAATATGATCAGTTGTGCGGTGTTTTGGGAGGAAGCCAATTTGACTCGGACTCAAGACATTGTGCTCGATAAGGAAGTTTATAATTCTTGAATTAAGGATGCTGCAAAATAACTTCCCCAGATTACTGCTTACACAGATGCCTCGGTAGTTATTGGGGTCAAATTTATCTCCACTCTTGTAAATCGGGGATATAAGCCCTTGGTTCCAGGTGTCAGGGAAACAGCCAGTATGTAGTGACAGGTTGAATAATTTCAGTAGGGCTTCTTGTATTAACTGGTTGCTGCTTTTCAACATCTCGTTATTTATGTTGTCAAAACCACAGGCCTTTCTTGGTTTTAGTGTTCTGAGATGTTCAGTTAATTCCTGCATTGTAATTGGTGTGTCAATTGGGTTCTGGTTGTCTTTGATTGATTGTTCTAGTAATGTTAGTTTTTCTTTGATTTCATTTTGGTCTTTTGTTAATTTGTCTTGTTCAATATCCCTATATAAGTTTTCAAAATATTGTTTCCAAATTGAACCATTTTTTAAAGTTAATGCAGGTTTTTGCGCCGAACTGAAATTATTCCACATTTCCCAGAATTTGTTTTGATCAATAGATTTTTCAATGTCTGTGAGAGATTTATTAAGGTGATTCTCCTTTTTTTGTTTTAGTGTGTTCTTGTATTGTTTTAATGTTTCACAATACTCCAAGCGTAAATCTGGGTTTTGAGGCTGATGATGTTTCTGATTGGACAATGTCCGTAGTTTTTTCCGAATTGAGTTACATTCGTCATCAAACCATTTATCTTTGTAATTTTTCTTTGGGTTGCCTTTCTTATTTAGTTTCAGGTTTGATATTTTAGCTGCTTCATCAAATATATCCTGAATATGGTTAACTGCCAGATTTAGGCCTGTCTTATTACATTCGTATTGTGTGTTAATAAATTTGTTAGTTAGGTTAGTGATTTCAGGTGAGTGAATAGCTTTGCCAAATTCTTCTGCACTGTTTGGAAAATTCTCTCTCTCTCTCTCCCCTCTCTCTCTCTCTCTCCCCCCCTCTCTCTCTCTCCCTCTCTCTCCCCCTCTCTCTCTCTCTCTCTCTCTGACTCTCACTCTCTTCTCTGGTTCCCCTCTCCCTCTCTCTTTCTCTCCCTCTCTCTCCCCCCTCTCTCTCTCTCCCTCTCTCTCCCCCCTCTCCCTCTCTCCCCCCTCTCTCTCCCTCTCTCTCCCCCCTCTCTCTCTCCCCCCTCTCTCCCCCCTCTCTCTCTCTCCCTCTCTCTCCCCCCTCTCTCTCTCTCCCTCTCTCTCCCCCCCTCTCTCTCTCTCTCTCTCTCTCTCTCTCTCTCTCTCTCTCTGACTCTCACTCTCTTCTCTGGTTCCCCTCTCCCTCTCTTCTCTGGTTCCCCTCTCCCTCTCTCTTTCTCTCCCTCTCTCTCTCTCTCTCTCTCTCTCCCCCTCTCTCTCCCCCCCCCCCCCTCTCTCTCTCTCTCTGACTCTCACTCTCTTTGGTTCCCCTCTCCCTCTCTCTTTCTCTCCCTCTCTCTCTCTCTCTCTCTCTCCCCCCTCGCTCTCTCTCTCCCCTCTCTCTCTCTCCCTCTCTCTCCCCCTCTCTCTCCCCCCCCTCTCTCTCTCTCTCTCTCTCTCTCTCTGTGCATGCTGGGAGTTGGGTGTGTGTGAGGGTGCTGCGTGTGAGAGGGTGCTGTTTCTGAGAGCGTTTTGCTGGGGTTTCCCTTTTCCATTTTCCTTTTTCTCTTTTTCCCCATTAATGCAAGATTGACGACTTTTCTTTACTTTCGTAAAAATTTAAATCTATAGTTTGCGTAACCGACAGGTCTTTTATTTGTCTTGTTTGCTCGCGGTTCGGTTGGGATGGCGTCCAGGGAGACGCCGTCCCTATCTCTCCGGCATGGCGTGAGGGTTATGCCCGAGCCATCGGTGACGGTGGAGGAGGTTCTCCTCGCCGCAGGCGAACAAGTTGGCCATGAAAATTTAACATACGCCTCGCGTATGAACAAAGCAGTAGTTGTGTTTTTAAAAGAAGAACACATTGTTAATAGATTGATCGAGAGCGGTGTTTTTATTAACAATACTTTTGTACAGGTTTCTCCGCTAGCTGCCCCGTCCACGCGAATTATAATTTCAGGCGTGCCTCCGTTTATCCCTAATGCGGCGCTGGAGCGAGAGCTTAGGCGTTTCGGGAAGTTTGCAAGTGCGATCAAAGCTGTCCCCCTTGGATGTAGAGATCCGAAACTAAAACATGTTCAGTCTCTTAGAAGGCATGTTTTCATGTTTTTTAGATTCCCCTACACAGGATTTAAACGTTTCCTTCCGCGTTAAACACGAGGAAGGATCTTATATGCTATATGCCAGTTCTGGCAGTTTTAAATGTTTTGAGTGTGGAGATGTGGGTCACAAGCGCTTCGCTTGCCCACGTAGGCAACAGGCTCAGGGAGACGATTCAGCCGGTAGCCAGGCAGCAGGGCCTGGGCCTGGGGAAGGGAAAGAGCCCAGCGAACAGGCGCGACCGGAGGAAGCACATTCTGCTGGTAAGACTGATGTTTCTGCTGTAGTTACTGAAGGACAACCGGGGGTTGTACCTGAGGAGACGGCGGCAGCTGAAACAATAGTTGGGGCGAACGGTGTAACTGATACTGTGGAGAGTGGGGTCGAAAGTTTGACTAGGGATGATGCCATTCCCAGCACGAGTGAGCCTAGTCAGGTTAATCAGGAGGGGGAGCTGTCTGAGGTGCTGCAGAATGAGAAACGCAGGATTAGTGTTCAGGAAGAGATCGAATCCGATTCAGAATCGGATATGTCTGTAGCGTCTGATCTTTGTTCTCAGGGTGGAGAGGTATATTCTCTCGATGAAATCAACGGATTTTTAGACGATACATATGGGAAACAAATACAAGTGAGAGATTTTTTCCCCGATCAAGCAAAATTCATTAGAACAGTCTCAGCACTGCAGAAAATCGTGGGGTTGGATCTCCTAAGCGATAAAAAGCGTTTTCGCTTAAGAAAACATGTAACGGCGATGAGAAAGGCAACTAAATTCGGAATTTATGGGAAAAAGAAAAAGAAAACGAAATAAAATTTAAATGATCACGTATCACAAGGTGCTTTATCTCCTCTATCTGTTTTTATTGACTGCTTCTCTGTCTCTTTTACTTAACCTCTACATGCAGGTTTTAAAGATTGGGTCACTAAACATCAATGGTGGGAGGGATAATCACAAGAGGGCGTTAGTTGCGGAAATAATTAAACAAAAGAAGCTAAACGTCGTTTTCCTTCAGGAAACGCATAGCGATGAAGATAATGAGGTTGACTGGGGTCTATGGTGGGAGGGTCAGCATATCCTCAGCCATGGAACTAATTTCAGTGCTGGTGTGGCAATTTTGTTTTCCCCCAATTCAGGCATTAGTATTTTATCCACAATAGAGGTAGTGAAAGGGAGGGTGCTTTTAGTTAATGTAGAAATTGAGGGGAAAACAGTTTCATTTTTGAATGTGTACGCCCCTAATCAGGGATCTGAAAGAATAGAGGTTTTTAGAGAGATAAGAGGGGCTTTGTTACAGTGTAGGGGATGTATAGTAGCAGGAGGGGACTGGAACTGCACTGTGAATTTCACTGTAGATCGGACAGGGGAAGAGCCTCACATGCAGTCAGCCACATGTCTGTCTAGTCTGCTCACTGAACTGGAGCTGGAGGATGTATGGAGAAACAAGCACAAAGCGGTGAGGCAGTACACCTGGGTTAGAATGGCAAACAATACAATTAGTGCAGCCAGACTGGATAGAATATATGTGACAGCAGCTCATATGGTTGGGTTAATGGGAAGCTTTATCTATCCTGTCGGGTTTACCGATCACCATTTGGTGACAGCGGATTTGCGCATCTCTGACTCCCCAAGGGCGAAGTCATATTGGCATTTTAATAATAATCTACTGCAGGATAGTGTTTTTATAGAAAAATTTATATGTTTTTGGGAATTGTGGAGGGGGAAAAAATGTGACTTTGAAACATTAAGTCAATGGTGGGAGGTTGGGAAGGCCCAAATACGTGTATTTGTGCAGCAATATACATCTCACTCCTCAGCAAGCATAAGGGGGGCTGTCCAGATGCTGGAAAGGCAGATAAATGATATTGAGAGGACTTTGAACACCCAGGACAATCATAACAGTGAGGAGCTGCAAGGCAAAAGGAAAGAACTGAGTTTTTTGCTGCAGGAGAGAGTCAAGGGAGCTATGGTGAGAGCTCGATTCATGACACTAAAGGACATGGACGCACCGAGCTCCTTCTTCTTCAACCTGGAGAGATCGGTGGCGCAGAGAAAGCAAATGGCGTGTCTCCGCCTCCCTGGTGGGAGGGTGACTATAGACCCAGTGGAGATGAGGAGACACGCAGTGGTTTTCTATACGGAGCTCTATGGAGCACAGGAATGCGACCCAGACTGCACCACAGAACTTCTGCAGGGGCTGCCGCAGCTGGGGCCTGAGGAACGGGACGCCCTTGACTGTGAGCTCAGCCTGGAGGAGCTCACAACAGCCGTGAAACAGCTTTCACTAGGCCGAGCGCCTGGTATAGATGGGCTGACCTCAAATTTTTATAAGCAATTTTGGGGATGTCTTGGTGCTGATCTTTTTGAGGTCATGAGGGAGTGTTTTCAAAGGGGATCACTACCAGTTTCCTGGCAACGTGCAGCGCTCTCTCTCCTGCCAAAGAAGGGGGACTTGGCACTTTTAAAAAATTGGAGACCCGTCGCCCTTTTATGTACAGATTATAAATTACTGTCAAAACTACTGTCAAACAGATTAAAAAAATATTTAGGGCTATTGATTCACAGGGACCAGTCGTACTGTGTGCCTGACCGCACAATCATGGACAATCTGTTTTTAATGCGTGATGTGTTAGATGTGTGCAAGCTTTATGGACTGAATATTGGCATTCTGTCTCTCGATCAGGAGAAAGCATTTGATCGAGTGGATCATGGGTTTTTATTTTCAACTTTAAGAGCTTTTGGTTTTGGGGAGGTTTTTTTGTCATGGCTGGGGTTACTGTATGAAGGGGCAACATGCATGATCAAGGTTGGGGGTGGGTTGAGTCGCCCAGTCCCTGTTCAGAGGGGGATCAGGCAAGGTTGCCCTATCTCGGGTCAGCTCTACAGCCTGGCGATTGAGCCATTGCTCTGCCGTCTGAGGGACAAGCTCACAGGGTTCTCCCTGCCAGGAGCCATTCAGAGTCCTAGCCTGATAGTGTCTGCTTATGCAGATGATGTCAACGTTTTTATTCGAGGGCAGGGGGATGTTCAGTCTCTCACTGATTGCCTTGGGTTGTACGAAAGGGCATCTTCTGCCAAAGTGAATTGGGGGAAATGTGAGGCATTGCAGGTGGGACAGTGGCAGCAGGGGGGAACTCCGAGCTTACCAGGGGGTCTTAGTTGGGGAAGAAATGGGATGAAGGTTCTGGGGGTTTTTCTGGGAACAGAGGATTTCCAAAAACAGAATTGGGAGGGTGTAGTGGAGAAGGTGTGTGCCAGGTTGTCTTCATGGAAATGGTTGCTGCCTCAGCTGTCCTACAGGGGAAGAGTTCTGGTTGCCAATAATTTGGTGGCCTCGACTCTATGGCACAGACTAATCGTGTTGCAACCGCCGAGGGGGCTGATCCAGGAGGTGCAGAAGCTCCTGGTAGACTTTTTCTGGTCCGGACAACATTGGATCCGAGCAGCTGCTCTATACCTACCCCTGCAAGAGGGGGGACAGGGCCTTGTGGACATTGCCTCAAGAATCAAAGCCTTCAGAGTGCAAACTGCTCAAAGACTTTTGTACAATAGTGAATTGAGCTGGCTGGAGCCTGCTCAAGTGTTGCTGAGGAAGGCTGGGCGGTTAGGCTACGATAAGCAGCTATTCTTGATTCAGTCTGAGGAGGCTGACCTGACTGGGCTCACACCTTTCTACCAGTCAGTGATACAGGCTTGGCAAGTTTTTAAAGCAACTCGTGCACCTGCTGGAAAGCCGGGTATGTGGCTATTCGAAGAGCCACTGTTTTATAATAGCTTCCTACCCAGCAAAACCCTGTCTTCAGCTAGCCTACGATCCAGCCTGCGGGAAGCAGGGTGCATGAAGTTGGGGCATCTCATGAGGTCAATGGAAACATCAGTGGCAGTGCTCGGGGAGATGGCTGGCATCAGGTCCTCAAGGGTGCTG
>CM040401.1:84345042-84382542 GCA_022702515.1 Ilyophis sp. 1 JC-2022
AAGCAGCTTTTTTTGCTTCGGCATGAGGAGGTGGACTGGTCAGGACTGACACCATTTTACCAGTCAGTGTTCCAGTCCTGGCAGATTTTTAAAATCCAACAGGATCCAACCGCGGAACCAGGCATGTGGTTCTTTGAGGAGCCACTGCATTTCAGCAACTTTTTTAATACTAATTGTTTGTCCGCTCCCAGTATACGAACTAGCCTGCGGGAGGCAGGCTGTGCCAAACTGGGGCACATGATATCTTTGGCAAGGCTGAGGGAAATGACAGGAATCCGGTCTTCCAGACTGCTGCACAGGTTGGTGGAGGAGGTTTGTGCTTCCTTGCCAGGGCCCCTCAGAGCGTTTGCTGAGAACCATACTCTGTCTGACCAATGGGACGATGATTGTGAGTATAATTTACCCCCTCTGACTGTCTCTCCTGCTGTAGGGGAGTGGCAGGAGGAACAGGGGAGCTTCCTGTCTCTTGCAACCCCTGAGCTGGGGAAGTTTGAGACCCTTGGGAAGAAAGCACTGTATTACACCTGTGTTAAAGTATTACACTTACGCTCTCTGGCAGGGCTGAAGGCCTGAAGTTTTTTGGTCCAGGGTCTTCTCCGAAAGGCTGTTGGCGGTCCCTGTACAAGCCCCCTGTTGACAAACGGACGGGCGACCTCCAGTGGAGGATTGTGCATGGGGCGATAGCTACGAACAGATATCTGGCACACCTAGATCCTAGTGTTGGGGAGGGCTGCAACTTTTGCGCGCAGAGGGAAACAACGCATCACATATTTGTACAGTGTCACAGGTTGAGGGAGCTGTTCACATTTTTAGAGGGGTGGTTTCAGGGTTTAGGGGTACCTTTTCCTTTGAACTTTGTAATTTTGGGCCAAGGTACACTGTAAAAAAAAAGGCCGTTTCATGTTTTAATTAACTTGCTGTCTGGACTAGCCAAGTTGTCCATATGGAAGACTAGAAAGAACTGCATTGCGGGTCAGGGGTCAGTTGACCCTGTTTTTATGTTAAAGGGACTGCTTGCAGCCCGCATCAGGGTGGACTTTAGTTTTTATAGCCTCACAGACAATGTGGAGGCTTTTGTAAATACATGGTGCATTGAGGAAGTGCTTTGCTCTATGCAGGGTGAAGAGTTGCTACTTCATTTTTGAAAGTATTATTTGTTTTTTTGTCTGTTTATCAATTTCTAATTTTATTTCTTTTTTTATTTTCCCTGTGAAATTAACCGTTCCCGGTAATAGTGTTTGTTTTTGCCTTAGTTGGAATTGTATTGTAGTTAATAGCCAACTTGTTATTTTCCCTTGGTTTTTCAGTAATGGTTTTCTTTTTTTTGTGTTTTTAATATTAATTTTATTTTATTATTTTCTGTTTGTTTGTAAATATGTGAAAACATAGGTCTCATCCTTTGTTTTCTGTGCATTAAAGGAGACCTTAAAAACTCTCCCCTCTCAATTCAATTAAATTCAATTCAAAATGCTTTATTGGCATTATCTCTCTTTCTCTCTCCCCCCTCTCTCTCTCTCTCCTCTCTCTCCCCCTCTCTCTCTCTCTCTCTCCCTCTCTCCCCTCTCTCCCCCCTCTCTCTCCCCCCCCCTCTCTCTCTCTCTCTCCCCCCCCTCTCTCTCTCTCTCTCTCTCTCCCCTCTCTCTCTCTCCCTCTCTCCCCTCTCTCTCTCCCTCTCCCCCCTCTCTCTCTCTCTCTCCCCCCAAACTCTCTCTCTCTCTCTCTCTCTCTCTCTCTCCCTCACTCTCTCTCTCTCTCTCCCTCTCCCCCCTCCCTCTCCCCCTCTCTCTCTCCCCCTCTCTCTCTCTCTCCCCTCTCTCTCCCCCCTCCCCCCTCTCCCCACCTCTCTGTTATGGTTTTGAGACAGGAGCTGTTTATGAAATGCAGGTTTTATTGGACCTTCAGAGTGAGGAGGCAGAATATGTGATTTAGATAAAGAGAAAATGCAGAAATGTTTAGGTGATCAAGGTGTGAGTGGAGGGATTTAAACTGATATGTGCAGATACACGTCATGATGGTTTAGCTCTGAACTATTTTAGTTCTTATTCCTGTAAATTCATTTATTTTTATTTGGTTTTTTTCAGTCCATGGTGTAAAATGCCATTTCTCATTTTAAATTGTTTATGCTTCTGAAGGATGTGGATTTGCTGCTTGTGTAGTTCATTCATGCATGTTTCTAAATGGTGTGTGTGTGTGTGTGTGTGTGTGTGTGTGTGTGTGTGTGTGTATGTGTATGTGTGTGAGTGTGTGTATGTGTGTGTGTGTGTGTGTGTATGTGTGTATGTGTGTATATGTGTGTGTGTGTGTGTGTGTGTATGTGTGTGAGTGTGTGTATGTGTGTGAGTGTGTGTGTGTATGTGTGTGTGTGTGTGTGTTGAAGTGAGGACAGCAGAATCATTGGCTCTCTTCAGACCCACATCTTCTCACTGTACTTGGCTCCGCCCCTCCCCACCCTTCCCTGAAAGCACCACCATTACCTTTCCTTTTCTACTGGTTTGGTTCTTGGTTTAGAACAATCTTTATTACCCAAGTTACCCCTTATGAATGGCCCAGTTTGCACTGGCCATTCAGTGTACTGCAGCCTTTAAGTAGGAAGAATTTGGTTCCTCTTGTGTTGAAGTTTTACCAGCGTTTGTTTAAGAGTGAGTAAGAGTACCAGAAAATAGGATATCAAGAGTCTTTTGATGTTATTGGGTCACAGACATCAGGAAGTCATGGCATGCAGTGGATATGTGACCAAATATTTCAAAATTATTACTTTATTCTTCATTATGTTAAACTGTCCAATATTTTTTGATGCTCGGAAATGGTGGGGACTATGTACAAAAGGTTCTATAATTTCTAAACGGTTCAACCTCATTGTCATTGTATATTTTCAAACTCAAAGTGCTAGAGTACAGAACCAAAATAACCAAAAATGTGTCACTGTCTAATGAATTATGGTGCTCCCTTTATATATGCCCCTGAACCAAGAGGTGTTTAAAACTATGTGAAACTGTTTCAAAGTGGTAAACTGTGTTTAAAACGATGATAAACTCTGTTAAATTAAAGCTGAAAGTCTGCACTTTAACCTCATGGTCACTGTTTCATTTCAAATCCAATGTTCTGAAGTAGAGAGCCAAAACAACAGAAATTCTGTCACTGTCCGAATACTTTCCATCCCCACTGTACGTGTTAAATTAGGAGGTCATTTATAAAATATATGAAGGAAGGTGTATTGTATTAAAATTGCCGCTGGCGTGGTTGTTTGAGGCATTAAAACCGGAGCCAGACCCGGAGCTGTCCTTGGTGCTGAAATCACTGTGTTCCAGACTCTCTGTCCTTTTTCGGTTCTATTGGCTTTGCAGCGTTCAGACATACAAGGCCAGCATCGTCCAGGAGTCACGTGGAGCGCCTTACTTTATCTGTTGTAATACTACAAGATATATAAATAAGAATAAACATAATACGATTATTATTATTATTATTATGTGTTGTAGTATTACAAGAGATAAACTAAGGCACAGTGGAATCATTTATATTCCACATGACTTGGACTGGAATGCCTTAACAGGGTGTTGCTGTCAAAAAAACATGCGTGCTCAGTCAACCTACTCTGCATGAATACACATTAATAAAAAATAAATCAAAACATGCCAGCAAAACAAAAAAAAATGTTGTTTTCTTTAATATACGGCACTTTCCCACTGCTTTTATGTGAACGTTTAAACACATAATTAATTCTTGCTTCGCCAATATTCCTTTTTTGTCCACACGGTGTCACTGTCTACCAGCAAGACTGAATATTTCCCGAGCCGTCGGGAACACCTCCTGCAGGAGAATCCGCAGCTCTCCCCTCAGTCTGTATGCAAAGTCGCATTGAGGAGGAGCGCGGGCTTGTGGTGATTATCTTTGTGCGGTTTAGATAAACAACGCTCTTTTGTTTTCTAAATTGTGTGAATGTCTACTGCCTAGATTTATCTCCCGCGTGCGGCGCGTTCGGACTCGCGAGTCTTGAATAGGACGGTAAGAGTGGACGCTTCCAAAGGGATGGCGAGCGGGCGGAGCGTGTTTCTGTTCTGGCTGCTGCTTTGTCTGCAGGACGCCACCTCAGGGCAGATCGTCTACTCCATTTCAGAGGAGGTGAGCCCGGGCACGTTTGTTGGAAACATAGCGAAGGATCTAAATATTAAACTTCCTGAACTGGAGACGCGGATGTTACGGGTTGTCTCTGGATCTTCTAAGCACTATTTTGAGGTGAATTTTAAAAGCGGAATCCTGTTTGTGAATGATAGAATAGACAGAGAAGAGCTGTGTGGATTCAGCCTCTCCTGTTCTGTTCAGTTGGAGGCGATTGCTCAGTTCCCTTTGGCATTATACCGTGTCGAAGTGAACATTCTGGATATTAATGATAATCCGCCCATTTTTCCACGGAAGTCTACCTATGTCCGCATCGCAGAATCCACTGCTCCTGGAGCAATGTTTTCTTTCTTCAGTGCAAATGATCCTGACGTTGGCAGCAACTCAGTTAAAACCTATCAACTTGGCTCAAATGAATATTTTTCTCTCGGTGCAAACACTGACGGCGATTGTGTGTCTGCTGAGTTAGTGCTGCAGAAAGCTTTAGACCGAGAGAAACAGCCGGTCATTCACCTCCTACTGACTGCTGTTGACGGAGGAAAACCTCCCAGATCCGGGACTTTGCAGATCATTGTTAACGTTCTAGATGCGAACGACAATGCCCCGTCATTCAGTCGTCCGTTGTACAAAGTTAAGGTCTTAGAAAACTCCCCAATAGGGACAACAATACTCAAACTGAACGCAACTGATCCGGACGAGGACATAAATGGTGACATCTTATTTTCATTTATCAACGAAGGAGCCATGAATATTCAGAACACTTTTGCAATAAATCGCACCAATGGGGAGATTACCGTCATTGGAAATGTGAATTACGAGGAGAGCAGCGCTTACGACCTTCGTGTTGAAGCTCGAGACAGAGGCCACGCCCCTCTCGCGTCCCATTGCAAAGTTCTGGTGGAAATAACGGACATAAATGACAACGCGCCCGAGATCAAAGTAACGTCTCTACTGGAGTCTGTCAGAGAGGACGCGGGAAAAGGCATTGCTCTCGCGCTGATCACAGTCTCGGATAAGGACGCCGGAAAAAACGGCAAAGTCACCTGTTCCATCTCTGAAACCTCTCTATTCACACTAGAGACGTCTTACAGCAATTATTATTCATTGGTATTAAGCGCAGAGTTAGACAGAGAGCGCGCTTCTCGGTACAATGTCACCATCACGCCTACAGATGAAGGTTCTCCACCTCTCTCCAGCACCAGCGTTATTACTGTACACGTTTCTGATGTGAACGACAACGCGCCGCGCTTTCCCGAGCGCGTGATGAACGTGTATTTAAAAGAAAACAGTCCAGTGGGAGCGTTAATATGTACAGTGTCCGCCTTTGATCCTGATGAACAGGAGAACGCGCGAGTGTCTTATTCGATGTTGGAAAACCCTTCAAAGCGCGTGTCCGTTTCTACAGTAGTGAACGTGAACTCCATGAGCGGAGAAATATACAGCCTGCAGTCCTTTAACTATGAGGAAGTAAAAACGCTCCAGTTTCAAGTTCAGGCCACAGACTCTGGTGTCGCTCCGCTGAGCAGCAACGTGACTGTGAACGTTTTTATCCTGGATGAGAATGACAACAGTCCTGGGGTTCTCCCGCCCTATTCTGACCAGGGCTCCGTTAATACCGAGAGCATTCCCTATTCTGCTGAAGCGGGATACTTTGTGGCCAAGATCAGGGCTGTAGACGCAGACTCTGGCTACAATGCGCTGCTTTCTTATCACATCGCGGAACCCAAGGGAAGCAGTCTCTTCCGAATCGGAACCAGCAGCGGGGAAATAAGGACTAAGAGGCGAATGAGTGACAATGACTTGAAGACTCACCCGTTGGTCATTTTGATCTCTGACCACGGAGACCCTTCCCTGTCAGCGACTGTGTCTATTGATGTTGTGGTGGTGGAAAGCGCGGGTGAAATACAGACGTCGTTCAGACAGCTGCCGGTGAAGGAAGAGACGTTCTCTGATTTAAATCTGTATTTGCTGATCGCCATTGTCTCGGTGTCAGTAATATTTTTACTGAGCCTGATTAGTTTAATCGCTGTAAAATGTCACAGGACGGACGGCGCTTTGAGCAGGTACAGCGCCCCAATGATCACCACTCACCCTGACGGGAGCTGGTCTTACTCTAAATCTACTCAGCAGTATGACGTGTGCTTTAGCTCAGACACACTGAAGAGTGACGTAGTGGTTTTCCCGGCGCCGTTTCCGCCTGCAGATGCGGAGCTGATCAGTATTAACGGAGGGGACACTTTTAAACGGACCCAAACGCTCCCCATCAATGAGAAGGTAAGATGTGTATTCTTGCGGTTTCGGTTCCGTGAATCTGTGCATTTACTTGAAATTAATTGCATGTTTGAGTCTGAAGCAGTTGTGTTTTTTACACTTGTTTATATGCTTTTCAAAACTTTAAAATGTTTGTTCAAACCTTTATTGCATCAATTGAAAACTAATCCGGAAACAGCCATTCTGTTTTTTTTTTGCGTATTTACGCACGTGATTTCTCTCACCGCTAATTATTGTTTACTCTTGAGCTCATGGCTCTTTAGACTCCAGCGTGATCAATATAATCTCAAATATTCCTGTCATAAAGATTGTTTATATTATTATAGCTATTTGGATTGTTTTTCATGAATATAAATGTTGAATTATATGGCACCCTAAAATGCAATCATTTGTTTGGGTTATTTTTTCATAACGTCTGCAATAGTTTCGGTTTTAGTTTTTCAGCGTGTCCATTGATTATCGGACGGTTTTAAATGAATCCATGTCCATACGATGTTTTGCGGGGGGTGGAACTCATTCTTGTGATTCATTTACATGTAATACGGTATAGAAAAGATTCATCACGCGCACATATATTTTTGTAATATTTCTACCGGGCCGATATTTAATTAAACGATACTTTATTATTTGACATTACATTGCATTCCATTATTCGAATTTGGGGGATGAACACACGCGCTTATATCAGGCATTGGAGTGCTGTATAGGTCCCAGAAGAGGAATGATCGTCTCAATGTGTAGTAAACCCAACGGTTATTTGTTTGTGTCATCAAATGATACTTTGGTACGGATTAGCTTCGTTGCTTAATTGCACGTTTGTATCCTGTGATTTATGAAGCAAAATGATTTCCTGTGGCAGAACATGAGCAGACTGTTTTATTATTTAGATCAGTTATATTCCAGAAATGTGTCACTGGAATTCTATACCTTAATTTCTACAGAAACAGAGGTAAGGTGAGAAGAAAGTGAGAAGAGTTTTAATGTATGTTATGTACTAGAAGTTTTTTAACAATTGTTCGTTCAACGGTTTATTGTACGCTCATTTCTATGAACATTTAACGAGTACATAAAATATAATTACTTAAACAGTCAATATCAAATTACCATAATTATTGTATCCATAATGTTTGAAATTTAAGTCTGCACAGTCATTGTACATGATTAAGAGATAATAACAGCAAACAAAAACGGTGGCGTTTCGCCTGTGAGAGAAAACTGTGTCTATTTTCCTTTATGGACACGTGGTGTCGCCATTGACCATGAAAGTGAGGTTTATAACAGAGATTCTCGGAGCTTCTCCTCCTGTCGGGGCGGAGAGAAACGCAGGCAGAGCGCAGAGGCTTTGTGTGATAGACGGGCAGCGATGGTGTGACCCGGATGACTGTGTGGTACACAACTGGGCTTGGATTTTAAATACGCAGTTTTACTGCAATAAAGGGACATTGCTCTTGGTTGTTGCTGGAATACGCTGGTAAACAGTGACCCGCGGACCTGCTCAGCGATGGGTCTTTGCGGAGAACGTGAGCTTATTTGGATACAATATCTTGTGTTGCTTTGTTCGTGGGGCTGGTCTACCGGACAGATTATATATTCCGTTCCGGAGGAGGTAGATAAGGGCACGTTTGTTGGGAATATTGCCAAAGATCTAAATCTGAATGTGCAGGAACTGGAGACGCGGGGGATCCAGATTGTGACGGAGACGAACGATAAATATTTTGAGGTAAATTTAAAGACTGGCATTCTATATGTTAACGAGAGAATCGACAGAGAGACGCTGTGTCCGACTTCTGTGAAATGCTCATTGAGTCTAGAGGCCATTGTGAATCAGCCTGTGCGCGTCCATCGCATTGAAGTGAATATTTTAGACATTAATGACAATGCGCCGAGTTTTCCGGAACACATCAATGTATTTAATATCACAGAATATGCTTTTCAAGGAGAGAGATTTCCGCTACTGACGGCTGATGATCCGGATGTGGGCAGTAACGCAGTAAAAACATACCAGCTGAGTGCGAATGAACACTTCTCCCTGGATGTACAGAGCGGTGGAGAGCAGAGTGTATCTGCTGAGTTAGTGCTGCAGAAAGCTTTAGACCGAGAGAAACAGCCGGTCCTTCACCTCCTACTGACTGCTGTTGACGGAGGAAAACCTCCCAGATCCGGGACTTTACAGATCATTGTTAATGTCATAGATGTGAACGATAACACTCCCACATTCAGTAAATCGCTGTTTAAAGTTCGTGTTTCAGAGAATATTCCATTTGGTACAACAATACTCACTCTTAATGCAACAGACTTGGATGAAGGAGCAAATGGCGACGTTGTATATTCTCTCATAGCACAAGGAAATACAAAGCCTCTTGGTATTTTTATTATTAACCCCCAGTCTGGGGAAATCACCACCAGGGGACATTTGGATTACGAGAAAAACAGCGCGTTTGAAGTCCGTGCGCAGGCGAAGGACAAAGGTTCACCCCCGCGTGCCACGCTTTGTAAAGTATTGATTGAAGTTGTAGATTTGAATGACAACGTGCCGAAAATATCTATAACGTCGCTTATAAACCCCGTGAAAGAAGACGCCCATCTTGGAACGGTTGTCGCCTTAATCAGTATTTCAGATAGAGACAGTGGACAAAATGCACTTTTGAAGTGTAGTCTTTCTGGAACTTTTCCATTTAAACTGCAGTCCTCCTTTAAGAACTCATATTCTTTAGTGGTTGACGGGCCGCTGGACAGAGAGCGCGCTTCTCAGTACAATGTCACCATCACGGCTACAGATGAAGGCTCTCCACCTCTCTCCAGCACCAGCGTTATTACTGTACACGTTTCTGATGTGAACGACAACGCGCCGCGCTTTCCCGAGCGCGTGATGAACGTGTATTTAAAAGAAAACAGTCCAGTGGGAGCGTTAATATGTACAGTGTCCGCCTTTGATCCCGATGAACAGGAGAACGCGCGAGTGTCTTATTCGATGTTGGAAAACCCTTCAAAGCGCGTGTCCGTTTCTACAGTAGTGAACGTGAACTCCGTGAGCGGAGAAATATACAGCCTGCAGTCCTTTAACTATGAGGAAGTAAAAACGCTCCAGTTTCAAGTTCAGGCCACAGACTCTAGTGTCGCTCCGCTGAGCAGCAACGTGACTGTGAACGTTTTTATACTGGATGAGAATGACAACAGTCCTGGGGTTCTCCCGCCCTATTCTGACCAGGGCTCCGTTAATACCGAGAGCATTCCCTATTCTGCTGAAGCGGGATACTTTGTGGCCAAGATCAGGGCTGTAGACGCAGACTCTGGCTACAATGCGCTGCTTTCTTATCACATCGCGGAACCCAAGGGAAGCAGTCTCTTCCGAATCGGAACCAGCAGCGGGGAAATAAGGACTAAGAGGCGAATGAGTGACAATGACTTGAAGACTCACCCGTTGGTCATTTTGATCTCTGACCACGGAGACCCTTCCCTGTCAGCGACTGTGTCTATTGATGTTGTGGTGGTGGAAAGCGCGGGTGAAATACAGACGTCGTTCAGACAGCTGCCGGTGAAGGAGGAGACGTTCTCTGATTTAAATCTGTATTTGCTGATCGCCATTGTCTCGGTGTCAGTAATATTTTTACTGACTCTGATTAGTTTAATCGCTGTAAAATGTCACAGGAAGGACGGCGCTTTGAGCAGGTACAGCGCCCCAATGATCACCACTCACCCTGACGGGAGCTGGTCTTACTCTAAATCTACGCAGCAGTATGACGTGTGCTTTAGCTCAGACACGCTGAAGAGTGACGTAGTGGTTTTCCCGGCGCCGTTTCCGCCTGCAGATGCGGAGCTGATCAGTATTAACGGAGGGGACACTTTTAAACGGACCCAAACGCTCCCCATCAGTGAGAAGGTAAGATATGTATTCTTGCGGTTTCGGTTCCGTGAATCTGTGCATTTACTTGAAATTCATTGCCTGTTTGAGTCTGAAGCCGTTGTGTTTTTTACACTTGTTTATATACTTTTCAAAACTTTAAAATGTTTGTTCAAACCTTTATTGCATGAATTGAAAATGAATCCGAAAACACCCATTCTGGTTTTTTCTTGCGTAATTACGCACGTGATTTCTCAGACTGCTAATTATTGTTGAATCTTGAGCTCATGGCTACTCCGGCGTGATCAATATAATCTCAAATATTTCTTTTCATAAAGATTGTTTTATATTATTAAAGGTATTTGGATTGTTTGCCATGAATATAAATGCTGAATTATTGAATTACTAGTCATCATTACGAGTCATCATTCCGGTAGTTTTATGCAATACTTATACTTGGCTATTTTCTTGGCTATTTTGCGAGCCGATATGTCATTCAATTATATGAAATGCAGGCATTGTATTACTGGAATTTGGGAGATGTTCTTCTTCAGAGCGACTTACAAAAAAAGGACTTATATCTGGTATTTAAGCACTGTATGATCCTGTAAGAGGAGGCCTAGCCCTAAATAGGATCGAAGTGATACTGAATAACGCTTAATGTTTATTATTCGTGCAATGACGTCGCAATGTTTATGATACTTTCGTTTTACCGCTTCTGTAACAAGCTTTCTGTCAAATAAATACAATTTACAGAGTATTGTTGAATTGGAGTGTTATATTGTTTTAAAAGTAGCATTTACGTGGCCCTGTCTTTACAATGGACTTTTCTGAGACAGACTGTTCATACTTAGATTAACGCTGCTATGTACAATAGTAAAACACATGATGTCGCTGTTGACCATGATTTTAAAAATGAACCGTACGAATCCGCGGCTCCGCCTTCAGCCGGGCGCGTGCAGTGAAGGGA
Source organism: Ilyophis sp. 1 JC-2022 (assembly GCA_022702515.1). Taxonomy (NCBI): domain Eukaryota; kingdom Metazoa; phylum Chordata; class Actinopteri; order Anguilliformes; family Synaphobranchidae; genus Ilyophis; species Ilyophis sp. 1 JC-2022. The sequence continues at coordinate 84,356,241 of CM040401.1, forward strand.
GGGCTTGGTGAGAATGAGACGCACTCGGTAAAACGCCACAGTGACGGTCCTTGGATGCATTCGGCGCGTTGATGTTGTTTTCATTGTCGCAGATGAGTCAGCGTTGTGTATTTGCTGTTATTGCGAACCCTGTACGTTTGGGCTGCATCCTGAGACGCAATGGGCTTCTCCTCCCGCACATCTCTCTGGATTCTCATTGTGCGGTTTCTTTGTTTATGGGATTCATCTTCCGGTCAGATCGTGTATTCCGTCTCAGAGGAGCTACAGAAAGGAACTGTGGTGGGAAACATAACGAAGGATCTTAATCTCAATGTTCAGGAACTGGAATCTCGTATGTTCCAGATTGTGTCCGGGTCCAGCAAGAGGTACTTTGAGGTAAATCCGAAAAACGGTATTTTATTTGTGAATGAGAGAATCGACCGAGAGGAGCTTTGTGCTCGTGCACTGAAATGCGCTTTGTATTTAGAGGCCATTGCTCACAATCCGCTGAACCTGTATCGTGTAGAAATTAATATTTTAGACATCAACGACAATGCGCCTTCATTTCCCGTAAAAACACTTCCGTTGAATATTACCGAAGTCGCTTTGGCAGGAGACCGATTCTCTTTGCTTTCGGCTAAAGATCCGGATGTGGGCAGTAACGCAGTAAAAAGCTACAAGCTGAGTGCGAATGAACACTTCTCCCTGGATGTACAGAGCGGTGGAGAGCAGAGTGTATCTGCTGAGTTAGTGCTGCAGAAAGCTTTAGACCGAGAGAAACAGCCGGTCATTCACCTCCTACTGACTGCTGTTGATGGAGGAAAACCTCCCAGATCCGGGACTTTACAGATCATTGTTAATGTAATGGATGTAAACGATAACACTCCCGCCTTTAGCAAAGCGCTCTATAAAGTCAGAATATTGGAGAATAGCCCGCATGGGTCATTAGTGATAAAATAAAATGCTACGGACGTAGACCAGGGTGTGAACAGACAAATCATGTATTCTCTCTTGAATGCAGGCAATTTAATAGATATATTCAGAATTAATCCTGACAGTGGCGAGATTACAGTGAACGGCAATATTGATTTCGAAGAAAATGCTGCGTTTGAAATTCGAGCGCAGGCGCAAGACAAAGGCGTCCCTCCTCGTAGCACCTCTTGTAAAGTTTTAATAGAAGTGCTGGACGTTAATGACAATTCCCCTGAAATATCAGTGACGTCACTCAAGAGCACAGTGAGAGAAGACGCTAAAAGCGGATCAGCCGTCGCTCTCATTACGGTATCAGATAAAGATGGAGGTAGAAACGGAGCAGTGAAGTGTCTCATCTCGGGCGCGGTGCCTTTTACGCTCCAGTCCTCCTATAAGAACTATTACTCTTTAGTGGTTGACGGGCCGCTGGACAGAGAGCGCGCTTCTCAGTACAATGTCACCATCACGGCTACAGATGAAGGTTCTCCACCTCTCTCCAGCACCAGCGTTATTACTGTACACGTTTCTGATGTGAACGACAACGCGCCGCGCTTTCCCGAGCGCGTGATGAACGTGTATTTAAAAGAAAACAGTCCAGTGGGAGCGTTAATATGTACAGTATCCGCCTTTGATCCCGATGAACAGGAGAACGCGCGAGTGTCTTATTCGATGTTGGAAAACCCTTCAAAGCGCGTGTCCGTTTCTACAGTAGTGAACGTGAACTCCGTGAGCGGAGAAATATACAGCCTGCAGTCCTTTAACTATGAGGAAGTAAAAACGCTCCAGTTTCAAGTTCAGGCCACAGACTCTGGTGTCGCTCCGTTGAGCAGCAACGTGACTGTGAACGTTTTTATCCTGGATGAGAATGACAACAGTCCTGGGGTTCTCCCGCCCTATTCTGACCAGGGCTCCGTTAATACCGAGAGCATTCCCTATTCTGCTGAAGCGGGATACTTTGTGGCCAAGATCAGGGCTGTAGACGCAGACTCTGGCTACAATGCGCTGCTTTCTTATCACATCGCGGAACCCAAGGGAAGCAGTCTCTTCCGAATCGGAACCAGCAGCGGGGAAATAAGGACTAAGAGGCGAATGAGTGACAATGACTTGAAGACTCACCCGTTGGTCATTTTGATCTCTGACCACGGAGACCCTTCCCTGTCAGCGACTGTGTCTATTGATGTTGTGGTGGTGGAAAGCGCGGGTGAAATACAGACGTTGTTCAGACAGCTGCCCGTGAAGGAGGAGACGTTCTCTGATTTAAATCTGTATTTGCAGATCGCCATTGTCTCGGTGTCAGTAATATTTTTACTGAGTCTGATTAGTTTAATCGCTGTAAAATGTCACAGGACGGACGGCGGCGCTTTGAGCAGGTACAGCGCCCCAATGATCACCACTCACCCTGACGGGAGCTGGTCTTACTCTAAATCTACTCAGCAGTATGACGTGTGCTTTAGCTCAGACACGCTGAAGAGTGACGTAGTGGTTTTCCCGGCGCCGTTTCCGCCTGCAGATGCGGAGCTGATCAGTATTAACGGAGGGGACACTTTTAAACGGACCCAAACGCTCCCCATCAGTGAGAAGGTAAGATGTGTATTCTTGCGGTTTCGGTTCCGTGAATCTGTGCATTTACTTGAAATTCATTGCCTGTTTGAGTCTGAAGCAGTTGTGTTTTTTACACTTGTTTATATACTTTTCAAAACTTTTAAATGTTTGTTCAAACCTTTATTTCATGAATTGAAAATGAATCCGAAAACACCCATTCTGTTTTGTTTTTTTTGCGTATTTACGCACGTGATTTCTCAGACTGCTAATTATTGTTGAATCTTGAGCTCATGGCTACTCCGGCGTGATCAATATAATCTCAAATATTTATTTTCATAAAGATTGTTTTATATTATTATAGGTATTTGGATTTTTTTCCATGAATATAAATGCTGAATTATTGAATTACTAGTCATCATTACGAGTCATCATTCCGGTAGTTTTATGCAATATTTATCCTGGGATATTTTGCAAGCCGATATGTCATTAAATGATATGAAATGCAGGCATTGTATTACTGGAATTTGGGAGATGTTCTTCTTCAGAGCGACTTACAAAGAAAATTACTTCTATCTGGGATTTAAGCACTGTATGATCCTGTAAGAGGAGGCATAGCCTTAAATAGGATCGAAGTTATACTGAATAACGCTTAATGTTTATTATTCGTGCAATTACTTCGCATTGTTGATGATACTTTCGTTTTTACCGCTTCTGTAACAAGCTTTCTGTCAAATAAAGACCATTTACAGAGTAATGTTGAATTGGAGTGTTATATTGTTTTAAAAGTAGCATTTACGTGGCCCTGTCTTTACAATGGACCTTTCTGAGACAGTCTGTTCATACTTAGATTAACGCTGCTATGTACAATAGTAAAACACATGATGTCGCTGTTGACCATGATTTTAAAAATGAACCGTAAGAATCCGCGGCTCCGCCTTCAGCCGGGCGCGTGCAGTGAAGGGAGGGCTTGGTGAGAATGAGACGCACTCGGTAAAACGGCACAGTGACGGTCCTCTGGATGCATTCGGCGCGTTGATGTTGTTTTCATTGTCGCAGATGAGTCAGCGTTGTGTATTTGCTGTTATTGCGAACCCTGTACGTTTGGGCTGCATCCTGAGACGCAATGGGCTTCTCCTCCCGCACATCTCTCTGGATTCTCATTGTGCGGTTTCTTTGCTTGTGGGATTCATCTTCCGGTCAGATCGTGTATTCCGTCTCAGAGGAGCTACAGAAAGGAACTGTGGTGGGAAACATAACGAAGGATCTTAATCTCAATGTTCAGGAACTGGAATCTCGTATGTTCCAGATTGTGTCCGGGTCCAGCAAGAGGTACTTTGAGGTAAATCCGAAAAACGGTATTTTATTTGTGAATGAGAGAATCGACCGGGAGGAGCTTTGTGCTCGTGCACTGAAATGCGCTTTGTATTTAGAGGCCATTGCTCACAATCCGCTGAACCTGTATCGTGTTGAAATTAATATTTTAGACATCAACGACAATGCGCCTTCGTTTCCAGAAAAAAATATTTTTTTAAATATTACTGAAATCGCTCTTCCAGGAGACAAATTCGCCGTGGCTTTGGCCGATGATCCGGATGTGGGCAGTAACGCAGTAAAAAGCTACAAGCTGAGTGCGAATGAACACTTCTCCCTGGATGTACAGAGCGGTGGAGAGCAGAGTGTATCTGCTGAGTTAGTGCTGCAGAAAGCTTTAGACCGAGAGAAACAGCCGGTCATTCACCTCCTACTGACTGCTGTTGATGGAGGAAAACCTCCCAGATCCGGGACTTTACAGATCATTGTTAATGTAATGGATGTAAACGATAACACTCCCGCCTTTAGCAAAGCGCTCTATAAAGTCAGAATATTGGAGAATAGCCCGCATGGGTCATTAGTGATAAAATTAAATGCTACGGACGTAGACGAGGGTGTGAACGGCCAAATTGTGTATTCCCTAGTGAATACAGGAAACATTAATATATTGGACATTTTCACAATTAATCTGGACGGCGGTGAGATTACAGTGAAGCGGAATATTGATTTCGAAGAAAATGCTGCGTTTGAAATTCGAGCGCAGGCGCAAGACAAAGGCGTCCCTCCTCGTAGCACCTCTTGTAAAGTTTTAATAGAAGTGCTGGACGTTAATGACAATTCCCCTGAAATATCAGTGACGTCACTCAAGAACACAGTGAGAGAAGACGCTAAAAGCGGATCAGCCGTCGCTCTCATTACGGTATCAGATAAAGATGGAGGTAGAAACGGGGCAGTGAAGTGTCTCATCTCGGGCGCGGTGCCTTTTACGCTCCAGTCCTCCTATAAGAACTATTACTCTTTAGTGGTTGACGGGCCGCTGGACAGAGAGCGCGCTTCTCAGTACAATGTCACCATCACGGCTACAGATGAAGGCTCTCCACCTCTCTCCAGCACCAGCGTTATTACTGTGCACGTTTCTGATGTGAACGACAACGCGCCGCGCTTTCCCGAGCGCGTGATGAACGTGTATTTAAAAGAAAACAGTCCAGTGGGAGCGTTAATATGTACAGTGTCCGCCTTTGATCCTGATGAACAGGAGAACGCGCGAGTGTCTTATTCGATGTTGGAAAACCCTTCAAAGCGCGTGTCCGTTTCTACAGTAGTGAGCGTGAACTCTGTAAGCGGAGAAATATACAGCCTGCAGTCCTTTAACTATGAGGAAGTAAAAACGCTCCAGTTTCAAGTTCAGGCCACAGACTCTGGTGTCGCTCCGCTGAGCAGCAACGTGACTGTGAACGTTTTTATCCTGGATGAGAATGACAACAGTCCTGGGGTTCTCCCGCCCTATTCTGACCAGGGCTCCGTTAATACCGAGAGCATTCCCTATTCTGCTGAAGCGGGACACTTTGTGGCCAAGATCAGGGCTGTAGACGCAGACTCTGGCTACAATGCGCTGCTTTCTTATCACATCGCGGAACCCAAGGGAAGCAGTCTCTTCCGAATCGGAACCAGCAGCGGGGAAATAAGGACTAAGAGGCGAATGAGTGACAATGACTTGAAGACTCACCCGTTGGTCATTTTGATCTCTGACCACGGAGACCCTTCCCTGTCAGCGACTGTGTCTATTGACGTTGTGGCGGTGGAAAGCGCGGGTGAAATACAGACGTCGTTCAGACAGCTGCCCGTGAAGGAGGAGACGTTCTCTGATTTAAATCTGTATTTGCTGATCGCCATTGTCTCGGTGTCAGTAATATTTTTACTGAGTCTGATTAGTTTAATCGCTGTAAAATGTCACAGGACGGACGGCGGTTTGAGCAGGTACAGCGCCCCAATGATCACCACTCACCCTGACGGGAGCTGGTCTTACTCTAAATCTACGCAGCAGTATGACGTGTGCTTTAGCTCAGACACGCTGAAGAGTGACGTAGTGGTTTTCCCGGCGCCGTTTCCGCCTGCAGATGCGGAGCTGATCAGTATTAACGGAGGAGACACTTTTAAACGAACCCAAACGCTCCCCATCAGTGAGAAGGTAAGATGTGTATTCTTGCGGTTTCGGTTCCGTGAATCTGTGCATTTACTTGAAATTCATCAAAACTTTAAAATGTTTGTTCAAACTTTTATTGCATGAATTGAAAATGAATCCGAAAACACCCATTCTGTTTTTTTTTGCGTATTTACGCACGTGATTTCTCAGACTGCTAATTATTGTTGAATCTTGAGCTCATGGCTACTCCGGCGTGATCAATATAATCTCAAATATTTATTTTCATAAAGATTGTTTTATATTATTATAGGTATTTTGATTTTTTGCCATGAATATAAATGTTGAATTATTGAATTACTACTCGTATAATGGCACTCTAAAACGTTATTATTTCTTTGACTTCTCTTTGATACGTTCAGCATTTTATTTTCAGATTTTAAGCGTCCTCGATTAATGGACATTTTTAAACAAATACATATCAATGCAATGTTTTATTGCAGGAGGGGCACTTTCTTATGACTTAAAATATTCTACAATAAAATCTAAGGGAGTCATCATTCCGGTAGTTTTATGCAATATTTATACTGGGATATTTTGCGAGCCGGTATGTTATTTAATTATATGAAATGCAGGCATTGAATTACTGGAATTTGGGAGATGTTCTTCTATAGAGTACCTTACAAAAAAAGGACTTCTATCTGGTATTTAAGCACTGTATGATCCTGTAAGAGGAGGCCTAGCCCTAAATAGGATCGAAGTGATACTGAATAACGCTTAATGTTTATTATTCGTGCAATGACGTCGCAATGTTTATGATACTTTCGTTTTACCGCTTCTGTAACAAGCTTTCTGTCAAATAAAGACCATTTGCAGAGTACATTACATTACATTTATTTGGCAGACGCTTTTATCCAAAGCGACGTACAATTAGTGCATATTGAAGGTCTTAGACACAATCTACAAAGCAAATCCAACGAAGCACAACTTTCTCACAACATAGGAGCTATCGCTAGTAGTCAACAGAATACAGAATACAGTCGGCTATACATTCTAAGCTATGAAATAGCAAAACCAAATAGAAAATAAAAAGCAAGAACATACTATATATATTTGGCTAATCAAGGTGGAGTCTGAAAAAGTGTGTTTTCAGACCACGACGGAAAACAGACAGCGTTTCAGCAGAGCGCAACGGAGTGGGGAGTTCATTCCACCACTGGGGAGCTAGAGTGGAGAAGCTCCGCAGTCGGGATGCAGAGTAATGTTGAATTGGAGTGTTATATTGTTTTAAAAGTAGCATTTACGTGGCCCTGTCTTTACAATGGACCTTTCTGAGACAGACTGTTCATATTTAGATTAACGCTGCTATGTACAATATAAACACATGATGTCGCTGTTGACCATGATTTTAAAAATGAACCGTAAGAATCCGCGGCTCCGCCTTCAGCCGGGCGCGTGCAGTGAAGGGAGGGCTTGGTGAGAATGAGACGCACTCGGTAAAACGCCACAGTGACGGTCCTCTAGATGCATTCGGCGCGTTGATGTTGTTTTCATTGTCGCAGATGAGTCAGCGTTGTGTATTTGCCGTTATTGCGAACCCTGTACGTTTGGGCTGCATCCTGAGACGCAATGGGCTTCTCCTCCCGCACATCTCTCTGGATTCTCATTGTGCGGTTTCTTTGCTTGTGGGATTCATCTTCCGGTCAGATCGTGTATTCCGTCTCAGAGGAGCTACAGAAAGGAACTGTGGTGGGAAACATAACGAAGGATCTTAATCTCAATGTTCAGGAACTGGAATCTCGTATGTTCCAGATTGTGTCCGGGTCCAGCAAGAGGTACTTTGAGGTAAATCCGAAAAACGGTATTTTATTTGTGAATGAGAGAATCGACCGGGAGGAGCTTTGTGCTCGTGCACTGAAATGCGCTTTGTATTTAGAGGCCATTGCTCACAATCCGCTGAACCTGTATCGTGTAGAAATTAATATTTTAGACATCAACGACAATGCGCCTTCATTTCCCGTAAAAACGCTTTTGTTGAATATAACTGAAAATGCACTTCCAGGAGACAAATTCTCATTGCTTTCGGCTAAAGATCCGGATGTGGGCAGTAACGCAGTAAAAAGCTACAAGCTGAGAGCGAATGAACACTTCTCCCTGGATGTACAGAGCGGTGGAGAGCAGAGTGTATCTGCTGAGTTAGTGCTGCAGAAAGCTTTAGACCGAGAGAAACAGCCGGTCCTTCACCTCCTACTGACTGCTGTTGACGGAGGAAAACCTCCCAGATCCCGGACTTTACAGATAACAGTTAATGTGTTGGATATTAATGACAACAACCCGACATTTATTAAGACACTTTACAAAGTGAATGTATCGGAGAATGTTTTATCTGGAACAAAGATAATTTCACTCAGTGCCATAGACTTAGATGACGGTATTAATGGCCGAATTGAGTACTCTTTTGTCGGTCACGAAAATATGAGAATGTCGGAAGTTTTTGCTATTCATCCAGACAGTGGCGAAATTACATTAAAAGGGAATCTAGATTTTGAAGAAAATTCTGCTATTGAATTACGTGTACAAGCCAAGGATAGAGGCCATTCCCCTCGAGCGTCAAACTGTAAAGTTTTAATAGAAGTGCTGGACGTTAATGACAATTCCCCTGAAATATCAGTGACGTCACTCAAGAACACAGTGAGAGAAGACGCTAAAAGCGGATCAGCCGTCGCTCTCATTACGGTATCAGATAAAGATGGAGGTAGAAACGGAGCAGTGAAGTGTCTCATCTCGGGCGCGGTGCCTTTTACGCTCCAGTCCTCCTATAAGAACTATTACTCTTTAGTGGTTGACGGGCCGCTGGACAGAGAGCGCGCTTCTCAGTACAATGTCACCATCACGGCTACAGATGAAGGCTCTCCACCTCTCTCCAGCACCAGCGTTATTACTGTACACGTTTCTGATGTGAACGACAACGTGCCGCGCTTTCCCGAGCGCGTGATGAACGTGTATTTAAAAGAAAACAGTCCAGTGGGAGCGTTAATATGTACAGTGTCCGCCTTTGATCCTGATGAACAGGAGAACGCGCGAGTGTCTTATTCGATGTTGGAAAACCCTTCAAAGCGCGTGTCCGTTTCTACAGTAGTGAACGTGAACTCCATGAGCGGAGAAATATACAGCCTGCAGTCCTTTAACTATGAGGAAGTAAAAACGCTCCAGTTTCAAGTTCAGGCCACAGACTCTGGTGTCGCTCCGCTGAGCAGCAACGTGACTGTGAACATTTTTATCCTGGATGAGAATGACAACAGTCCTGGGGTTCTCCCGCCCTATTCTGACCAGGGCTCCGTTAATACCGAGAGCATTCCCTATTCTGCTGAAGCGGGACACTTTGTGGCCAAGATCAGGGCTGTAGACGCAGACTCTGGCTACAATGCGCTGCTTTCTTATCACATCGCGGAACCCAAGGGAAGCAGTCTCTTCCGAATCGGAACCAGCAGCGGGGAAATAAGGACTAAGAGGCGAATGAGTGACAATGACTTGAAGACTCACCCGTTGGTCATTTTGATCTCTGACCACGGAGACCCTTCCCTGTCAGCGACTGTGTCTATTGATGTTGTGGCGGTGGAAAGCGCGGGTGAAATACAGACGTCGTTCAGACAGCTGCCCGTGAAGGAGGAGACGTTCTCTGATTTAAATCTGTATTTGCTGATCGCCATTGTCTCGGTGTCAGTAATATTTTTACTGAGCCTGATTAGTTTAATCGCTGTAAAATGTCACAGGACGGACGGCGGTTTGAGCAGGTACAGCGCCCCAATGATCACCACTCACCCTGACGGGAGCTGGTCTTACTCTAAATCTACTCAGCAGTATGACGTGTGCTTTAGCTCAGACACGCTGAAGAGTGACGTAGTGGTTTTCCCGGCGCCGTTTCCGCCTGCAGATGCGGAGCTGATCAGTATTAACGGAGGAGACACTTTTAAACGGACCCAAACGCTCCCCATCAGTGAGAAGGTAAGATGTGTATTCTTGCGGTTTCGGTTCCGTGAATCTGTGCATTTACTTGAAATTCATTGCATGTTTGAGTCTGAAGCAGTTGTATTTTTTACACTTGTTTATATGCTTTTCAAAACTTTCAAATGTTTGTTCAAACTTTTATTGCATGAATTGAAAATGAATCCGAAAACACCCATTCTGTTTGTTTTTTTGCGTATTTACGCACGTGATTTCTCAGACTGCTAATTATTGTTGAATCTTGAGCTCATGGCTACTCCGGCGTGATCAATATAATCTCAAATATTTATTTTCATAAAGATTGTTTTATATTATTATAGGTATTTGGATTGTTTGCCATGAATATAAATGCTGAATTATTGAATTACTAGTCATCATTACGAGTCATCATTCCGGTAGTTTTATGCAATATTTATCCTGGGATATTTTGCAAGCCGATATGTCATTAAATGATATGAAATGCAGGCATTGTATTACTGGAATTTGGGAGATGTTCTTCTTCAGAGCGACTTACAAAGAAAATTACTTCTATCTGGGATTTAAGCACTGTATGATCCTGTAAGAGGAGGCATAGCCTTAAATAGGATCGAAGTTATACTGAATAACGCTTAATGTTTATTATTCGTGCAATTACTTCGCATTGTTGATGATACTTTCGTTTTTACCGCTTCTGTAACAAGCTTTCTGTCAAATAAAGACCATTTACAGAGTAATGTTGAATTGGAGCGTTATATTGTTTTAAAAGTAGCATTTACGTGGCCCTGTCTTTACAATGGACCTTTCTGAGACAGACTGTTCATACTTAGATTAACGCTGCTATGTACAATAGTAAAACACATGATGTCGCTGTTGACCATGATTTTAAAAATGAACCGTAAGAATCCGCGGCTCCGCCTTCAGCCGGGCGCGTGCAGTGAAGGGAGGGCTTGGTGAGAATGAGACGCACTCGGTAAAACGCCACAGTGACGGTCCTCTAGATGCATTCGGCGCGTTGATGTTGTTTTCATTGTCGCAGATGAGTCAGCGTTGTGTATTTGCCGTTATTGCGAACCCTGTACGTTTGGGCTGCATCCTGAGACGCAATGGGCTTCTCCTCCCGCACATCTCTCTGGATTCTCATTGTGCGGTTTCTTTGCTTGTGGGATTCATCTTCCGGTCAGATCGTGTATTCCGTCTCAGAGGAGCTACAGAAAGGAACTGTGGTGGGAAACATAACGAAGGATCTTAATCTCAATGTTCAGGAACTGGAATCTCGTATGTTCCAGATTGTGTCCGGGTCCAGCAAGAGGTACTTTGAGGTAAATCCGAAAAACGGTATTTTATTTGTGAATGAGAGAATCGACCGGGAGGAGCTTTGTGCTCGTGCACTGAAATGCGCTTTGTATTTAGAGGCCATTGCTCACAATCCGCTGAACCTGTATCGTGTTGAAATTAATATTTTAGACATCAACGACAATGCGCCTTCGTTTCCAGAAAAAAATATTTTTTTAAATATTACTGAAATCGCTCTTCCAGGAGACAAATTCGCCGTGGCTTTGGCCGATGATCCGGATGTGGGCAGTAACGCAGTAAAAAGCTACAAGCTGAGTGCGAATGAACACTTCTCCCTGGATGTACAGAGCGGTGGAGAGCAGAGTGTATCTGCTGAGTTAGTGCTGCAGAAAGCTTTAGACCGAGAGAAACAGCCGGTCCTTCACCTCCTACTGACTGCTGTTGATGGAGGAAAACCTCCCAGATCCGGGACTTTACAGATCATTGTTAATGTAATGGATGTAAACGATAACACTCCCGCCTTTAGCAAAGCGCTCTATAAAGTCCGGATATTGGAGAATAGCCCGTATGGGTCATTAGTGATAAAATTAAATGCCACTGATATCGATGACGGAGTGAACAGCAAAATTGTGTATTCCCTTGTGATTCCAAATAATGTTAATATAAAGGAAATATTCACAATTAATCCTGACAGTGGTGAGATTACAGCGAACGGTAATATTGATTTCGAAGAAAATGCTGCGTTTGAAATTCGAGCGCAGGCGCAAGACAAAGGCGTCCCTCCTCGTAGCACCTCTTGTAAAGTTTTAATAGAAGTGCTGGACGTTAATGATAATTCCCCTGAAATATCAGTGACGTCACTCAAGAACACAGTGAGAGAAGACGCTAAAAGCGGATCAGCCGTCGCTCTCATTACGGTATCAGATAAAGATGGAGGTAGAAACGGGGCAGTGAAGTGTCTCATCTCGGGCGCGGTGCCTTTTACGCTCCAGTCCTCCTATAAGAACTATTACTCTTTAGTGGTTGACGGGCCGCTGGACAGAGAGCGCGCTTCTCAGTACAATGTCACCATCACAGCTACAGATGAAGGCTCTCCACCTCTCTCCAGCACCAGCGTTATTACTGTACACGTTTCTGATGTGAACGACAACGCGCCGCGCTTTCCCGAGCGCGTGATGAACGTGTATTTAAAAGAAAACAGTCCAGTGGGAGCGTTAATATGTACAGTGTCCGCCTTTGATCCCGATGAACAGGAGAACGCGCGAGTGTCTTATTCTATGTTGGAAACCCCTTCAAAGCGCGTGTCTGTTTCTACAGTAGTGAACGTGAACTCCGTGAGCGGAGAAATATACAGCCTGCAGTCCTTTAACTATGAGGAAGTAAAAACGCTCCAGTTTCAAGTTCAGGCCACAGACTCTGGTGTCGCTCCGCTGAGCAGCAACGTGACTGTGAACGTTTTTATCCTGGATGAGAATGACAACAGTCCTGGGGTTCTCCCGCCCTATTCTGACCAGGGCTCCGTTAATACCGAGAGCATTCCCTATTCTGCTGAAGCGGGATACTTTGTGGCCAAGATCAGGGCTGTAGACGCAGACTCTGGCTACAATGCGCTGCTTTCTTATCACATCGCGGAACCCAAGGGAAGCAGTCTCTTCCGAATCGGAACCAGCAGCGGGGAAATAAGGACTAAGAGGCGAATGAGTGACAATGACTTGAAGACTCACCCGTTGGTCATTTTGATCTCTGACCACGGAGACCCTTCCCTGTCAGCGACTGTGTCTATTGATGTTGTGGTGGTGGAAAGCGCGGGTGAAATACAGACGTTGTTCAGACAGCTGCCCGTGAAGGAGGAGACGTTCTCTGATTTAAATCTGTATTTGCAGATCGCCATTGTCTCGGTGTCAGTAATATTTTTACTGAGTCTGATTAGTTTAATCGCTGTAAAATGTCACAGGACGGACGGCGCTTTGAGCAGGTACAGCGCCCCAATGATCACCACTCACCCTGACGGGAGCTGGTCTTACTCTAAATCTACTCAGCAGTATGACGTGTGCTTTAGCTCAGACACGCTGAAGAGTGACGTAGTGGTTTTCCCGGCGCCGTTTCCGCCTGCAGATGCGGAGCTGATCAGTATTAACGGAGGGGACACTTTTAAACGGACCCAAACGCTCCCCATCAGTGAGAAGGTAAGATGTGTATTCTTGCGGTTTCGGTTCCGTGAATCTGTGCATTTACTTGAAATTCATTGCCTGTTTGAGTCTGAAGCAGTTGTGTTTTTTACACTTGTTTATATACTTTTCAAAACTTTTAAATGTTTGTTCAAACCTTTATTTCATGAATTGAAAATGAATCCGAAAACACCCATTCTGTTTTGTTTTTTTTGCGTATTTACGCACGTGATTTCTCAGACTGCTAATTATTGTTGAATCTTGAGCTCATGGCTACTCCGGCGTGATCAATATAATCTCAAATATTTATTTTCATAAAGATTGTTTTATATTATTATAGGTATTTGGATTTTTTTCCATGAATATAAATGCTGAATTATTGAATTACTAGTCATCATTACGAGTCATCATTCCGGTAGTTTTATGCAATATTTATCCTGGGATATTTTGCAAGCCGATATGTCATTAAATGATATGAAATGCAGGCATTGTATTACTGGAATTTGGGAGATGTTCTTCTTCAGAGCGACTTACAAAGAAAATTACTTCTATCTGGGATTTAAGCACTGTATGATCCTGTAAGAGGAGGCATAGCCTTAAATAGGATCGAAGTTATACTGAATAACGCTTAATGTTTATTATTCGTGCAATTACTTCGCATTGTTGATGATACTTTCGTTTTTACCGCTTCTGTAACAAGCTTTCTGTCAAATAAAGACCATTTACAGAGTAATGTTGAATTGGAGTGTTATATTGTTTTAAAAGTAGCATTTACGTGGCCCTGTCTTTACAATGGACCTTTCTGAGACAGTCTGTTCATACTTAGATTAACGCTGCTATGTACAATAGTAAAACACATGATGTCGCTGTTGACCATGATTTTAAAAATGAACCGTAAGAATCCGCGGCTCCGCCTTCAGCCGGGCGCGTGCAGTGAAGGGAGGGCTTGGTGAGAATGAGACGCACTCGGTAAAACGGCACAGTGACGGTCCTCTGGATGCATTCGGCGCGTTGATGTTGTTTTCATTGTCGCAGATGAGTCAGCGTTGTGTATTTGCTGTTATTGCGAACCCTGTACGTTTGGGCTGCATCCTGAGACGCAATGGGCTTCTCCTCCCGCACATCTCTCTGGATTCTCATTGTGCGGTTTCTTTGCTTGTGGGATTCATCTTCCGGTCAGATCGTGTATTCCGTCTCAGAGGAGCTACAGAAAGGAACTGTGGTGGGAAACATAACGAAGGATCTTAATCTCAATGTTCAGGAACTGGAATCTCGTATGTTCCAGATTGTGTCCGGGTCCAGCAAGAGGTACTTTGAGGTAAATCCGAAAAACGGTATTTTATTTGTGAATGAGAGAATCGACCGGGAGGAGCTTTGTGCTCGTGCACTGAAATGCGCTTTGTATTTAGAGGCCATTGCTCACAATCCGCTGAACCTGTATCGTGTTGAAATTAATATTTTAGACATCAACGACAATGCGCCTTCGTTTCCAGAAAAAAATATTTTTTTAAATATTACTGAAATCGCTCTTCCAGGAGACAAATTCGCCGTGGCTTTGGCCGATGATCCGGATGTGGGCAGTAACGCAGTAAAAAGCTACAAGCTGAGTGCGAATGAACACTTCTCCCTGGATGTACAGAGCGGTGGAGAGCAGAGTGTATCTGCTGAGTTAGTGCTGCAGAAAGCTTTAGACCGAGAGAAACAGCCGGTCATTCACCTCCTACTGACTGCTGTTGATGGAGGAAAACCTCCCAGATCCGGGACTTTACAGATCATTGTTAATGTAATGGATGTAAACGATAACACTCCCGCCTTTAGCAAAGCGCTCTATAAAGTCAGAATATTGGAGAATAGCCCGCATGGGTCATTAGTGATAAAATTAAATGCTACGGACGTAGACGAGGGTGTGAACGGCCAAATTGTGTATTCCCTAGTGAATACAGGAAACATTAATATATTGGACATTTTCACAATTAATCTGGACGGCGGTGAGATTACAGTGAAGCGGAATATTGATTTCGAAGAAAATGCTGCGTTTGAAATTCGAGCGCAGGCGCAAGACAAAGGCGTCCCTCCTCGTAGCACCTCTTGTAAAGTTTTAATAGAAGTGCTGGACGTTAATGACAATTCCCCTGAAATATCAGTGACGTCACTCAAGAACACAGTGAGAGAAGACGCTAAAAGCGGATCAGCCGTCGCTCTCATTACGGTATCAGATAAAGATGGAGGTAGAAACGGGGCAGTGAAGTGTCTCATCTCGGGCGCGGTGCCTTTTACGCTCCAGTCCTCCTATAAGAACTATTACTCTTTAGTGGTTGACGGGCCGCTGGACAGAGAGCGCGCTTCTCAGTACAATGTCACCATCACGGCTACAGATGAAGGCTCTCCACCTCTCTCCAGCACCAGCGTTATTACTGTGCACGTTTCTGATGTGAACGACAACGCGCCGCGCTTTCCCGAGCGCGTGATGAACGTGTATTTAAAAGAAAACAGTCCAGTGGGAGCGTTAATATGTACAGTGTCCGCCTTTGATCCTGATGAACAGGAGAACGCGCGAGTGTCTTATTCGATGTTGGAAAACCCTTCAAAGCGCGTGTCCGTTTCTACAGTAGTGAGCGTGAACTCTGTAAGCGGAGAAATATACAGCCTGCAGTCCTTTAACTATGAGGAAGTAAAAACGCTCCAGTTTCAAGTTCAGGCCACAGACTCTGGTGTCGCTCCGCTGAGCAGCAACGTGACTGTGAACGTTTTTATCCTGGATGAGAATGACAACAGTCCTGGGGTTCTCCCGCCCTATTCTGACCAGGGCTCCGTTAATACCGAGAGCATTCCCTATTCTGCTGAAGCGGGACACTTTGTGGCCAAGATCAGGGCTGTAGACGCAGACTCTGGCTACAATGCGCTGCTTTCTTATCACATCGCGGAACCCAAGGGAAGCAGTCTCTTCCGAATCGGAACCAGCAGCGGGGAAATAAGGACTAAGAGGCGAATGAGTGACAATGACTTGAAGACTCACCCGTTGGTCATTTTGATCTCTGACCACGGAGACCCTTCCCTGTCAGCGACTGTGTCTATTGACGTTGTGGCGGTGGAAAGCGCGGGTGAAATACAGACGTCGTTCAGACAGCTGCCCGTGAAGGAGGAGACGTTCTCTGATTTAAATCTGTATTTGCTGATCGCCATTGTCTCGGTGTCAGTAATATTTTTACTGAGTCTGATTAGTTTAATCGCTGTAAAATGTCACAGGACGGACGGCGGTTTGAGCAGGTACAGCGCCCCAATGATCACCACTCACCCTGACGGGAGCTGGTCTTACTCTAAATCTACTCAGCAGTATGACGTGTGCTTTAGCTCAGACACGCTGAAGAGTGACGTAGTGGTTTTCCCGGCGCCGTTTCCGCCTGCAGATGCGGAGCTGATCAGTATTAACGGAGGAGACACTTTTAAACGGACCCAAACGCTCCCCATCAGCGAGAAGGTAAGATAGTTCCTTGGTCTTTTTCAGATCGCCAAATTTTTGTTCTTATTTTTGTTTCTTTCAGAGAGAATTACATGTCTTTGAAACGTAATTTTCCACGCGTTTGTCAGTTCCGTTTTGTACTAATACATATACAAGATATAATGAGAACAACCCATTTGATATTTTTTTTATCTCATATTATCGAGATTTCTTAGATCTTTTTCTTACTTTAAATTGAAAGTTTCGCAGCAATGGTGACGTTATGTTCCCCGCGTAATTACGCATTGCAGTCGGGCTGAGTGTTTCATCTAACGTCGTTAAACCAGGGTTAATGTTATAAATCTCCATATATTTTTCACGTATGTTACCCATGTCAGTTAAATAAGTTTCAGTGATTTCTTAGTCGTGCTAGAATACGTAACATGTGGCATATTTCCGGGCATATAAAGCGCGAACCTGATGAAGCGATAACGAAACGCTAATATGCTTGGACGCCCACTCCTGGGTAGAGTGACCACTGTCTTGAGTGTTCTCAATTTGTAAATAATCTTTTTCACTGTGGAATGAAGGACTTCACATTGTTTGGAAATGGCTTTCTAATTTTTCTCAGACTATGAGCAGGAGATAATCCTTCTCTAAAAACGCAGGCGTGCTGTATTAATGCAAACCTGTGAAAGTGTTTGCTTTTATATACAGGCAGTAACACTTTCTCATAATAAACTAAACTCCTCAAAAAAAGTTCGGATGTTGAACTACTTTGTGTTTTTGGGGGATACACAAACACACACACACACACACACACACACACACACACACACACACACACACACACACACACACACACAAGCACACACAGTGATCCAAAAACGAAAGTACAACCTCTTTCAAATCTATGGTGTTCATAAATAACACTTATCTAGTCCTCATCAAGTCCTAATAGTACATAAATCTAACCTCATGTGACAAATAACACAACACGTTTTACTTTGTCATTATTTACACAACCAAAAATAAGTGAACATGTTGAACCCATGTGTAGAAAAAGTGCACCTTTACTACTTCAATATCGATTAAGAAGGTGATTAGAACCAGGTGCTGCTGTCACGCTCACACAAGTAAACTCCTCAAAAAAAGTTTGGAAACGTTATTTCGGTCGATTATTCCTCCCCTTTAATAATACCAATTGGTATTGTATTTTATATCGTTGGAAAGCCTGATTAGTCACCTTTACAACGAGGTACAACTTGTAAGGATCATGCATTCGTGGAATGAGCAACACAGCTAACCGTGTGGGTAGCGGCCCAAAAAAATGTGCCAAAATCCCCTGCAATATTCTTCTGTTGGTATTCACTCTCGTTTTGAGTTGCTTGGTGGACTGGATGATTGCACTCTCCCACAGTAATAAGGAAAAAACAACACATATTGGCCATTTTTACACTTTATTCATTTTACACTGTCAGGGACCTCAGTAGCGTGTGGAAGATCCATACGCAACCACAACAGCTTGGCACCTCCTCCTCATGCTGGTCACCAGCCTGGTCACACACTGCTGTGGGATGGCATCCCATTCCTCAACCAGGATTTGTCGCAAGTCAGCCAACATGGTTGCGTTGGTCACTCTGGCACGTACAGCACGCCCAAGCTGATCCCACAAGTGTTCAATTGGGTTGAGGTCTGGACTCACGGCAGGCCATTCCATCCTCTCCACTCCCAAATTCTGGAGGTACTCTGTGATGATCCTGGCTCTGTGGGGGCGAGCGTTGTCATCCTGGAGGATGGAGTTAGGTCCCCGATTCTGGAGATACCAACAGAAGAATATTGCAGGGGATTTTGGCACATTTTTTTGGGCCGCTACCCACACGGTTAGCTGTGTTGCTCATTCCACGAATGCATGATCCTTACAAGTTGTACCTCGTTGTAAAGGTGACTAATCAGGCTTTCCAACGATATAAAATACAATACCAATTGGTATTATTAAAGGGGAGGAATAATCGACCGAAATAACGTTTCCAAACTTTTTTTGAGGAGTTTACTTGTGTGAGCGTGACAGCAGCACCTGGTTCTAATCACCTTCTTAATCGATATTGAAGTAGTAAAGGTGCACTTTTTCTACACATGGGTTCAACATGTTCACTTATTTTTGGTTGTGTAAATAATGACAAAGTAAAACGTTGTGTTATTTGTCACATGAGGTTAGATTTATGTACTATTAGGACTTGATGAGGACTAGATAAGTGTTATTTATGAACACCATAGATTTGAAAGAGGTTGTACTTTCGTTTTTGGATCACTGTGTGTGCTTGTGTGTGTGTGTGTGTGTGTGTGTGTGTGTGTGTGTGTGTGTGTGTGTGTATCCCCCAAAAACACAAAGTAGTTCAACATTAAGGTAAATGAGATCACAACCGGAATCTGTGGACTAAGTTGTTGTTGGTATGAGCATCTGTTATGAGGCTAAATGTCTGATTTGTTTCCCGAACAGAAACCATTTCATAAAGTCTGTCCTTTTATAAGAGTTACATATTTCTTGAGAAAGTACGAATTGAAAGACGTTTTACATTGGCAATAAACAAATATTTATTCAGTCTTTTTCAATTGTGTACTGATTTGACTTTTGATAGACAGTCGTAGTTTTCAACGAAAGATTGATTCTATAAATCTGAACGATCGTTTTTAAGAAGCTCCAAACGGCCGCGTGCCGTCGCTGTTGACCACGGAAGTGAGAAATCTTTCATGGTTGAGACAGGACTCCTCCTCTCCTGTGACCTCACACGGGGATCCGGCGCAGCCTTTGTTACAACGAGTGAAGAATGAGTGCACTGCATAAATAAGAAATATTTTCTGTACTATCATGCGCGTTTGGTCTCTCTCTGACTGTGGATTTCACTGAATGTTTTGCCGGAACTGCAGACGCCCATTTTGATTTCTCTGGATTCCTTGATTGGATTAGTGAGGCAGTAATAAATTGGTCATCAGGCCGAATGTGTCCTGCGTCGCTCTGGGTTCTGCTTCTGTTGTGCTGCTGGGGTTTGGTTCGTGCAGGACAGATATCGTACTCTGTGCCAGAGGAGGTAAAGCAGGGCACCTTTGTGGGAAACATCGCGAAGGATTTAAATATCAATCTACAGGACCTGGAATCTCGTGCGTTTCAGATTGTCTCCGGATCCAAATATTTCAAGGTAAATTTAAAATCGGGCATTCTCTATGTAAATGAAATTATAGACAGAGAGGAGCTTTGTCCCGGCAATTCGGTGTGTAAATTGAACATGGAGGCCATTATCCATACGCCGTTGGGTCTATATCGCATCGAAATTGATGTTTTAGACATAAACGATAACCCACCAACGTTTCCCGAGAGAAGTATTAATCTAAACATTTCTGAGTCTGCCTTTCCAGGGGTTAAATTTCAGTTGCCAAGCGCCTATGATCCGGATGTGGGCAGTAACGCAGTAAAAACATACAAGCTGAGTGCGAATGAACACTTCTCCCTGGATGTACAGAGCGGTGGAGAGCAGAGTGTATCTGCTGAGTTAGTGCTGCAGAAAGCTTTAGACCGAGAGAAACAGCCGGTCATTCACCTCCTACTGACTGCTGTTGACGGAGGAAAACCTCCCAGATCCGGGACTTTACAGATCATTGTTAATGTAATGGATATTAATGATAACACGCCAGTGTTCTCCAAACCGCTTTACAAGGTTACAATATTAGAGAACTCCGCAGAGGGAACAGTTCTATTGACTTTAAATGCAACCGATTTAGATTTTGGTCTGAGCGGCGAAATACGTTATTCGCTGAATAACCATCCCAATGATGACGTATGGAAAATGTTTGCAATAGATTTAAAGACGGGCGAAATATCAGTAAAGGGACGTTTGGATTATGAAGAGGCGCGTGCTTATGAAATTCGAGCTCAGGCGCAGGACGGAGGCCAGTCTCCTCTAGCTACGCAGTGTAAAGTGTTGGTTGAAATAATAGACGTTAATGACAATGCTCCAGAAATAACAATAACGTCGTTGTTTAACACAGTCAAAGAAGGCGCGAGTAAAGAGACGGTTATTGCTCTGATTAACATTTTAGATAATGATGTTGGGAGAAACGGTGACGTCATTTGCAAAATATCTGACTGTGCCTTTCAAACTGAAGTCATCCTTCAAAAAGTATTACTCTTTAGTGGTTGACGGGCCGCTGGACAGAGAGCGCGCTTCTCAGTACAATGTCACCATCACAGCTACAGATGAAGGCTCTCCACCTCTCTCCAGCACCAGCGTTATTACTGTACACGTTTCTGATGTGAACGACAACGCGCCGCGCTTTCCCGAGCGCGTGATGAACGTGTATTTAAAAGAAAACAGTCCAGTGGGAGCGTTAATATGTACAGTGTCCGCCTTTGATCCCGATGAACAGGAGAACGCGCGAGTGTCTTATTCGATGTTGGAAAACCCTTCAAAGCGCGTGTCCGTTTCTACAGTAGTGAACGTGAACTCTGTGAGCGGAGAAATATACAGCCTGCAGTCCTTTAACTATGAGGAAGTAAAAACGCTCCAGTTTCAAGTTCAGGCCACAGACTCTGGTGTCGCTCCGCTGAGCAGCAACGTGACTGTGAACGTTTTTATCCTGGATGAGAATGACAACAGTCCTGGGGTTCTCCCGCCCTATTCTGACCAGGGCTCCGTTAATACCGAGAGCATTCCCTATTCTGCTGAAGCGGGATACTTTGTGGCCAAGATCAGGGCTGTAGACGCAGACTCTGGCTACAATGCGCTACTTTCTTATCACATCGCGGAACCCAAGGGAAGCAGTCTCTTCCGAATCGGAACCAGCAGCGGGGAAATACGGACTAAGAGGCGAATGAGTGACAATGACTTGAAGACTCACCCGTTGGTCATTTTGATCTCTGACCACGGAGACCCTTCCCTGTCAGCGACTGTGTCTATTGATGTTGTGGTGGTGGAAAGCGCGGGTGAAATACAGACGTCGTTCAGACAGCTGCCCGTGAAGGAGGAGACGTTCTCTGATTTAAATCTGTATTTGCAGATCGCCATTGTCTCGGTGTCAGTAATATTTTTACTGAGCCTGATTAGTTTAATCGCTGTAAAATGTCACAGGACGGACGGCGGTTTGAGCAGGTACAACGCCCCAATGATCACCACTCACCCTGACGGGAGCTGGTCTTACTCTAAATCTACTCAGCAGTATGACGTGTGCTTTAGCTCAGACACGCTGAAGAGTGACGTAGTGGTTTTCCCGGCGCCGTTTCCGCCTGCAGATGCGGAGCTGATCAGTATTAACGGAGGAGACACTTTTAAACGAACCCAAACGCTCCCCATCAGTGAGAAGGTAAGGACGAAACAATAATGTTTTAACAAATTAAGGGCTTAATTCTATCCAAGTTAAATTTTAAACTTGATTTGTCTTTTCTTTACCATTCATGTAATTTTGGTATTTTCGAGTTGATGTGCACAATATTTATTTGTTATGGGTCAGCGTACACATCATCTGTCCAGAACGTACTCAATTCGACAATATGATGTGTTGTCTGTTTGAGCTACGGGAGGCAATTGGTCAGCGAGCGATCGTTGTTTTGCTCGCGAGAACTCCCATTTATTTTTTTGTTGCCTTGTTCTAAATATTTTTCATTAAAATTGGCCTTTGCTGGGGATATAACAGTCCAGTGCGTCCTTTTTTCTAAGTTATTTTTCCAACGAAGTCTGCTTAGTTCAGTGTGCTGCAGTGATTCAGCACCATCACAGAAGAACAGCGACATCGGCAGCTGAACCAAGCGAGGCCTTTAAACTGGAGTATGAAAATGTCCGTCTCCACTTTCTTATAAGATAATGTATTGATCCACACAGCAATATTCCATTTACATCTATTTGCGATATTTAAATGTACTGTATTCACGGTGCTTGTACATTTTTACAAGTTATTGTTGAGAATTTCCTCGCTTATTTATCGTAAACCGCATTACTGAGTTGCCTATTACGGGTGACAGGTTAGTTCAAATAGTTGCAATTTTCCCCTTTAATCTGAAATCAGTTTCACATGATTGTTTTTGACTGAATTACTATGTGCTTGACTGCAACACCTGTTTTGTGTTGTTGCAGGTACTCGTATATTAACACTGCTACTGCATGTTCGTACTATTGCTGCTACTAATGATAATTATTCCATCACTAATAGCAGTAATCACAGCGGCTGGATCGAGCAGTGATGCTTTCCGGGGTAGGTCGTTATTTTATTACATTTTTCCCATAGAGCGAAGCATGTTGTGCACGTGAGCATCGTCGCCAAGCCTACTTACTCTGAATTCTCTCAGGAGAATTTCTGCTGGACACGCCGCTTAACTGTTGGCTTCTGGCATTACAGTTAGCCCCGTATGTCGCTCAGGGTACGAGGAACTGTTGGACTAGTGAGTAATAATCGCTGCTTTTAATGTACTGCATTTACAGTGAAAGCAGATTCTTATAAAATGCACCTTTGCGTTTAACACTCTGGAATACGTAGTGTTATTTACATTCCACAAGATGTCGCTGTTGACCAGGAGTGCGGAACTGTATTTTCTGTGTGTTTGGGCTCCTCCTCTTGTATGACGTATCCCGCAGCCAGCAGCTCAGGGTTGTCCTGAAAGCAGACCGCAGACATTGTTCACAACTGGCACGTTTCAGGGATTTAATTTCATGTTAAATGTAACGTCGATTCAGCTTTGATTAAACATTTTTGGACCCTTCCGCAGTTTATAGACCGTGCAGTTATGGGGGTTTCAAGCCCAAGGACTTTAATGTTGGTTCATTTAGTCTTGATTTTGTTTGTGCGTTTCTGTGCGCGAGCATTCGGTCAGATTGTCTACTCTGTTTCCGAGGAGGTAAACCCGGGCACATCTGTTGGAAATATCGCCAAGGATCTGAACCTCAACCTTCAGGAAATGGAGACGCGTACGTTTCGGCTCGTCTCTGGATCTAAAACGAACTATTTCGAGGTAAATTTAAAAACGGGCGTGTTGTATGTCAGTGAGAGAATCGACCGCGAGCAGCTTTGCGTGAATGCTCGTGTGTGCTCTTTCAGCTTAGAAGCCATTCTCAACCACCCTTTGAGTCTGCATCGGGTGGAAATAAATGTTTTAGATGTAAATGACAATTCGCCTAATTTCCCAGTGAAGTCACAGTTTTTCAATATTTCCGAATCTACCTTCTCTGGAGCCAGATTTTCGTTGATAAGTGCGTTTGATCCTGACGTAGGATCGAATTCAGTTAGGCGCTACAAGATGAGTGCGAATGAACACTTCTCCCTGGATGTACAGAGCGGTGGAGAGCAGAGTGTATCTGCTGAGTTAGTGCTGCAGAAAGCTTTAGACCGAGAGAAACAGCCGGTCATTCACCTCCTACTGACTGCTGTTGATGGAGGAAAACCTCCCAGATCCGGGACTTTAGAGGTAACGGTTAATGTGTTGGATAATAACGACAACAGCCCTGTGTTTAGTAGCCCGCTTTACAAAATTCGTGTGTTTGAAAATGCACCTCGCGGAACTAAAATTATATCCCTAAATGCAACTGACGCAGACGAGGGCTTGAACGGCGAGATCAGGTATTTATTTAACAAACACGGCCAAGAGAAGAATTTGGATACGTTTACGATTGACCCGGACACTGGGGAAATTACAATCAAAGGCGAGATTGATTTTGAAAAAACGGCCTTCTATGAGATTCGGGTTGAGGCCCAGGATAGAGGCCAGTCGCCAATGATGACTCATTGTAAACTGTTAGTCGAGGTTGTAGATGTGAACGACAACGCACCAGAAATAAGCGTGACTTCTCTTATGAGTCCAGTTAAGGAAGACGCTGAACTCGGCGCCGCCGTCGCCCTCATCACCGTGTCCGATAAAGACAGCGGCGCCAATGGGAGAGTGAGCTGTAAATTGAAAGGTGATGTTCCTTTTAAACTTCAGACGTCATATCGCAATTATTACTCTGTTGTCCTCGACAGAGCGCTGGACAGAGAGCGCGCTTCTCAGTACAATGTCACCATCACAGCTACAGATGAAGGCTCTCCACCTCTCTCCAGCACCAGCGTTATTACTGTACACGTTTCTGATGTGAACGACAACGCGCCGCGCTTTCCCGAGCGCGTGATGAACGTGTATTTAAAAGAAAACAGTCCAGTGGGAGCGTTAATATGTACAGTGTCCGCCTTTGATCCCGATGAACAGGAGAACGCGCGAGTGTCTTATTCGATGTTGGAAAACCCTTCAAAGCGCGTGTCCGTTTCTACAGTAGTGAACGTGAACTCTGTAAGCGGAGAAATATACAGCCTGCAGTCCTTTAACTATGAGGAAGTAAAAACGCTCCACTTTCAAGTTCAGGCCACAGACTCTGGTGTCGCTCCGCTGAGCAGCAACGTGACTGTGAACATTTTTATCCTGGATGAGAATGACAACAGTCCTGTGGTTCTCCCGCCCTATTCTGACCAGGGCTCCGTTAATACCGAGAGCATTCCCTATTCTGCTGAAGCGGGATACTTTGTGGCCAAGATCAGGGCTGTAGACGCAGACTCTGGCTACAATGCGCTGCTTTCTTATCACATCGCGGAACCCAAGGGAAGCAGTCTCTTCCGAATCGGAACCAGCAGCGGGGAAATAAGGACTAAGAGGCGAATGAGTGACAATGACTTGAAGACTAACCCGTTGGTCATTTTGATCTCTGACCACGGAGACCCTTCCCTGTCAGCGACTGTATCTATTGATGTTGTGGTGGTGGAAAGCGCGGGTGAAATACAGAAGTCGTTCAGACAGCTGCCCGTGAAGGAGGAGACGTTCTCTGATTTAAATCTGTATTTGCTGATCGCCATTGTCTCGGTGTCAGTAATATTTTTACTGAGCCTGATTAGTTTAATCGCTGTAAAATGTCACAGGACGGACGGCGCTTTGAGCAGGTACAGCGCCCCAATGATCACCACTCACCCTGACGGGAGCTGGTCTTACTCTAAATCTACGCAGCAGTATGACGTGTGCTTTAGCTCAGATACGCTGAAGAGTGACGTAGTGGTTTTCCCGGCGCCGTTTCCGCCTGCAGACGCGGAGCTGATCAGTATTAACGGAGGAGACACTTTTAAACGAACCCAAACGCTCCCCATCAGTGAGAAGGTGAGATATGTATTGTTGAGGTCTTCTTCGTGTTGCTTAGCTGCGTTATACTTTTTATTTATTGCATGTTTCAGTAGGAAGTGGCTCTTTGTATGTTGTGCATTAATATTTGCTTTTGAAGGCTCTGAATCCAGAATGAGTGCGTTTCTGTTCCTCTTTTGCGTAATTACGCACGTGCTTTATGTAACGGGGAATTATTGTGGAAAATTCAGCTCCTCGTTCTTTCAACTATGGCTATAGCATCCTGCGTGATCACAACCATCTAATTAGTTTAGCATCCTGCGTGATCACAACCATCTAATTAGTTTAGCATCCTGCGC
>CM040401.1:84387542-84427542 GCA_022702515.1 Ilyophis sp. 1 JC-2022
CTCATATCCCCAGATCACAGAATTAGTTACACACGGGACCTCATATCCCCAGATCACAGAATTACACACACAACCTCATATCTCCAGATCACAGAGTTACACACGGGACCTCATATCCCCAGATCACAGAGTTACACACGGAACCTCATATCCCCAGATCACAGAGTTACACACACAACCTCATGTCACCAGATCACAGAGTTACACACACAACCTCATATCCCCAGATCACAGAGTTACACACGGGACCTCATATCTCCAGATCACAGAGTTACACACGGGACCTCATATCCCCAGATCACAGAGTTAGAGTTACACACACAACCTCATATCCCCAGATCACAGAGTTACACACGGGACCTCATATCCCCAGATCACAGAGTTAGTTACACACGGGACCTCATATCCCCAGATCACAGAATTACACACGGGACCTCATATCCCCAGATCACAGAGTTACACACGGGACCTCATATCCCCAGATCACAGAGTTACACACGGGACCTCATATCCCCAGATCACAGAGTTACACACGGGACCTCATATCCCCAGATCACAGAGTTAGTTACACACGGGACCTCATATCCCCAGATCACAGAATTAGTTACACACGGGACCTCATATCCCCAGATCACAGAATTACACACACAACCTCATATCTCCAGATCACAGAGTTACACACGGGACCTCATATCCCCAGATCACAGAGTTACACACGGGACCTCATATCCCCAGATCACAGAGTTAGTTACACACGGGACCTCATATCCCCAGATCACAGAATTAGTTACACACGGGACCTCATATCCCCAGATCACAGAATTACACACACAACCTCATATCTCCAGATCACAGAGTTACACACGGGACCTCATATCCCCAGATCACAGAGTTACACACGGAACCTCATATCCCCAGATCACAGAGTTACACACGGAACCTCATATCCCCAGATCACAGAATTAGTTACACACGGGACCTCATATCCCCAGATCACAGAATTACACACACAACCTCATATCTCCAGATCACAGAGTTACACACGGGACCTCATATCCCCAGATCACAGAGTTACACACACAACCTCATATCCCCAGATCACAGAGTTACACACACAACCTCATGTCACCAGATCACAGAGTTACACACACAACCTCATATCCCCAGATCACAGAGTTACACACGGGACCTCATATCTCCAGATCACAGAGTTACACACGGGACCTCATATCCCCAGATCACAGAGTTAGAGTTACACACACAACCTCATATCCCCAGATCACAGAGTTACACACGCAACCTCATATCCCCAGATCACAGAGTTACACACGGGACCTCATATCCCCAAATCACAGAGTTACACACAGGACCTCATATCCCCAGATCACAGAGTTACACACATAACCTCATATCCCCAGATCACAGAGTTACACACATAACCTCATATTTCCAGATCACAGAGTCAGAGTTTCACACGGGACCTCATATTCCCAGATAAGAGTTACACATGGGATCTCATATCCCCAAATAGAGTTAGAGTTACACACGGGAGTTCCAAACATTGGTTTGAAATATTTGGAAATTATTTCTCAGAATGTCACAAAGAATCTCATTTTATTCATTAGTTCAGAGGGAGAAGCTGTGTGTGTATCTGTGTGTGAGAGACAGAAAGATAGATTGAGAGAGAGAAGGAAAAGAGAGGGTGTGAAAGCAGGAGAGAGAGAGAGAGGGTGTGAAATCAGGAGAGAGAGAGAGAGGGTGTGAAAACAGGAGAGAGAGAGTGAGAGAGAGAGAGGGTGTGAACGCAGGACAGAAAGGCAGCAAACAGGATGTAGAATTAAGGCAGCAAACATGATGTAGAATTGTAATTTGAATTTTAATTAAAGGAAGATAAATGGTAATCAATTATATTCATATACATACTGTAGGTGCAGCTTTTTACAGTAAGGTTTTATTCAATTCAATTCAATTCAATTGTATTTGTATAGCGAACAGAGAACTGTCACCAAGACGCTGTACAGAGAAATAGAAGGAAAATTTGGCAAAACCAGGCCTGAACCCCCAAAAACTCAAATCAAATCAAATCAAATCAATATTTATTTATATAGCGTATTTCACAACAAGTTGTCACAATGCGCTTCACAGAAAAAACCCAGCCTAAACCCTCACAAGAGCAAGCCAGAGGCAACAGTGGCAAGGAAAAACTCCCTGGTGTAATTAGGAAGAAACCTTGGGAGGAACCAGACTCAAGGGGGAAACCCATTCTCCTCAGGTCGGCTCAGGGTCTAGATCTTAATGACCAGCATGGTCAAACTGACTGGCAATATCCATGATAGTGGAAATTGCAGCAGCTAGATGGCAGTCCAGATGTGGCGGCAATGATGATGGGAAAACGGGTGCCGATGGCGACAGGATCGGCTGGTAGCGGTGGTGGGGAGGGAGGGGCAAGCGGCGATGGACAGGAAGCTGGACAGCAACTCTCGAGATGCGGGGCATGAGCCCCGCCGGCGGAATGTGGAAGAAGAGAGAGAGAGAGAACAGTTAGGGGGGGGGGGGGGGGGTTGGACAAGTACCCCCGCCAGGAGTAACTTATGGCTGCATAGCTATGAAGACAGGGTTTGAGAACCCATCCAGTCATGAGAGAGTAAACAATCCTACCCACCTATCAAGAGCCAGCCCAGGAAGATGGGGTCACAGCTGTTGACAGGTGACAGTAAGGAAAGGATGTCACTCCGCATTACTCTATGACAAAAGGGCTTCTCTGGTCCTGTCTCCGGGACTCATTATAAGCCTGATCATAAAGGTGCGTTTTTAATCTAGACTTAAATATTGAGACTGTGTCTGATTCCCTTATAGATTTTGGAAGGGTGTTCCACAGTAGTGGTGCTCTGTAGGAGAAAGCTCTACCACCCGTCAAGTTTTTAGATATTCTAGGGACTACTAAGTAGCCTGCGTCTTGGGAACGAAGGGATCTTTTCGGCTTATATGGTAAAAGCAGATTACATATATACACTGGTGCAAGTCCATGTAAAGCTTTAAAAGTCAGAAGCAAGACCTTAAAGTCTATCCTATGCTTAAAAACCAGGCCTGAACCCCCAACCAGCAGAATAAGGTAAAAACTTAAAAATCACGAAGAAAATACTTTCTGGGCTGAAATAATTTAATAAAATCCATCATATTCCAGTACATAGTATAGCTTCTTATGTGTTGTGACTACCTAGATCGTTCATTCTGATGAAAGAGTAAACACGATGCCATTTGAATAAAATCAGTAATAAGCAAGGCCTTAAGTGTCCATAAAACATTCAATTGGAAGTGAAAGGGATTGTGGCCTTAAAGATAAAACAAAATTTGCTGTATGAGGTGAAAAACATCATGATCTAAAACAGCATTAATCTACCTAAGGTTGAAATGATGAGCAATATTACAGGATTCTACACTAGGTAGGTATTGGTATTTTGTGGTAAATTACAGGATTCTTCACTAGGTAGGTATTGGTATTTTGTGGTAAATTATATGTCAGGTGTAATGAGGTTATCTTGTTGTGTGACTGAGTGGAATTTATTCTATTTGCAAAAAATTAAATTTCCTGTTAGTCCAATTCAAACTTCCTGTGGGGGTGTGGCCAATTTGATTTAAATTCCAACTCATGAACTGAATGAGAGAATATTCTATCATTCAGAAATCTTCATAACACTCATGTGCACCTGCACTCTCTCACACGCACGCACACACGCACGCACACACGCACACACACACACACACACACGCACACTCACACTGACACATACACTCACACGCTGACACATCCATACTCAGGCACACACGCGCACACACACACACACACACTCATGTGCGCATGCATGCACACACATTCATACCTACACACACGCACATACACACTCTCACACACATATACATACACACATGCATACACACACACACACACATAGAAACATGCATGAGTGTGTCTCTGTGCGTGCGTGTGCGAGTGTGAGTGTGAGAGAGTGTGTGTGTCAGGGTTGTGCAACATTCCGAATTTAAGAATTGGCCCCCATTCAATTCATGAGTTGGAATTTGAATTGAATTGGCCACGCCCCACGGGATCTTGAAATAACTATATCATTTATTTCAAGCAATGATTCCCATTTATTCTCTTATATGTAGAATAATGAGTAATATTGTTTTTTATTTCAACCTTAACACTCAAACAAATGACAAAAAGTCATGGTAAATGCAATTATCATTTATTCCACACAATACACAACTCACTGTTCAACATTGTTACATTTAATTGTCAAAAGATCCTCAAAGGTTTTGTTTGCCTCCATTTTAAAGACTTAAAATTGTTTAAATGGTAAAGCATTCTGGGAAAAAGTGTTCTTCCACCATGTTCCCCAAAATGAAAGTTAAATCGAATTAAATATGATGGTTATTCTATAGATGGTACTTAGATTCATTGTTGGGAGAAAAACATTTGTTGTTAATAAAATGTAATGTTTAGAAGCATCCCATATGTTCGTATGATAACATGTTTACAGTTTTTCTCGATTGTTCGGATGCATTTCTAGGAACAATAGTGCACATTTTAAGAATAGTTGACACAAACAACAAAACTGTGTTTCAGTTTGCAAAACAGCAAATGCATGTTCAAAATTTAATAGTGTTTTCAAAACATTACATACCATCAACAAAATCACCTACTGGTGTCTAAAAAGCAAATGCAAGAACAAAATAATCTTCACTAATAACAACAAAATGAAAAACAGCCCTCTTTTTCAAAACAGTACATCAAATGTAAGTTTACAGTTGCAATCATTCCATCATGATTAAAAAAACTGAAAATAAAATTAACTACATGTTTTAGGCTGTATAGTGTCCATAGATGTTCAATATTTATTCAACAATATCTTGCCTGGCATTGGCATTAGGCCATAAATTCTCGTCAACGTCACATCTGATATTCTCCCTAGCCAGACACCTAGGATAAAAAAGCTTTGTGTGTCGTATCCAACCTTGGCATGCCTCGGCGGTGATGTCATAACAGGCTAAGTCCATGGCCTCAATGAGAGTGGCCTGAACATGTGGATTATGGTCATATACTTTCCATCGCCACGCTGAAAAGAATTCTTCAATTGCATTGAGGAATGGTGAGTAAGGTGGAAGATACACCATGGACATCCTTGCATGGCCTTGGAACCACTCGTGGACAGCTGCACTATGGTGGAACCGCACATTGTCCCATATAATCATGAAGTTGGGCAACTGTTGCCCCTCCACCACCTGTTCTCCCGCCATCAGCCGCTCTGCAAGCCCATCCAGGAATACTAGGAGACGTGCGGTGTTATAGGCCCCAACCACTGCATGCCGGTGGAGGACCCCATTTCGGCCTATAGCAGCACACATTGTAATGTTCCCACCTCCTTGCCCTGGAACATCAATTGTTGCTCGCTGACCAATTATATTTCTACCTCGTCTTCGTCTTTTGGAGAGGTTGAAGCCAGCTTCATCAACATAGACAAATTCATATTGGATGGCATCGGCATCCAGCTCCATCATCCTCTAGAAATGGAAAAGAAGATTTACATGAAATACAGTACAGTACAACCATATACTGTACAGTCACAATAGCATATACAGTAAGAATGAACGCAATATGTTTACAATGTGTTTTCGGAGTATGTACTATAATACTTACAGTACATACAAGTAGAATACAGAAATAGATTGATTCTACTGCTTACAGAAGTCCAGTACAGTAATATACCAAATGACTTCATACAACACAGTGCATACCTGGACATATTGGCACCGCTGCTCTTTCACCCGGTCCCTGTTCCGTTCATAAGGAACCTTGTACACCTGCTTCATCCTGACTTCATTCCTCTTCAGGACTCTGTCAATGGTTGCCAGACAGACATTGGCAATGTTTTGAAAGACATCATTGTCTTGATTTATTTTCTGTCTGATGTCTTTCAGGCGTATGGCATTGTTTTCACAGACCATGTTTACAATTGCAGTCTCCTGATCAGCTGTAAATTTCGGCTGTCGGCCACCAGCATACGGCCTTCTCTCAACCCTACAATACAGTAATAAAATATATATTCATTACAGTATCCAAGACTACTGCATGTACAGCAATTGATGTACAGTATAGTGTAATTGGTGCACTGATTTACAGTGTTGTTACAGTAGAACTTACCGGTTCTCTCTCTGGAAGATCCGTATAATTGATGCAACTGTGGACCTGCAGAGATTGGGTTGAACCCTCTGGCCTGCTTCCCTCAATGACAGTCCTCGGTTGATGACATGATCCACTATTGTTGCCCTTATTTCATTTGTGACATATCTTGATCTTCTTTGACGCCACCAAGCACCTCTCCCACCTCGCACACCCCTACCCCTACCCCTACCTCTAACAGCTGGTTCTTCTATTATCTCTGCTTCCATTTTCTTTGATATGTGTAACTTACCTGGGTGTCTCCCTTTATGTGTGATTTCAAACTGATCACCCAATCAAAAGCTTTGTCCTTTTGCATTTGCACACTTGACTAAGTAGTCAACACACATGCAAGTGATTTCTCCCAATTGGAAAGAAGTTTGAGATATCTGTGAACATAAGACTCTCAGGGGAAATTTGTATTCACTGATTGCATTTGTGTGAAATAGTTTGCAAAAAGGTGTTTTCATTGTGTTTAATGTGTGAAGACAATCAGAAATCATTAGAAGTTAAGCAAATTAATTTGAGGTAGTGATCACTGTGTCAATGCATTTGCAATCTGTAACCACAGTTACCAGAAATGCATCTGAACAATTGAGAAAAACTGTAATGTAAAAATCATAGAGATTTAAAGCCTTACTGTTAAAAGCTACTCCTAAAGTATGTAGTATATTCATTTCTTTGAATTCTACTTTCTTTAATTAAAATTAAAATTGTAATTCGAAATCCTGTTTGGAATTTAAGAGGCATTCTCAATTAAATTCTTTATGCTGCACAACCCTGGTGTGTGTGTGTGTGTGTGTGTGTGTCTGTGTGTGTGTGTATGTGTGTGTTTGTGTGTGTGTGTGTGTGTGTGTGTGAGAGAGTGTGTGTGTCTGTGTGTGTCTGTGTATGTGTGTGTGTGTGTGTGTCTGTGTGTGTGTCTGTGTGTGTGTCTGTGTGTGTGTGTGTGTGTGTCTGTGTGTGTGTCTGTGTGTGTGTGTGTCTGTGTGTGTGTCTGTGTGTGTGTGTGTGTCTGTGTGTGTCTGTGTGTGTGTGTGTGTCTGTGTGTGAGTGTGTCTGTGTGTGTGTGTGTGTGTGTCTGTGTGTGTGTGTGTGTGTGTGTGAGTGTGTGTCTGTGTGTGTGTGTACCATAGCGGCTACGTACACACTGCCAGTTTTCGGAAGTGACTACTGTATTAACTTATGAGACTGACTCCAGTCGTCACTCCCTGTGAACTGTACATACACCCAGCAGAGCGGAGTGAATTCAGGCTTGTACAAGTAACACAATCTCCTCCCCAAATCTCGAGATGACAGTGAAAACACCTGCAACCATAGCAACGTTTACTTTGGACAATTGGTTCACAAATAATTTGCGAGGCATGGGTTTGTCTGACAAATGTATGTATTACGATGCTAATTTGTGCTATGCATGCCTATGTAGCCTGCGTGCAACATATAGCCTAGTTTCTATTGCCATATGTTCCATCACCGTAGCCTAGTATCACCGTAGCCTACATTATTCATACATTATTCATATTGGCCTATACGCCAGGTGCAAGGGCGTCTCTTTCTGTTGAACAGGGGGGGGGGGGGGGGGGGCACAGGGCAGAACGCAGTGCCCTGAGATATATGGGCACCCCTGGTCAAAATGCCTTTAATTAATATCTAAGTGATCCGAAGCTAACCAGACCTCTAAATGATACAAAGTTAAACATGGCACATTTCTTCTTTTTAGTAAATTTTTTTGTTTCAAAATAATAAAACAAAAAGTAAAAAAATCCCTAGGAGGCCAAACCATTTTAGTGATGAATGCGAAGATGAGAGGAAGGTTAGTGCTTTGATGATTGTTCGTGGCTTTGAGACGCACGTGCGCTGCTGACTGAACACATCCAGGTTACCGTTGCTCCTCTGCGGCAGTGTGACTGTTCTGTAAACTCGTAGTTTAGGTTAATTGAACAAAGAAAATGCTTGTATCTTGTAGGCCTACATTTAGAAATCTGACGTTAGCTAAGCAATTCTAGATATCTTACGCTACACTACAGTGTTGATGGGGGATATGAAAAAAACCAAAAGGGTAGCCTGTTAACCCTAACCCTATTAAGCTACTTCCATTATGCATTCATTATTTTAAAGGAGAGGTAGCTCTTTTAAGCGTGTTGTTCGTTTGTTGTTAAATTCTATAATAGCCAAATTCAGAAAAGCTACATCTAAATAATGTAGACATAAACTTTCCTGCACTTTATTAGAATCATTTTAGCATAGGATTCTCAGAAATGCATCGCAAATCAACGTGATTCAGATAGACGAGTGTGCATGAAGGTGTTTCACGTTAGACTGTCGTTCTCTAAATGTTCTTAAAATCCCTAAATTATATTCTTATTTCCGAGTTTCGCTGTTAATAGTATGGAGGATATTTTTTATGCCACTAAACAGTATGCAGTAGCCTAAGCAGTAGGCTATACAGTATGCAGTGGCCTAAGCAGTAGGCTATACAGTATGCAGTAGCCTCAGCAGTAGGTTATACAGTATGCAGTAGCCTAAGCAGTAGGCTGTACAGTATGCAGTAGCCAAAGCAGCAGGCTGAACATTATGCAGTAGCCTAAGCAGTAGGCTAAACAGTATGCAGTAGCCTAAGCAGTAGGTTATACAGTATGCAGTAGCCTAAGCAGTAGGCTATACAGTATGCAGTGGCCTAAGCAGTAGGCTAAACAGTATGCAGTAGCCTAAGCAGTAGGTTATACAGTATGCAGTAGCCTAAGCAGTAGGCTATACAGTATGCAGTAGCCTAAGTAGCAGGCTGAACAGTATGCAGTAGCCTAAGCAGTAGGCTAAACAGTATGCAGTAGCCTCAGCAGTAGGCTATACAGTATGCCGTAGCCTCAGCAGTAGGCTAAACAGTATGCAGTAGCCTCAGCAGTAGGCTAAACAGTATGCAGTAGCCTAAGCAGTTCGGACACAGCCCATGTAAAAAGTGAATGGAGTTTTTGCTTCTGGAACCAAAGCCCCGCGTTTCCACTCGAGACAGCCTACTATGCCTGAAATTAAACACTGTTCTGCTACATTGTAGTTTGTTTATCTAGTCTATCGCCCCAATAATGTAGCGAAAAGAAGCAACATTATTGCCCCGCCCACTGATCAGCGTATACAACCTCGTACATGGGCTATAATACAGGCGCTTTTATGCATTTCTGACGATGTAACATTGGGGGGGACAGATGTAACATGGGGGGGGGGGGACAGATGTAACATTGGGGGGGACAGATGTAACATTGGGGGGGACAGATGGGGCTTTCTCTGACATTGGGGGGGACGCGTCCCCCGTGTAAATGACACCTATGGCCAGGTGTATGTGGAGTTCATTTTTACATTACATTACAGTCATTTAGCAGACGCTTTTATCCAAAGCGACATACAGTAAGTGCATACAGAAACGTCATCGAAGTAACTACAGAACATATAAGAAAGCACATCTTTCTCATAAAGTAGCAGCTATTTTTGTGTTTTGTAGCTCCAGAATATGATTCATTGGTTGTGTTTTGCGGCTGTTTTCTTTGCAGTGGCAGTTACACTCACGCCAGTTGCAGAATGTAGCTGGTAATGTAAACTCAATGTTTTCTATCATATCTTAAAAATTTGCAAGGTCACACAGTTACTTGTGAAACCACACCTATTGTTATTCACCATACTTATTATTATTTCACCACATCTCCTCCTACACCATTCCCACCCTCCTACACCATTCATACCTCATATTATACCTCTATACACCCTCCTACACCATTCATACCTCATATTATACCTCTATACACCCTCCTACACCATTCATACCTCATATTATACCTCTATACACCCTCCTACACCATTCATACCTCATATTATACCTCTATACACCCTCCTACACCATTCATACCTCATATTATACCTCTTTACACCCTCCTACACCATTCATACCTCATATTATACCTTTATACACCCTCCTACACCATTCATACCTCATATTATACCTCTATACACCCTCCTACACCATTCATACCTCATATTATACCTCTATACACCCTCCTACACCATTCATACCTCATATTATACCTCTGTACACCCTACAGGCTGCTATTACTTTTTACCTTTATATAATTGACCTTGTATCGACAAAAAAGTAAATGAAAGTCAATGGGCACGATGCAATAGAATATGGATGCTGTAACATGTTACACTGCTTATGACATCACAATGCCTTCCTGTACAACACTGTTATGACCTAACAATACTATCCCTGATTATTTGTCATTACCTTTTTGTGCTTTCATCACAATTCATTACTTCTTTGTATCACTTCCAGGTTCTTTAGACTACTTACCACAAAATACATCACCATATTTTAACACTTTCACCTTCTTTAGATCCCTTTATACCGCATTACCACTTCATACCATTTCCACATTTATTTACCACCTCACACTATACCATATTATACCTCACACCTACAATTTTTTTAGGAATTGTTAATGTAGTTTTTGTTATGAGCTGTTGTTGTTTGCTCTCTCTCTCCCTCGTGTCACTATCAGGAATAAATAAGGAAGAAGGAGGGATAGCGTAGGAGTATGCTTAACGTTAGCGTGTAGGTTAGGTCACTTAACAACTAGTACACACTGCACAGACTAACCACAACCTATAGCGTAGGAGTATGCTTAACGTTAGCGTGGAGGTCACTTAACAACTAGTACACACTGCACAGACTAACCACAACCTATAGCGTAGGAGTATGCTTAACGTTAGCGTGTAGGTTAGGTCACTTAACAACTAGTACACACTGCACAGACTAACCACAACCTATAGCGTAGGAGTATGCTTAACGTTAGCGTGTAGGTTAGGTCACTTAACAACTAGTACACACTGCACAGACTAACCACAACCTATAGCGTAGGAGTATGCTTAACGTTAGCGTGTAGGTTAGGTCACTTAACAACTAGTACACACTGCACAGACTAACCACAACCTATAGCGTAGGAGTATGCTTAACGTTAGCGTGTAGGTTAGGTCACTTTACAACTAGTACACACTGCACAGACTAACCACAGCCTATAGCGTAGGAGTATGCTTAACGTTAGCGTGTAGGTTAGGTCACTTAACAACTAGTACACACTGCACAGACTAACCACAACCTATAGCGTAGGAGTATGCTTAACGTTAGCGTGTAGGTTAGGTCACTTTACAACTAGTACACACTGCACAGACTAACCACAACCTATAGCGTAGGAGTATGCTTAACGTTAGCGTGTAGGTTAGGTCACTTAACAACTAGTACACACTGCACAGACTAACCACAGCCTATAGCGTAGGAGTATGCTTAACGTTAGCGTGTAGGTTAGGTCACTTAACAACTAGTACACACTGCACAGACTAACCACAACCTATAGCGTAGGAGTATGCTTAACGTTAGCGTGTAGGTTAGGTCACTTAACAACTAGTACACACTGCACAGACTAACCACAACCTATAGCGTAGGAGTATGCTTAACGTTAGCGTGTAGGTCACTTAACAACTAGTACACACTGCACAGACTAACCACAACCTATAGTGTAGGAGTATGCTTAACGTTAGCGTGTAGGTTAGGTCACTTAACAACTAGTACACACTGCACAGACTAACCACAACCTATAGCGTAGGAGTATGCTTAACGTTAGCGTGTAGGTTAGGTCACTTTACAACTAGTACACACTGCACAGACTAACCACAACCTATAGCGTAGGAGTATGCTTAACGTTAGCGTGTAGGTTAGGTCACTTTACAACTAGTACACACTGCACAGACTAACCACAACCTATAGCGTAGGAGTATGCTTAACGTTAGCGTGTAGGTTAGGTCACTTTACAACTAGTACACACTGCACAGACTAACCACAACCTATAGCGTAGGAGTATGCTTAACGTTAGCGTTAACATTTCCATAGTGACTACGGTGTTACGGTTCTAACCGTTCCACGCCATGTTTTATGTTTATTGTTATGTCACGCCCTTATTTGTATTCACGTTCTGTCATAGTTTATTAGTTTCATACATATTTCCATGTTTTTCCGCAGCCTTGCGTTCATGCTGTTTCTTCTCTTGCTGTCACTCACGCTTCCCTAATTGTTTCATTCTCCCTTGTCTAATTACTAATATACTAACATTAGATCAGGATTGGGTAATACTAACTATCTAACCATGTGTTCATGTTTACCTTACGTTTCTCGTACATGTTAATTACTAATTTACTAACGCTAGGTCAGGATAGGTTAACTACTAATGATTTACTAATTGCCTCGTTACGTGTCTCATTTTCTCAAGCTGTTGTGAATTTCCTGCTGCTCTCAAGCTAAGTGTCTGCACCTGTCTACACCTGCATATAAGATCAGTGTTCATGTCTGTTTGTTGCGAAATTGTTGCCTTTAGTTTACTACTGTCACTTTTGAGCGTTTTCCATTGTTTTGTCTACCGTTATTGATCTAGCCCGTTTACTGACCATTGTTACTGCCTGCCTATCGTTTCCACTGCCTGTTTTTGACCACGAGTTTTGCCTGCTGTCTGTTCTGTACCTCTGCCCCGCGGATAGGACTTCGGTCTGACTCCTGCTACGCCCCACGACTACTAACTTTGCTTTGCCCCTGTATTGTACTTCTGCTCCGCTGACAGCTACTCTGGTTACTGAACTTGCATGGATACCGACTTCGAGACTGCCTTCTCCCTCGGTACTGTATTTTTGGTCTGGCTGGATTTATTGGTTTTTGGACTTTGCTTGTGTGACTACGTTTTTGGATTTCCCCATAATAAAGCCCTTGCGGGTCTTTATTATCAAGTTTGTGTTCTGAGTCGTGCATTACGGGTCCAACCCGCACACACCCGTCTCATACGGTGTCACTTTCTTTTATAACCAAACAGGATTAAGCACCAATGGGGAGGGACAACCCTATTAAGCTCCAGTGTGTACGTAGCCAGAGACATGCACAGTGCTGTGTGTGTGTGTGTGTGTGTGTGTACGTAGCCAGAGACATGCACAGTGCTGTGTGTGTGTGTATGTGTGTGTGTGTGTGTACATAGCCAGAGACATGCACAGTGCTGTGTGTGTGTGTGTATGTGTGTACGTAGCCAGAGACATGCACAGTGCTGTGTGTGTGTGTGTGTGTGTGTGTGTGTGTGTGTACATAGCCAGAGACATGCACAGTGCTGTGTGTGTGTGTATGTGAGTGTGTGTGTGTACATAGCCAGAGACATGCACAGTGCTGTGTGTGTGTGTATGTGTGTACGTAGCCAGAGACATGCACAGTGCTGTGTGTGTGTGTGTGTGTACATAGCCAGAGACATGCACAGTGCTGTGTGTGTGCGTATGTGTGTGTGTGTGTGTACATAGCCAGAGACATGCACAGTGCTGTGTGTGTGTGTGTGTGTGTATGTGTGTACGTAGCCAGAGACATGCACAGTGCTGTGTGTGTGTGTGTGTGTGTGTGTACCATAGGGACATGTGCAGTGCTATGTGTGTGCGTGTGTGTGTGTGTACCATAGGGACATGTGCAGTGCTGTGTGTGTGTGTGTGTGTGTGTGTGTACCATAGGGACATGTGCAGTGCTGTGTGTGTGTGTGTGTGTGTACCATAGGGAAATGTGCAATGCTGGTTTTTGTCAGAGAATGTAAACAAGTCGTCCATTTTCACTGTAAGAAATTTTTTTATGACAACGTCACCTCTATTTCGCTAGCTTAGCCAGTGAACAGTTACAACCTGCATGAGAAGAGTAGCCTACCCATTGAAAGCTGATTGCTTTTTCTTTGTCTCACCGTTTGTTTGGAATCTACACGCATACAACGATGAAAAATTATCGTTCTTTGGATGCCCACAACTTTTTTGTTAGTGGATGATATTTTGCACTTGCAAATATAATACTGTAACGTTATAGCACTCCGATTTATCCACATTCCACTACAAACCATTTGCATATGGTCAAAATGTTTTAGTGTTTTTTACAGCAATATGTGTTAGCCATAAATTGACAATTGGATAACTTATTTGACTTAAGCCTCCTGTGAAACAATGCCTGCTGCACACATAAGCATGTGGAGTTTCAGGGTCCCACATTTTCCCCTTTCTTCCCACCGACGCCTCACGTCTTATTGCTCGGATCCACTTTTCTCATCTTATGGGCTCCGTTTTGCGGTTCAGATGTTCTGGGTTTTTTACCTTGTTTGTAGTGCATCCCACCAAACAACAACTTTTAGGCATTTTTATGCTGTTGGCTATCCGTCGAAATGACAAGAAGGCACCGGCACGTCAAGTCAATAGAGGGCGAGAGCGGGATGTGTTTTCCCCCCCGGGATGAGCGGGGCCTATTTGCGCTCAGTCTCCTGGCAGTGCACTGCGCTTCAGCGGCTGGCTGGCTATACATCTGTTATTTTCTTTCACATTCATGAACTATTATGAAAAATAGTATTATTGATTTAAATTAATAGTACCTAATGTAAAATATCAGATAGCAGCAATTTATGCATATGTGACTCGTGAGGGGGGGCCATTGGGGGGGCCAGCGATTGTATCAGGTTGGCTGTGGCCCCCCCTGGCCACCCCTTGGTGGCACCACTGCCTAGCACAGGCTAACTGTCCTCTGTGCTATTGATCCATGACATCATCCATGACATCACTGATGTCTTTGCAGTGACCGGCTGCCCTGTATTGTTGTTGCCGTTTTACAGGATAAATGACAAAAGCCCCTTTTACAGGACAGACTGCAGGTTTAATAAAAATTCCCCAAGCGTTTCATCAATCTGGCACGGGCCGACATTCTTCCGTAAAGGTCACATTCTTCCGTAAAGGTCACGTTATGAGATTGTCGCAGTTCATTTTCATTCTTGGGAAATGAGTGTCTGATTGCAGCGCTGCAGTTCTTCAGCAGTCTCTTTACCGCGAGAGGGCCACCTGGGGGCGCAGTGATACTCAAATTAACTCGGCCTTATTCTGCCTAGCAACAGTCTGAGACAGCCTCCCTTTACACTGGAAAGGCCTGTGACTCCTTCATTTCATCACACTTTTTTAAATTTAAACCTTTAACACACATAAAACACCAATTGTTACGTGTAAATGAAAACACAAATGTGAAGTGATGAATGTAATCTCTATAAGTGTCGTACTATAAAGGTTTTATGGGAAACATTTTGTAGAGTTTGGAAGGGCAATGGCAGGGCCATTTGTTAGGTATTCATGAATATGTAATGATGGTAAAAGCGTACCAGACGCTGACATCATAGCTGACTCCGAGGGAATTCAGGCTCTTAGCTGAATTTTCACATTTCTGCAACATTTGCTGCACCATACATTAGGTCCAAACTGTAAGCAACGATCAGCTAGGATCAGCCAGAGCAGCGTGATCACAATGATCAGCTAGGATCAGCCAGAGCAGCGTGATCACAACGATCAGCTAGGATCAGCCAGAGCTGCGTGATCACAATGATCAGCTAGGATCAGCCAGAGCTGCGTGATCACAACGATCAGCTAGGATCCGCCAGAGCAGCGTGATCACAACGATCAGCTAGGATCCGCCAGAGCAGCGTGATCACAACGATCAGCTAGGATCCGCCAGAGCAGCGTGATCACAACGATCAGCTAGGATCCGCCAGAGCAGCGTCTTTCTACACCACATTACTGTCACTGGCATTATATTATCTTTACACCACATTACTGTCTCTGGCATTATATTATCTTTCTACACCACATTACTGTCACTGGCATTATATTATCTTTCTACACCACATTACTGTCACTGGCATTATATTATCTTTCTACACCACATTACTGTCACGGGCATTATATTATCTTTCTACACCACATTACTGTCTCTGGCATTATATTATCTTTACACCACATTACTGTCTCTGGCATTATATTATCTTTACACCACATTACTGTCACTGGCATTATATTATCTTTCTACACCACATTACTGTCACTGGCATTATATTATCTTTCTACACCACATTACTGTCTCTGGCATTATATTATCTTTACACCACATTACTGTCTCTGGCATTATATTATCTTTACACCACAATACTGTCAATGGCATTATATTATCTTTACACCACAATACTGTCACTGGCATTATATTATCTTTACACCACAATACTGTCACTGGCATTATATTATATTTACACCACATTACTGTCTCTGGCATTATATTATCTTTACACCACATTACTGTCACTGGCATTATATTATCTTTACACCACATTACTGTCACAGGCATTATATTATCTTTACACCACATTACTGTCACGGGCATTATATTATCTTTCTACACCACATTACTGTCACTGGCATTATATTATCTTTCTACACCACATTACTGTCACTGGCATTATATTATCTTTCTACACCACATTACTGTCACTGGCATTATATTATCTTTACACCACATTACTGTCTCTGGCATTATATTATCTTTACACCACATTACTGTCTCTGGCATTATATTATCTTTACACCACATTACTGTCACTGGCATTATATTATCTTTCTACACCACATTACTGTCTCTGGCATTATATTATCTTTACACCACATTACTGTCACTGGCATTATATTATCTTTACACCACAATACTGTCAATGGCATTATATTATCTTTACACCACATTACTGTCTCTGGCATTATATTATCTTTCTACACCACATTACTGTCACTGGCATTATATTATCTTTACACCACATTACTGTCTCTGGCATTATATTATCTTTCTACACCACATTACTGTCACAGGCATTATATTATCTTTACACCACAATACTGTCAATGGCATTATATTATCTTTACACCACATTACTGTCTCTGGCATTATATTATCTTTCTACACCACATTACTGTCACTGGCATTATATTATCTTTACACCACATTACTGTCTCTGGCATTATATTATCTTTCTACACCACATTACTGTCACAGGCATTATAGTATCTTTACACCACATTACTGTCTCTGGCATTATATTATCTTTACACCACATTACTGTCACTGGCATTATATTATCTTTACACCACATTACTGTCTCTGGCATTATATTATCTTTACACCACAATACTGTCAATGGCATTATATTATCTTTCTACACCACATTACTGTCTCTGGCATTATATTATCTTTACACCACATTACTGTCACTGGCATTATATTATCTTTACACCACAATACTGTCAATGGCATTATATTATCTTTACACCACATTACTGTCTCTGGCATTATATTATCTTTCTACACCACATTACTGTCACTGGCATTATATTATCTTTACACCACATTACTGTCTCTGGCATTATATTATCTTTCTACACCACATTACTGTCACAGGCATTATATTATCTTTACACCACAATACTGTCAATGGCATTATATTATCTTTACACCACATTACTGTCTCTGGCATTATATTATCTTTCTACACCACATTACTGTCACTGGCATTATATTATCTTTACACCACATTACTGTCTCTGGCATTATATTATCTTTCTACACCACATTACTGTCACAGGCATTATAGTATCTTTACACCACATTACTGTCTCTGGCATTATATTATCTTTACACCACATTACTGTCACTGGCATTATATTATCTTTACACCACATTACTGTCTCTGGCATTATATTATCTTTACACCACAATACTGTCAATG
Source organism: Ilyophis sp. 1 JC-2022 (assembly GCA_022702515.1). NCBI lineage: Eukaryota > Metazoa > Chordata > Actinopteri > Anguilliformes > Synaphobranchidae > Ilyophis > Ilyophis sp. 1 JC-2022. The sequence continues at coordinate 84,405,435 of CM040401.1, forward strand.
GCATTATATTATCTTTCTACACCACATTACTGTCACTGGCATTATATTATCTTTCTACACCACATTACTGTCACTGGCATTATATTATCTTTCTACACCACATTACTGTCACTGGCATTATATTATCTTTCTACACCACATTACTGTCTCTGGCATTATATTATCTTTACACCACATTACTGTCTCTGGCATTATATTATCTTTACACCACATTACTGTCTCTGGCATTATATTATCTTTCTACACCACATTACTGTCTCTGGAATTATATTATCTTTACACCACATTACTGTCTCTGGCATTATATTATCTTTACACCACATTACTGTCTCTGGCATTATATTATCTTTACACCACATTACTGTCTCTGGCATTATATTATCTTTCTACACCACATTACTGTCTCTGGCATTATATTATCTTTACACCACATTACTGTCACTGGCATTATATTATCTTTACACCACATTACTGTCTCTGGCATTATATTATCTTTACACCACATTACTGTCACTGGCATTATATTATCTTTCTACACCACATTACTGTCTCTGGAATTATATTATCTTTACACCACATTACTGTCTCTGGCATTATATTATCTTTACACCACAATACTGTCAATGGCATTATATTATCTTTCTACACCACATTACTGTCTCTGGCATTATATTATCTTTACACCACATTACTGTCACTGGCATTATATTATCTTTACACCACAATACTGTCAATGGCATTATATTATCTTTACACCACATTACTGTCTCTGGCATTATATTATCTTTACACCACATTACTGTCTCTGGCATTATATTATCTTTACACCACATTACTGTCTCTGGCATTATATTATCTTTACACCACAATACTGTCAATGGCATTATATTATCTTTACACCACATTACTGTCACTGGCATTATATTATCTTTCTACACCACATTACTGTCTCTGGCATTATATTATCTTTACACCACATTACTGTCACTGGCATTATATTATCTTTACACCACAATACTGTCAATGGCATTATATTATCTTTCTACACCACATTACTGTCTCTGGCATTATATTATCTTTACACCACATTACTGTCACTGGCATTATATTATCTTTACACCACAATACTGTCAATGGCATTATATTATCTTTACACCACATTACTGTCTCTGGCATTATATTATCTTTACACCACATTACTGTCACTGGCATTATATTATCTTTACACCACAATACTGTCAATGGCATTATATTATCTTTACACCACATTACTGTCTCTGGCATTATATTATCTTTACACCACATTACTGTCTCTGGCATTATATTATCTTTACACCACATTACTGTCTCTGGCATTATATTATCTTTACACCACATTACAGTCACTGGCATTATATTATCTTTCTACACCACATTACTGTCACTGGCATTATATTATCTTTACACCACATTACTGTCTCTGGCATTATATTATCTTTACACCACATTACTGTCACTGGCATTATATTATCTTTACACCACATTACTGTCACTGGCATTATATTATCTTTCTACACCACATTACTGTCACTGGCATTATATTATCTTTACACCACATTACTGTCTCTGGCATTATATTATCTTTACACCACATTACTGTCACTGGCATTATATTATCTTTCTACACCACATTACTGTCTCTGGCATTATATTATCTTTACACCACATTACTGTCTCTGGCATTATATTATCTTTACACCACAATACTGTCAATGGCATTATATTATCTTTCTACACCACATTACTGTCTGGCATTATATTATCTTTACACCACATTACTGTCACTGGCATTATATTATCTTTCTACACCACATTACTGTCACTGGCATTATATTATCTTTCTACACCACATTACTGTCACTGGCATTATATTATCTTTACACCACATTACTGTCACTGGCATTATATTATCTTTACACCACAATACTGTCAATGGCATTATATTATCTTTACACCACATTACTGTCTCTGGCATTATATTATCTTTCTACACCACATTACTGTCACTGGCATTATATTATCTTTACACCACATTACTGTCACGGGCATTATATTATCTTTACACCACATTACTGTCACTGGCATTATATTATCTTTACACCACATTACTGTCTCTGGCATTATATTATCTTTACACCACATTACTGTCTCTGGCATTATATTATCTTTACACCACATTACTGTCTCTGGCATTATATTATCTTTGTACACCACATCACTGTCTCTGGCATTATATTATCTTTACACCACATCACTGTCTCTGGCATTATATTATCTTTACACCACATTACTGTCACGGGCATTATATTATCTTTACACCACATTACTGTCTCTGGCATTATATTATCTTTACACCACATTACTGTCTCTGGCATTATATTATCTTTACACCACAATACTGTCAATGGCATTATATTATCTTTCTACACCACATTACTGTCTCTGGCATTATATTATCTTTACACCACATTACTGTCACTGGCATTATATTATCTTTACACCACAATACTGTCAATGGCATTATATTATCTTTACACCACATTACTGTCAATGGCATTATATTATCTTTACACCACATTACTGTCTCTGGCATTATATTATCTTTCTACACCACATTACTGTCTCTGGCATTATATAATCTTTACACCACATTACTGTCTCTGGCATTATATTATCTTTACACCACATTACTGTCTCTGGCATTATATTATCTTTCTACACTACATTACTGTCACAGGCATTATATTATCTTTACACCACATTACTGTCTCTGGCATTATATTATCTTTACACCACATTACTGTCTCTGGCATTATATTATCTTTCTACACTACATTACTGTCACAGGCATTATATTATCTTTACACCACATTACTGTCTCTGGCATTATATTATCTTTACACCACATTACTGTCTCTGGCATTATATTATCTTTACACCACAATACTGTCAATGGCATTATATTATCTTTACACCACATTACTGTCTCTGGCATTATATTATCTTTCTACACTACATTACTGTCACAGGCATTATATTATCTTTACACCACATTACTGTCTCTGGCATTATATTATCTTTACACCACATTACTGTCTCTGGCATTATATTATCTTTCTACACTACATTACTGTCACAGGCATTATATTATCTTTACACCACATTACTGTCTCTGGCATTATATTATCTTTACACCACATTACTGTCACTGGCATTATATTATCTTTACACCACATTACTGTCACTGGCATTATATTATCTTTCTACACCACATTACTGTCTCTGGCATTATATTATCTTTACACCACATTACTGTCACTGGCATTATATTATCTTTACACCACATTACTGTCACTGGCATTATATTATCTTTACACCACAATACTGTCAATGGCATTATATTATCTTTACACCACAATACTGTCAATGGCATTATATTATCTTTCTACACCACATTACTGTCACTGGCATTATATTATCTTTACACCACATTACTGTCTCTGGCATTATATTATCTTTACACCACATTACTGTCTCTGGCATTATATTATCTTTACACCACATTACTGTCTCTGGCATTATATTATCTTTACACCACATTACTGTCACTGGCATTATATTATCTTTACACCACATTACTGTCTCTGGCATTATATTATCTTTACACCACATTACTGTCTCTGGCATTATATTATCTTTACACCACATTACTGTCTCTGGCATTATATTATCTTTCTACACTACATTACTGTCTCTGGCATTATATTATCTTTCTACACTACATTACTGTCTCTGGCATTATATTATCTTTCTACACTACATTACTGTCTCTGGCATTATATTATCTTTCTACACTACATTACTGTCTCTGGCATTATATTATCTTTCTACACTACATTACTGTCTCTGGCATTATATTATCTTTCTACACTACATTACTGTCTCTGGCATTATATTATCTTTCTACACTACATTACTGTCTCTGGCATTATATTATCTTTCTACACTACATTACTGTCTCTGGCATTATATTATCTTTCTACACTACATTACTGTCTCTGGCATTATATTATCTTTCTACACCACATTACTGTCACTGGCATTATATTATCTGCTTTGCGTTTACCTTAACTTTTAATATCTTGATAAAAAGACCCATTAAATGTATATAATTATGTGAAGATAATTATGTTCATAATTATTTTTGTCCTTGCATGTACTTTGCTAATTAGCCAGTTAGAACTGAAGCACGTGTTTGGTTACGCAGCTCCTAATTGGCTGTTTCAGAACCACATTTAACTGAAACTCAGACCATACTTGTAAAGGTGTCGCTCTCACAAAGTCTTAAATGTGGGGTTGACACAGAAGGCAATGTCTATTTCCAGCTAATTTAATAACCTAGCAATTAATAAGGAATGAGAGCAATGGACTTCTAACATTATATTTAAGAATGTCCAATGTATAATTTCTACGATAGAATGACTAGCACTGTTGAGTACAGTAAATGAGTACATTCTATAGTGTGATTCCATTTTACAGTAAATTACTGGTAGTAATTTAAATGTATCTTATTGGAAGGGCTGATGTTTTAATGTTAACACTGATCTTCTCTAAGTCACCCGGCATTACAAGTGATTGTAATGCAGAATAATGTAAGCCAGTCTCCAGCTGATTACTGAACTATTCATCTTTTACATTTGCAGCATAGTTTCCAGTAAAATATTGTAAACTTACCTGTCAGTAAATACTGTGAATTTTCATCAAATTTTACAGTTTATATTGAATAATTTAATACATTTAAAATGGCTGCATTTTGAATTTATTAAACATTTAAAAGGTAACCATTGCGCTCAACTGTAATTTGGAGAGCTTCTACACTCTCCCACTTGCTTTTTCATTCGTTCTATTTGCCTTTTTAAAATGTCTCGTATCTGCATGAGTTTTATATTTTGGCATTGAAATATGTTCAATAGTCTACCTGCTTGCACAATTTTTTAAAAGATATTTCTAACCTCAATTATTATTTCAAAATGTCAGTGTGACAGGTGATGCGTTTTTGAACACCTTCAAAGCCGTTTCCCCACCGTACGCACCCGCCGTCGGGCTGACTTGGTTCGGAAGGGTTAGCCACTTATCCCGAGTCAGTGTACTTATCCCGGGTCAGTGTGCTTAAATTGTGACGATGAAGAGCAGGATGAGTACCATCTCGTGCTGCGGGGGGGCGAGGGTGGGGGGAGTGGGGAGAAGTGGAGAGCAGACCTCGTCTCTCCGCCGGATACTGCGGCAATCTTTGGAGATGATTATTCGCGCTGTCACTTTAGGCGCGTGAGGGGCGAGACCTGGCAGCCAGCGATCTCTCCTTGACAACCAGGAGGATTGTGTCTGCCAACACTCCACATTTTATGAATAGTTGGGGGGCAAAGCCCTGCCCTTTACGGAGTGGACGTGTAGATCCGCTGCAATAGCGACTGGACGAAGGAAAATTCCCTCCTGAGATTTACATTTGAACAAAGGAAGCAGGCGATGTCCCTCGTGCTTCTGTACGGTCGCCGACACAGTGTAGATGAGACGCGCGCTTCAGAATGTCTCTTCTTGGTTATAGACACGAACATGCTGTAATGACACATTTTGGCTAATCGGAAATTGGGGAGAGGGGAGGTGCTCTTTTCTGGGGCGCGCCGCTTCTTAGAGGAAAGTGATTTTGCTGAACCTTTCACAATTTTCACAGTGAAAAGGAAGGATAAACCGTCTTTGTTTAATCGGTTTGTCTAGCTGTTATAATACAAGGCTACATGTATCTGTACACACATGGCCGCAGGTAAAAAATGAAGGCTGCTTCGATTGTAGGGAAGTGCTTTCGGTTGCTCTACATTAAGTGGCTGTTCTTTTTTCGGAGGTGCTGAAATGCAGAGCCGTCTGTGAACAAGCCGCCCCTCCCCCACAGCACCATCGCGCGCAGCAGCCTAATAGTAGGACGAGAGAGAGAGAGAGAGAGAGAGAGCGAGAGAGAGCGAGAGAGAGAGACGCGGCACCAGCGGCAGTGAAACACACCCGTCAGCCGCGCGCCGAAGAAAAAAAAAACCAGTACAGACAAAGGAGAAAGGGAAATGGACGTATGGGAGCAGTTTAAAACACAAACGGAATGGATGTGTTGCTCGCCGTGTACATAGCAGGGTAAGGTGTAAAGTGTATTTTAATGTGGTGGCGCGAGGCAAGGTACTGCAAGCTAAAAAGACGGAAAGCTGTTTTAGTCCGTCTGCGATGGCTCGTGCAGGGGGATGTAGCAGCATAAAGAAGAACGTGCCTCTTTCCTTTTTGGTATTTTTATATTTAGGTGGCCTTGCGTCTGCACAGGTTCGGTATTCTGTTAACGAGGAACTGGAACACGGAACTGTCGTTGGAGACATCGTGCAGGATTTGGGGTTGGATATTCGAAAGCTACCCGCCCGAAACATAAGGATAATCTATAACAGCGCGACGCGATATTTCGATGTCAACCCTAAAAATGGAAAACTGACCGTTAATGAAAGAATCGACCGGGAGACGCTTTGCGATTTAAGTGCCACCTGCTTTTTGAATCTGGAGGTCGTGGCTGAAAACCCGTCGGAAGTGTACAATGTGGAGGTGCAGATACTCGACGCGAATGACAATGCGCCGCAGTTCCCCAGAGCCGAATATCAACTGGAAATATCAGAATCGGCTTTACCGGGGTCGCGCTTTCCTATCGAGAGCGCGCAGGATCAGGACCTCGGATCTAATTCGGTCCGGCTGTACCGACTGAGCCCAAATGAACACTTCGCGCTGGACTCCAACAAGCCCTCTCTCAACAGCAAGCTGATTGAGCTCGTGCTGAAAAAGTCTCTCGATCGCGAGCAGACTGCTTCCCACCAGCTAATTCTCACCGCCTTAGATGGCGGCACTCCCGCCAGAACGGGCACTGCTAAAATAAACGTGCGGGTCTTGGATTCAAACGACAACGTGCCAGTGTTTGACAGTTCAGTGTACAAAGTGAAATTGTTAGAAAACTCGCCGAAGGACACTCTAGTGATAAAGCTAAACGCCACGGATTTGGACGAGGGTACGAATGGAGAGGTTATCTACTCGTTCAGCAGTTACACCCCCGAGAGAGTGCGGCAGGTGTTCAACATGGACCCCAACAGTGGTCAGATCCGCGTGCGGAGCCAGGTGGACTACGAGGAGACCAGCTCCTATGAGATGTACGTCCAGGCGATGGATAAAGGGGCGGGCGCAGTGGCGGTGCACTGTAAGGTGGTGGTGGAGGTGGTGGACGTAAACGACAACGTGCCGGAGATTGTTCTGTCGTCGCTGTCGAGCCCGGTGCGGGAGGATGCGCGTGCCGACACCGTGGTGGCGCTGATCAGCGTGACGGACCGAGACTCTGGCCCCAACAAACAGGTGAGCCTGGAGATCCCACCTGGTCTGCCTTTCAAGGTCAAATCCTTCCGCAACTACTACACTTTGGTCACCTCCGCCTTCCTGGACCGCGAAGCTACCGCCGCCTACAACGTGACACTCAGCGCCACCGACTCTGGGACCCCACCCCTCTCCTCCCAGAAAACCATCCAGGTGGATGTGGCGGACGTGAACGACAACCCGCCGCGCTTCGAGCAGACGTCCTACACGGTGTATGTGACGGAGAACAACGCGCCGGGCGCTTCGCTGTGCACCGTGCGCGCTCAGGACGCCGACGTCAACGAGAACGCGCGCGTGATCTACACCGTCCTCAATGACAACAACCACGGCGTTCCCGTCACCTCCTACGTGTCTGTACGACCGGACACGGGCGAGGCCTACGCCCTACGCTCCTTCGACTACGAGACGCTGCGGGAGTTTCACTTCCAGGTGAAGGCGCAGGACGGCGGGATCCCACCCCTCAGCCGTGTGGCGACCGTCTACCTGTATGTGATGGACCAGAACGACCACGCCCCTGAGATCGGGCACCCACCCACCAACGGCTCGCGCAGCCTCGAGACGGTGCTGAAGAACGCGGAGGCAGGGCAGCTGGTCACCAAGGTGACGGCGTACGACGCGGACGCGGGGCAGAATGCCTGGCTGCTGTACGTGCTGGAGCAGGCCACCGACCCCGACCTGTTCAAGGTGCACGAGCACACCGGCGAGATCCGCACCACCCGGAAGATCGTGGAAGACAACTCCACCTTCTTCAGCCTGACGGTGCTGGTGAGGGATAGTGGACTGCCAGCCCGGTCCTCCACCGTCACCATCAACGTGGCCGTGTTGGAGGTCCCGCCAAAGATAGCGCCTGACCCGCGTAAGATCATCCGGCCGCACGGCACGCTGCTCTTCTCCAACGTGACGCTGTACCTGATTGTAGCGCTCAGCGCCACCACCTTCGTCTTCCTTCTGACCATCATGGTGCTCGCCGTGGTGCGCTGCCACGCCTACTGCGCCCAGACGGGCACCTGCTGCCCCTGCTGCGTGCCCCAGAAGGGCGGGTCTGCGGGGGGCGGGTCCAGCGGCCAGCAGCCCAATAATAACGTTGTTATGCGACGCGACCTGAAGGTGGAGCCGCACTACATCGAGGTGCGGGGTAACGGATCCCTCACTAAGACGTACTGCTATAAGACCTGCCTGACCGCCACCAGCGGCAGCGACACCTTCATGTTCTACAACACCGGCTGCCCCCCCGGCGGAACCATGGGGTCTGACCGCTTCTTCACTGGTCAGAGCGGCCAGATGTTTGTACGTCGACTCAGCATGCCCGACGCCGCGCTCCAGGTGCGTCCGTCTGTCTGCGTCCGTGTGTCTGCGTCTGCGTCCGTGTGTCTGCGTCTGCGTCCGTCTGCGTCCATGTGTCTGCGTCCGTGTGTCTGCGTCTGCGTCCGTCTGTCTGCGTCCGTGTGTCTGCGTCTGCGTCCGTCTGCGTCCATGTGTCTGCGTCTGCGTCCGTGTGTCTGCGTCTGCGTCCGTCTGTCTGCGTCCGTGTGTCTGCGTCTGCGTCCGTGTGTCTGCGTCCGTCTGTCTGCGCATCCGTGTGTCTGTGTCTGCGTCCGTGTGTCTGCGTCCGTCTGTCTGCGCATCCGTGTGTCTGGTCAGCTCGTTCATCATCAGCTGTTTCACCACCTGTTTTGTGTCCAAATTTTCAGAAACATTGAAGATTATATGTAAGATTATATTTGTGATTTGGTCTGTTTTATCGGCTATTATCAGAAATGATTGTGCCCTGAATGTATGATGTGGCTCAGACTCTTTGCTATTGTAAGCTCAGTGTGTGCTGCTGCAGTCAGGGAGGAATGTTCTGTTCTGAGAGAGAGAGAGAGAGAGAGAGAGAGAGCGAGAGAGCGAGAGAGGGAGAGGGAGAGAGGAGAGAGGGGGGGGGGGGGGGGGTGCATTGCAGGTGCCTTTTCAGAGAGGTGTGTTGATTGGCTGTAATTCAGGCCCCTCTGGTCTTTATATGGCTCTGTGGAAATTAATGAGCACTGAGTTTAGTGTAAGATTCTGCATTAGTTTATTAGTGAACTCCACCACACTGAGTTTAGTGTAGGATTCTGCATTAGTTTATTAGTGAACTCCACCACACTGAGTTTAGTGTAGGATTCTGCATTAGTTTATTAGTGAACTCCACCACACTGAGTTTAGTGTAAGATTCTGCATTAGTTTATTAGTGAACTCCACCACACTGAATTTAGTGTAGGATTCTGCATTAGTTTATTAGTGAACTCCACCACACTGAGTTTAGTGTAGGATTCTGCATTAGTTTATTAGTGAACTCCACCACACTGAGTTTAGTGTAACATTCTACATTAGTTTATTAGTGAACTCCACCTCACTGAGTTTAGTAAAGGATTCTGCATTAGCTTATTAGTGAACTCCACCACACTGAGTTTAGTGTAACATTCTACATTAGTTTATTAGTGAACTCCACCTAATTGAGGTGAACTCCATCTTTGTGTATGAGAGAGAGCGAGAGAGAGTGAGTCTGTGTGTGTGGGTGTGTGTGTATGTGTGATAGATAGTCTGGGTGTGTGTGTCTGTGTGTTTGTGAGATAGAGAGTGTGTGAGTGTGTGTGTGCAGTGCAGGTGTGTGTGTGTGTGCAATGCAGGTGTTTGTGTGTGTGCTGTGTAGTGCAGGTGTGTGTGTGCAGTGTAGGTCAGAGTGTGTGTTCTTGGTTTAAAAATCTGATTAACCATATCAGTGAAGTTAATAGCATTATTCTATTTCTGTGGAAGTAGAAATCTTTCTCTCAGCACAATGTGAGACATTTCAACACAATGCTCTCAACAAGACCAGTAAGAGCTTCAAAAAGAAGTCCCTTCTTGGCCCATTGGTACTGCCTGAATGCTGAGCGCATACTGTGTTTGTGTGAAGGGATGGGAATGGAGTGGATGGGATTGGTAACGGGATGGGAACGGGATGATACAAAGACGGCTAACTACACAATTAGATGGCTGGCTCGCTAACCTTAATTGACTGAAATCGGTGTTGGCTAGTTTGCTCTGTAAACGTTAGTCTATCTCAGTGGTTATTTCCCAAAACCAAACCAAAATTTAACTGAGCTTAAAAAACACAAATGGCCCAGGTTTAAGAGCAGCTGCTGGCCCAGGTTTAAGAGCCAGCTGCTGGCCCAGGTTTAAGAGCAGCTGCTGGCCCAGGTTTAAGAGCCAGCTGCTGGCCCAGGTTTAAGAGCAGCTGCTGGCCCAGGTTTAAGAGCCAGCTGCTGGCCCAGGTTTAAGAGCAGCTGCTGGCCCAGGTTTAAGAGCAGCTGCTGGCCCACAGAGATCAGTTACTTTCACTGCTTCACTGTGGAGTTGTTATTTTATTCAATATCAGCCCTAATAATTGTCATTGCTTAACTCCTACAAATATTGCATACATACAAAGGTATAGAAGTATAGAATAAAAATGTCTGAAATAAATTATATGGAATGCTCCTATGTAATAACATCAAATCTAAAAATGAATATACAGGAATTATTTTAATGAGGCGCAATGTTGATTATTTTAAAATGATTAAAGATGGGCACTGTGGCTCAGAGAGATTCTGCCATTTCCTTCCTAAACCCATCACAATGGTGCAGGCTGTGTTTTTACCCAGAATGCTGAGCCAGTGTGTAGTTTGGATAAGAGCTAATGACAGAGTCCGTGTTACTGTGTGTTGGAGTCACAGCGACTGGAACACGAGAACTGCAGAATTAAAAAGGTCACCTCTCCCTCTTCCTCTTCCTCTTCTTCTTCTTACTTGTTCTCCTGCATGCGGCTCCAATTATTCCTCCTCCCCACTGCAGACAGGAAGTGCACCATCTTTAACAGGTTCACAGACAGGAAGTGCACCACTTTTTCACAGGTTCACAGACAGGAAGTGCACCAGTCTTACACAGGTTCACAGACTGGAAGTGCACCATCATTAATTCACAACAGCATCTCTAGCCATTCTTAAACCGCATGAAGATGAAACTAATGTTCCCCCCTCTCTCTCCCTGTCCTCCTCTCCCATCTCTCTCTCTCTGTCTCTCTCCATCTCCCTCTTCTCTCTCTCTGTCTCTCTCCATCTCCCTCTTCTCTCTCTCTGTCTCTCTCCATCTCCCTCTTCTCTCTCTCTGTCTCTCTCCATCTCCCTCTTCTCTCTCTCTGTCTCTCTCCATCTCTCTCTCTCTGTCTCTCTCCATCTCCCTCTTCTCTCTCTCTGTCTCTCTCCATCTCCCTCTTCTCTCTCTCTGTCTCTCTCCATCTCCCTCTTCTCTCTCTCTCAGCCGAAGGCTCCTAATGCAGACTGGCGGTACTCAGCCTCTCTTCGAGCAGGAATGCAGAGGTAAGCACTTTCCCCTCCTTCTGGATCATGGAGCATGGCACAATGTATAGCTCATCCAGCCCTGTTCATTATTACTGTAGAGCAGTGTAGCATTAGCATTAGCTCATCTAGCCCTGTTCATTATTACTGTAGAGCAGTGTAGCATTAGCATTAGCTAATTTCTAGCCCTGTTCATTATTACTGTAGAGCAGTGTAGCATTAGCATTAGCTAATTTCTAGCCCTGTTCATTATTACTGTAGAGCAGTGTAGCATTAGCTCATCTCCAGCCCTGTTCATTCATTATAACCGCCGAGCAGTGTAGCGTTAGCATTAGCTAATTTCTAGCTCTGTTCATTCATTATTACTGCCTAGCACTGTAGCATTAGCTAATCTCTAGCCCTGTTAATTCATTATAACCGCCGAGCAGTGTAGCGTTAGCATTAGCTATTTTATAGCTCTGTTTATTCATTATTACTGCAGAGCAGTGTAGCATTAGCTAATCTCTAGCCCTGTTCATTCAGTATTACTGCAGAGCAGTGTAGCATTAGCTCATCTCCAGCTCTGTTCATTCATTATTACTGTACAACAGTGTAGCATTAGCATTAGCTAATCTCTAGCCCTGTTCATACATTATTACTGCAGAGCATTGTAGCATTAGCTAATCTCTAGCCCTGTTCATTTACCATTCATTCATTATTACTGCAGAGCAGTGTAGCATTAGCTCATCTCCAGCTCTGTTCATTCATTATTACTGTACAACAGTGTAGCATTAGCATTAGCTAATCACCAGCCCTATTCATTCATTATTACTGTATAGCAGTGTAGCATTAGATCATCTGCAGCCCTGTTCATTCATTATTACTGCAGAGCAGTGTAGCATTAGCTCATCTCCAGCTCTGTTCATTCATTATTACTGCAGAGCAGTGTAGCATTAGCTCATCTCCAGCCCTGTTCATTCATTATTACTGCAGAGCAGTGTAGCATTAGCTCATCTCCAGCTCTGTTCATTCATTATTACTGCAGAGCAGTGTAGCATTAGCTCATCTCCAGCTCTGTTCATTCATTATTACTGCAGAGCAGTGTAGCATTAGATCATCTGCAGCCCTGTTCATTCATTATTACTGCAGAGCAGTGTAGCATTAGCTCATCTCCAGCCCTGTTCATTCATTATTACTGCAGAGCAGTGTAGCATTAGCTCATCTCCAGCTCTGTTCATTCATTATTACTGCAGAGCAGTGTAGCATTAGCTCATCTCCAGCTCTGTTCATTCATTATTACTGCAGAGCAGTGTAGCATTAGCTCATCTCCAGCTCTGTTCATTCATTATTACTGCAGAGCAGTGTAGCATTAGTTCATCTGCAGCCCTGTTCATTCATTATTACTGCAGAGCAGTGTAGCATTAGCTCGTCTCCAGCTCTGTTCATGTATTATTACTGCAGAGCAGTGTAGCATTAGCTCATCTCCAGCCCTGTTCATTCATTATTACTGCAGAGCAGTGTAGCATTAGCTCATCTCCAGCCCTGTTCATTCATTATTACTGCAGAGCAGTGTAGCATTAGCTCATCTCCAGCTTTGTTCATTCATTATTACTGCAGAGCAGTGTAGCATTAGCTCATCTCTAGCCCTGTTCATTTACCATTTATTCATTATTACTGCAGAGCAGTGTAGCATTAGCTCATCTCCAGCTCTGTTCATTCATTATTACTGCAGAGCAGTGTAGCATTAGCTCATCTCCAGCCCTGTTCATTCATTATTACTGCAGAGCAGTGTAGCATTAGCTCATCTCCAGCTCTGTTCATTCATTATTACTGCAGAGCAGTGTAGCATTAGCTCATCTCCAGCTCTGTTCATTCATTATTACTGCAGAGCAGTGTAGCATTAGCTCATCTCCAGCCCTGTTCATTCATTATTACTGCAGAGCAGTGTAGCATTAGCTCATCTCCAGCCCTGTTCATTCATTATTACTGCAGAGCAGTGTAGCATTAGCTCATCTCCAGCTCTGTTCATTCATTATTACTGCAGAGCAGTGTAGCATTAGCTCATCTCCAGCCCTGTTCATTCATTATTACTGCAGAGCAGTGTAGCATTAGCTCATCTCCAGCTCTGTTCATTCATTATTACTGCAGAGCAGTGTAGCATTAGCTCATCTCCAGCTCTGTTCATTCATTATTACTGCAGAGCAGTGTAGCATTAGCTCATCTCCAGCTCTGTTCATTCATTATTACTGCAGAGCAGTGTAGCATTAGCTCATCTCCAGCTCTGTTCATTCATTATTACTGCAGAGCAGTGTAGCATTAGCTCATCTCCAGCTCTGTTCATTCATTATTACTGCAGAGCAGTGTAGCATTAGCTCATCTCCAGCTCTGTTCATTCATTATTACTGCAGAGCAGTGTAGCATTAGCTCATCTCCAGCTCTGTTCATTCATTATTACTGCAGAGCAGTGTAGCATTAGCTCATCTCCAGCTCTGTTCATTCATTATTACTGCAGAGCAGTGTAGCATTAGCTCATCTCCAGCCCTGTTCATTCATTATTACTGCAGAGCAGTGTAGCATTAGCTCATCTCCAGCTCTGTTCATTCATTATTACTGCAGAGCAGTGTAGCATTAGCTCATCTCCAGCCCTGTTCATTCATTATTACTGCAGAGCAGTGTAGCATTAGCTCATCTCCAGCCCTGTTCATTCATTATTACTGCAGAGCAGTGTAGCATTAGCTCATCTCCAGCTCTGTTCATTCATTATTACTGCAGAGCAGTGTAGCATTAGCTCATCTCCAGCCCTGTTCATTCATTATTACTGCAGAGCAGTGTAGCATTAGCTCATCTCCAGCCCTGTTCATTCATTATTACTGCAGAGCAGTGTAGCATTAGCTCATCTCCAGCTCTGTTCATTCATTATTACTGCAGAGCAGTGTAGCATTAGCTCATCTCCAGCCCTGTTCATTCATTATTACTGCAGAGCAGTGTAGCATTAGCTCATCTCCAGCCCTGTTCATTCATTATTACTGCAGAGCAGTGTAGCATTAGCTCATCTCCAGCTTTGTCCATTCATTATTACTGCAGAGCAGTGTAGCATTAGCTCATCTCCAGCCCTGTTCATTCATTATTACTGCAGAGCAGTGTAGCATTAGCTCATCTCCAGCTTTGTTCATTCATTATTACTGCAGAGCAGTGTAGCATTAGCTCATCTCTAGCCCTGTTCATTTACCATTTATTCATTATTACTGCAGAGCAGTGTAGCATTAGCTCATCTGCAGCTCTGTTCATTCATTATTACTGCAGAGCAGTGTAGCATTAGCTCATCTCCAGCTCTGTTCATTCATTATTACTGCAGAGCAGTGTAGCATTAGCTCATCTCCAGCTCTGTTCATTCATTATTACTGCAGAGCAGTGTAGCATTAGCTCATCTCCAGCTCTGTTCATTCATTATTACTGCAGAGCAGTGTAGCATTAGCTCATCTCCAGCTCTGTTCATTCATTATTACTGCAGAGCAGTGTAGCATTAGCTCATCTCCAGCTCTGTTCATTCATTATTACTGCAGAGCAGTGTAGCATTAGCTCATCTCCAGCTCTGTTCATTCATTATTACTGCAGAGCAGTGTAGCATTAGCTCATCTCCAGCTCTGTTCATTCATTATTACTGCAGAGCAGTGTAGCATTAGCTCATCTCCAGCTCTGTTCATTCATTATTACTGCAGAGCAGTGTAGCATTAGCTCATCTCCAGCTCTGTTCATTCATTATTACTGCAGAGCAGTGTAGCATTAGCTAATCTCCAGCCCTGTTCATTCATTATTACTGCAGAGCAGTGTAGCATTAGCTCATCTCCAGCCCTGTTCATTCATTATTACTGCAGAGCAGTGTAGCATTAGCTCATCTCCAGCCCTGTTCATTCATTACTGCAGAGCAGTGTATAACCTGCTTGTGTTACACGGGTGTATTTGGTGTGTTGCAGCTCGGTGCACATGGAGGAGTCATCAGTGATGCAGGGAGCTCAGGGGGTCCTGGTGCAGAACTGGCCCACCGTGTCCAGCGCAGCTGGCGGTAAGCTTACCTGAGGACATGCCCTTACCTGGGGACACATGCTTACCTGGGGACACGCCCTTACCTGAAGACATGCACATATTTGCTGTAAGATGATATCTTGGGAAACAGTGTTGCCAGGGAGCAGGGAGACCCCCAGCAGACCAGGCTAGGCCTGGATATGCAGGGCACAGAGAGACAAGCTTAGGCCTGGTGTAGTATACACACATCCTACTGGCTAGGCCTGCTGTGGTACAAGCACATCCTACTGGCTAGGCCTGGTGTAGTACAAGCACATCCTACTGGCTAGGCCTGGTGTAGTACAAGCACATCCTACTGGCTAGGCCTGGTGTACTATACACACATCCTACTGGCTAGGCCTGGTGTACTATACACACATCCTACTGGCTAGGCCTGGTGTACTATACACACATCCTACTGGCTAGGCCTGGTGTACTATACACACATCCTACTGGCTAGGCCTGGTGTACTATACACACATCCTCCTGGCTAGGCCAAGTGCTGGGTAAAAGAGTGAAACAATGAAAAATAGAGAATACTTGCACACTCACAAACATTTTGACCAAAGAGGTCTTCGTCAGGCAGATATATGTTACAAATATGAATTTTAATTTTGTTTGTTCACATTTAATGTGCTTACAGTTGAGTATTATTAGCTTCAATAGTTTATTGTTAATATTGAGTAATATCAGTGCTTTACCAGTGATGGTTATTTTGTGCTTTGGCAGTATGTAACCATGTTAAAAGTGAAACTGTTGGGGAGGAAAAAATCACATTATTAATTCAGAGAGAAAAGGACGACAGTGCAGGAATGTAGAGGAAAATTCAGCAGAGAATGACATGAGAGAGAGAGGGAGGGAGGGAGGGAGAGAGTGAGGGAGAGGGAGGGAGGGAGGGAGAGAGAGGGGAGAGGAGAGGGAGAGAGGGAGAGGGAGGGAGGGAGAGAGGGAGAGGGAGGGAGAGAGGGAGGGAGAGGGAGGGAGGGAGGGAGGAGAGAGGGAGAGAGAGGGAGGGAGAGGGAGGGAGAGGGAGAGAGAGAGAGGGAGGGAGGGAGGGGGAGAGAGAGAGAGAGAGTGAGAGAGAGAGGGGGGGAGGGAGAGGGAGAGGGAGAGGGAGGGAGAGAGGGAGAAAAAGAGAATCTTGGCAGGCCCCTATCGCTGTGTTGTTGCTAAGGGAATGAGGTTTGACTTGTTTCCAAGGAAACTCTGTGACTGAGATCTAGCAGCATTGTCTGGGTGTGGGTGAGGAGCACTGGAGGATGCAGTTTCCACGGCAACCATTCATACCTTGCACAGAGTGTGGAAAGAGAGAGAGAGGGGGGGTGACCTATATGTGGACATTTGGTACTAGCTGAAGGACATGGGTTCACCTGTAGGTTTCAGGTGTTCATTCTCTGCTTCACCTGTAGGTTTCAGGTGTTCATTCTCTGCTTCACCTGTAGGTTTCAGGTGTTCATTCTCTGCTTCACCTGTAGGTTTCAGGTGTTCATTCTGCATTCAGGTGTAGGGAGTTAGATCCGCTGCCACAGGGACAGACATTTTGATTTCAAGGGGAAATGGAGGCAAAAGGGAGCAACGCTGCCTCAAAGCCAGACATCTACCAGGGTCAGTAACGGAGCACAGTGTCTGTGAGCTAAACATAGTCAGTAACGGAGCACAGTGTCTGTGAGCTAAACATGGTCAGTAACGGAGCACAGTGTCTGTGAGCTAAACATGGTCAGTAACGGAGCAAAGTGTCTGTGAGCTAAACATGGTCAGTAATGGAGCACAGTGTCTGTGAGCTAAACATGGTCAGTAACGGAGCACAGTGTCTGTGAGCTAAACATGGTCAGTAACGGAGCAAAGTGTCTGTGAGCTAAACATGGTCAGTAATGGAGCACAGTGTCTGTGAGCTAAACATGGTCAGTAACGGAGCACAGTGTCTGTGAGCTAAACATGGTCAGTAATGGAGCACAGTGTCTGTGAGCTAAACATGGTCAGTAATGGAGCACAGTGTCTGTGAGCTAAACATGGTCAGTAACGGAGCACAGTGTCTGTGAGCTAAACATGGTCAGTAACGGAGCACAGTGTATGTGAGCTAAACATGGTCAGTAATGGAGCACAGTGTCCGTGAGCTAAACAGGGTCAGTAACGGAGCACAGTGTCTGTGAGCTAAACATGGTCAGTAACGGAGCACAGTGTCTGTGAGCTAAACATGGTCAGTAATGGAGCACAGTGTCTGTGAGCTAAACATGGTCAGTAATGGAGCACAGTGTCCATGAGCTAAACATGGTCAGTAACGGAGCACAGTGTCTGTGAGCTAAACATGGTCAGTAATGGAGCACAGTGTCTGTGAGCTAAACATGGTCAGTAATGGAGCACAGTGTCCGTGAGCTAAACATGGTCAGTAAGGGAGCACAGTGTCTGTGAGCTAAACATGGTCAGTAACGGAGCACAGTGTCTGTGAGCTAAACATGGTCAGTAACGGAGCACAGTGTCTGTGAGCTAAACATGGTCAGTAATGGAGCACAGTGTCCGTGAGCTAAACATGGTCAGTAATGGAGCACAGTGTCTGTGAGCTAAACATGGTCAGTAATGGAGCACAGTGTCTGTGAGCTAAACATGGTCAGTAATGGAGCACAGTGTCTGTGAGCTAAACATGGTCAGTAATGGAGCACAGTGTCTGTGAGCTAAACATGGTCAGTAATGGAGCACAGTGTCTGTGAGCTAAACATAGTCAGTAATGGAGCACAGTGTCCGTGAGCTAAACATGGTCAGTAATCTGTGAGCTAAACTTGGTCAGTAATGGAGCACAGTGTCTGTGAGCTAAACATAGTCAGTAATGGAGCACAGTGTCCGTGAGCTAAACATGGTCAGTAAGGGAGCACAGTGTCTGTGAGCTAAACATGGTCAGTAATGGAGCACAGTGTCTGTGAGCTAAACATGGTCAGTAACGGAGCACAGTGTCCGTGAGCTAAACATGGTCAGTAATGGAGCACAGTGTCTGTGAGCTAAACATGGTCAGTAATGGAGCACAGTGTCTGTGAGCTAAACATGGTCAGTAATGGAGCACAGTGTCTGTGAGCTAAACATGGTCAGTAACGGAGCACAGTGTCTGTGAGCTAAAGCCAGTCTATTTCTCGTGGCACACAAATGAACAGCATGTGCTCAGCTCAGAAGGTTCTAGAGCAGCGCTGCTCCCTCCTGGAGTCTCGCTGGGCCAGTCTGCACACCGTCTATAAATTACATTACAGTCATTGAGCAGAAACACCTCCTACTGCAGCACAGCCTGCCACACCTCTAACTGCAGCACAGCCTGCCACACCTGCTACTGCAGCACAACCTGCCACACCTCCTACTGCAGCACAGCCTGCCACACCTGCTACTGCAGCCCAACCTGCCACACCTGCTACTGCAGCACAACCTGCCACACCTCCTACTGCAGCACAGCCTGCCACACCTCCTACTGCAGCACAGCCTGCCACACCTCCTACTGCAGCACAGCCTGCCTCACCTCCTACTGCAGCACAGCCTGCCACACCTCCTACTGCAGCACAGCCTGCCACACCTCCTACTGCAGCACAACCTGCCACACCTCCTACTGCAGCACAGCCTGCCACACCTCCTACTGCAGCCCAACCTGCCACACCTCCTACTGCAGCACAACCTGCCACACCTCCTACTGCAGCACAGCCTGCCACACCTCCTACTGCAGCACAGCCTGCCACACCTCCTACTGCAGCACAGCCTGCCACACCTCCTACTGCAGCACAGCCTGCCACACCTCCTACTGCAGCACAGCCTGCCACACCTCCTACTGCAGCACAACCTGCCACACCTCCTACTGCAGCACAACCTGCCACACCTCTAACTGCAGCACAACCTGCCACACCTCCTACTGCAGCACAGCCTGCCACACCTCCTACTGCAGCACAGCCTGCCACACCTGCTACTGCAGCACAGCCTGCCACACCTCCTACTGCAGCACAGCCTGCCACACCTCCTACTGCAGCACAGCCTGCCACACCTGCTACTGCAGCACAACCTGCCACACCTCCTACTGCAGCACAACCTGCCACACCTCCTACTGCAGCACAGCCTTCTCTGATACTGCGCTTACAGACTGCGCTCTGAAACTGTGCTTACAGACTGTGCTTCCATGGTATTTGTTGTCCGCACGATGGGAAGTGATCAGGCATGCGCAGTCATGTTTTCTGTTAGCTTAGCAACTAAAATTACATAACATAGGCTCAGAGTGGCGTGCATTTGACCAGCGCTAGCCGGATTTAAAGTTGTTTTTCGTTGGATAGTCAAAATAATAACGGGTTGTAAGTAGTAGTACTGGGTCCTGACAACCGAGGCATATATAGTCTAAACAGAAAAGGGAGACTTTTGATTTTGTCTGTCTGATAATGACCCGTTTAGCGAACTGTCATTATCAGACAGGCGGTTATAAAAATGCCATTGACCTCCAGTCAAGTGCCTGTTGTGTGTCTAATAAGTTCCAACTGCGGAACATTCCAGCCCCGAAGCTGGACTTCACATCCTGTTCTGCCCTACTGTACTTCCTGTTCAGACTCTTGATTAAATTATCTTTATCTCCCCCTCCCCCTCCCCCTCCCCCTCTCTCCCTCCCCCCCTCCCCCTCTCTCCCTCCCTCCCTTTCCCTCTCCCGCTTCCCCTCTCCTCCCTCACCCTCTCCCTCCCTTCCCCTCTCTCTCTCCCTTCTCCTCTCCTCTCTCTCTCTCCCTCCCGTCCCCTCTCCTCTCCTCTCTCTCTCTCTCTCCTCCCTCTCTCTGCTGAAGATGCTGAGGGGGATGAGGTCTCCCCCCCTGTAGGCGCTGGGTTGAACAGTAACAGCTGGCACTTTCGATACGGGCAGGGCCCAGGATACCCCGCGCAGGCCCTGAAAGGCGCTGGGTAACACACAGTAACTGTCACTTTCGATACGGGCAGGGCCCAGGATACCCCGCGCAGGCCCTGAAGCCCGGCGAGGTTCCGGAAGCGTTCATCATCCCCGGATCACCCGCTATCATCTCCATCCGCCAGGACCAGGGTGGGCCCGATGACAAGAGTGACTTCATCACCTTCGGGAAGAAGGAGGAGGCCAAGAAGAAGAAGAAGAAGAAGAAGGGAAAGGATAAGAAGGAGAAGGGAAGGGATGAGGAGGAGGAGGAGTAACACATGTGCCTCTTCCTCTTACCCCACACTGCTCTGGCCAGGAGCTGCTATCCCCTTCCACACCACAGGGGGAGCCATAGCTCTAAACTAACAACACAAACCACAGAACATTTCAGTGAAGCACACACACACATACACACACACCACTGAACATTACACCCTACATCTCCACACACACTCCTGACTCTCACTCTAAACTAAAAACTCACACAGAACACTCACACACCTCCACAGAACATTACAGTGAAGCGCACACACATACAGGCCCACACACACACTAACACTCTCTCACATACACACACACACACTGACACACACACACACTTCACACCCCACACACGAACAGTCACTCCATCCAGCACACACACACACGCAACTGACACACAGTGACTAGCACACACAATTTCTAAGAACCTTTATTGAGACAAGAAGAAGAACAACAAACAAAACCGTTGAACAGAAGCAGGAAACAGACTCTCTCTCTGTCTTACACACACAGGTAAAGACAGGGTGGCCCCTGATTATGGGGTGTGTAACTCACCTGTATGGGGCTGTATGTAAAGTGTAACACGCCTGGAATGATGCTGCTCTCATCTGTTTTTTTAAGTTCACTCTGAATCCCTCGCTTCTGTTCTGAATATTTAATAGTTGTGTGTAATACCCCCTCCCACCTTCAGGTGGTAGTACAGAGAGATTTTAATTCACCTGTAGACACATCTCTCTATTTCTTTCTCTCTCTCCCTCTTTCTCTCTGTTTACCTGTGTTCCCTCTCTCACCCAGCATAGAGCCGGTAAGGTAAGGGGCCCCAGCATAGAGCCGGTAAGGTAAGGGGCCCCAGGATAGAGCCGGTAAGGTAAGGGGTCCCAGGATACAGCCGGTAAGATAAGGGGCCCCAGGATAGAGCCGGTAAGGTAAAGGGCCCAGGATAGAGCCGGTAAGGTAAAGGGCCCCAGGATAGAGCCGGTAAGGTAAGGGCCCAGGATAGAGCCGGTAAGGTAAGGGGCCCCAGGATAGAGCCGGTAAGGTAAGGGGCCCCAGGCTAGAGCCGGTAAGGTAAGGGTCCAGGATAGAGCCGGTAAGGTAAGGGCCCAGGATAGAG
>CM040401.1:84432542-84755042 GCA_022702515.1 Ilyophis sp. 1 JC-2022
AGAGCAACCCCATTACAGTCACCCCATTACAGAGCAACCCCATTACAGAAACCCCATTACAGAGCAACCCCATTACAGAAACCCCATTACAGAGCAACCCCATTACAGAAACCCCGTTACAGAAAGCAACCCCATTACAGAGAGCAAAATGGAAAATAAAAGAATAGCACAATAATACCACGTCACACTGTGTACCACAGCGATGTATGAAATTACTATTCAAACCCAGTCAATCCTCGTAGGATGTAAATACTCCTGTTAGATTAACATCGTAACTCTCTCCAGTCTCAGCAATCGCATCTGCAGCTCTAACACTGGACATCTCGGGACAGCGGGGTCTATTTTTTTTTTATCATGGCTGTATTGCCCTTTAATTCACTTGATTGATGTAATGATTGTGTTGGATGTCTTTATTTGATATGTTTGTTTGTGTGTTGTGGGTCTGCCCCACTGTCTATGTATTTTTTGTTGTTGCTGGGGCTACAACAGAAGTTCACTAGCGGGAAAATAAAAGTTATTCTATTATAAACCAAGAACAAACGCACTGAGAAACGAATCGAACCTTCAATCTCATCCCTGGACTGGAACTGCTCATTTTATTTCAAAAACAAGATTATTGTTCCTAAATTACGAGTACTACTTATAGCAACTGCTGCTGCTGCTACTGCTACTCATGATAATAATAACAAATGACAGTGGTGTCATGGTTACAATATATAATTATCGTTGCAATTATAATTATTACATTAAACATTTACACGGGAATTCTCGTTTTATAACTTCCATTCCATTGATCTAAAATAATGAACAGAAAAACAACTCAATCGATTTAGACTGACACATGAATAAAATTTATCGGCGAAATTAGTAGCCTACATGTAACTGTCCCTATTCCCTCGTCTTTGCGAAAACTGGCTTTTGTAATGATTGCTAATTCTAGCACACTGCCATGGTCAGATTTCTATGATAGCCTACAGACACTACGCATAATATTCAATCAGGCAACTGGACAAATCTCTGAATAAATTAACCTTTATTGCGATTTCCGATTAACGAATTTTCCATCTGTGCTGTTCTATTTACTTTTTCCGTTCCCGTGACTAGTCATTAATACTTCTACTGGACTCGCATTCCCACAATGCAGTCGCACCGGTTACTACTTCCAGGGTTGAGTCGAACACGATGGAGCGGTGAGCTGATTATTGTGTGTTTTGCAGTTTGTACAGAG
Organism: Ilyophis sp. 1 JC-2022; assembly: GCA_022702515.1. Lineage (NCBI taxonomy): Eukaryota > Metazoa > Chordata > Actinopteri > Anguilliformes > Synaphobranchidae > Ilyophis > Ilyophis sp. 1 JC-2022. The sequence continues at coordinate 84,433,771 of CM040401.1, forward strand.
ATGTGTATTGTTTGTTTGTGTGTTTCGCAGTTTGTAGTGAGCTGAGTATTGTGTGTTTCGCAGTTTGTAGTGAGCTGAGTATTGTGTGTTTCGCAGTTTGTAGTGAGCTGTGAATTGTGTCTTTTGCAGTTTGTAGCGGGCTGTGAATTGACTGAAAAAAGATCAAAACATTGTTCAGTGAATATTGCATTTATTGTTTTTCGGATTCGCTGTGCATAAGTTTTTTTTTAGATAGCCTACGGTTAAAAAACAGATAAATGTCACCATGTTAACTGAATTTGAATGTTATTAGTCGTCCTTCATATTTTTTTAATTACAATGATAAGGTTTCCATAATCTCAGTTTATTAAAACCCTGCTGATTTCACCTGTTATTCCATAACTGAATAAAACTATTTAAAGAGAACTAAGCGTCTAATTAGAAACGAAAACAAATTTGCAGCACGTTACACAATTAATTCACAATTAATTGTAATGCCATTCTTTAGCTTCATGCAGGAGCAGGTCTGTTTCCCCTGCTGTAAATCATACTTTTCAGTCTTCCTGGGTAAATTGATTGTTTTAAAGCATTGAGTGTAACAGGTTTTCACTTCGTCATTATTGGCTATTGTGTGTAGATGTTTGAGGCAAAAAATTAACTCAATCTATTGTAGTTCAAGTCTGTAACGTAATAAAACGTGGAGAAGGTGAAAGGGGTGTGCAGACTTTCCGGCTTGACTGTATAGTTCATATTTTAATATAGATTTTTTTATGTCAAAAGCACAAAAGGACTGGATCGCGATGATTCGCTATAAAGCCGTTGATCTTATGTTGTTGTTGTAAGAGCAATATACAAGTAATAACCTAGCTAACTTTGTAACACAGACGCCTGCAACTGTTTTCAGTTTTTTGGCGAATTGGTGCTATCTCCAGTTGCCTGGAGTGCAGTAGGAATGACGCGCCAAAACAAGATTAAATAAAGTAGGCTGTTACGCAATCATATAAAAGTCAAATGTGAACAGTAATAAAATGTGTTAAATTATATTGATATTTTAGAATTATTTTTTTACAAATACAGTATAGCATTAACATTGGCGACTACTCCTACTTTGTATCGGCCTGGTTGGTGCTGTAAGCTACACATTCGTGAAGCTACAGGAGAGCCCAGTTTGGGTCGCATGTCAGATGGTGCACCGTTGCTTCAGAGCTCTGTGTAGCCTGTGTGAGATGCAATGCGTGCTTCTGACGTTTGGACTGTGGTTTCACTACCACTACTAACCATACAAATAGCTACAAACCAGGCTGCAGCTTTTCCTGACAGTCCAGTGTATAAGCTTCCCCCGCGTCGTATGTCATCGCTTCGCGCAATGAATGATGGGATATCCAAGTCCGCGTTCTGGTTTGGCGAGTTTGCATCCGATGCATCCTCGATATTTGGGGCGGATCAAGTACATTTCCGGGATCTTTGAGCGTCCTCGCTTCTTTGCGTTTTTTGCTTTGGAACAGAACTTGGCCCGTTATATGACGTCACCCTATTCACAAGAACGTGTTTCTGCAAGTGCCCTTTTGTAGGGACACTTGAAAACTACGTGCGTCACAAGACCGCAAGTCTGTACTTGTGCGAACTTGGTGTTGAGACACTCGAGGAGCAGTGAAGAACGTTGGGCGTGTTCGGCTAGAGCCGATTTACGTCATATCTGCGTCGGACTGCGTCGGCCTGCATCGGAAACTGTCCGAGATAGGCGAAAAATCGAGTAGGGTATAGCTGCAGCCTGCAGACTCCAAGAATCGCCCTCCAAGAAACGCCCCTCACTCCAAGAAACGCCCCCAACCAACTACGGTGGCCTTGGGCGATCCTGTTGGTTCGCTGCTGTTAATCCGCAGCAAAATTATGCACACTAATATAAATGGCTATATACTGAAAGTATTTAAATGTATGTAAGCCAGCTAAACAGTCCGTTCTATCCATATCCATTCTATCCATTGTTACCACTCATATTTCTGTCATGAGCCAAATGAATTACGTTAGAGTGCTATATATTTTTACAATACAAGCTAGTGAAAATTAACATGGCCGGGGAGTCTATTGAAGAAGTCAGTAGTTTGTATTGAAATGGTCTGTTATAGCTTGCTAAAAGTATGGATTACAGCGAACCGTTCATAGTCTGCCCCAGCCGGCTGATATTTGTGGAGAGGTGAAGTGCCAGAATAGATAAACTTTCAGAATTACTCGATTGCTTTCGGCCGCTTAAGCGGCCCACAGCGTTCACATTTTTCAATGGAATAATATGGTGCTGTGTCTGAAGATATTCATATCGAAAGCAATTTATTACATTGTTATTTCGTTGTATGGAAGACAAAAGTAGAATACTTTAGGAATATTTTATGAATGAAACTCATTCGTTAATGCAATTTAGAACTGTTCAATGAACCTATGTGTAACCTAATTGTAATTTTGAATTGTTATTTTGTATTTCTGAATCATTATTGTTTAATCATTGGGCAGGTTATCATTCGAGCAAGCTTGTTACCACCAGCTGTGCCAGCCGTTTCATTTTGTTCATTATTAAACCCTCCGGAATAAAACAGAACAACCCCTCTTTTTTTAATGTCACTCCTAAATCCTCTCTGAGATTCGTTGTAGCATTTTAATGGGCTGTATTGGCCTATTGGAATAGGAAAACGACTTCCAGCATAATACATTTTATAGCCTTTTCTCTCAATTAAAACCTAACTTTAAAAAAAATAATAATAAAAAAATGCACATATTGACAGACATGATTGTTCACGTCAATTTGTTGGCCTAACTAATGGGCAGGTTGGAGTTACATATACAGCTCTGGAAAAAATTAAGAGACCACTGCAAAATTATCAGTTGTCTCGTTATTTCGGTTCCGTACTCTAGCACTTTGAGTTTGAAAGGATACAATGACAATGAGGTTGAAGTGCAGACTGTCAGCTTTAATTTGAGGGTATTTCTATCCATATCGGATGAACGGTTTAGAAATTATAAAACCTTTTCTAGGTGGCATCCTATGACAGTGCCATGTTTAAAGCCACTAAGCTCTTCAGTACGACCAATTCTAATGCCAATGTTTATCTATGGAGATTTCATGGCTATGTGCTTGATTTTATGTACCTCTTAGCAGTGGGGGAGGCGGAAACACCTGAACTCAATACTTAGTAGGGGTGTCCACATACTTTTGGCCATATTGTATATATATACACTGCTTAAAGAAATTAAGGGAACACTTAATCAACTCCTCGTGTAATATCTCCTCCACGCTCTTGAGACTGTGCTGGGAGACAATAGGTAACCTAATTCTCGGGGTTAATAGTAAATAGTAAATCTCACTGTACTGTTTTAAAGCTGATCGTGAAAAACGAATAGCCCAACTAAAATGTTCCGTGAAACAAATATATATATATATATATTTCTTATTTTGTCCTAAAACCGTCATTAAATAACGTTATCTACACAATGAGAAATTTGCAGAATGTATGTAGCTAACGTTAATCTAAAATGTAGGCTATTGCCTGGTGGATTATAAATTAATAATTTTAATTGAAAATCTTACTCTTAGTTTAACTAACCAGGAATGTCATTATTGTAGTGTAGTTGGCTTATATCACATCATGAAAAGTAAAGCTATTTCTGATTATTTGCGCCATGCTTCTATCAATAATACAAATGGGCATTCTGATAAGGTCTGGGGTAATTTAGGGTACCCTTCTCCGCAGGGAAGAACAAGTTGTGATTGGCAGATGGTGTCTGACTGATAGCACAACATTCTCATAGCTAATTAGCTGAAGGGGCGTTTCTTGGAGTCTGCAGCTGCAGCTATGTAAACTTGGAAATATCGGTGCTACGTGAACTAAGGTTCTCTGACACATGCCCACACACACACACACACACATTTAGACACATTTGCTTGTACACCCAGTCTTCTTTTATAAGTATTTTTAGAAATTGTTTGAAATAGTTCTGAAATAGTATTGTTCTGACGTGCCCACGCACGCACGCACGCACGCACTCACACACACACATTTAGACGCATTTTCATGTACACCCAGCCTTCTTTTATAAGTATTTTTAGAAATTGTTTTGAAATAGTATTGTTTTGAAATTGAAATTATATTGCAGTATTGCACTGTTTTGAAATATGCTGTATTGTAGCATTGAAATTTTGATTGTTGTATTGTAGTTGAAACAGTATTGTATTTATGTTATTTTATTTTATTTTATTTCATTTTATTTTATTTGACTTGTAATTTGTGGTTTGATGATGTATCTTATTGTATGTTTTAATCTCGGCTGCATTGATTTTTAACTGTATTGCTTATGCCCTTGTTTTTTATTTTTTATTTTTTTATTTGTTTTTACTTATCTATTTTTAAATTTGTAGCACTTTGAGATTTGTTTCAAATGTAAAGCGCTTTATAAATAAAATGTATTATTATTATTATTATTAAGGCGGAAATGACAACATAAGGTTAAGCAGGCGCCTTAGCAGCGGTGCAGTTGCTCTCGGGCGCCTTCAACAACATCGCCGCGCCTTCAAACTAACCAACGACAGAATTGGTTAGAGAGCGAGGAGAGAGAGGTGTTTCGTCATGACACACGCGGATACTTTCACAATATCGCCACCTATCTCGGCGTATTGATTCTGCTCTCAAAAAAAAATCAAAATTAAATGTACCCCTCCCTAAGTGTTCAAACACAGGTATAAGGGTTATTTATTAAATCCTACAATGTAATAGCAGTATTTTCCTCTTTCCCTTATCTGTTCTCTTTTCAAATTTCACAATTAATATTTATTCAGTTTTTTCTTAGTATTGCTATATTTAAAAATATTTTTTAATATAATACAATCATTTATTGTTCTTCAATGAATGTGATTTTGTTTCATAAAGTGAGCTTCTAGTATAAGCCCTGTAGGGTTTCCAACCTCTAGCATATTTCTGAAAATTACATTGTGTACTTGCATTTGTTACTTTCGTGAAAATAATAAATAAATGTGTTTTGAGAGTGGGATTGAGTAACATAAGGTCGCTACTCTGGTTATTATATACTGTACCGTACATGTACTTTCTTGAAGTAATGTTAAGCCTATATGAATACGAAATGTACAATATTGGTAATGCTACACAAACAAATGTGTAGCAAAAAGTAGCCACTTCTCATTCTTGACTGCTTCTGTAATCCATCTGACTTGAGATAAATTAGGAAAAAATTAACCTCTAGCAGTACATAACCTCATACAGCCTACATAAACTCTGTTGACTGAACCAAAAAAAGTGTATGAAGAAATTATAACAAAAAAAGGCCTGTTCAAATATAGGTAACTTAATGTTTTATTAAATACCTTATTCAACTATATTTGTAATTATACCATATTCTATAGAAAAGTTGATTCAACTTTGTTATAAGGAGTGGTTTGTTTTTGCAACAGCTTAAGTATAAAATCCTAATTTGACTGCTGTGTCCTCTCCAGAACATTTGGTGTGAGCATATAGAACATTAAGGTAGGACCACCAAATGATAACTCATTTATTCATTTCAAAGTATTTGGATGTCTTTTGATGGGAAAAAACTGTTACCTAATCAATATTTCTCTTCACTATCCTTGTTATCAGTAAGACTCTTTATCAAGATCTGAAGGTATGACCTGCTGTCCATCATTGTGTTGAGAAGTGGAGTTTTCCCTATCTCCAGATGGGACAGTGTATAGCCAGGCCTCTGCATGTCACATTCCAGCAGAGGGGATCACATACAAACAACCCAATGCCATAATAACATGAAGGGTATTAACAATTAAACAATATTAAGCAACACAACCTGGGCACAATGCTGTACATCCATCGTGCAAATTGTTGTAAGATTAATGATTGAGATTAAAGATCTAACACTGTTATTATGGGTTATTAGATGTGGGTGGTCTGGTCTCCAGAACAAAACAGATAAATTATACCAGCAATTAAGCAAAGAGAACATTTTCAGAATATTTATTTCACACAATATGGTGACATTCACAAAAGGTAAATAAACTGTAGGACTATTCCCCTCCACCACCATTCAAGCCACAATGACACCGGTTTCTTTGTCATTTTGTATGTTTATTGTTAAATCAAATATATGAACAATGATTGGTGACAGGTAAAAGGAAGACTACATGTTGATATTGGAATACATCTTATGCAAATACAATTCTATTTATCCATACATTACCATAACTGGCAAGGAAAATGTCATCTTTCTTGACATTGTTCCCTCAAAACACATAACGACTCCCAGTATCCCAATGTCCCTATATGTACTATATTAGTTATTCATTCATACAAACTCAGTTTACCTTGTTAAAGACATTGGATGGCATTCAATACAATACGTTCATTGTCAGGGTCCAAAGGGACCACGTTCTGTCATGTAATTTGAATAAATCATGAACACTGACATTATGAGTAGCTGAATCATGTATGCTATGCAATGTTTTAGTGTGAAAATAAATCTCAACAGACTGGTCAAGTAAAGGATATATACAGTGAACAGTGAATATGTTTTTCCCCTGTTTTGGCTCTGTACTCCAGCACTTTGGATGTGAAATGATACGACTGTGAGGCTAAAGTACAGACTGTAAGCTTTAATTTGAGGGCATTCTCATCCATATTGTAACTGAAGAAGGCTGGAGTACAGGCCTGGCATAGCATCACCAGTGAAGATACCCAGCATCTGATTATTTCTACAGCTCGCAGACTTCAACCACCAAGTATTATTATTTCATAGCAACATAATGAATGATTAGGATTAATACACATTAATTTGATTTAACACTCCTCGCTCCTCCGGGAGCCTCCTCGTTCCCCACTCCTCGCTCCTCCGATGGCCTCCTCGTTCCCCACTCCTCGCTCCTCCGGGAGCCTCCTCGTTCCCCACTCCTCGCTCCTCTGAGTGGCATTTGGCGGTTTGGAATGTCCTTAAAGATGGCGAACCTCGATTTCCAGATCAGGCGAGAATCGAGGAGAAGAGGACGGATAAAATAAGCGATTGGAATCCACCCAATGAGTCCCATCGCCAGTCACAAATCTTACGCATGGTCAGCCCGTTTAAAGCTGCAAAATATCTTCTATGTTTCAAGTACAAGTAGCATTTACAGTACAAACATGTAACTGACATTGCAGTTTGCGTCGTGACACTGATCTAATGTCGCTGATTACATATTCATTAAAGTAAACATCAGGTAGTATATGCAAACATAAAATTTACTGTAATTCCAGAATCCCAATGGGCCCGATGTCTGAACATACCGAGCACTAATTCACTCATATAGGCCACTGTAGCTACACAACAGCCTACATTCTACTGCCAGTGCCTTGCATCTCACATGGGCTAATTCTGAAACATTTCCGTAGATTTAGTGGAATGAATTGTCGCGTCATATTATTCGAGTTTCCCAGTTATTCCCAGTGTTTATAGTATCGCCGTGGTCACACCTAAAAACTATTATTTCCCTCTGTAACATCTGAAATTAAATTTAAATACACCCTTTGGAAACGATTGGTTGAATAAATTAATTAATGCATATTCACATACTGAAATAATGGTAGCTGTCTGCTTTTTTACAGTGCCCTCAACAATTATTGGCACCCCTGGTAAAGATGAGTAAAAAGGGTTATTAAAAAATTCACTGTTCGGTGAATTAGCTTAATCTCACACTGAAAAACTGAGAAAAATCCAACCTTTAATTGAAGTAAATTTATTCGGATAAAACAAATAAATAATTTCTTTATCCTTCATAAAGAAATAATTATTTTAAACAAACCCACGTGTGGGTTTATTGGCACCCTTCCATTGAATACTTTGTACAACCTCCCTTGGCCAATAAAACAGTCTTCTCCCGTAAGGTTGGAGAATACAGAGCAAGGAATCTGAGACCATTCCTCTTTACAGAATCTCTCCAGAGTCTTAAGTCTTCTCTTGTGCACTCTCCTCTTCAACTCAGCCCACAGGTTTTCAATGGGGTTTAGGTCAGGGGACTGAGATGGCCATGGCAGAAGCTTGATTTTGTGTTCAGTTAACCATTTTTGTGTTGATTTGGACGTATGTTTTGGATCATTGTCCTGCTGGAAGATCCAACGACGACCCAGTTTTAGTTTCTTGGCAGAGGCAGCCAGATTCAGATTAAAAATGTCCTGGTATTTCATGGAGTTCATGATGCCATGTACCTTAACAAGGTTCCCAGTGTTTTGGAGGATAAACAGCCCCACAGCATCATGGAACCTCCACCATACTTAACAGTGGGGATCAGGTTATTTTCGGTATAGCCATCCTTCTTTTTACGCCAACATTTGGTTGCAGAACATTCCCCTCCACCGCCAGTGTTGGTTGCAGAAAAGCTACATTTTCGTTTCATCTGACCATAGAACATGGTTCCAGTCAAAGTTCCAGTAGCGTTTAGCAAACTCCAGATGCTTATGTTTGTGGTGAAATGGCAGGAAAGGCTTTTTTCTGACATGCCTTCCAAATTATTTGTTGGCATGGAGGTGATCCCCATGGTAGATTTGGAGACTTGATGACCCCAAGATGCTACTTTCCTCTGTAATTCTCCAACAGTGATCCTTGGGGATTTTTTTTGCCCCTCTTACCATCCTCCTCACTGTGCGTGGGGGCAAAATAAACTTGAGTCTATTCCAGGAAAGTTTGTAACAGTTCCAGTTGCTTTGAACTTTGTAAGTATTGCCCTAATGGTAGATATGGGCATTTTCAGGTGAGTTGCTATTTTTTAATAGCCATTCCCTGACTTATGAAGCTCAACACACTTTTCCCTCATTTGATTTGTGTGTGCTCTTATCTTTCCCATGTTGATGTATGAATCAGGGAAGATGGCCTCTGTGTCACCTCATATTCATACCCCAGTGAAACAGGAAGTCATGGATTACTACTTGAAAGTTCCTAAACACTCTGATCAACTATAAAAGGTAAAATATAAATGGAAAAAATGCTTCAGTTACATTTTGTTCATAAGAATTTCAAGGGGTGTGGTTTTGTTAAAAATAATTATTTCTTGATGAGGGATTTTTTTTTTCTCAGAATAAATTTACTTCAATTAAAGGTTGGATTTTGTCACGATGATGTCATGATGATCTCACCCAAACATATGAAAAACATCTGCAGGAGGATACGTCGATGTTTATTTTACCGGAGGAGAGGAGAACCTGAGTTTGAAGCCGCTTCGCTCGTCTCCTACAATAGTCTCGTCTCATGGGACAGTGGAGGGAGGACACAAGGATCCGTTTCCGGGGGACGGAGGAGAGGAGGTGGGAGGAGTATTGGGACCCACCCTAAGTGTAGGGAACACTCCCTGCAGAAAAATCCCAGCTAAGAGCATACTGTACCCCCCTCAGGTGTAACGGAGTAAAACCCGGAGCAGTGTTCATACTGTACCCCCCTCAGGTGTAACAGAGTAAAACCCAGAGCAGTGTTCATACTGTACCCCTCTCAGGTGTAACAGAGTAAAACCCAGAGCAGTGTTCATACTGTACCCCCCTCAGGTGTAACAGAGTAAAACCCAGAGCAGTGTTCATACTGTACCCCCCTCAGGTGTAACAGAGTAAAACCCAGAGCAGTGTTCATACTGTACCCCCTCAGGTGTAACAGAGTAAAACCCGGAGCAGGATTCATACTGTACCCCTCTCAGGTGTAACGGAGTAAAACCCAGAGCAGTGTTCATACTGTACCCCTCTCAGGTGTAACAGAGTAAAACCCAGAGCAGTGTTCATACTGTACCCCTCTCAGGTGTAACAGAGTAAAACCCAGAGCAGTGTTCATACTGTACCCCTCTCAGGTGTAACGGAGTAAAACCCAGAGCAGTGTTAATACTGTACCCCTCTCAGGTGTAACGGAGTAAAACCCGGAGCAGTGTTCATACTGTACCCCTCTCAGGTGTAACAGAGTAAAACCCAGAGCAGTGTTCATACTGTACCCCTCTCAGGTGTAACGGAGTAAAACCCAGAGCAGTGTTCATACTGTACCCCTCTCAGGTGTAACAGAGTAAAACCCAGAGCAGTGTTCATACTGTACCCCTCTCAGGTGTAACGGAGTAAAACCCAGAGCAGTGTTCATACTGTACCCCTCTCAGGTGTAACGGAGTAAAACCCAGAGCAGTGTTCATACTGTACCCCCCTCAGGTGTAACGGAGTAAAACCCAGAGCAGTGTTCATACTGTACCCCTCTCAGGTGTAACGGAGTAAAACCCAGAGCAGTGTTCATACTGTACCCCCTCAGGTGTAACAGAGTAAAACCCAGAGCAGTGTTAATACTGTACCCCTCTCAGGTGTAACGGAGTAAAACCCGGAGCAGTGTTCATACTGTACCCCTCTCAGGTGTAACAGAGTAAAACCCGGAGCAGTGTTCATACTGTACCCCCCTCAGGTGTAACGGAGTAAAACCCAGAGCAGTGTTCATACTGTACCCCCCTCAGGTGTAACGGAGTAAAACCCAGAGCAGTGTTCATACTGTACCCCCCTCAGGTGTAACGGAGTAAAACCCAGAGCAGTGTTCATACTGTACCCCCCTCAGGTGTAACGGAGTAAAACCCAGAGCAGTGTTCATACTGTACCCCTCTCAGGTGTAACGGAGTAAAACCCGGAGCAGTGTTCATACTGTACCCCCCTCAGGTGTAAGAGAGTAAAACCCAGAGCAGTGTTCATACTGTACCCCTCTCAGGTGTAACGGAGTAAAACCCGGAGCAGTGTTCATACTGTACCCCCCTCAGGTGTAACGGAGTAAAACCTGGAGCAGTGTTAATACTGTACCCCTCTCAGGTGTAACGGAGTAAAACCCGGAGCAGTGTTCATACTGTACCCCTCTCAGGTGTAACGGAGTAAAACCCAGAGCAGTGTTCATACTGTACCCCTCTCAGGTGTAACAGAGTAAAACCCAGAGCAGTGTTCATACTGTACCCCCCTCAGGTGTAACGGAGTAAAACCCGGAGCAGTGTTAATACTGTACCCCTCTCAGGTGTAACGGAGTAAAACCCAGAGCAGTGTTCATACTGTACCCCTCTCAGGTGTAACGGAGTAAAACCCGGAGCAGTGTTCATACTGTACCCCTCTCAGGTGTAACGGAGTAAAACCCGGAGCAGTGTTCATACTGTACCCCTCTCAGGTGTAACGGAGTAAAACCCAGAGCAGTGTTCATACTGTACCCCTCTCAGGTGTAACGGAGTAAAACCCAGAGCAGTGTTCATACTGTACCCCCCTCAGGTGTAACAGAGTAAAACCCAGAGCAGTGTTCATACTGTACCCCTCTCAGGTGTAACAGAGTAAAACCCAGAGCAGTGTTCATACTGTACCCCTCTCAGGTGTAACAGAGTAAAACCCAGAGCAGTGTTCATACTGTACCCCTCTCAGGTGTAACGGAGTAAAACCCAGAGCAGTGTTCATACTGTACCCCTCTCAGGTGTAACAGAGTAAAACCCGGAGCAGTGTTCATACTGTACCCCTCTCAGATGTAACAGAGTAAAACCCAGAGCAGTGTTCATACTGTACCCCTCTCAGGTGTAACGGAGTAAAACCCGGAGCAGTGTTCATACTGTACCCCCCTCAGGTGTAACAGAGTAAAACCCAGAGCAGTGTTCATACTGTACCCCTCTCAGGTGTAACAGAGTAAAACCCAGAGCAGTGTTCATACTGTACCCCTCTCAGGTGTAACGGAGTAAAACCCAGAGCAGTGTTCATACTGTACCCCTCTCAGGTGTAACAGAGTAAAACCCAGAGCAGTGTTCATACTGTACCCCTCTCAGGTGTAACGGAGTAAAACCCAGAGCAGTGTTAATACTGTACCCCTCTCAGGTGTAACGGAGTAAAACCCGGAGCAGTGTTCATACTGTACCCCTCTCAGGTGTAACAGAGTAAAACCCAGAGCAGTGTTCATACTGTACCCCTCTCAGGTGTAACGGAGTAAAACCCAGAGCAGTGTTCATACTGTACCCCTCTCAGGTGTAACAGAGTAAAACCCAGAGCAGTGTTCATACTGTACCCCTCTCAGGTGTAACGGAGTAAAACCCAGAGCAGTGTTCATACTGTACCCCTCTCAGGTGTAACGGAGTAAAACCCAGAGCAGTGTTCATACTGTACCCCCCTCAGGTGTAACGGAGTAAAACCCAGAGCAGTGTTCATACTGTACCCCCCTCAGGTGTAACGGAGTAAAACCCAGAGCAGTGTTCATACTGTACCCCTCTCAGGTGTAACGGAGTAAAACCCAGAGCAGTGTTCATACTGTACCCCCTCAGGTGTAACAGAGTAAAACCCAGAGCAGTGTTAATACTGTACCCCTCTCAGGTGTAACGGAGTAAAACCCGGAGCAGTGTTCATACTGTACCCCCCTCAGGTGTAACGGAGTAAAACCCAGAGCAGTGTTCATACTGTACCCCCCTCAGGTGTAACGGAGTAAAACCCAGAGCAGTGTTCATACTGTACCCCCCTCAGGTGTAACGGAGTAAAACCCAGAGCAGTGTTCATACTGTACCCCCCTCAGGTGTAACGGAGTAAAACCCCGAGCAGTGTTCATACTGTACCCCTCTCAGGTGTAACAGAGTAAAACCCAGAGCAGTGTTCATACTGTACCCCCCTCAGGTGTAACGGAGTAAAACCCAGAGCAGTGTTCATACTGTACCCCTCTCAGGTGTAACGGAGTAAAACCCAGAGCAGTGTTCATACTGTACCCCTCTCAGGTGTAACGGAGTAAAACCCGGAGCAGTGTTCATACTGTACCCCCCTCAGGTGTAACGGAGTAAAACCTGGAGCAGTGTTAATACTGTACCCCTCTCAGGTGTAACGGAGTAAAACCCGGAGCAGTGTTCATACTGTACCCCTCTCAGGTGTAACGGAGTAAAACCCGGAGCAGTGTTCATACTGTACCCCTCTCAGGTGTAACGGAGTAAAACCCGGAGCAGTGTTCATACTGTACCCCTCTCAGGTGTAACAGAGTAAAACCCAGAGCAGTGTTCATACTGTACCCCCCTCAGGTGTAACGGAGTAAAACCCGGAGCAGTGTTAATACTGTACCCCTCTCAGGTGTAACGGAGTAAAACCCAGAGCAGTGTTCATACTGTACCCCTCTCAGGTGTAACGGAGTAAAACCCGGAGCAGTGTTCATACTGTACCCCTCTCAGGTGTAACGGAGTAAAACCCGGAGCAGTGTTCATACTGTACCCCTCTCAGGTGTAACGGAGTAAAACCCGGAGCAGTGTTCATACTGTACCCCTCTCAGGTGTAACGGAGTAAAACCCGGAGCAGTGTTCATACTGTACCCCTCTCAGGTGTAACGGAGTAAAACCCTGAGCAGTGTTCATACTGTACCCCTCTCAGGTGTAACGGAGTAAAACCCAGAGCAGTGTTCATACTGTACCCCCCTCAGGTGTAACAGAGTAAAACCCAGAGCAGTGTTCATACTGTACCCCTCTCAGGTGTAACAGAGTAAAACCCAGAGCAGTGTTCATACTGTACCCCTCTCAGGTGTAACAGAGTAAAACCCAGAGCAGTGTTCATACTGTACCCCTCTCAGGTGTAACGGAGTAAAACCCAGAGCAGTGTTCATACTGTACCCCTCTCAGGTGTAACAGAGTAAAACCCGGAGCAGTGTTCATACTGTACCCCTCTCAGGTGTAACAGAGTAAAACCCAGAGCAGTGTTCATACTGTACCCCTCTCAGGTGTAACGGAGTAAAACCCGGAGCAGTGTTCATACTGTACCCCCCTCAGGTGTAACAGAGTAAAACCCAGAGCAGTGTTCATACTGTACCCCTCTCAGGTGTAACAGAGTAAAACCCGGAGCAGTGTTCATACTGTACCCCTCTCAGGTGTAACGGAGTAAAACCCAGAGCAGTGTTCATACTGTACCCCCCTCAGGTGTAACAGAGTAAAACCCAGAGCAGTGTTCATACTGTACCCCTCTCAGGTGTAACAGAGTAAAACCCAGAGCAGTGTTCATACTGTACCCCTCTCAGGTGTAACGGAGTAAAACCCGGAGCAGTGTTCATACTGTACCCCCCTCAGGTGTAACAGAGTAAAACCCAGAGCAGTGTTCATACTGTACCCCTCTCAGGTGTAACAGAGTAAAACCCGGAGCAGTGTTCATACTGTACCCCTCTCAGGTTTAACGGAGTAAAACCCAGAGCAGTGTTCATACTGTACCCCTCTCAGGTGTAACGGAGTAAAACCCAGAGCAGTGTTAATACTGTACCCCTCTCAGGTGTAACGGAGTAAAACCCGGAGCAGTGTTCATACTGTACCCCCCTCAGGTGTAACGGAGTAAAACCCGGAGCAGTGTTCATACTGTACCCCTCTCAGGTGTAACGGAGTAAAACCCAGAGCAGTGTTCATACTGTACCCCCTCAGGTGTAACAGAGTAAAACCCAGAGCAGTGTTCATACTGTACCCCTCTCAGGTGTAACGGAGTAAAACCCAGAGCAGTGTTCATACTGTACCCCTCTCAGGTGTAACAGAGTAAAACCCGGAGCAGTGTTCATACTGTACCCCTCTCAGGTGTAACAGAGTAAAACCCAGAGCAGTGTTCATACTGTACCCCTCTCAGGTGTAACGGAGTAAAACCCGGAGCAGTGTTCATACTGTACCCCCCTCAGGTGTAACAGAGTAAAACCCAGAGCAGTGTTCATACTGTACCCCTCTCAGGTGTAACAGAGTAAAACCCAGAGCAGTGTTCATACTGTACCCCTCTCAGGTGTAACGGAGTAAAACCCAGAGCAGTGTTCATACTGTACCCCTCTCAGGTGTAACAGAGTAAAACCCAGAGCAGTGTTCATACTGTACCCCTCTCAGGTGTAACAGAGTAAAACCCAGAGCAGTGTTCATACTGTACCCCTCTCAGGTGTAACGGAGTAAAACCCGGAGCAGTGTTCATACTGTACCCCCCTCAGGTGTAACGGAGTAAAACCCAGAGCAGTGTTCATACTGTACCCCCCTCAGGTGTAACGGAGTAAAACCCGGAGCAGTGTTCATACTGTACCCCTCTCAGGTGTAACGGAGTAAAACCCGGAGCAGTGTTCATACTGTACCCCCTCAGGTGTAACAGAGTAAAACCCAGAGCAGTGTTCATACTGTACCCCTCTCAGGTGTAACGGAGTAAAACCCAGAGCAGTGTTCATACTGTACCCCTCTCAGGTGTAACGGAGTAAAACCCAGAGCAGTGTTCATACTGTACCCCTCTCAGGTGTAACAGAGTAAAACCCAGAGCAGTGTTAATACTGTACCCCCCTCAGGTGTAACGGAGTAAAACCCGGAGCAGTGTTCATACTGTACCCCCCTCAGGTGTAACGGAGTAAAACCCAGAGCAGTGTTCATACTGTACCCCCCTCAGGTGTAACGGAGTAAAACCCGGAGCAGTGTTCATACTGTACCCCTCTCAGGTGTAACGGAGTAAAACCCAGAGCAGTGTTCATACTGTACCCCTCTCAGGTGTAACAGAGTAAAACCCAGAGCAGTGTTCATACTGTACCCCTCTCAGGTGTAACGGAGTAAAACCCAGAGCAGTGTTCATACTGTACCCCTCTCAGGTGTAACAGAGTAAAACCCGGAGCAGTGTTCATACTGTACCCCTCTCAGGTGTAACGGAGTAAAACCCGGAGCAGTGTTCATACTGTACCCCCCTCAGGTGTAACAGAGTAAAACCCAGAGCAGTGTTCATACTGTACCCCTCTCAGGTGTAACAGAGTAAAACCCAGAGCAGTGTTCATACTGTACCCCTCTCAGGTGTAACGGAGTAAAACCCGGAGCAGTGTTCATACTGTACCCCCCTCAGGTGTAACGGAGTAAAACCCAGAGCAGTGTTCATACTGTACCCCCCTCAGGTGTAACGGAGTAAAACCCAGAGCAGTGTTCATACTGTACCCCTCTCAGGTGTAACGGAGTAAAACCCGGAGCAGTGTTCATACTGTACCCCCCTCAGGTGTAACAGAGTAAAACCCAGAGCAGTGTTCATACTGTACCCCTCTCAGGTGTAACAGAGTAAAACCCAGAGCAGTGTTCATACTGTACCCCTCTCAGGTGTAACGGAGTAAAACCCGGAGCAGTGTTCATACTGTACCCCCCTCAGGTGTAACGGAGTAAAACCCAGAGCAGTGTTCATACTGTACCCCCCTCAGGTGTAACGGAGTAAAACCCGGAGCAGTGTTCATACTGTACCCCTCTCAGGTGTAACGGAGTAAAACCCAGAGCAGTGTTCATACTGTACCCCTCTCAGGTGTAACAGAGTAAAACCCAGAGCAGTGTTCATACTGTACCCCTCTCAGGTGTAACGGAGTAAAACCCGGAGCAGTGTTCATACTGTACCCCTCTCAGGTGTAACGGAGTAAAACCCAGAGCAGTGTTCATACTGTACCCCTCTCAGGTGTAATGGAGTAAAACCCGGAGCAGTGTTCATACTGTACCCCTCTCAGGTGTAACGGAGTAAAACCCAGAGCAGTGTTCATACTGTACCCCTCTCAGGTGTAACGGAGTAAAACCCAGAGCAGTGTTCATACTGTACCCCCCTCAGGTGTAACAGAGTAAAACCCAGAGCAGTGTTCATACTGTACCCCTCTCAGGTGTAACGGAGTAAAACCCAGAGCATTGTTCATACTGTACCCCTCTCAGGTGTAACAGAGTAAAACCCGGAGCAGTGTTCATACTGTACCCCTCTCAGGTGTAACAGAGTAAAACCCAGAGCAGTGTTCATACTGTACCCCTCTCAGGTGTAACGGAGTAAAACCCGGAGCAGTGTTCATACTGTACCCCCCTCAGGTGTAACAGAGTAAAACCCAGAGCAGTGTTCATACTGTACCCCTCTCAGGTGTAACAGAGTAAAACCCGGAGCAGTGTTCATACTGTACCCCTCTCAGGTGTAACGGAGTAAAACCCAGAGCAGTGTTCATACTGTACCCCTCTCAGGTGTAACGGAGTAAAACCCAGAGCAGTGTTCATACTGTACCCCTCTCAGGTGTAACAGAGTAAAACCCAGAGCAGTGTTAATACTGTACCCCTCTCAGGTGTAACGGAGTAAAACCCGGAGCAGTGTTCATACTGTACCCCCCTCAGGTGTAACGGAGTAAAACCCAGAGCAGTGTTCATACTGTACCCCCCTCAGGTGTAACGGAGTAAAACCCGGAGCAGTGTTCATACTGTACCCTTCTCAGGTGTAACGGAGTAAAACCCAGAGCAGTGTTCATACTGTACCCCCTCAGGTGTAACAGAGTAAAACCGAGAGCAGTGTTCATACTGTACCCCTCTCAGGTGTAACGGAGTAAAATCCAGAGCAGTGTTCATACTGTACCCCTCTCAGGTGTAACAGAGTAAAACCCGGAGCAGTGTTCATACTGTACCCCTCTCAGGTGTAACAGAGTAAAACCCAGAGCAGTGTTCATACTGTACCCCTCTCAGGTGTAACGGAGTAAAACCCGGAGCAGTGTTCATACTGTACCCCCCTCAGGTGTAACAGAGTAAAACCCAGAGCAGTGTTCATACTGTACCCCTCTCAGGTGTAACAGAGTAAAACCCAGAGCAGTGTTCATACTGTACCCCTCTCAGGTGTAACGGAGTAAAACCCAGAGCAGTGTTCATACTGTACCCCTCTCAGGTGTAACAGAGTAAAACCCAGAGCAGTGTTCATACTGTACCCCTCTCAGGTGTAACAGAGTAAAACCCAGAGCAGTGTTCATACTGTACCCCTCTCAGGTGTAACGGAGTAAAACCCGGAGCAGTGTTCATACTGTACCCCCCTCAGGTGTAACGGAGTAAAACCCAGAGCAGTGTTCATACTGTACCCCCCTCAGGTGTAACGGAGTAAAACCCGGAGCAGTGTTCATACTGTACCCCTCTCAGGTGTAACGGAGTAAAACCCGGAGCAGTGTTCATACTGTACCCCCTCTCAGGTGTAACAGAGTAAAACCCAGAGCAGTGTTCATACTGTACCCCTCTCAGGTGTAACGGAGTAAAACCCAGAGCAGTGTTCATACTGTACCCCTCTCAGGTGTAACGGAGTAAAACCCAGAGCAGTGTTCATACTGTACCCCTCTCAGGTGTAACAGAGTAAAACCCAGAGCAGTGTTAATACTGTACCCCTCTCAGGTGTAACGGAGTAAAACCCGGAGCAGTGTTCATACTGTACCCCTCTCAGGTGTAACGGAGTAAAACCCAGAGCAGTGTTCATACTGTACCCCCCTCAGGTGTAACGGAGTAAAACCCGGAGCAGTGTTCATACTGTACCCCTCTCAGGTGTAACGGAGTAAAACCCAGAGCAGTGTTCATACTGTACCCCCTCAGGTGTAACAGAGTAAAACCCAGTGCAGTGTTCATACTGTACCCCTCTCAGGTGTAACAGACTAAAACCCAGAGCAGTGTTCATACTGTACCCCTCTCAGGTGTAACGGAGTAAAACCCAGAGCAGTGTTCATACTGTACCCCTCTCAGGTGTAACAGAGTAAAACCCGGAGCAGTGTTCATACTGTACCCCTCTCAGGTGTAACAGAGTAAAACCCAGAGCAGTGTTCATACTGTACCCCTCTCAGGTGTAACGGAGTAAAACCCGGAGCAGTGTTCATACTGTACCCCCCTCAGGTGTAACAGAGTAAAACCCAGAGCAGTGTTCATACTGTACCCCTCTCAGGTGTAACAGAGTAAAACCCAGAGCAGTGTTCATACTGTACCCCTCTCAGGTGTAACGGAGTAAAACCCGGAGCAGTGTTCATACTGTACCCCCCTCAGGTGTAACGGAGTAAAACCCAGAGCAGTGTTCATACTGTACCCCCCTCAGGTGTAACGGAGTAAAACCCGGAGCAGTGTTCATACTGTACCCCTCTCAGGTGTAACGGAGTAAAACCCAGAGCAGTGTTCATACTGTACCCCCTCAGGTGTAACAGAGTAAAACCCAGAGCAGTGTTCATACTGTACCCCTCTCAGGTGTAACAGAGTAAAACCCAGAGCAGTGTTCATACTGTACCCCTCTCAGGTGTAACGGAGTAAAACCCAGAGCAGTGTTCATACTGTACCCCTCTCAGGTGTAACAGAGTAAAACCCGGAGCAGTGTTCATACTGTACCCCTCTCAGGTGTAACAGAGTAAAACCCAGAGCAGTGTTCATACTGTACCCCTCTCAGGTGTAACGGAGTAAAACCCGGAGCAGTGTTCATACTGTACCCCCCTCAGGTGTAACAGAGTAAAACCCAGAGCAGTGTTCATACTGTACCCCTCTCAGGTGTAACAGAGTAAAACCCAGAGCAGTGTTCATACTGTACCCCTCTCAGGTGTAACGGAGTAAAACCCAGAGCAGTGTTCATACTGTACCCCTCTCAGGTGTAACAGAGTAAAACCCAGAGCAGTGTTCATACTGTACCCCTCTCAGGTGTAACAGAGTAAAACCCAGAGCAGTGTTCATACTGTACCCCTCTCAGGTGTAACGGAGTAAAACCCGGAGCAGTGTTCATACTGTACCCCCCTCAGGTGTAACGGAGTAAAACCCAGAGCAGTGTTCATACTGTACCCCCCTCAGGTGTAACGGAGTAAAACCCGGAGCAGTGTTCATACTGTACCCCTCTCAGGTGTAACGGAGTAAAACCCAGAGCAGTGTTCATACTGTACCCCCTCAGGTGTAACAGAGTAAAACCCAGAGCAGTGTTCATACTGTACCCCTCTCAGGTGTAACAGAGTAAAACCCAGAGCAGTGTTCATACTGTACCCCTCTCAGGTGTAACGGAGTAAAACCCAGAGCAGTGTTCATACTGTACCCCTCTCAGGTGTAACAGAGTAAAACCCGGAGCAGTGTTCATACTGTACCCCTCTCAGGTGTAACAGAGTAAAACCCAGAGCAGTGTTCATACTGTACCCCTCTCAGGTGTAACAGAGTAAAACCCAGAGCAGTGTTCATACTGTACCCCTCTCAGGTGTAACAGAGTAAAACCCAGAGCAGTGTTCATACTGTACCCCTCTCAGGTGTAACGGAGTAAAACCCAGAGCAGTGTTCATACTGTACCCCTCTCAGGTGTAACAGAGTAAAACCCAGAGCAGTGTTCATACTGTACCCCTCTCAGGTGTAACAGAGTAAAACCCAGAGCAGTGTTCATACTGTACCCCTCTCAGGTGTAACGGAGTAAAACCCGGAGCAGTGTTCATACTGTACCCCCCTCAGGTGTAACGGAGTAAAACCCAGAGCAGTGTTCATACTGTACCCCCCTCAGGTGTAACGGAGTAAAACCCGGAGCAGTGTTCATACTGTACCCCTCTCAGGTGTAACGGAGTAAAACCCAGAGCAGTGTTCATACTGTACCCCTCTCAGGTGTAACAGAGTAAAACCCAGAGCAGTGTTCATACTGTACCCCTCTCAGGTGTAACAGAGTAAAACCCAGAGCAGTGTTCATACTGTACCCCTCTCAGGTGTAACGGAGTAAAACCCAGAGCAGTGTTCATACTGTACCCCTCTCAGGTGTAACAGAGTATATACCCGAGCAGTGTTCATACTGTACCCCTCTCAGGTGTAACAGAGTAAAACCCAGAGCAGTGTTCATACTGTACCCCTCTCAGGTGTAACAGAGTAAAACCCAGAGCAGTGTTCATACTGTACCCCTCTCAGGTGTAACAGAGTAAAACCCAGAGCAGTGTTCATACTGTACCCCTCTCAGGTGTAACAGAGTAAAACCCAGAGCAGTGTTCATACTGTACCCCTCTCAGGTGTAACAGAGTAAAACCCAGAGCAGTGTTCATACTGTACCCCTCTCAGGTGTAACAGAGTAAAACCCAGAGCAGTGTTCATACTGTACCCCTCTCAGGTGTAACGGAGTAAAACCCGGAGCAGTGTTCATACTGTACCCCCCTCAGGTGTAACGGAGTAAAACCCAGAGCAGTGTTCATACTGTACCCCCCTCAGGTGTAACGGAGTAAAACCCGGAGCAGTGTTCATACTGTACCCCTCTCAGGTGTAACGGATTAAAACCCAGAGCAGTGTTCATACTGTACCCCCTCAGGTGTAACAGAGTAAAACCCAGAGCAGTGTTCATACTGTACCCCTCTCAGGTGTAACGGAGTAAAACCCAGAGCAGTGTTCATACTGTACCCCTCTCAGGTGTAACAGAGTAAAACCCGGAGCAGTGTTCATACTGTACCCCTCTCAGGTGTAACAGAGTAAAACCCAGAGCAGTGTTCATACTGTACCCCTCTCAGGTGTAACAGAGTAAAACCCAGAGCAGTGTTCATACTGTACCCCTCTCAGGTGTAACAGAGTAAAACCCAGAGCAGTGTTCATACTGTACCCCTCTCAGGTGTAACGGAGTAAAACCCGGAGCAGTGTTCATACTGTACCCCTCTCAGGTGTAACGGAGTAAAACCCAGAGCAGTGTTCATACTGTACCCCTCAGGTGTAACGGAGTAAAACCCAGAGCAGTGTTCATACTGTACCCCCCTCAGGTGTAACGGAGTAAAACCCGGAGCAGTGTTCATACTGTACCCCCCTCAGGTGTAACGGAGTAAAACCCAGAGCAGTGTTCATACTGTACCCCCTCAGGTGTAACGGAGTAAAACCCGGAGCAGTGTTCATACTGTACCCCTCTCAGGTGTAACGGAGTAAAACCCAGAGCAGTGTTCATACTGTACCCCTCTCAGGTGTAACAGAGTAAAACCCGGAGCAGTGTTCATACTGTACCCCTCTCAGGTGTAACAGAGTAAAACCCAGAGCAGTGTTCATACTGTACCCCTCTCAGGTGTAACAGAGTAAAACCCAGAGCAGTGTTCATACTGTACCCCTCTCAGGTGTAACAGAGTAAAACCCAGAGCAGTGTTCATACTGTACCCCTCTCAGGTGTAACGGAGTAAAACCCGGAGCAGTGTTCATACTGTACCCCTCTCAGGTGTAACGGAGTAAAACCCGGAGCAGTGTTCATACTGTACCCCTCTCAGGTGTAACGGAGTAAAACCCGGAGCAGTGTTCATACTGTACCCCTCTCAGGTGTAACGGAGTAAAACCCAGAGCAGTGTTCATACTGTACCCCTCTCAGGTGTAACGGAGTAAAACCCAGAGCAGTGTTCATACTGTACCCCTCTCAGGTGTAACAGAGTAAAACCCAGAGCAGTGTTCATACTGTACCCCTCTCAGGTGTAACGGAGTAAAACCCAGAGCAGTGTTCATACTGTACCCCTCTCAGGTGTAACAGAGTAAAACCCGGAGCAGTGTTCATACTGTACCCCTCTCAGGTGTAACAGAGTAAAACCCAGAGCAGTGTTCATACTGTACCCCTCTCAGGTGTAACAGAGTAAAACCCAGAGCAGTGTTCATACTGTACCCCTCTCAGGTGTAACAGAGTAAAACCCAGAGCAGTGTTCATACTGTACCCCTCTCAGGTGTAACGGAGTAAAACCCAGAGCAGTGTTCATACTGTACCCCTCTCAGGTGTAACAGAGTAAAACCCAGAGCAGTGTTCATACTGTACCCCTCTCAGGTGTAACAGAGTAAAACCCAGAGCAGTGTTCATACTGTACCCCTCTCAGGTGTAACGGAGTAAAACCCGGAGCAGTGTTCATACTGTACCCCTCTCAGGTGTAACGGAGTAAAACCCAGAGCAGTGTTCATACTGTACCCCCCTCAGGTGTAACGGAGTAAAACCCGGAGCAGTGTTCATACTGTACCCCTCTCAGGTGTAACGGAGTAAAACCCAGAGCAGTGTTCATACTGTACCCCTCTCAGGTGTAACGGAGTAAAACCCGGAGCAGTGTTCATACTGTACCCCTCTCAGGTGTAACAGAGTAAAACCCAGAGCAGTGTTCATACTGTACCCCTCTCAGGTGTAACAGAGTAAAACCCAGAGCAGTGTTCATACTGTACCCCTCTCAGGTGTAACAGAGTAAAACCCAGAGCAGTGTTCATACTGTACCCCTCTCAGGTGTAACGGAGTAAAACCCGGAGCAGTGTTCATACTGTACCCCTCTCAGGTGTAACGGAGTAAAACCCAGAGCAGTGTTCATACTGTACCCCTCTCAGGTGTAACGGAGTAAAACCCAGAGCAGTGTTCATACTGTACCCCCCTCAGGTGTAACAGAGTAAAACCCAGAGCAGTGTTCATACTGTACCCCTCTCAGGTGTAACGGAGTAAAACCCGGAGCAGTGTTCATACTGTACCCCCCTCAGGTGTAACGGAGTAAAACCCAGAGCAGTGTTCATACTGTACCCCTCTCAGGTGTAACGGAGTAAAACCCGGAGCAGTGTTCATACTGTACCCCTCTCAGGTGTAACGGAGTAAAACCCAGAGCAGTGTTCATACTGTACCCCCTCAGGTGTAACAGAGTAAAACCCAGAGCAGTGTTCATACTGTACCCCTCTCAGGTGTAACAGAGTAAAACCCAGAGCAGTGTTCATACTGTACCCCTCTCAGGTGTAACGGAGTAAAACCCAGAGCAGTGTTCATACTGTACCCCTCTCAGGTGTAACAGAGTAAAACCCGGAGCAGTGTTCATACTGTACCCCTCTCAGGTGTAACAGAGTAAAACCCGGAGCAGTGTTCATACTGTACCCCTCTCAGGTGTAACAGAGTAAAACCCAGAGCAGTGTTCATACTGTACCCCTCTCAGGTGTAACGGAGTAAAACCCGGAGCAGTGTTCATACTGTACCCCTCTCAGGTGTAACGGAGTAAAACCCGGAGCAGTGTTCATACTGTACCCCTCTCAGGTGTAACAGAGTAAAACCCAGAGCAGTGTTCATACTGTACCCCTCTCAGGTGTAACGGAGTAAAACCCCGAGCAGTGTTCATACTGTACCCCTCTCAGGTGTAACGGAGTAAAACCCGGAGCAGTGTTCATACTGTACCCCCCTCAGGTGTAACGGAGTAAAACCCAGAGCAGTGTTCATACTGTACCCCCCTCAGGTGTAACGGAGTAAAACCCGGAGCAGTGTTCATACTGTACCCCTCTCAGGTGTAACGGAGTAAAACCCAGAGCAGTGTTCATACTGTACCCCTCAGGTGTAACAGAGTAAAACCCAGAGCAGTGTTCATACTGTACCCCTCTCAGGTGTAACAGAGTAAAACCCAGAGCAGTGTTCATACTGTACCCCTCTCAGGTGTAACGGAGTAAAACCCAGAGCAGTGTTCATACTGTACCCCTCTCAGGTGTAACAGAGTAAAACCCGGAGCAGTGTTCATACTGTACCCCTCTCAGGTGTAACAGAGTAAAACCCAGAGCAGTGTTCATACTGTACCCCTCTCAGGTGTAACGGAGTAAAACCCGGAGCAGTGTTCATACTGTACCCCTCTCAGGTGTAACGGAGTAAAACCCGGAGCAGTGTTCATACTGTACCCCTCTCAGGTGTAACAGAGTAAAACCCGGAGCAGTGTTCATACTGTACCCCTCTCAGGTGTAACGGAGTAAAACCCGGAGCAGTGTTCATACTGTACCCCTCTCAGGTGTAACGGAGTAAAACCCGGAGCAGTGTTCATACTGTACCCCTCTCAGGTGTAACGGAGTAAAACCCGGAGCAGTGTTCATACTGTACCCCTCTCAGGTGTAACGGAGTAAAACCCGGAGCAGTGTTCATACTGTACCCCTCTCAGGTGTAACGGAGTAAAACCCAGAGCAGTGTTCATACTGTACCCCTCTCAGGTGTAACAGAGTAAAACCCAGAGCAGTGTTCATACTGTACCCCTCTCAGGTGTAACAGAGTAAAACCCAGAGCAGTGTTCATACTGTACCCCTCTCAGGTGTAACAGAGTAAAACCCAGAGCAGTGTTCATACTGTACCCCTCTCAGGTGTAACGGAGTAAAACCCGGAGCAGTGTTCATACTGTACCCCTCTCAGGTGTAACGGAGTAAAACCCGAGCAGTGTTCATACTGTACCCCTCTCAGGTGTAACGGAGTAAAACCCGGAGCAGTGTTCATACTGTACCCCTCTCAGGTGTAACGGAGTAAAACCCGGAGCAGTGTTCATACTGTACCCCTCTCAGGTGTAACGGAGTAAAACCCGGAGCAGTGTTCATACTGTACCCCTCTCAGGTGTAACGGAGTAAAACCCGGAGCAGTGTTCATACTGTACCCCTCTCAGGTGTAACTGAGTAAAACCCGGAGCAGTGTTCATACTGTACCCCTCTCAGGTGTAACGGAGTAAAACCCGGAGCAGTGTTCATACTGTACCCCTCTCAGGTGTAACGGAGTAAAACCCGGAGCAGTGTTCATACTGTACCCCTCTCAGGTGTAACGGAGTAAAACCCAGAGCAGTGTTCATACTGTACCCCTCTCAGGTGTAACAGAGTAAAACCCAGAGCAGTGTTCATACTGTACCCCTCTCAGGTGTAACGGAGTAAAACCCGAGCAGTGTTCATACTGTACCCCTCTCAGGTGTAACGGAGTAAAAACCCGAGCAGTGTTCATACTGTACCCCTCTCAGGTGTAACGGAGTAAAACCCGGAGCAGTGTTCATACTGTACCCCTCTCAGGTGTAACGGAGTAAAACCCGGAGCAGTGTTCATACTGTACCCCTCTCAGGTGTAACGGAGTAAAACCCGGAGCAGTGTTCATACTGTACCCCTCTCAGGTGTAACGGAGTAAAACCCGGAGCAGTGTTCATACTGTACCCCTCTCAGGTGTAACGGAGTAAAACCCGGAGCAGTGTTCATACTGTACCCCCCTCAGGTGTAACGGAGTAAAACCCGGAGCAGTGTTCATACTGTACCCCTCTCAGGTGTAACGGAGTAAAACCCGGAGCAGTGTTCATACTGTACCCCTCTCAGGTGTAACGGAGTAAAACCCGGAGCAGTGTTCATACTGTACCCCTCTCAGGTGTAACGGAGTAAAACCCGGAGCAGTGTTCATACTGTACCCCTCTCAGGTGTAACGGAGTAAAACCCGGAGCAGTGTTCATACTGTACCCCTCTCAGGTGTAACGGAGTAAAACCCGGAGCAGTGTTCATACTGTACCCCTCTCAGGTGTAACGGAGTAAAACCCGGAGCAGTGTTCATACTGTACCCCTCTCAGGTGTAACGGAGTAAAACCCGGAGCAGTGTTCATACTGTACCCCTCTCAGGTGTAACGGAGTAAAACCCGGAGCAGTGTTCATACTGTACCCCTCTCAGGTGTAACGGAGTAAAACCCGGAGCAGTGTTCATACTGTACCCCTCTCAGGTGTAACGGAGTAAAACCCGGAGCAGTGTTCATACTGTACCCCTCTCAGGTGTAACGGAGTAAAACCCGGAGCAGTGTTCATACTGTACCCCTCTCAGGTGTAACGGAGTAAAACCCAGAGCAGTGTTCATACTGTACCCCTCTCAGGTGTAACAGAGTAAAACCCAGAGCAGTGTTCATACTGTACCCCTCTCAGGTGTAACGGAGTAAAACCCAGAGCAGTGTTCATACTGTACCCCTCTCAGGTGTAACGGAGTAAAACCCAGAGCAGTGTTCATACTGTACCCCTCTCAGGTGTAACGGAGTAAAACCCGGAGCAGTGTTCATACTGTACCCCTCTCAGGTGTAACGGAGTAAAACCCGGAGCAGTGTTCATACTGTACCCCTCTCAGGTGTAACGGAGTAAAACCCGGAGCAGTGTTCATACTGTACCCCTCTCAGGTGTAACGGAGTAAAACCCGGAGCAGTGTTCATACTGTACCCCTCTCAGGTGTAACGGAGTAAAACCCGGAGCAGTGTTCATACTGTACCCCTCTCAGGTGTAACGGAGTAAAACCCGGAGCAGTGTTCATACTGTACCCCTCTCAGGTGTAACGGAGAGTAAAACCCGGAGCAGTGTTCATACTGTACCCCTCTCAGGTGTAACGGAGTAAAACCCGGAGCAGTGTTCATACTGTACCCCTCTCAGGTGTAACGGAGTAAAACCCGGAGCAGTGTTCATACTGTACCCCTCTCAGGTGTAACGGAGTAAAACCCGGAGCAGTGTTCATACTGTACCCCTCTCAGGTGTAACGGAGTAAAACCCGGAGCAGTGTTCATACTGTACCCCTCTCAGGTGTAACGGAGTAAAACCCGGAGCAGTGTTCATACTGTACCCCTCTCAGGTGTAACGGAGTAAAACCCGGAGCAGTGTTCATACTGTACCCCTCTCAGGTGTAACGGAGTAAAACCCAGAGCAGTGTTCATACTGTACCCCTCTCAGGTGTAACAGAGTAAAACCCAGAGCAGTGTTAATACTGTACCCCTCTCAGGTGTAACGGAGTAAAACCCAGAGCAGTGTTCATACTGTACCCCTCTCAGGTGTAACGGAGTAAAACCCGAGCAGTGTTCATACTGTACCCCTCTCAGGTGTAACGGAGTAAAACCCGGAGCAGTGTTCATACTGTACCCCTCTCAGGTGTAACGGAGTAAAACCCGGAGCAGTGTTCATACTGTACCCCTCTCAGGTGTAACGGAGTAAAACCCGGAGCAGTGTTCATACTGTACCCCTCTCAGGTGTAACGGAGTAAAACCCGGAGCAGTGTTCATACTGTACCCCTCTCAGGTGTAACGGAGTAAAACCCGGAGCAGTGTTCATACTGTACCCCTCTCAGGTGTAACGGAGTAAAACCCGGAGCAGTGTTCATACTGTACCCCTCTCAGGTGTAACGGAGTAAAACCCGGAGCAGTGTTCATACTGTACCCCTCTCAGGTGTAACGGAGTAAAACCCGGAGCAGTGTTCATACTGTACCCCTCTCAGGTGTAACGGAGTAAAACCCGGAGCAGTGTTCATACTGTACCCCTCTCAGGTGTAACGGAGTAAAACCCAGAGCAGTGTTCATACTGTACCCCTCTCAGGTGTAACAGAGTAAAACCCAGAGCAGTGTTCATACTGTACCCCTCTCAGGTGTAACGGAGTAAAACCCAGAGCAGTGTTCATACTGTACCCCTCTCAGGTGTAACGGAGTAAAACCCAGAGCAGTGTTCATACTGTACCCCTCTCAGGTGTAACGGAGTAAAACCCAGAGCAGTGTTCATACTGTACCCCTCTCAGGTGTAACGGAGTAAAACCCGGAGCAGTGTTCATACTGTACCCCTCTCAGGTGTAACGGAGTAAAACCCGGAGCAGTGTTCATACTGTACCCCTCTCAGGTGTAACGGAGTAAAACCCAGAGCAGTGTTCATACTGTACCCCTCTCAGGTGTAACGGAGTAAAACCCGGAGCAGTGTTCATACTGTACCCCTCTCAGGTGTAACGGAGTAAAACCCGGAGCAGTGTTCATACTGTACCCCTCTCAGGTGTAACGGAGTAAAACCCAGAGCAGTGTTCATACTGTACCCCTCTCAGGTGTAACGGAGTAAAACCCGGAGCAGTGTTCATACTGTACCCCTCTCAGGTGTAACGGAGTAAAACCCGGAGCAGTGTTCATACTGTACCCCTCTCAGGTGTAACGGAGTAAAACCCGGAGCAGTGTTCATACTGTACCCCTCTCAGGTGTAACGGAGTAAAACCCGGAGCAGTGTTCATACTGTACCCCTCTCAGGTGTAACGGAGTAAAACCCGGAGCAGTGTTCATACTGTACCCCTCTCAGGTGTAACGGAGTAAAACCCGGAGCAGTGTTCATACTGTACCCCTCTCAGGTGTAACGGAGTAAACCCCGAGCAGTGTTCATACTGTACCCCTCTCAGGTGTAACGGAGTAAAACCCGGAGCAGTGTTCATACTGTACCCCTCTCAGGTGTAACGGAGTAAAACCCGGAGCAGTGTTCATACTGTACCCCTCTCAGGTGTAACGGAGTAAAACCCCGAGCAGTGTTCATACTGTACCCCTCTCAGGTGTAACGGAGTAAAACCCGGAGCAGCAGTGTTCATACTGTACCCCTCTCAGGTGTAACGGAGTAAAACCCCGGAGCAGTGTTCATACTGTACCCCTCTCAGGTGTAACGGAGTAAAACCCGGAGCAGTGTTCATACTGTACCCCTCTCAGGTGTAACGGAGTAAAACCCGGAGCAGTGTTCATACTGTACCCCTCTCAGGTGTAACGGAGTAAAACCCGGAGCAGTGTTCATACTGTACCCCTCTCAGGTGTAACGGAGTAAAACCCGGAGCAGTGTTCATACTGTACCCCTCTCAGGTGTAACGGAGTAAAACCCGGAGCAGTGTTCATACTGTACCCCTCTCAGGTGTAACGGAGTAAAACCCGGAGCAGTGTTCATACTGTACCCCTCTCAGGTGTAACGGAGTAAAACCCAGAGCAGTGTTCATACTGTACCCCTCTCAGGTGTAACGGAGTAAAACCCAGAGCAGTGTTCATACTGTACCCCTCTCAGGTGTAACAGAGTAAAACCCGGAGCAGTGTTCATACTGTACCCCTCTCAGGTGTAACGGAGTAAAACCCCGAGCAGTGTTCATACTGTACCCCTCTCAGGTGTAACGGAGTAAAACCCGGAGCAGTGTTCATACTGTACCCCTCTCAGGTGTAACGGAGTAAAACCCGGAGCAGTGTTCATACTGTACCCCTCTCAGGTGTAACGGAGTAAAACCCGGAGCAGTGTTCATACTGTACCCCTCTCAGGTGTAACGGAGTAAAACCCGGAGCAGTGTTCATACTGTACCCCTCTCAGGTGTAACGGAGTAAAACCCGGAGCAGTGTTCATACTGTACCCCTCTCAGGTGTAACGGAGTAAAACCCGGAGCAGTGTTCATACTGTACCCCTCTCAGGTGTAACGGAGTAAAACCCGGAGCAGTGTTCATACTGTACCCCTCTCAGGTGTAACGGAGTAAAACCCGGAGCAGTGTTCATACTGTACCCCTCTCAGGTGTAACGGAGTAAAACCCGGAGCAGTGTTCATACTGTACCCCTCTCAGGTGTAACGGAGTAAAACCCGGAGCAGTGTTCATACTGTACCCCTCTCAGGTGTAACGGAGTAAAACCCGGAGCAGTGTTCATACTGTACCCCTCTCAGGTGTAACGGAGTAAAACCCGGAGCAGTGTTCATACTGTACCCCTCTCAGGTGTAACGGAGTAAAACCCGGAGCAGTGTTCATACTGTACCCCTCTCAGGTGTAACGGAGTAAAACCCGGAGCAGTGTTCATACTGTACCCCTCTCAGGTGTAACGGAGTAAAACCCGGAGCAGTGTTCATACTGTACCCCTCTCAGGTGTAACGGAGTAAAACCCGGAGCAGTGTTCATACTGTACCCCTCTCAGGTGTAACGGAGTAAAACCCGGAGCAGTGTTCATACTGTACCCCTCTCAGGTGTAACGGAGTAAAACCCGGAGCAGTGTTCATACTGTACCCCTCTCAGGTGTAACGGAGTAAAACCCGGAGCAGTGTTCATACTGTACCCCTCTCAGGTGTAACGGAGTAAAACCCGGAGCAGTGTTCATACTGTACCCCTCTCAGGTGTAACGGAGTAAAACCCGAGCAGTGTTCATACTGTACCCCGCTCAGGTGTAACGGAGTAAAACCCGGAGCAGTGTTCATACTGTACCCCTCTCAGGTGTAACGGAGTAAAACCCGGAGCAGTGTTCATACTGTACCCCTCTCAGGTGTAACGGAGTAAAACCCCGAGCAGTGTTCATACTGTACCCCTCTCAGGTGTAACGGAGTAAAACCCGGAGCAGTGTTCATACTGTACCCCTCTCAGGTGTAACGGAGTAAAAACCCGAGCAGTGTTCATACTGTACCCCTCTCAGGTGTAACGGAGTAAAACCCGGAGCAGTGTTCATACTGTACCCCTCTCAGGTGTAACGGAGTAAAACCCGGAGCAGTGTTCATACTGTACCCCTCTCAGGTGTAACGGAGTAAAACCCGGAGCAGTGTTCATACTGTACCCCTCTCAGGTGTAACGGAGTAAAACCCGGAGCAGTGTTCATACTGTACCCCTCTCAGGTGTAACAGAGTAAAACCCGGAGCAGTGTTCATACTGTACCCCTCTCAGGTGTAACGGAGTAAAACCCGGAGCAGTGTTCATACTGTACCCCTCTCAGGTGTAACGGAGTAAAACCCGGAGCAGTGTTCATACTGTACCCCTCTCAGGTGTAACAGAGTAAAACCCGGAGCAGTGTTCATACTGTACCCCTCTCAGGTGTAACGGAGTAAAACCCGGAGCAGTGTTCATACTGTACCCCTCTCAGGTGTAACGGAGTAAAACCCCGAGCAGTGTTCATACTGTACCCCTCTCAGGTGTAACGGAGTAAAACCCGGAGCAGTGTTCATACTGTACCCCTCTCAGGTGTAACAGAGTAAAACCCGGAGCAGTGTTCATACTGTACCCCTCTCAGGTGTAACGGAGTAAAACCCCGAGCAGTGTTCATACTGTACCCCTCTCAGGTGTAACGGAGTAAAACCCGGAGCAGTGTTCATACTGTACCCCTCTCAGGTGTAACAGAGTAAAACCCGGAGCAGTGTTCATACTGTACCCCTCTCAGGTGTAACGGAGTAAAACCCGGAGCAGTGTTCATACTGTACCCCTCTCAGGTGTAACGGAGTAAAACCCGGAGCAGTGTTCATACTGTACCCCTCTCAGGTGTAACAGAGTAAAACCCGGAGCAGTGTTCATACTGTACCCCTCTCAGGTGTAACGGAGTAAAACCCGGAGCAGTGTTCATACTGTACCCCTCTCAGGTGTACCGGAGTAAAACCCGAGCAGTGTTCATACTGTACCCCTCTCAGGTGTAACGGAGTAAAACCCGGAGCAGTGTTCATACTGTACCCCTCTCAGGTGTAACAGAGTAAAACCCGGAGCAGTGTTCATACTGTACCCCTCTCAGGTGTAACGGAGTAAAACCCGGAGCAGTGTTCATACTGTACCCCTCTCAGGTGTAACGGAGTAAAACCCGGAGCAGTGTTCATACTGTACCCCTCTCAGGTGTAACAGAGTAAAACCCGGAGCAGTGTTCATACTGTACCCCTCTCAGGTGTAACGGAGTAAAACCCGGAGCAGTGTTCATACTGTACCCCTCTCAGGTGTAACGGAGTAAAACCCCGAGCAGTGTTCATACTGTACCCCTCTCAGGTGTAACGGAGTAAAACCCGGAGCAGTGTTCATACTGTACCCCTCTCAGGTGTAACAGAGTAAAACCCGGAGCAGTGTTCATACTGTACCCCTCTCAGGTGTAACGGAGTAAAAACCCGGAGCAGTGTTTGGAGTTGTTTCATATTCACGCTAATCCACATACAAGGAACAGGGCCCAAGATGACACAACCAGTACAACCCCTCAATACAGACCACCGTGCCACGCCCCTCAATACAGACCACTGTGCCACGCCCCTCAATACAGACCACTGTGCCACGCCCCTCAATACAGACCACTGTGCCACGCCCCTCAATACAGACCACCGTGCCACGCCCCTCAATACAGACCACCGTGCCACGCCCCTCAATACAGACCACCGTGCCACACCCCTCAATACAGACAACCGTGCCACGCCCCTCAATACAGACCACCGTGCCACGCCCCTCAATACAGACCACCGTGCCACGCCCCTCAATACAGACCACCGTGCCACGCCCCTCAATACAGACCACCGTGCCACGCCCCTCAATACAGACCACCGTGCCACGCCCCTCAATACAGACCACCGTGCCACGCCCCTCAATACAGACCACCGTGCCACGCCCCTCAATACAGACCACCGTGCCACGCCCCTCAATACAGACCACCGTGCCACGCCCCTCAATACAGACCACCGTGCCACGCCCCTCAATACAGACCACCGTGCCACGCCCCTCAATACAGACCACCGTGCCACGCCCCTCAATACAGACCACCGTGCCACGCCCCTCAATACAGACCACCGTGCCACGCCCCTCAATACAGACCACCGTGCCACGCCCCTCAATACAGACCACCGTGCCACGCCCCTCAATACAGACCACCGTGCCACGCCCCTCAATACAATCCACCGTGCCACGCCCCTCAATACAGACCACGTGCCACGCCCCTCAATACAAACATCCGTGCCACGCCCCTCAATACAGACCACGTGCCACGCCCCTCAATACAGACCACGTGCCACGCCCCTCAATACAGACCACCGTGCCACGCCCCTCAATACAAACCACCGTGCCACGCCCCTCAATACAGACCACGTGCCACGCCCCTCAATACAGACCACGTGCCACGCCCCTTAATACAAACCACCGTGCCACGCCCCTCAATACAGACCACGTGCCACGCCCCTCAATACAGACCACCGTGCCACGCCCCTAAATACAAACCACCGCGCCACGCCCCTCAATACAGACCACGTGCCACGCCCCTCAATACAAACCACCGTGCCACGCCCCTCAATACAGACCACGTGCCACGCCCCTCAATACAGACCACGTGCCATGCCCCTCAATACAGACCACGTGCCACGCCCCTCAATACAGACCACCGTGCCACGCCCCTAAATACAAACCACCGCGCCACGCCCCTCAATACAGACCATGTGCCACGCCCCTCAATACAAACCACCGTGCCACGCCCCTCAATACAGACCACGTGCCACGCCCCTCAATACAGACCACCGTGCCACGCCCCTCAATACAAACCACCGTGCCACGCCCCTCAATACAGACCACGTGCCACGCCCCTAAATACAAACCACCGCGCCACGCCCCTCAATACAGACCACCATGCCACGCCCCTCAATACAGACCACCTGACGCTCCACTCGGTGCATCTCCCTGACGCTGATTATTCCTCACAGAAGCAAAGCATGTGCTGAAGCACCACAATGCTTCTTACATTCTCACTCTGTCTGATTTGTGATCTGCTTAAATGTTTTTTTTATTTTTTTTATTAGCCATTGCATTGTGTCATTTCATTTGATTGTGCCTGACTTCAAAAGCACTTGATTGATACAAGTAGACCACATAAATCCATTGGAAAAATGTGAGTTCTGAAAAAAAATGTATCATTGATGTTTATATTATATTATATAAAATGTCTGTGGTAAAGCATGATTTATATACAAATTAGCATTATATAGCAGATTTATATGCATTCAGATCTATTAGAAACTGCTTAAAATGTTATGCTCACTGATGGTATTGTGCTACTTTATGGTCCCTTTGCTGTAATAAAATATTTGAAGTGCAATAAAAATTTTGGACAAGAAGCCAATTAGATTTCATAACTGCCATGTCCTAAAGAAACGAAACATTCTAAGTTTTAAGAATTGTATTATGTTTGCCTAAGTTTTGATAATTGTATTAAGTTTGCCCATACTAAACGAATCCATAAATGTTTAGCAGATGTTTGCAGACAGTTAATCTGCATTGTGCTAAGGGGTGAATTAAAATGAATAAAAACACGCACCAGGGATTTAGACTTTTGGAAGTGATTTAGTGTGAGTATGTTCACGAGGTGGGACAACAGTCACCGTCTCAGAGGTCATTGTGAAGTATTAACAAGGCTTATGATTTACGACCTGATAGCTACCGAGGGCAGGCACGTGTCTGGCATGTTTGTCGTTTGAAACGCGGCATCTCTGCCTCTCCCGTGTTTTCAGTTGCACATTTATCACGGTTTTAGTTTTTCCAGCGCATCTCCGTTTGTTTAAACTTAACATTTTATGATACATTCTAGGATACAATCTTATTAAATACGTACAAAAGGATCTTTGAATGGTGCATTGCGCAGTTATATTACATTGATTAAGTGTTCTATGGAGAAGTATGCGTTGTATTTAATAAGGAGCTGCTATTTTGGCCAAAGCAATGACCTGTTGGTGTTATTGTGCCCCGATGGTGCGTAAATGATATATCCATGGTGAGAAACGCCTGGGCTGCGTCCCAATATTCTTCACTCCCCACCTCCCTTCCTCCACTCTCCCACAGCTCTTCTCCTACCAGTTTAATTCACGTTTAATTACAAGTAGTTGCATGTACAGTATACAATGTACCTGACATTGCGATTTGCGTCGGGACATTAATCAATTTGTAACCATTTGTAATTAATATGTAGCCTAATCACTTACATATTATCTTTAGTTTAAACCGGACCGGCCAGCGAAGGATGGGCTCCCGCTCTCTAGCCAGGTTCCTTCCGAGATTTCTTCCCATCGGGGAGTTTTTTCTCGCCACCGTTTGAATGTTTTTCTTCCAATTGGGGACTTTTTACCTCGTTCGCTGTTTGGGGGTTCAAGCCTGGTTTTGTACCCAATTCTTCTTATGTTTCTATGTACAGCGTTTGCGACAGTTCTGTAAAAAGCGCTGTACAAAATAAATTGAATTTATTAGCAACAGTAGATTAGGACACAAAGATCGGTTTCCGGGGCACGGAGGAGACTGGGTAGTAGTGGAGTAAAGGAGGATGCATTTTTCGAGGATTAGGACGCACCCTGGTGCGATTGAGCAGCTGATTGGTATAGACACTCGCGCCGCAGGGGCTGTCATCTCCAGTGCTCACGGCAGCATCACGCGCACGCTCTTCTCAGCGGTTTGTTTCGGTGGGTCCTCGGAGGGAGGCGTGGTCAACAACGGTGCACGAGAATACAGATTTATGCAAACATTTTACGCATTGCGTAACCATATTGGTGAACTTGTGTTTTATGAAATAGTCAGGAATAGCGCTAAAATGAGTATGTTCATTTTGGAATTAAATGTTTTTTCATAACTATTGCGTAGTATTGTTTTGTTCGCTGTGTGCTATCGTGACAAAACGCATTTTATTAGTTCCTTTTAATGTTGGATTACAGTCTGGACAAAGGTGCAACAGCTTCAAAGCCTTGGTTTTTGTTTTGCCACGTGACCTGGTATTCCTTATAAACCTCATTTTGAAGCGAGAAAGCTCTTTTCTCTCGCTTGCAGTTCGTGTGTGATGCTCTGAGTGCCGCTGCCTAACGCGAGACAGCAAAGAGACACAGACGCTGCTCCACACAGAACCTTCCGCTCCTCAGGCACACAGCCAGCATTGCGGACTCCAGGCACCGTCTGGCAGGTGGTACAGGAGCATCTGGACCCAAACCAACAGGTTCAGAGACAGTTTTTTACCCACAAGCCATCAGGCAACTGAACTGCTGACACTAACACTTGCACACACATACACACATACCACAGTAACACAATGGCATACACACACACATACTACAGTAACACAATGGCATACACACACATACTACAGTAACACAATGGCATACACACATACTACAGTAACACAATGGCATACACACACATACTACAGTAACACAATGGCATACACACACATACTACAGTAACACAATGGCATACACACACATACTACAGTAACACAATGGCATACACACACATACTACAGTAACACAATGGCATACACACACATACTACAGTAACACAATGGCATACACACACATACTACAGTAACACAATGGCATACACACACATACTACAGTAACACAATGGCATACACACACATACTACAGTAACACAATGGCATACACACACATACTACAGTAACACAATGGCATACACACACATACTACAGTAACACAATGGCATACACACACATACTACAGTAACACAATAGCATACACACACATACTACAGTAACACAATGGCATACACACACATACTACAGTAACACAATGGCATACACACACATACTACAGTAACACAATGGCATACACACACATACTACAGTAACACAATGGCATACACACACATACTACAGTAACACAATGGCATACACACACATACTACAGTAACACAATGGCATACACACACATACTACAGTAACACAATGGCATACACACACATACTACAGTAACACAATGGCATACACACACATACTACAGTAACACAATGGCATACACACACATACTACAGTAACACAATGGCATACACACACACACTACAGTAACACAATGGCATACACACACACACTACAGTAACACAATGGCATACACACACATACTACAGTAACACAATGGCATACACACACCACAATGACTGTCCCTTCCCCACACACACAGCCATTTTAAGTAATTTATATAATTATGCATTCCATACCTGTTTGTTTTACCACTTAGTATTACATTGCAGTGTTTGTCTTGCAAACAATATGTCTCTTACCATTCAGTAGGGCACTGCATGGCTATCAATATCAATGTACTGTATTCTTTCATTATATTTTATTTATTTTAGGTAAATACTTTTCTACACCTCTTCTTTGCACTTTTAGACTTTTATAATTACTATTTAAATACTGTTTATTTTAATCACTTACTATGCCCTTATTTTATTTACTATGTAAAGTTGAGTTGGCTCTGAGATTAAGAATTTCATTACTGGTAATTATGTTTGCATTGTTATCAAGTATATGACGATAAACTTGCACATATTAAATATTAAATATGTTGTGATTGTAGCTTTACCTTAAGGGTGGTTCTTAAACTGGATTAAATCAAGGTTAATCTATTAATCCTGTTGCACCAAGTTCTAATCCTAGTTCTAGAATTTTATTTTTAATTTTAATTTTGATTTGAATTTAATCTCGGTTTATATTTTTTGCTTTAAACCTAGATTAACTTTATTCTTTTGCTCCAACATTTTAAACACAGATTTAAACTTTGATTAGGGATTAACTTTAAACTGGCAGTTGAGGTAGTTTAATTCATATAAATAGCAGCATTCTGTTAGATGGAGTAAAATGGCCATGTTCCTTGCAGTTACTCTGATATTTTTTTATTAATTATGTACTATTTAATGCCTGCGTTCCTTTGTTCATGATTAATGGTTTGTGAAAACAGTAAAGAAAGTCTTGAACAGAAATGTAGTATTGAATGGAAATGTAGTATTGAATGGAAATGTAGTTTTTAATGGAAATGTAGTTTTTAATGGAAATGTAGTTTTTAATGGAAATGTAGTATTGAATGGAAATGTAGTTTTTAATGGAAATGTAGTATTGAATGGAAATTCACATCAACAGCAAACTTATTTTTTCAGCTTCGGGACATCACTTATGATTTTAGCATTTTCTACTTGCAGTTTTTTATTTATTTAAAATGTAGAAATTATCATTTATAATTGTAGCCACCATGTCCCATAATGTGTTACTTTGTTAGCCAAACTGTTTGCTATATTGTTTGATACATACAAACCACCCAGATGGGCTAGCGAGCTACATAGCGAGCTACATGTCGTCTATTTTTTTATTCCCCACTATTTTCACAGTTGCCAAGCAACTACATTTAAATCTAGGTTTAGGTCATGAATCTTATATTTACTGATCTACGATAAAATTTAAGTGGTGCAACGCATCTTTGGTTAGTTTTAAATTGAAGATTAACTTTAAACTTGGATTTACTAAACTCTGATTATCTCTAATCTTAGATTAATTTATGCATTGTTGGTGCAAGCCACCCTAAATGTCTTATTGTACTTCTTATGCTCTCCCCAGAGTTGAGCCTCAGTCTAACTGCACGGGCCACTGTCCATGGTTCTGAAAGGCTGTTTCAGCCTCAGTCTAACTGCACGGGCCGCTGTCCATGGTTCTGAAAGGCTGTTTCAGCACTAGCCCTGTATCAAATATTTCAGAATCACAAGAAAGACGAGCGGAATCATTTTTCTTTTCACAAAGCCACTTTGATATACAACATTTAACTACCTTTATGAGTTGAAAACTAGTTAAATTAAATTAAATATGTTAAGCAATTACAGAAATACATTACTTGCTAAACATATGCTTTTCAGACCATTTCTGAAATTATGAAAAAGAACGAGAACAAGGAGAGAATCCCTTCAGAACTGACAACTGATGGACCATAGAATAAGACCTGCTGTGGGTATTACTGAATGACCATAGAATAAGACCTGCTGTGGGTATTACTGATTGACCATAGAATAAGACCTGCTGTGGGTATTACTGATTGACCATAGAATAAGACCTGCTGTGGGTATTACTGATTGACCATAGAATAAGACCTGCTGTGGGTATTACTGATTGACCATAGAATAAGACCTGCTGTGGGTATTACTGATTGACCATAGAATAAGACCTGCTGTGGGTATTACTGATTGACCATAGAATAAGACCTGCTGTGGGTATTACTGATTGACCATAGAATAAGACCTGCTGTGGGTATTACTGATTGACCATAGAATAAGACCTGCTGTGGGTATTACTGATTGACCATAGAATAAGACCTGCTGTGGGTATTACTGATTGACCATAGAATAAGACCTGCTGTGGGTATTACTGATTGACCATAGAATAAGACCTGCTGTGGGTATTACTGATTGACTATAGAATAAGACCTGCTGTGGGTATTACTGATTGACTATAGAATAAGACCTGCTGTGGGTATTACTGATTGACTATAGAATAAGACCTGCTGTGGGTATTACTGATTGACCATAGAATAAGACCTGCTGTGGGTATTACTGATTGACCATAGAATAAGACCTGCTGTGGGTATTACTGATTGACCATAGAATAAGACCTGCTGTGGGTATTACTGATTGACCATAGAATAAGACCTGCTGTGGGTATTACTGATTGACCATAGAATAAGACCTGCTGTGAGTATTACTGATTGACCATAGAATAAGACCTGCTGTGGGTATTACTGATTGACCATAGAATAAGACCTGCTGTGGGTATTACTGATTGACCATAGAATAAGACCTGCTGTGGGTATTACTGATTGACCATAGAATAAGACCTGCTGTGGGTATTACTGATTGACCATAGAATAAGACCTGCTGTGGGTATTACTGATTGACCATAGAATAAGACCTGCTGTGGGTATTACTGATTGACCATAGAATAAGACCTGCTGTGGGTATTACTGATTGACCATAGAATAAGACCTGCTGTGGGTATTACTGATTGACCATAGAATAAGACCTGCTGTGGGTATTACTGATTGACCATAGAATAAGACCTGCTGTGGGTATTACTGATTGACCATAGAATAAGACCTGCTGTGGGTATTACTGATTGACCATAGAATAAGACCTGCTGTGGGTATTACTGATTGACCATAGAATAAGACCTGCTGTGGGTATTACTGATTGACCATAGAATAAGACCTGCTGTGGGTATTACTGATTGACTATAGAATAAGACCTGCTGTGGGTATTACTGATTGACCATAGAATAAGACCTGCTGTGGGTATTACTGATTGACCATAGAATAAGACCTGCTGTGGGTATTACTGATTGACCATAGAATAAGACCTGCTGTGGGTATTACTGATTGACCATAGAATAAGACCTGCTGTGGGTATTACTGATTGACCATAGAATAAGACCTGCTGTGGGTATTACTGATTGACCATAGAATAAGACCTGCTGTGGGTATTACTGATTGACCATAGAATAAGACCTGCTGTGGGTATTACTGATTGACCATAGAATAAGACCTGCTGTGGGTATTACTGATTGACTATAGAATAAGACCTGCTGTGGGTATTACTGATTGACCATAGAATAAGACCTGCTGTGGGTATTACTGATTGACCATAGAATAAGACCTGCTGTGGGTATTACTGATTGACCATAGAATAAGACCTGCTGTGGGTATTACTGATTGACCATAGAATAAGACCTGCTGTGGGTATTACTGATTGACCATAGAATAAGACCTGCTGTGGGTATTACTGATTGACCATAGAATAAGACCTGCTGTGGGTATTACTGATTGACCATAGAATAAGACCTGCTGTGGGTATTACTGATTGACCATAGAATAAGACCTGCTGTGGGTATTACTGATTGACCATAGAATAAGACCTGCTGTGGGTATTACTGATTGACCATAGAATAAGACCTGCTGTGGGTATTACTGATTGACCATAGAATAAGACCTGCTGTGGGTATTACTGATTGACCATAGAATAAGACCTGCTGTGGGTATTACTGATTGACCATAGAATAAGACCTGCTGTGGGTATTACTGATTGACCATAGAATAAGACCTGCTGTGGGTATTACTGATTGACCATAGAATAAGACCTGCTGTGGGTATTACTGATTGACCATAGAATAAGACCTGCTGTGGGTATTACTGATTGACCATAGAATAAGACCTGCTGTGGGTATTACTGATTGACCATAGAATAAGACCTGCTGTGGGTATTACTGATTGACCATAGAATAAGACCTGCTGTGGGTATTACTGATTGACCATAGAATAAGACCTGCTGTGGGTATTACTGATTGACCATAGAATAAGACCTGCTGTGGGTATTACTGATTGACCATAGAATAAGACCTGCTGTGGGTATTACTGATTGACTATAGAATAAGACCTGCTGTGGGTATTACTGATTGACCATAGAATAAGACCTGCTGTGGGTATTACTGATTGACCATAGAATAAGACCTGCTGTGGGTATTACTGATTGACCATAGAATAAGACCTGCTGTGGGTATTACTGATTGACCATAGAATAAGACCTGCTGTGGGTATTACTGATTGACCATAGAATAAGACCTGCTGTGGGTATTACTGATTGACCATAGAATAAGACCTGCTGTGGGTATTACTGATTGACCATAGAATAAGACCTGCTGTGGGTATTACTGATTGACCATAGAATAAGACCTGCTGTGGGTATTACTGATTGACCATAGAATAAGACCTGCTGTGGGTATTACTGATTGACCATAGAATAAGACCTGCTGTGGGTATTACTGATTGACCATAGAATAAGACCTGCTGTGGGTATTACTGATTGACCATAGAATAAGACCTGCTGTGGGTATTACTGATTGACCATAGAATAAGACCTGCTGTGGGTATTACTGATTGACCATAGAATAAGACCTGCTGTGGGTATTACTGATTGACCATAGAATAAGACCTGCTGTGGGTATTACTGATTGACCATAGAATAAGACCTGCTGTGGGTATTACTGATTGACCATAGAATAAGACCTGCTGTGGGTATTACTGATTGACCATAGAATAAGACCTGCTGTGGGTATTACTGATTGACCATAGAATAAGACCTGCTGTGGGTATTACTGATTGACCATAGAATAAGACCTGCTGTGGGTATTACTGATTGACCATAGAATAAGACCTGCTGTGGGTATTACTGATTGACCATAGAATAAGACCTGCTGTGAGTATTACTGATTGACCATAGAATAAGACCTGCTGTGGGTATTACTGATTGACCATAGAATAAGACCTGCTGTGGGTATTACTGATTGACCATAGAATAAGACCTGCTGTGGGTATTACTGATTGACCATAGAATAAGACCTGCTGTGGGTATTACTGATTGACCATAGAATAAGACCTGCTGTGAGTATTACTGATTGACCATAGAATAAGACCTGCTGTGGGTATTACTGATTGACCATAGAATAAGACCTGCTGTGAGTATTACTGATTGACCATAGAATAAGACCTGCTGTGGGTATTACTGATTGACCATAGAATAAGACCTGCTGTGGGTATTACTGATTGACCATAGAATAAGACCTGCTGTGGGTATTACTGATTGACCATAGAATAAGACCTGCTGTGGGTATTACTGATTGACCATAGAATAAGACCTGCTGTGGGTATTACTGATTGACCATAGAATAAGACCTGCTGTGGGTATTACTGATTGACCATAGAATAAGACCTGCTGTGGGTATTACTGATTGACCATAGAATAAGACCTGCTGTGGGTATTACTGATTGACCATAGAATAAGACCTGCTGTGGGTATTACTGATTGACCATAGAATAAGACCTGCTGTGGGTATTACTGATTGACCATAGAATAAGACCTGCTGTGGGTATTACTGATTGACCATAGAATAAGACCTGCTGTGGGTATTACTGATTGACCATAGAATAAGACCTGCTGTGGGTATTACTGATTGACCATAGAATAAGACCTGCTGTGGGTATTACTGATTGACCATAGAATAAGACCTGCTGTGGGTATTACTGATTGACCATAGAATAAGACCTGCTGTGGGTATTACTGATTGACCATAGAATAAGACCTGCTGTGGGTATTACTGATTGACTATAGAATAAGACCTGCTGTGGGTATTACTGATTGACCATAGAATAAGACCTGCTGTGGGTATTACTGATTGACCATAGAATAAGACCTGCTGTGGGTATTACTGATTGACCATAGAATAAGACCTGCTGTGGGTATTACTGATTGACCATAGAATAAGACCTGCTGTGGGTATTACTGATTGACCATAGAATAAGACCTGCTGTGGGTATTACTGATTGACCATAGAATAAGACCTGCTGTGGGTATTACTGATTGACCATAGAATAAGACCTGCTGTGGGTATTACTGATTGACCATAGAATAAGACCTGCTGTGGGTATCACTGATTGACCATAGAATAAGACCTGCTGTGGGTATTACTGATTGACCATAGAATAAGACCTGCTGTGGGTATTACTGATTGACCATAGAATAAGACCTGCTGTGGGTATTACTGATTGACCATAGAATAAGACCTGCTGTGGGTATTACTGATTGACCATAGAATAAGACCTGCTGTGGGTATTACTGATTGACCATAGAATAAGACCTGCTGTGGGTATTACTGATTGACCATAGAATAAGACCTGCTGTGGGTATTACTGATTGACCATAGAATAAGACCTGCTGTGGGTATTACTGATTGACCATAGAATAAGACCTGCTGTGGGTATTACTGATTGACCATAGAATAAGACCTGCTGTGGGTATTACTGATTGACCATAGAATAAGACCTGCTGTGGGTATTACTGA
Organism: Ilyophis sp. 1 JC-2022; assembly: GCA_022702515.1. Taxonomy (NCBI): domain Eukaryota; kingdom Metazoa; phylum Chordata; class Actinopteri; order Anguilliformes; family Synaphobranchidae; genus Ilyophis; species Ilyophis sp. 1 JC-2022. The sequence goes on from CM040401.1 coordinate 84,477,344, forward strand.
TTGACCATAGAATAAGACCTGCTGTGGGTATTACTGATTGACCATAGAATAAGACCTGCTGTGGGTATTACTGATTGACCATAGAATAAGACCTGCTGTGGGTATTACTGATTGACTATAGAATAAGACCTGCTGTGGGTATTACTGATTGACCATAGAATAAGACCTGCTGTGGGTATTACTGATTGACCATAGAATAAGACCTGCTGTGGGTATTACTGATTGACCATAGAATAAGACCTGCTGTGGGTATTACTGATTGACCATAGAATAAGACCTGCTGTGGGTATTACTGATTGACCATAGAATAAGACCTGCTGTGGGTATTACTGATTGACCATAGAATAAGACCTGCTGTGGGTATTACTGATTGACCATAGAATAAGACCTGCTGTGGGTATTACTGATTGACCATAGAATAAGACCTGCTGTGGGTATTACTGATTGACCATAGAATAAGACCTGCTGTGGGTATTACTGATTGACCATAGAATAAGACCTGCTGTGGGTATTACTGATTGACCATAGAATAAGACCTGCTGTGGGTATTACTGATTGACCATAGAATAAGACCTGCTGTGGGTATTACTGATTGACCATAGAATAAGACCTGCTGTGGGTATTACTGATTGACCATAGAATAAGACCTGCTGTGGGTATTACTGATTGACCATAGAATAAGACCTGCTGTGGGTATTACTGATTGACCATAGAATAAGACCTGCTGTGGGTATTACTGATTGACCATAGAATAAGACCTGCTGTGAGTATTACTGATTGACCATAGAATAAGACCTGCTGTGGGTATTACTGATTGACCATAGAATAAGACCTGCTGTGGGTATTACTGATTGACCATAGAATAAGACCTGCTGTGGGTATTACTGATTGACCATAGAATAAGACCTGCTGTGGGTATTACTGATTGACCATAGAATAAGACCTGCTGTGGGTATTACTGATTGACCATAGAATAAGACCTGCTGTGGGTATTACTGATTGACCATAGAATAAGACCTGCTGTGGGTATTACTGATTGACCATAGAATAAGACCTGCTGTGAGTATTACTGATTGACCATAGAATAAGACCTGCTGTGGGTATTACTGATTGACCATAGAATAAGACCTGCTGTGGGTATTACTGATTGACCATAGAATAAGACCTGCTGTGGGTATTACTGATTGACCATAGAATAAGACCTGCTGTGAGTATTACTGATTGACCATAGAATAAGACCTGCTGTGGGTATTACTGATTGACCATAGAATAAGACCTGCTGTGGGTATTACTGATTGACCATAGAATAAGACCTGCTGTGGGTATTACTGATTGACCATAGAATAAGACCTGCTGTGGGTATTACTGATTGACCATAGAATAAGACCTGCTGTGGGTATTACTGATTGACCATAGAATAAGACCTGCTGTGGGTATTACTGATTGACCATAGAATAAGACCTGCTGTGGGTATTACTGATTGACCATAGAATAAGACCTGCTGTGGGTATTACTGATTGACCATAGAATAAGACCTGCTGTGAGTATTACTGATTGACCATAGAATAAGACCTGCTGTGGGTATTACTGATTGACCATAGAATAAGACCTGCTGTGGGTATTACTGATTGACCATAGAATAAGACCTGCTGTGGGTATTACTGATTGACCATAGAATAAGACCTGCTGTGGGTATTACTGATTGACCATAGAATAAGACCTGCTGTGGGTATTACTGATTGACCATAGAATAAGACCTGCTGTGGGTATTACTGATTGACCATAGAATAAGACCTGCTGTGGGTATTACTGATTGACCATAGAATAAGACCTGCTGTGGGTATTACTGATTGACCATAGAATAAGACCTGCTGTGGGTATTACTGATTGACCATAGAATAAGACCTGCTGTGGGTATTACTGATTGACCATAGAATAAGACCTGCTGTGGGTATTACTGATTGACCATAGAATAAGACCTGCTGTGGGTATTACTGATTGACCATAGAATAAGACCTGCTGTGGGTATTACTGATTGACCATAGAATAAGACCTGCTGTGGGTATTACTGATTGACCATAGAATAAGACCTGCTGTGGGTATTACTGATTGACCATAGAATAAGACCTGCTGTGGGTATTACTGATTGACCATAGAATAAGACCTGCTGTGGGTATTACTGATTGACCATAGAATAAGACCTGCTGTGGGTATTACTGATTGACCATAGAATAAGACCTGCTGTGGGTATTACTGATTGACCATAGAATAAGACCTGCTGTGGGTATTACTGATTGACCATAGAATAAGACCTGCTGTGGGTATTACTGATTGACCATAGAATAAGACCTGCTGTGGGTATTACTGATTGACCATAGAATAAGACCTGCTGTGGGTATTACTGATTGACCATAGAATAAGACCTGCTGTGGGTATTACTGATTGACCATAGAATAAGACCTGCTGTGGGTATTACTGATTGACCATAGAATAAGACCTGCTGTGGGTATTACTGATTGACCATAGAATAAGACCTGCTGTGGGTATTACTGATTGACCATAGAATAAGACCTGCTGTGGGTATTACTGATTGACCATAGAATAAGACCTGCTGTGGGTATTACTGATTGACCATAGAATAAGACCTGCTGTGGGTATTACTGATTGACTATAGAATAAGACCTGCTGTGGGTATTACTGATTGACCATAGAATAAGACCTGCTGTGGGTATTACTGATTGACTATAGAATAAGACCTGCTGTGGGTATTACTGATTGACTATAGAATAAGACCTGCTGTGGGTATTACTGATTGACTATAGAATAAGACCTGCTGTGGGTATTACTGATTGACCATAGAATAAGACCTGCTGTGGGTATTACTGATTGACCATAGAATAAGACCTGCTGTGGGTATTACTGATTGACTATAGAATAAGACCTGCTGTGGGTATTACTGATTGACTATAGAATAAGACCTGCTGTGGGTATTACTGATTGACTATAGAATAAGACCTGCTGTGGGTATTACTGATTGACTATAGAATAAGACCTGCTGTGGGTATTACTGATTGACCATAGAATAAGACCTGCTGTGGGTATTACTGATTGACCATAGAATAAGACCTGCTGTGGGTATTACTGATTGACCATAGAATAAGACCTGCTGTGGGTATTACTGATTGACCATAGAATAAGACCTGCTGTGGGTATTACTGATTGACCATAGAATAAGACCTGCTGTGGGTATTACTGATTGACCATAGAATAAGACCTGCTGTGGGTATTACTGATTGACCATAGAATAAGACCTGCTGTGGGTATTACTGATTGACCATAGAATAAGACCTGCTGTGGGTATTACTGATTGACCATAGAATAAGACCTGCTGTGGGTATTACTGATTGACCATAGAATAAGACCTGCTGTGGGTATTACTGATTGACCATAGAATAAGACCTGCTGTGAGTATTACTGATTGACCATAGAATAAGACCTGCTGTGAGTATTACTGATTGACCATAGAATAAGACCTGCTGTGGGTATTACTGATTGACCATAGAATAAGACCTGCTGTGAGTATTACTGATTGACCATAGAATAAGACCTGCTGTGGGTATTACTGATTGACCATAGAATAAGACCTGCTGTGGGTATTACTGATTGACCATAGAATAAGACCTGCTGTGGGTATTACTGATTGACCATAGAATAAGACCTGCTGTGGGTATTACTGATTGACTATAGAATAAGACCTGCTGTGGGTATTACTGATTGACCATAGAATAAGACCTGCTGTGGGTATTACTGATTGACTATAGAATAAGACCTGCTGTGGGTATTACTGATTGACTATAGAATAAGACCTGCTGTGGGTATTACTGATTGACTATAGAATAAGACCTGCTGTGGGTATTACTGATTGACCATAGAATAAGACCTGCTGTGGGTATTACTGATTGACTATAGAATAAGACCTGCTGTGGGTATTACTGATTGACTATAGAATAAGACCTGCTGTGGGTATTACTGATTGACTATAGAATAAGACCTGCTGTGGGTATTACTGATTGACTATAGAATAAGACCTGCTGTGGGTATTACTGATTGACCATAGAATAAGACCTGCTGTGGGTATTACTGATTGACCATAGAATAAGACCTGCTGTGGGTATTACTGATTGACTATAGAATAAGACCTGCTGTGGGTATTACTGATTGACTATAGAATAAGACCTGCTGTGGGTATTACTGATTGACTATAGAATAAGACCTGCTGTGGGTATTACTGATTGACCATAGAATAAGACCTGCTGTGGGTATTACTGATTGACCATAGAATAAGACCTGCTGTGGGTATTACTGATTGACCATAGAATAAGACCTGCTGTGGGTATTACTGATTGACCATAGAATAAGACCTGCTGTGGGTATTACTGATTGACCATAGAATAAGACCTGCTGTGGGTATTACTGATTGACCATAGAATAAGACCTGCTGTGGGTATTACTGATTGACCATAGAATAAGACCTGCTGTGGGTATTACTGATTGACCATAGAATAAGACCTGCTGTGGGTATTACTGATTGACCATAGAATAAGACCTGCTGTGGGTATTACTGATTGACCATAGAATAAGACCTGCTGTGGGTATTACTGATTGACCATAGAATAAGACCTGCTGTGAGTATTACTGATTGACCATAGAATAAGACCTGCTGTGGGTATTACTGATTGACCATAGAATAAGACCTGCTGTGGGTATTACTGATTGACCATAGAATAAGACCTGCTGTGGGTATTACTGATTGACCATAGAATAAGACCTGCTGTGGGTATTACTGATTGACCATAGAATAAGACCTGCTGTGGGTATTACTGATTGACCATAGAATAAGACCTGCTGTGGGTATTACTGATTGACCATAGAATAAGACCTGCTGTGGGTATTACTGATTGACCATAGAATAAGACCTGCTGTGGGTATTACTGATTGACCATAGAATAAGACCTGCTGTGGGTATTACTGATTGACCATAGAATAAGACCTGCTGTGAGTATTACTGATTGACCATAGAATAAGACCTGCTGTGAGTATTACTGATTGACCATAGAATAAGACCTGCTGTGGGTATTACTGATTGACCATAGAATAAGACCTGCTGTGGGTATTACTGATTGACCATAGAATAAGACCTGCTGTGGGTATTACTGATTGACCATAGAATAAGACCTGCTGTGGGTATTACTGATTGACCATAGAATAAGACCTGCTGTGGGTATTACTGATTGACCATAGAATAAGACCTGCTGTGGGTATTACTGATTGACTATAGAATAAGACCTGCTGTGGGTATTACTGATTGACTATAGAATAAGACCTGCTGTGGGTATTACTGATTGACTATAGAATAAGACCTGCTGTGGGTATTACTGATTGACTATAGAATAAGACCTGCTGTGGGTATTACTGATTGACCATAGAATAAGACCTGCTGTGGGTATTACTGATTGACTATAGAATAAGACCTGCTGTGGGTATTACTGATTGACTATAGAATAAGACCTGCTGTGGGTATTACTGATTGACTATAGAATAAGACCTGCTGTGGGTATTACTGATTGACTATAGAATAAGACCTGCTGTGGGTATTACTGATGGACCATAGAATAAGACCTGCTGTGGGTATTACTGATTGACCATAGAATAAGACCTGCTGTGGGTATTACTGATTGACTATAGAATAAGACCTGCTGTGGGTATTACTGATTGACTATAGAATAAGACCTGCTGTGGGTATTACTGATTGACTATAGAATAAGACCTGCTGTGGGTATTACTGATTGACCATAGAATAAGACCTGCTGTGGGTATTACTGATTGACCATAGAATAAGACCTGCTGTGGGTATTACTGATTGACCATAGAATAAGACCTGCTGTGAGTATTACTGATTGATCATAGAATAAGACCTGCTGTGGGTATTACTGATTGACCATAGAATAAGACCTGCTGTGGGTATTACTGATTGACCATAGAATAAGACCTGCTGTGGGTATTACTGATTGACCATAGAATAAGACCTGCTGTGAGTATTACTGATTGACCATAGAATAAGACCTGCTGTGAGTATTACTGATTGACCATAGAATAAGACCTGCTGTGGGTATTACTGATTGACCATAGAATAAGACCTGCTGTGGGTATTACTGATTGACCATAGAATAAGACCTGCTGTGAGTATTACTGATTGACCATAGAATAAGACCTGCTGTGGGTATTACTGATTGACCATAGAATAAGACCTGCTGTGGGTATTCTGTTACCAAGATGGCGCCATTGACGGTCGCCTCGGTGCGTTGGTGCGCGTTGTTTTGTCTTGTTTTGTTCGTTAATTCAGTGTTTTGTGATAATACCGTATGCTCGTACAACAGAGAAGAGCTTATAACCATCAGGGCTACAATGCCTGCGGATTTATTTCCCACTTTCATCGCCACATCTGCGAAATTACTGGACATTCTAGTCAAAGGTGTGCTCACCTTTGTTCATGCAGCGAAACGCCGGAGGAGAGGAAGACGAGCCGGGGTGCTAGTGCGTCTCCGCCGACGCGGACATCGCACAGCGTTACCTGGAATATTTCTCTCTAACGTGCGTTCGCTGGGAAACAAACTGGATGAACTTCAGCTACTGTTGGGGAGAAACAGAGACTTCTCTTCATCCTCTGTTTTGTGTTTCACGGAGACGTGGCTGTGTGAAACGATACCGGACTCCGCGCTACAGTTGGCAGGCTTCCAACTTTTCAGAGCGGATCGCGACACAGAACTTTCCGGAAAAACAAAAGGCGGAGGTTTGTGTTTCTACACTAACAGTGGTTGGTGTAACGACGTGACAGTGATCCTACAACACTGTTCTCCTGATCTGGAATCTTTTTTTATAAATTGCAAACCCTTTTATTCGCCCCGTGAGTTCGTGTCATTCATTCTGGTCGGTGTTTACATTCCACCGCGGGCCAACGTGCAAGAGGCAGAGCGCACGCTCGCCGACCAGATATTGAGTGTAGAGCGGACAAACCCGGATTCTTTAGTTATTGTCCTCGGTGATTTTAACAAAGGAAATCTCACCCACGAACTCCCCAAATACAGACAATTTATTAAATGCCCGACCAGAGAGGAGAACATTCTGGATCACTGTTACACCACAGTGAGCAGTGCCTATCACGCCGTCCCCCGCGCTGCACTGGGACACTCTGACCACGTCATGGTCCACCTGATTCCTGCATACAGGCAGAAATTAAAGCTGTCTAAACCAGTTGTGAGGACATCAAAGAAGTGGACCAGGGAAGCTGTAGAGGATCTTCAGGCGTGTTTGGACTGCACTGACTGGGATGTTTTCAGGACTGCTTCCAATAATCTGGACGAGCACACAGAGGCTGTGACTTCTTACATCAGCTTCTGTGAGGACAGCTGTGTACCATCATGCACCAGGGTGAGTTATAATAATGACAAACCCTGGTTCACAGCCAAACTCAGACAGTTAAGGTCAGAGAAGGAAGATGCATTTAGGAGTGGGGACAGAGTCATATTTAAAGAGGCAAAGTACAAGTTTGGCAAGGAGGTGCGAGCAGCTAAACGACTGTACTCAGAGAAACTCCAAGACCAGTTCTCAGCCAATGACTCTGCTTCTGTCTGGAAGGGGTTCAGACAGATCACAAACTACAAAGCAAAAACCCCCCACTCCATGAATAACTCACGCCTGGCCAACGACCTGAATGAGTTCTACTGTCGCTTTGAAAGACAATGGGACAGTCCTGACACCATCCCCCGTGACACCATCCCCCGTGACACCATCCACCAGCTTCAGCCCACCACCCCCACCTCAGCGACACCTCTGTCCTTACTGGAGAGAGATGTGAACAGGGTGTTCAAGAAAATTAACCCCCGCAAAGCAGCAGGGCCGGACTCTGTCTCCCCATCCACCCTGAAGCACTGTGCTGATCAGCTGGCTCCGGTGTTCACAGACATTTTTAACACCTCTCTGGAGACTTGCCATGTACCTGACTGCTTCAAGTCCTCCACTATCATCCCTGTCCCTAAAAAGCCAAAGATCACAGGACTTAATGACTACAGACCCGTTGCCCTGACCTCTGTGGTGATGAAGTCTTTTGAGCGCCTTGTGCTGTCCCACCTCAAATCCATCACAGGCCCCCTCCTGGACCCCCTGCAGTTCGCCTACAGAGCCAACAGATCTGTAGACGATGCAGTAAACTTGGCCCTCCACTTCATCCTCCAGCACCTGGACTCTGCAGGAACCTATGCCAGGATCCTGTTTGTGGACTTCAGCTCTGCCTTCAACACAATTATCCCATCTCTGCTACAGGACAAGCTCTTCCAGATGGGCGTGCCTGACTCCACCTGCAGGTGGATCACAGACTTCCTGTCTGACAGGAGGCAGCGCGTGAGACTGGGGAAACACATTTCTGACTCCCGGACCATCAGCACCGGTTCCCCCCAAGGCTGCGTTATTTCCCCTGCGCTATACTCCCTGTACACCAACAACTGCACCTCCAGTCACCAGTCTGTCAAGCTCCTGAAGTTCGCGGACGACACCACCCTCATCGGACTCATCTCTGGTGGGGATGAGTCCGCCTACAGGAGGGAGATCGACCATCTGGCGGACTGGTGCAGTCAGAACAACCTGGAGCTAAATGCTGCAAAGACAGTGGAGATAGTGGTGGACTTCAGGAATAACCCAGCCCCACTCATCCCCATCTCCCTGAGAGACTCCACAGTTGACATTGTGGAGTCCTGCCGCTTCCTGGGAACCTTCATCTCCCAGGACCTCAAGTGGGAGCTGAACATCAGCTCCATCACTGGAAAAGCCCAGCAGAGGTTGTTCTTCCTGCGGCAGCTGAAGAAGTTCAACCTGCCAAAGACGATGATGGTCCACTTCTACTCTGCCATCATCGAGACCATCCTCACCTTCTCCATCACCATCTGGTACGCTGCTGCCACTGCCAAGGACAAGGGCAGACTGCAGCGTATCATCCGCTCTGCGGAGAGGGTGATTGGCTGCAACCTGCCATCTCTCCAGGACCTGTATGCCTCCAGGACCCGGAGGCGTGCAGGCAAGATTGTGGCCGACCCCTCTCACCCCGGTCACAGTCTGTTTGTAACACTTCCCTCTGGCAGGAGGCTGCGGTCCATCAGGACCAAAACCTCTCGCCATAAAAACAGTTTCTTTCCTTCTGCAGTTAGCCTTATCAACAAGGCCCGGGACCCCCTCCGACACAGACACAGACTCTATCCCGCCTCATAGACACTTACTTTACACTTACCTACTTCCCACTGTACTTTTTGTTTATTTATATTTTTATCTTTACTTATATTTTTATTTTTTTTATTTTATTTTTATTGCACTACTACTTGCACTACTTGCACTACTACTTGCACTACTTGCACTACTTGTTTTTGTGTTTTATTTTATGTTTTATGTTGGTTTATGTACGCACCAATAAACCACAGTAAATTCCTTGTATGTAAATACTTGGCGAATAAAGGGATTCTGATTCTGATTCTGATTCTGATTCTGATTACTGATGGACCATAGAATAAGACCTGCTGTGGGTATTACTGATGGACCATAGAATAAGACCTGCTGTGGGTATTACTGATTGACCATAGAATAAGACCTGCTGTGAGTATTACTGATTGACCATAGAATAAGACCTGCTGTGAGTATTACTGATTGACTATAGAATAAGACCTGCTGTGGGTATTACTGATTGACCATAGAATAAGACCTGCTGTGAGTATTACTGATGGACCATAGAATAAGACCTGCTGTGGGTATTACTGATGGACCATAGAATAAGACCTGCTGTGGGTATTACTGATTGACCATAGAATAAGACCTGCTGTGGGTATTACTGATTGACCATAGAATAAGACCTGCTGTGGGTATTACTGATGGACCATAGAATAAGACCTGCTGTGAGTATTACTGATTGACCATAGAATAAGACCTGCTGTGGGTATTACTGATGGACCATAGAATAAGACCTGCTGTGAGTATTACTGATTGACCATAGAATAAGACCTGCTGTGGGTATTACTGATTGACCATAGAATAAGACCTGCTGTGGGTATTACTGATTGACCATAGAATAAGACCTGCTGTGAGTATTACTGATTGACTATAGAATAAGACCTGCTGTGGGTATTACTGATTGACCATAGAATAAGACCTGCTGTGGGTATTACTGATTGACCATAGAATAAGACCTGCTGTGAGTATTACTGATTGACTATAGAATAAGACCTGCTGTGGGTATTACTGATTGACCATAGAATAAGACCTGCTGTGAGTATTACTGATTGACCATAGAATAAGACCTGCTGTGAGTATTACTGATTGACCATAGAATAAGACCTGCTGTGGGTATTACTGATTGACCATAGAATAAGACCTGCTGTGAGTATTACTGATTGACCATAGAATAAGACCTGCTGTGAGTATTACTGATTGACCATAGAATAAGACCTGCTGTGAGTATTACTGATTGACCATAGAATAAGACCTGCTGTGGGTATTACTGATTGACCATAGAATAAGACCTGCTGTGGGTATCACTGATTGACCATAGAATAAGACCTGCTGTGAGTATTACTGATTGACCATAGAATAAGACCTGCTGTGGGTATTACTGATTGACCATAGAATAAGACCTGCTGTGAGTATTACTGATTGACCATAGAATAAGACCTGCTGTGAGTATTACTGATTGACCATAGAATAAGACCTGCTGTGGGTATCACTGATTGACCATAGAATAAGACCTGCTGTGGGTATTACTGATTGACCATAGAATAAGACCTGCTGTGAGTATTACTGATTGACTATAGAATAAGACCTGCTGTGGGTATTACTGATTGACCATAGAATAAGACCTGCTGTGAGTATTACTGATTGACCATAGAATAAGACCTGCTGTGAGTATTACTGATTGACCATAGAATAAGACCTGCTGTGGGTATTACTGATTGACTATAGAATAAGACCTGCTGTGGGTATTACTGATTGACCATAGAATAAGACCTGCTGTGGGTATTACTGATTGACTATAGAATAAGACCTGCTGTGAGTATTACTGATTGACCATAGAATAAGACCTGCTGTGGGTATCACTGATTGACCATAGAATAAGACCTGCTGTGAGTATTACTGATTGACTATAGAATAAGACCTGCTGTGAGTATTACTGATTGACCATAGAATAAGACCTGCTGTGAGAATTACTGATTGACTATAGAATAAGACCTGCTGTGGGTATTACTGATTGACTATAGAATAAGACCTGCTGTGGGTATTACTGATTGACCATAGAATAAGACCTGCTGTGGGTATTACTGATTGACTATAGAATAAGACCTGCTGTGGGTATTACTGATTGACCATAGAATAAGACCTGCTGTGGGTATTACTGATTGACCATAGAATAAGACCTGCTGTGAGTATTACTGATTGACCATAGAATAAGACCTGCTGTGGGTATCACTGATTGACCATAGAATAAGACCTGCTGTGGGTATTACTGATTGACCATAGAATAAGACCTGCTGTGAGTATTACTGATTGACTATAGAATAAGACCTGCTGTGGGTATTACTGATTGACCATAGAATAAGACCTGCTGTGAGTATTACTGATTGACCATAGAATAAGACCTGCTGTGAGTATTACTGATTGACCATAGAATAAGACCTGCTGTGGGTATTACTGATTGACTATAGAATAAGACCTGCTGTGGGTATTACTGATTGACCATAGAATAAGACCTGCTGTGGGTATTACTGATTGACCATAGAATAAGACCTGCTGTGGGTATTACTGATTGACTATAGAATAAGACCTGCTGTGAGTATTACTGATTGACTATAGAATAAGACCTGCTGTGAGTATTACTGATTGACCATAGAATAAGACCTGCTGTGAGTATTACTGATTGACTATAGAATAAGACCTGCTGTGGGTATTACTGATTGACTATAGAATAAGACCTGCTGTGGGTATTACTGATTGACCATAGAATAAGACCTGCTGTGGGTATTACTGATTGACTATAGAATAAGACCTGCTGTGGGTATTACTGATTGACCATAGAATAAGACCTGCTGTGAGAATTACTGATTGACTATAGAATAAGACCTGCTGTGGGTATTACTGATTGACTATAGAATAAGACCTGCTGTGGGTATTACTGATTGACCATAGAATAAGACCTGCTGTGGGTATTACTGATTGACTATAGAATAAGACCTGCTGTGGGTATTACTGATTGACCATAGAATAAGACCTGCTGTGGGTATTACTGATTGACCATAGAATAAGACCTGCTGTGAGTATTACTGATTGACCATAGAATAAGACCTGCTGTGGGTATCACTGATTGACCATAGAATAAGACCTGCTGTGGGTATTACTGATTGACCATAGAATAAGACCTGCTGTGAGTATTACTGATTGACTATAGAATAAGACCTGCTGTGGGTATTACTGATTGACCATAGAATAAGACCTGCTGTGAGTATTACTGATTGACCATAGAATAAGACCTGCTGTGAGTATTACTGATTGACCATAGAATAAGACCTGCTGTGGGTATTACTGATTGACTATAGAATAAGACCTGCTGTGGGTATTACTGATTGACCATAGAATAAGACCTGCTGTGGGTATTACTGATTGACTATAGAATAAGACCTGCTGTGAGTATTACTGATTGACTATAGAATAAGACCTGCTGTGAGTATTACTGATTGACCATAGAATAAGACCTGCTGTGAGTATTACTGATTGACTATAGAATAAGACCTGCTGTGGGTATTACTGATTGACTATAGAATAAGACCTGCTGTGGGTATTACTGATTGACCATAGAATAAGACCTGCTGTGGGTATTACTGATTGACTATAGAATAAGACCTGCTGTGGGTATTACTGATTGACCATAGAATAAGACCTGCTGTGGGTATTACTGATTGACCATAGAATAAGACCTGCTGTGAGTATTACTGATTGACCATAGAATAAGACCTGCTGTGGGTATCACTGATTGACCATAGAATAAGACCTGCTGTGGGTATTACTGATTGACCATAGAATAAGACCTGCTGTGAGTATTACTGATTGACTATAGAATAAGACCTGCTGTGGGTATTACTGATTGACCATAGAATAAGACCTGCTGTGTGTATTACTGATTGACCATAGAATAAGACCTGCTGTGTGAGTATTACTGATTGACCATAGAATAAGACCTGCTGTGGGTATTACTGATTGACTATAGAATAAGACCTGCTGTGGGTATTACTGATTGACCATAGAATAAGACCTGCTGTGGGTATTACTGATTGACCATAGAATAAGACCTGCTGTGAGTATTACTGATTGACCATAGAATAAGACCTGCTGTGGGTATTACTGATTGACCATAGAATAAGACCTGCTGTGGGTATTACTGATTGACCATAGAATAAGACCTGCTGTGGGTATTACTGATTGACCATAGAATAAGACCTGCTGTGGGTATTACTGATTGACCATAGAATAAGACCTGCTGTGGGTATTACTGATTGACCATAGAATAAGACCTGCTGTGGGTATTACTGATTGACCATAGAATAAGACCTGCTGTGGGTATTACTGATTGACCATAGAATAAGACCTGCTGTGGGTATTACTGATTGACCATAGAATAAGACCTGCTGTGGGTATTACTGATTGACCATAGAATAAGACCTGCTGTGGGTATTACTGATTGACCATAGAATAAGCCCTGCTGTGGGTATTACTGATTGACCATAGAATAAGACCTGCTGTGGGTATTACTGATTGACCATAGAATAAGACCTGCTGTGGGTATTACTGATTGACCTTCACAAATGGGACTGCACTGGACTTGTGCGTCTGAGGTTGTAGGTTCAATTCGCAGGTGGTTCTTTGAGTAAAGTACTTAATCTGATTTTTTTCAGTAAATATCCAGCTGAATAAATGGATCGCATGAAAGGAACCGAAGCTGCTCTCTATAACGTTTGCTAAATGCCTTGCATGTAAATGCAGAAATGGTAAATAGAAACTATGGTCAGTCTATTTTAAAAACGGCACAGGTCAATTATTGTATTTCTAAGTATACAACAGAACCATAATGAATTTCACGTTTCTGATTAAGATGCTTCTGACCCTGCACGCTGCACACACCCAGTAGGTGTTATCCGTTTCGCCTCAAGGTGTCGCTGTTCACCAACTCTGGAATTTGAGCATCTGCGTCCCTCCCAGCTCATTACTGCTAACACGCATATCCTCACGTGCACTGCGCACGAACCGCACATCACACCCGCTCGTCCCTCCAAGCTCATTACTGCTAACACGCCAGAGCAGAACTGTGCATATCCTCACGTGCACTGCGCACGAACCGCACATCACACCCGGTCTTTGTTTCCGACACAAAAGGATCTACGAGAAAAACACAGCCTGTTGTATTAATAATTCCACCTACCGGGAATTAAATGGTCACCGGTGGAGATGGCGACGGCAAAGACGCATTCCAGAGCTGAGCTGAATATTCAGTGCGCGATAATATTTATGTTTGCTGTCCTACGGGCCTCGGCTGGAAATATTCGTTATTCCGTTCTGGAAGAAACTAATAGTAAATTTGTAATCGGGAGCCTAACTAAAGACCTCAGTCTGGATTTGAAGCTGCTGGCCGCCCGCAATGCCCGGGTGGATTACCAGGGAGAGAGGCGATATTGCGCGATAGACATGGCCAGTGGAGAATTTATTGTTCTCGATAGAATCGACAGAGAGAAGCTGTGCGGGCAGACCTCTCCCTGTCTCTTACATTTCGAGTTCATCCTTGAGAACCCTTTGGAGCTGCATAATATTGCGTTAGAGATATTGGACATAAATGACAATGCACCCATTTTCCCGAGAGATGTGATCAAACTGGAGATAACCGAAGCAGCACCGAGAGGGAGTCGCTTTCAAATTGCATCTGCTCGCGACCTGGACGTTGGAATTAATTCGGTTCAAAAGTATTTGCTGACAAGGAGCGAACACTTTGTTTTGGATGAAAAAAACAGCAAAGAGAGGTATGTGGAAATTATATTAAAAAATGAACTGGATCGCGAAAAGGAGAGAGAGCAGTCTTTGGTACTGATGGCGACAGACGGAGGCGATCCGACCAAATCTGGCACTGTCGTCATACACGTCATTGTGCTTGATGTCAATGACAACGCTCCTGTGTTCTTACAAGCGCTATACCAGGTTAGCGTGCTGGAGAATTCCCCACTGTTGTAAAAGTTAGTGCGACAGATAAAGACGAAGGTCCAAATGGTGACGTAACCTATTATTTTAATCATGTTTCTGAGAATACAAAGCATCTGTTCCGCATTAATCAGAAAACCGGAGAAATTAAAGTAACCGGGAAACTGGACTATGAAGAGGCGGCGTCTTACGATGTGGAGGTGCAGGCGGAGGATGGCGGGGGGCAGGCCGGGCACTGTAGGGTCCTCGTTCAAATTACAGATATAAACGACAACGCCCCCATGATAATCGTGAAATCAGTGTCGAACCCGATCGCAGAAAACGCGCCGCCAGGCAGTGAAGTAGCCGTTATTAACGTGAAAGACCAGGATTATGGCCAGAACAGCAAAGTGCATTGTGACATTCCTGAATATATTCCTTTTGATTTGCTATCATCCATAAAAAATTACTTCACTTTAGTGACCAGAGCAGTCCTTGATCGCGAGGAGGTTAACGAATACAATGTCACGATCACGGCCACGGATGGAGGGTCACCGCCACTTTCATCAAGCACGGTTATACATTTTAAAATTGCGGATATCAACGACAACCCGCCTGTGTTTGATGAACAGTCGTACAGCGCCTCTGTGGCTGAAAATAACAAACCTGGCTCCTCTGTTCTTTCTGTAAGGGCGAGAGACCCGGACTGGAGACAGAACGGCACGGTTTTCTATTCTCTGTTGTCCGGTGAGATCGGCGGTGTTCCGGTCTCCTCGTTTTTATCCATTAACGGAGACACGGGGGTGATCCACGCTGTCAGATCATTTGATTATGAGCAGTTGAGAAGCTTCAAAGTGCGCATTGTTGCCAGAGACAACGGTTCTCCTCCACTCAGCAGTAACGTGACTGTGAGCGTGCTGGTAACTGATGAGAATGATAACTCTCCACAGATACTATACCCCGCTCCAACAGGGAACTCCTTCATGACTGAGATGGTCCCCAAAGCTGCTCACGCGGGCTCTCTGGTTTCCAAGGTGATAGCTGTGGATGCGGACTCTGGACAGAACGCGTGACTGTCCTATCAGATCGTGAAATCCACTGATCCGGGACTTTTCACTGTCGGGCTCCACAGCGGAGAGATCCGGGTACAGCGGGATATTTCTGAATCTGATGCCATGAAGCAGAACCTTGTTATCTCAGTGAAAGATAACGGACAGCCCTCTCTCTCTGCAACCTGCGCAGTGTATTTACTGATCTCAGATAACTTGGCTGAAGTCCCTCAGCTGAAAGACATGTCTTATGAGGTGAACAATTCCAAACTAACTTCATATTTGATCATCGCGCTGGTGTCCGTCTCCACCTTCTTCCTGACGTTCATTATTCTGATGGTGGCCGTGAGGTTTTGCCGCAGGAGAAAGCCCAGACTGTTGTTTGACGGCGCAGTCGCCATTCCCAGCGCATATTTACCTCCCAACTACGCAGAGGTGGAGGGAGCAGGAACTCTGCGCAGCTCTTACAACTATGACGCGTACCTAACAACGGGCTCGCGCACCAGCGACTTCAATTTCGTCAGATCTTACAATGACGTCACAATGGCCGCTGATCAGACCCTGAAGAGGAGCCCGGATGCACCCAGTGAGCAGGAAGCCGGAAGTGAGGGCGGGTCTACAGACTCTGCTCTGGTAAATAGTTTTTAGATCATTATTTTCCATTTTCAACGTGTTTGTTATTTGAACTGTAGAGGCACGATGGCTTTCTATTGCGTTTAACCGTCTTGCTTCTTGTTTTTGAGGAGGACATACT
This sequence comes from Ilyophis sp. 1 JC-2022, assembly GCA_022702515.1. NCBI lineage: Eukaryota > Metazoa > Chordata > Actinopteri > Anguilliformes > Synaphobranchidae > Ilyophis > Ilyophis sp. 1 JC-2022. The sequence continues at coordinate 84,494,450 of CM040401.1, forward strand.
TTATTATTTACAGTGGTGAACTACTTTTTGTCACCAGCAGCAAGATACATGTCCACCAATCAGAAGATTAAAAGCAAGGGGGGGCGGGGCGCCACCAACAACAGTGCTGTTCATCACAGAACAAGATTCATTTCAATTCCATTTTCAATTCTATTGTAAATGTACAGCACGTTTTACAGAGAACTGTACAGAGTTTCACATACAGAGGAAATGTACTGCATTGGAGTTGATTTATCTGTGAACATTTGGCTATAAAATTGTCTAATATAGAGTCAATATTTTAAAAATATGTATTCGCTTTATTTGAGCCACTAGTTTTATTTCTGCTGTAAAATCATATTTGATTTCACTGCCTTCTGCTTTGTATTGTATTGTGTTCTATAATTTGTAAAAAGTATAAACATATTTTTGCTGCTTAGTTCAGGAAAAACACACTAATATGATTTGAGACATAATTTGTGTATCAGCAGGGCTTTACAGATCCAAAGTGTTTTGGCAAGTCTGCTCTCTGGAGTCATTTCTATTTAGGGTCATAGTCTGTCTCTTTGAATGAGTTAGTTTTTGTGAAGTATACATTATTTTAAAATTTTAATTTTCGTTTAGTATTCTATTTCTATGTTCTATGTTCAATCAGGATAACCATAGATGTTGGTGATCATTCCATAATATCCTGTCTTCTAGTTTATAAAACTCGCAATCCGTTCCCTGTGACGCTGTTCGCAGCCATGGTGCTGAAACGGGCTGCGCTTGTAGATGAGAGATCCGGAGTTTTAAAGCTTCAGCGAGTGGTGCTCCTGTTTGCTGCTGATTTTACTGGGGTTTGCTTTTTATTGACCCAACGGTGTGAACTTTCCACGTGAAAACTTTTGGTTAATTTCCAAATGTTGAGGTGTCCCGATAAATATACTGTGTATGACAATGGAGTATCACATGTTAAAAGCACAGACATCTGAAATTAGTGCTTCAGCCTTTTTTCAAATGGGAGTTGCTCTCGTCGAATGGTCATTGTTGCGTTCTTTCTTGGCAAGTACGAATTGTTTGGTGTTGTAGAGTATTTTTGTAGAGTGACTTTCAGTAAATGGTTTTGGGGGGGGGGGGGGGGAATTGTTAAAACGTTTCAGCTGTTCAGAAGTAAGCTCTTACGTCAGAGCCCATGGTAGATTCGAATGCATATAAAGGTTAGAATGAGCTGTCTATGTAGCAATACAAGCTTGTCATTAAACAAGAAACCTTAATTTCAGCCCTAAATATTTTAATAGAAAGCTCACTAATTAATTCTAAAATCAATATTTCAAATTCCAGCTGACAATTCTTTTTATATGTGCAACCTTACTCGGCTATTTAAATGGTGTTGAGCATGTCCCAGAAGTTCAGCCATCCACATTTGACGTGATGCCTTAAAGAGGCTAACTGTCACGGCTCCCGGAATATCGAACAATTTACACTATCGCACATGAGAGTAACTAGTTTTTATTATACTACCATTTTTTGATTTATTTAAAAACGAGGTGGTAATCTCATTTACGTTTAAATGTCAATTGTGGAATTTAAAAACTATAGTTGTGGAACGCAATTCATATTTTAGTAATTTGCCCCAATTACTTTGAAAAGTCTATCCAGGGTAGCCTGATATTTTTCAATCAGGTATAAAACATTTTAGCCAGTAATTGTCATTTGGTTGTTTTAAAAAGATGTGGCATTCGCCCTGCATGTTGAGATGAAATGCGTTGCTTTCTTGCAGCGTGCCGCGTGATGAGTCGAAATACGGGGTTCTCTGGAAAAAGACTATCAAGCACGTGGCTTATCTGAGGCCAATTTCGCAATCGGCGCTGTAGTTTTGTTTCTATTATATGTCATTTATCACACAAAAGTTGTAAAAATGCTGCGTCAACGCCACGTATTGACGTGTACCATCCAGAGAATGTAATTTTTAACATTAACTCTGAGTGTCGCTGTTCACTAACGACAGGACTTTAGATGCGACTCTCCTCCCACTCGTGTAATATTCAGAGAGGGGAGCCTTTCTCCTGCGCCGCGGAAAAACACCCATCAGACCGAGTGTTCATTCCGTTCCTTGTTCTTCCATCTTAAACAGCATTTTTTTCTCCCATTTAAATATCAAGCCATTGGATTAAATCTGTAACCCGTCGGTGTTTAGTGTTGAAAATGGGATCCAGAGGAGATTCTGTGCGCGTCTCGATGTTCTGTTTGGTTTTCTTTATCCTCGCGCTGCCGCCCAGCCTGGGAGATGTGAGCTATTCTATTCCGGAGGAGATGAAGCGCGGATCTGTCATTGGGAATATAGCGAAGGACCTCGGACTCGATGTTAAAAGACTCTCAGCTCGCAAGGCACGTATAGATACAGAAGAAAGTGACAGCAATTATTGTGATATTAATTTGAACACCGGTGATTTGATTACAGGAGGAAGGATTGACAGGGAAGAGCTTTGTGGTTCAATTGCGTTGTGTTCTCTGAAATACGAGCTCGTGCTGGAGACCCCTCTGGAATTACACCGCATTGTGCTGCAAATTCAGGATATAAACGACAATTCGCCTCAGTTTCCGAATGAGGTTATTAAACTGGAAATAAGTGAATCCGCTGATAAAGGCGCGCGCTTCCCCCTAGATCAGGCGCACGATGCGGATATAGGACAGAACGCGGTTCAGAGCTACACGCTACAAAGGAATGAGCATTTTGTTCTGGCTGTTCATACGAACACAGACGGAGGAAAATACGGTGAGTTAGTACTAGAGAAAGAGCTGGATCGCGAGGAACAACAGGAGGTGACATTATTACTTACTGCAGCTGACGGAGGGAGTCCACAGAGATCTGCTACTGTAGTTATACACGTCACTGTGCTGGATGCTAACGATAATATCCCCGTGTTTAGCCAGGCTGTGTATAAAGTCAGTCTGCCTGAAAACTCTCCTTTAGGTGCTGTAGTGCTTACAGTCAGCGCCACTGATGCAGACGAGGGCGCTAACGGCCAAGTGACGTATGAGTTTAGCGGTATATCCATTAAAGCAGCGAAGTTGTTTAGTATTGAGAGGGGAACAGGGCAAATTAAAGTGATCGGATCAATAGATCATGAAGACAGTTCTTATCATGAAATGCGAATCCAAGCAAAAGATGGTTCGGGTTTAGCTTCGAATGTAAAGTTAATTATCGAAATCACAGATCTCAATGACAACGCCCCTGTGATAGTTCTGAAATCTCTGAACAATCCCATCCCTGAGAGCGCGTTACCTGGCACAGAGGTGGGCATCATTAATATTCAGGATAAAGACTCCGGGGCAAACAGACAGGTCCGCTGCTCAATTCAGCAACATGTTCCTTTCAAGTTAATCCCCTCCATCAAAAACTACTACTCACTGGTAACTACAGGAGAACTGGACCGCGAACTAGTAACGGATTATAACATCACAATCACCGCTACTGACGAGGGCTCTCCGCCCTTATCTTCCTCAAAGACTGTGCAGTTATCCGTGTCAGACGTTAATGACAACCCGCCTGTGTTTGATGAACAGTCGTACAGCGCCTCTGTGGCTGAAAATAACAAACCTGGCTCCTCTGTTCTTTCTGTAAGGGCGAGAGACCCGGACTGGAGACAGAACGGCACGGTTTTCTATTCTCTGTTGTCCGGTGAGATCGGCGGTGTTCCGGTCTCCTCGTTTTTATCCATTAACGGAGACACGGGGGTGATCCACGCTGTCAGATCATTTGATTATGAGCAGTTGAGAAGCTTCAAAGTGCGCGTTGTTGCCAGAGACAACGGTTCTCCTCCACTCAGCAGTAACGTGACTGTGAGCGTGCTGGTAACTGATGAGAATGATAACTCTCCACAGATACTATACCCCGCTCCAACAGGGAACTCCTTCATGACTGAGATGGTCCCCAAAGCTGCTCACGCGGGCTCTCTGGTTTCCAAGGTGATAGCTGTGGATGCGGACTCTGGACAGAACGCGTGGCTGTCCTATCAGATCGTGAAATCCACCGATCCGGGACTTTTCACTGTCGGGCTCCACAGCGGAGAGATCCGGGTACAGCGGGATATTTCTGAATCTGATGCCATGAAGCAGAACCTTGTTATCTCAGTGAAAGATAACGGACAGCCCTCTCTCTCTGCAACCTGCGCAGTGTATTTACTGATCTCAGATAACTTGGCTGAAGTCCCTCAGCTGAAAGACATGTCTTATGAGGAGAACAATTCCAAACTAACTTCATATTTGATCATCGCGCTGGTGTCCGTCTCCACCTTCTTCCTGACGTTCATTATTCTGATGGTGGCCGTGAGGTTTTGCCGCAGAAAAAAGCCCAGACTGTTGTTTGACGGCGCAGTCACCATTCCCAGCGAATATTTCCCTCCCAACTACGCAGAGGTGGAGGGAGCAGGAACTCTGCGCAGCTCTTACAATTATGACACGTACCTAACAACGGGCTCGCGCACCAGCGACTTCAATTTTGTCAGATCTTACAATGACGTCACAATGGTCGCTGATCAGACCCTGAAGAGGAGCCCGGATGCACCCAGTGAGCAGGAAGGCGGAAGTGAGGGCGGATCTACAGACTCTGCTCTGGTAAATAGTTTTTAGATCATTATTTTCCATTTTCAACATGTTTGTATTTGAACTGTCAAGTCACAGTGGCTTTCTATTCCGTTTAGATGTCTTGTGTCTTGTTTTTGAGACGGAAATACTTCTTTATTTTCCAGTGGTGAACTTCTTATTTTCACCAGCAGCAGAACGCATGTCCACCAATCAGAGTCTTAAAAGCAAGACATTCTTGTTCATCACAGAACATGATTCAGTTCAATTCATTTTCTATTCTATTTTATTTGTATAACACTTTTTATAGAGAACTGTACAGAACTTTACGTACAGAGATACTTTACTGTATTAGAGTTTATTTCCCTGTGAATATTTGGCTATAAAATGCATACATTTCTAATAGTTAATTATTTAAAAACTATTTATTACCATTATTTGAGCCACTAGTTTCATTATTGCTGTAAAATCGTGTTTAATTGTATGCCTTCTGGTTTTTCTCTTGATCTTATTGTATTGTTTTCTCTAATTTGTAGAAATCATAAACATATGTTTGTATCTTCATTCAGGAAAATAAAATTATATGATTTGAGACATTAGTGTATCAGCAGGGCTTAACAGATCCAAAGTGTTTGGCAAGTCTATTCTCTGGAGTCATTTACATTTCGGGTCATAATCTGTTTCTTTGAATGCGTTTCGATTATTTTTCATTTTTAATATTCTCATCAACGTTTTGTTTTTCGTTTAAGGTTGTATATTCACGTTCGATCAGCATCATCATAGCTGTTGATGGTCATTCCATGATATCCTGTCTTCCAATTCATAAAACTCGCAATCCGTTCCCTGTGTCGCTGTTCGCAGCCATGGTGCTGAAACGGGCTGCGCTTGTAGATGAGAGATCCGGAGTTTTAAAGCTTCAGCGAGTGGTGCTCCTGTTTGCTGCTGATTTTACTGGGGTTTGCTTTTTATTGACCCAACGGTGTGAACTTTCCACGTCAAAACTTTTGGTTCATTCTCAAATGTTGAGGTATCCCGATAAATATCCTGTGTATGACAATGGAGTCTGAGATGTTGAAAGCACAGACATCTGGAATTAAAGTTCGTTAGCGTTTTTTCAAAAAGGAGTTGCTCTCGTCTCATGGTCATTGTTCGGTTCTTTCTTGACATGTACAAATTGTTTGGTGTTGTAGAGTATCTTTTGTGACTTTCAGTAAATGGTTTTAAAAAAAGAAATAAGTTGTTAAAACGTTTCAGCTGTTCAGAAGTGAGCTCTTACGTCAGAGCCAATTGTAGATTTGAATGCATATAACGGTTAGAATGAGCTGTCTATGGAGCAATACAAGCTTGTCATTAAACAAGAAACCTTAATTTCATCCCTAAATATTTTAATAGAAAGCTCACTAATTCATTTTCAAATCAATATTTAAAATTCCAGCTGACAATTCGTTTTATATGTGCAACCTTACTCGGCTAATTAAATTTTGTTTAGCATTTCCCGTGCTTTGCTTATGCAGAGTTCGAAGTATTTGAACTTCCGCAAAAACGTTATGCGATAACTATTCATTTACAGTTTTTTTCGATTGCATAAACACTAAAATCAAAAGTATTACACAATTATCAAAACCTTACACTCAAGGAGCAAAAAATCGGCCCAGATTTGCACCACTATAAGCACAATGTCAGCCTCACACTTTTTGCAAAATAATACACACAGTGATTTGCAAAACACTAAACACACTTGTATACATTAGACACAGAAGTATATCATTATGTCACTTCCTTGCAATTCCAAAGCACTGACAGTCAAATTACCACACCTATGAGCCAATTGGTTAAACACAGCCATCAGGTGCGCAAACACATGATTGCTTAATTGTAGACACACCAATCAGGTTTAAGCACTACACACATGCAGCAGGTGAGTTCACCTGTCTTCAACCAAAATGGAAGGAGTCAGAAGAAGAAGAGTGAGGGTGAGAGGGGGAATCCACGGAGAAGGAGAAGGAGAAGGAGGAAGAGGAAGAGGCGGAGGCCGTGACAGAGGTAGAGGCCGAGGTGGAGGTGGAGGTAGAGGTAGAGGTGGAGGTGGAGGTGGAGGTGGAGGTGGAGGTAGAGGAAGAGGAAGACCTGAAGCAGGAGGAGAACGTGCTCAAAGAAGAAGAGGACCAAATTTATCAAATGAAATTCGCGCAACACTAGTTGACCATGTCGGGAACCACGGATTGACGCCAAATCTTAGCAGATATACAGTGGCATCTGGCATTAGGACATTTCGACAAGAAAACTGGTTAAAAAAAAATCTGTCTACAGTTACAGTAATCAGCTGCTTATTGTATGCACCATATCAGCACTTTTGATACCCCTTCCTGTGACATTTTATAGTAGGCTACATGTATTTTTTTCTACATAGAATTGAGAGTCGAGAACGACAAGGAGGAAGGGGGCCCATATTCACGCAAGAACGAGAGAGAGAGATCATAAACATGGTTTTGGCCAATAATGCTATCAGGCTCAGAGAGATTCAAGCCAACATTATCGGTGACCATGCCATTTTCAATAATGTCTCGGTCAACACTGGCATGCATCCTGAAAAGACATCAGGCTCAAATGAAACTGGGACATGTTTTGTTGTGATTCTCCATGTTGACTGATTTGGGTATATGGAGAGAAATAAATTGTATTTTCATCAGTCTGCAGCATTGGTCTTGTGTATTGTTTAGTGAATTTATTGTATATTTGCACTTTTTCTGTGTACTTCACTTACAGTACTCTAATCACTGAGAAGTAGAATTGCTAAAAGTGTTTTAGGTAAGCAACAGCAGTGTGGAACTGGTTCAAACATAATTAAGTCATATGAAATGTGTGTGTTTCATATGGTAACAAAATATGGTTTTGATAAAGTAGTGTATAGTTTTTACAAGAGTGTTTCATTTTGCAAAAGATCTGAGGTGTTCTGCTAATTGGGTGTGTGGTTGTGCTAATTGTGTGTAGTGTTTTGAAAAACCGGGCCCTGTTTTCAAAATCGTGCTTAAGCAATCGAAAAAAACTGTAAATATCCATGAATTACGCAGCTTCGAATGAAAAGGGCTTTCTTTAAATATCCATAATTTACGCAGCTCGATTTATAAATTGCTCTGTTTAAATATCCATCATTTACGCAGCTTGGTTTTTATAAACGGCTCTGTGTCTGAATATTACTTAGTTTCTGCAGACGTTTTTGGGGAGTTTCTGTAGTAACAGGAGTCCAGCCAACCACATTTGACGTGATTTTTTAAAGAGGCTGACAGTCACGGCTCCCAGAATATCACAAGTTTACACGATCGCTCATGAGAGTAACTAGTTTAATTTACAACGCTTTTTTTAAACGAGGTGGTAATCTCATTAACATTTAAATGTTAATTGTTGAAGGGCTATAGTTGTGGAGCGCAATTCACATTTTTCCCGCATTTGCCCTAATTACTTTTAAAAGTCTATCCACTGTAGTCTGATATTTTTCAATCAAGTATAAAACATTTGAGCCAGGAATTGTCAGTAGGTCGTTTTAAAAAGAAATGGCATTGTTCCTGCATGTTGAGATAAAATGGGTTTCTTACTTGCCGCGTGATGAGTCGAAATGCGGGTTTTTCTGGGAAAAGACCGTCAAGCACGCGGCTTATTTGAGGCCAATTTCGCAATCGGCGCTGTATTTCTGTTTCTATTATGTCATTTATCACACTAAAGTTGTACAAATTTCGCGTCGACGCCACGTATTGATGTGTACCATCCAGAGAATGTAATTTTTAACATTAACTCTGAGTGTCGCTGTTCACTAACGACAGGACTTTAGATGCGACTCTCCTCCCACTCGTGTAATATTCAGAGAGGGGAGCCTTTCTCCTGCGCCGCGGAAAAACACCCATCAGACCGAGTGTTCATTCCGTTCCTTGTTCTTCCATCTTGAACATAATGTTTTCTCCCATTTAAATATCAAGTCATTGGATTATATCTGTAACCCGTCGGTGTTTAGTGTTGAAAATGGGATCCAGTGGAGATTCTGTGTGCGTCTCGATGTTCTGTTTGGTTTTCTTTATCCTCGCGCTGCCGCCCAGCCTGGGAGATGTGAGCTATTCTATTCCGGAGGAGATGAAACGCGGATCTGTCATTGGGAATATAGCGAAGGACCTCGGACTCGATGTTAAAAGACTCTCAGCTCGCAAGGCACGTATAGATACAGAAGGGACCAGCGGACATTATTGTGATATTAATATGAACACTGGCGATGTGATTGTTACTGAGAGGATTGACAGAGAAGAGCTTTGTGGACCGAGAGTGTCCTGTTCTTTAGAATACGAGCTCGTGCTGGAGACCCCTCTGGAATTACACCGCGTTGCGCTGCAAATTCAGGATATAAACGACAATTCACCTCGATTTCTTAATGAGGTTATTAAACTGGAAATAAGAGAATCCGCGATTAAAGGCGCGCGCTTTCTCTTGGATCGGGCGCACGATGCGGATATAGGACAGAACGCGGTTCAGAGCTACACGCTACAAAGGAATGAACATTTTATTTTGGCTGTTCATACGAACACAGACGGAGGAAAATACGGTGAGTTAGTACTAGAGAAAGAGCTAGATCGCGAGGAGCAGCAGGAGGTGACATTATTACTTACTGCAGCTGACGGAGGGAGTCCACAGAGATCTGCTACTGTTGTTATACACGTCACTGTGCTGGATGCTAACGATAATATCCCCGTGTTTAGCCAGGCTGTGTATAAAGTCAGTCTGCCTGAAAACTCTCCTTTAGGTGCTGTAGTGCTTACAGTCAGCGCCACTGATGCAGACGAGGGCGCTAACGGCCAAGTGACGTATGAGTTTAGCGGTATATCCATTAAAGCAGCGAAGTTGTTTAGTATTGAGAGGGGAACAGGGGAAATTAAAGTGATCGGATCAATAGACTTTGAATATGAATCATATTATGAAATGCAAATTCAAGCAAAAGACGGGTCGGGTTCGGCTTCGAATGCAAAGCTAATTATAGAAATCACAGATCTCAATGACAACGCCCCTGTGATAATTCTGAAATCTCTGAACAATCCCATCCCTGAGAGCGCGTTACCTGGCACAGCGGTGGGCATCATTAATATTCAGGATAAAGACTCCGGGTCAAACAGACAGGTCCGCTGCTCAATTCAGCAAAATGTTCCTTTCAAGTTAATCCCCTCCATCAAAAACTACTACTCACTGGTAACTACAGGAGAACTGGACCGTGAACTAGTAACGGATTATAACATCACAATCACCGCTACTGACGAGGGCTCTCCGCCCTTATCTTCCTCAAAGACTGTGCAGTTATCCGTGTCAGACGTTAATGACAACCCGCCTGTGTTTGATGAACAGTCGTACAGCGCCTCTGTGGCTGAAAATAACAAACCTGGCTCCTCTGTTCTTTCTGTAAGGGCGAGAGACCCGGACTGGAGACAGAACGGCACGGTTTTCTATTCTCTGTTGTCCGGTGAGATCGGCGGAGTTCCGGTCTCCTCGTTTTTATCCATTAACGGAGACACGGGGGTGATCCACGCTGTCAGATCATTTGATTATGAGCAGTTGAGAAGCTTCAAAGTGCGCGTTGTTGCCAGAGACAACGGTTCTCCTCCACTCAGCAGTAACGTGACTGTGAGCGTGCTGGTAACTGATGAGAATGATAACTCTCCACAGATACTATACCCCGCTCCAACAGGGAACTCCTTCATGACTGAGATGGTCCCCAAAGCTGCTCACGCGGGCTCTCTGGTTTCCAAGGTGATAGCTGTGGATGCGGACTCTGGACAGAACGCGTGGCTGTCCTATCAGATCGTGAAATCCACCGATCCGGGACTTTTCACTGTCGGGCTCCACAGCGGAGAGATCCGGGTACAGCGGGATATTTTTGAATCTGATGCCATGAAGCAGAACCTTGTTATCTCAGTGAAAGATAACGGACAGCCCTCTCTCTCTGCAACCTGCGCAGTGTATTTACTGATCTCAGATAACTTGGCTGAAGTCCCTCAGCTGAAAGACATGTCTTATGAGGAGAACAATTCCAAACTAACTTCATATTTGATCATCGCGCTGGTGTCCGTCTCCACCTTCTTCCTGACGTTCATTATTCTGATGGTGGCCGTGAGGTTTTGCCGCAGAAAAAAGCCCAGACTGTTGTTTGACGGCGCAGTCGCCATTCCCAGCGCATATTTCCCTCCCAACTACGCAGAGGTGGAGGGAGCAGGAACTCTGCGCAGTTCTTACAATTATGACGCGTACCTAACAACGGGCTCGCGCACCAGCGACTTCAATTTCGTCAGATCTTACAATGACGTCACAATGGTCGCTGATCAGACTCTGAAGAGGAGCCCGGATGAAATCTCGGAGGGGGGCGCTGTGGAGTCAGCTGAGGTAAGATCATGAATGAGATGTTCTTTTCCCGGGTTTTATTTACATATTGTATTTACAGATGGCTTTATCTTTGTTCTGATTCATAAAATAAAGTTTGATTTTATATCCATTTTCCTTCATAGAGTGGTTGATGAATTACATACGTGCATCCCCGATCCAACCAACCAAAAAATGCAAATAGTGTTCACAGTGTTATTAGGGAGTATGCTGGATATCATAAACAAACAGTGCAGTTACCCCAATACCCTACTGACCCCCCCAAACAAACTCTCGCCCCAATTCCCTACAGCCCCCCCCAAACAAGCTCTCGCCCCAATACCCTACAGCCCCCCCCAAACAAACTCTCGCCCCAATACCCTACAGCCCCCCCCAAACAAACTCTCGCCCCAATACCCAACAGCCCCCCCCAAACAAGCTCTCGCCCCAATACTCCAATCTTCATCCCCATGACTGCTGTTGTTAAAGAGGGTATGAGTAACATGTTGGTGTCGTTGTTGGTTCCGTAAGGAGGGGTTTTAATAGAGATCTCAGAATACTGTTCTAAAGCGTCCATGAGTGTGTAACACAGAGAGAGCCTTTGTTTACTTTCACTGTTTTATTGCTGTTCTGCTACCTTCTGTGAAATGGTTTGCTGGGCTCTGATTTGCTGGGCTCTGGTTCGCTGGGCTCTGGTTCGCTGGGCTCTGATTCGCTGGGCTCTGGTTCGCTGGGCTCTGGTTCGCTGGGCTCTGGTTCGCTGGGCTCTGGTTCGCTGGGCTCTGGTTCGCTGGGCTCTGGTTCGCTGGGCTTTGGTTCGCTGGGCTCTGGTTCGCTGGGCTCTGGTTCGCTGGGCTCTGGTTCGCTGGGCTCTGGTTCGCTGGGCTCTGGTTCGCTGGGCTCTGGTTCGCTGGGCTCTGGTTCGCTGGGCACTGGTTCGCTGGCCTCTGGTTCGCTGGGCTCTGGTTCGCTGGGCTCTGATGCTGTTATTAATGCTGTTATTCTTTAGGCTCTCATTGAGGGTGGGGTATCTGAGGGGGAATTAGAATGGTTTTGAGATGCATTAGAACGCCCTCCTGTGCCACGTGAGTGTATAGCTGTCATTCTGGCTCATGCAGTTTTGGATTTGATATTCAGCCTTGATCACTACACCCACCCACCCACTCATGAGCGCGTAGCGCTAGCCGGGGGTATTGTTTTCGCTCCTATCTGTGCGTGTGTCTGTCTGTGTGTCCCTATCATCCATAACTCAAACAGATCTACTCAGATTGTGATGGAACTTTGTGGAAATGTTGACAGTTGGGCATTGACCTGCATCTTTAATCATTTTCCCAATCGGCCAATGCCCGACTTCACAGCGCAAGATCAAAGTTTCAGCCCCATGCATATTATGTTCAGAGTGGACATTAGCACACGAACGGGTGTAGCATCTCTCCGAGTGCCATTCTAGTTAGATAATGTTCTAATCATTTCCACTATTGAATGTGTGGGTCTGAATTACTGCACTTATTACCCACACACTGTGCTTTTAAGATCACTGTTGAGCAAACACACTTAGAATTTGGATAGATGCACTCTGCAGTCTATTTCTTATAGAAAGTGCTGTAAACTAGACAATTGTAAACTACACATCTGCTCTCTTAGGAAGAGCACAGCTTCTAGAGAGTCGCACTGAGGTATAAGAGGCTATATGTACGTCGCTCTGGATAAGAGCGTCTGCTAAATGTCTATAATGTAATGTAATGTATATGTACCTCATTTGCATGCTCTGACTATCAGTGGTTAACTGTTAACTGAATGGTTCATTTTAATTGGTCAGATTAAGTAAGTGGAGAGGATATATAAACAAAGGTGTGGTGATTTGTGTGTAATCTCATTCCTGAGTCACACGAGTAAGACGACACAACGTCCTTCACTGCTACAACACTTCTGTCTTTAGGTGTGTGTGAGCAGAACCCAACACCTTCTGCTAAAGTTCTGGAATGTGTTGAGTGGATTCTCATTCTTTTCTGTTGCTAGGCAGATTTAATTGCATCCTGCTATGTAATTTCTTCCCAAAAAAATAGTAATTATTCTATGAAATGAGAATTTGTTTTCAATGAAAATTGGTAAGTTTTATTGACCGTAGACTTAATTTTGTGAAACGGTAGAATCTTACCTGGCTCTGTCATTGGAGTTCTGCTGTTGTGATTCATGAATGAGAGTAGACAGCCAGGTTTTGTATTCGGTACATTATATATTTGGTATATTATGTTTTTCGATGTACGTTTGAGAGTTTTATACTTTGCAGATAATTCTGTCAGTTTATCTGCCGCCTTTACTGTTTAAAGTATATTTTTAAACAGTTTAAAATATTGACTCGCCTGAAATGTATTTTATTAATGGTTAAAATTGTCCCATGCACTCTTGGCTGTCTCCATTCAGGCAGGAAGAGCAGCTGCCATGATTAATGTGGATTCGCAAATCTTAATGTTCCTTTACAAAAGCTGCATTTATGCATCCGGGTATTTTCGGATGAGTTTATTTTCCTCTTTTAAGAGCATCGCATCCTGCTCATTACTGTATGCGAGCCTCCAACACCCTGGTTACTGTACGGCTGCAGTGTGCGCAGTTCCCTCTCTATGTCGGATAAAGGTGCCTTTAATACGGTATCAGAACCCAGGAGTCCCCCGCAGAAGGTGTGATTAGTGCATCCTGAGTGGCACGTGCACCCTAGGGGACATTCCACTGACTCCAACGCCCTGTGCCAGGAACCTTGGAGTCGTGATGGACAACAGGCTGTCCATCTCCGAGAACATCGCAGTGGTAACCCGGGCATGCAGGTTCTTCCTGTACAACATCAGGAGAATCCGCCCCTTCCTCACCACCCACTCAACCCAGCTCCTGGTCCAAGCAATGGTGCTGTCTCGCCTGGACTATTGCAACTCTCTCCTGGCTGGCCTGCCAGCATCGGCCATTAGACCCCTTCAGCTTATCCAGAACGCAGCAGCGCGCCTGGTCTTTAACCTCCCCCGACACTCCCATGTCACCCCCCTGCTCATTGACCTCCACTGGCTACCGGTGATGGCTCGCATCAAATTCAAAACATTGGTGCTCGCCTTCCAGGCAGTCCGAGGTTCTGCCCCCCCATACCTCCAAAAACTAATCAGACCCTACACACCTGCCAGATCCCTGCGCTCCGCCTCCTCAGGACGACTGGTACCCCCCCCCTCTTCATACTAGCACCCGGTCTCGACGTCTGTCTGTCCTGGCCCCACGGTGGTGGAATGAGCTCCCCGTGGAGGTCAGAACAGCAGAAAGTCTGACCGCCGTCAAGCGCAGATTGAAGACTCACCTCTTCAAGCTGCACCTCTCTCCACCCCTCCCTACCTCCCTGTGACTATTGTTATTAATGTTGTGTATTTACCCCCCCCAAAAAAAAAAAAAAACCCCAATCATACTGATTGCGCCTAGTACTTAGATTCGTATTTGCCTTTTTAGGGTTGTTTTTAAACGTTCTTGTTTCTAGTTTGAAAATGCACTATGTACGTCGCTCTGGATAAGAGCGTCTGCTAAATGTCTATAATGTAATGTAATGTGCAGTATGAATACAATTCCATTCCAGAACTTCACCTTTCTCCAGTTTTGCTTTCAAACGCTATGTGTCGCTCTCGACCAACAATGAATAATACACCAGCGGCCCGCCCACCGTTTCCGCTCGACAGCTGCAGAATCCCGACTGCGCATTTTACGCGTCTGATCAGCTCCGCTGGGACTGTTCCTATCTATCGCAAATTCCTTTTTATGGACTTGAGGAGTATTTGGTCAGATTGTTTTACGGCACATAAAGGTAAAGGAACCGGATTTTGTTCCTCCACTTGTGAAAATGTGGACTGAGGTCAAAGGAAGAGCGATGTTTTATCAGGTAGCGTGGAGCGGCTTTGTCCTCTTTCTCGTGACTATCAGTGTGTGTTTTGGAGATGTTCGTTATTCTGTTCCTGAGGAAATGAAACACGGATCTGTCATTGGAAGAATCGCTCAGGATTTAGGAGTTGATGTTAAAACGCTGTCATCTCGGAAGCCCAGAATAGATTTTGAATATAATAAACGATACTGTGACATTAACCTGCAGACTGGAGATTTAACGGTGAATGAACGGATGGACCGGGAGGAGCTGTGTGCGCAGAGGGCCTCGTGCGCTTTGAATTTTGAAATCTTTCTTGAAAACCCTGTGGAATTGCATCATATTATTCTGGAGATACAAGATATAAACGACAATTCTCCAGCATTTCACAGTGCCGTTATTAGACTGGAGATCAGGGAATCTGCGGATAAAGGAGAGCGGTTTGCTCTAGATGAGGCCCACGATCCAGACACGGGCATTAATTCAGTTCAGCGATACAGCCTGACTGCAAACGACCATTTTATTTTGTCTGTTCAGAGTAGCGCAGACAGAGGTAAATTCGCAGAAATGGTGTTAGAAAACGAGCTGGATCGTGAAAAACAGGAGAAACTTGTTCTTATTTTGACAGCATTTGATGGAGGCTCTCCGCAGAAATCTGGTACTGTAGTGATAGAGGTGCGCGTGCTGGACGCTAACGATAACGTCCCCGTGTTTACTCGGTCTGTTTATGAAGCCAGTGTCAAGGAAAATGTTCCGTTAAATACTGTATTAGTCACAGTTAGTGCTCATGATGCAGACGAGGGAGCCAATGGGGAAATTATATACGAATTTAATCAGATTTCTCTGAAAGCTAGGAATATTTTTACCATTAATGAGCAAAATGGAGAAATAAGAGTGAAGGGGCCGTTGGATTTTGAAGACACGTCCTCGTTTGAGATGCGAGTTAAAGCCAAAGACGGGGCGGGCCAGGCGGGCTTTTGTAAAGTTATTGTTGAATTAACGGATGTAAATGATAATGCGCCAGTTATAGTTATTAAATCATTGAAAGAATCACTCCTCGAAAATTCACCTCTAGGCACGGAGGTTGCAATAATTCACATACAAGATAAAGACTCTGGAGAAAACTGTAAGATACAGAGCAAAATCGAAAGCGACGTACCATTCAAGTTAAACCCCACTGTTAAAAATTACTACTCTTTGGTCACTGACAGTGAATTGGACCGTGAAATAATTTCAACCTTCAACATCACAATCACCGCTACTGACGAGGGCTCTCCGCCCTTATCTTCCTCAAAGACTGTGCAGTTATCCGTGTCAGACGTTAATGACAACCCGCCTGTGTTTGATGAACAGTCGTACAGCGCCTCTGTGGCTGAAAATAACAAACCTGGCTCCTCTGTTCTTTCTGTAAGGGCGAGAGACCCGGACTGGAGACAGAACGGCACGGTTTTCTATTCTCTGTTGTCCGGTGAGATCGGCGGTGTTCCGGTCTCCTCGTTTTTATCCATTAACGGAGACACGGGGGTGATTCACGCTGTCAGATCATTTGATTATGAGCAGTTGAGAAGCTTCAAAGCGCGCGTTGTTGCCAGAGACAAGGGTTCTCCTCCACTCAGCAGTAACGTGACTGTGAGCGTGCTGGTAACTGATGAGAATGATAACTCTCCACAGATACTATACCCCGCTCCAACAGGGAACTCCTTCATGACTGAGATGGTCCCCAAAGCTGCTCACGCGGGCTCCCTGGTTTCCAAGGTGATAGCTGTGGATGCGGACTCTGGACAGAACGCGTGGCTGTCCTATCAGATCGTGAAATCCACCGATCCGGGACTTTTCACTGTCGGACTCCACAGCGGAGAGATCCGGGTACAGCGGGATATTTCTGAATCTGATGCCATGAAGCAGAACCTTGTTATCTCAGTGAAAGATAACGGACAGCCCTCTCTCTCTGCAACCTGCGCAGTGTATTTACTGATCTCAGATAACTTGGCTGAAGTCCCTCAGCTGAAAGACATGTCTTATGAGGAGAACAATTCCAAACTAACTTCATATTTGATCATCGCGCTAGTGTCCGTCTCCACCTTCTTCCTGACGTTCATTATTCTGATGGTGGCCGTGAGGTTTTGCCGCAGGAGAAAGCCCAGACTGTTGTTTGACGGCGCAGTCGCCATTCCCAGCGCATATTTCCCTCCCAACTACGCAGAGGTGGAGGGAGCAGGAACTCTGCGCAGTTCTTACAACTATGACGCGTACCTAACAACGGGCTCGCGCACCAGCGACTTCAATTTCGTCAGATCTTACAATGACGTCACAATGGTCGCTGATCAGACTCTGAAGAGGAGCCCGGATGCACCCAGTGAGCAGGAAGCCGGAAGTGAGGGCGGATCTACAGACTCTGCTCTGGTAAATAGTTTTTAGATCATTATTTTTTATTTTCAACGTGTTTGAATTTGAACTGTAGAGGCACGATGGCTTTCTATTGCTTCTTGTTTTTGAGGAGGACATACTTTATTATTTCCAGTGGTGAACTTCTTATTTTCACCAGCAGCAGAACGCATGTCCACCAATCAGAGTCTTAAAAGCAAGACATTCTTGTTCATCACAGAACATGATTCAGTTCAATTCATTTTCTATTCTATTTTATTTGTATAACACTTTTTATAGAGAACTGTACAGAACTTTACGTAAAGAGATACTTTACTGTATTAGTTCATTTCCCTGTGAATATTTGGCTATAAAATGCATACATTTCTAATAGTTAATTATTTAAAAACTATTTATTACCATTATTTGAGCCACTAGTTTCATTATTGCTGTAAAATCGTATTTAATTTTATGCCTTCTGGTGTTTCTCTTAATCTTATTGTATTGTTTTCTCTAATTTGTAGAAATCATAAACATATGTTTGTATCTTCATTCAGGAAAATACAATTATATGATTTGAGACATTAGTGTATCAGCAGGGCTTAACAGATCCAAAGTGTTTGGCAAGTCTATTCTCTGGAGTCCTTTACATTTCTGGTCATAATCTGTTTCTTTGAATGCGTTTCGATTATTTTTCATTTTTAATATTCTCATCAACGTTTCGTTTTTCGTTTAATGTTGTATGTTCACGTTCGATCAGCATAATCATAGATGTTCATGGTCATTCCATGATATCCTGTCTTCCAGTTTTTAAAACTCGCAATCCGTTCCCTGTGTCGCTGTTCGCAGCCATGGTGCTGAAACGGGCTGCGCTTGTAGATGAGAGATCCGGAGTTTTAAAGCTTCAGCAAGTGGTGCTCCTGTTTGCTGCTGATTTTACTGGGGTTTGCTTTTTATTGATCCAACGCTGGGAACTTTCCACGTGAGAACTTTTGGTTCATTCTCAAATGTTGAGGTATCCCGATAAATATACTGTGTATGACAATGGAGTCTGAGATGTTGAAAGCACAGACATCTGGAATTAATGTTCTTTCACGTTTTTTCAAAAAGGAGTTGCTCTCGTCTCATGGTCATTGTTCGGTTCTTTATTGACATGTACAAATTGTTTGGCGTTGTAGAGTATCTTTTGTGACTTTCAGAAAATGGTTTTAAAAAAAGAAATAACAAGTTGTTAAAACGTTTCAGCTGTTCAGAAGTGAGCTCTTACGTCAGAGCCAATTGTAGATTTGAATGCATATAAAGGTTAGAATGAGCTGTCTACGTAGCAATACAAGCTTGTCATTAAACAAGAAACCTTAATTTCAGCCCTAAATATTTTAATAGAAAGCTCACTAATTCATTTTCAAATCAATATTTAAAATTCCAGCTGACAATTCGTTTTATATGTGCAACCTTACTCGGCTCATTAAATTTTGTTTAGCATTTCCCGTGCTTTGCTTATGCAGAGTTCGAAGTATTTGAACTTCCGCAAAAACGTTATGCGATAACTATTCATTTACATATCCATGAATTACGCAGCTTCGAATAAAAAGGGCTTTCTTTAAATATCCATAATTTACGCAGCTCGATTTATAAATGGCTCTGTTTTAAATATCCATAATTTACGCAGCTCAATTTATAAATTGCTCTGTTTAAATATCCATCATTTACACAGCTTGGTTTTTATAAACGGCTCTGTGTCTGAATATTACTTAGTTTCTGCAGATGTTTTTGGGGAGTTTCTGTAGTAACAGGAGTCCAGCCAACCACATTTGACGTGATTTTTTAAAGAGGCTGACAGTCACGGCTCCCAGAATATCACAAGTTTACACGATCGCTCATGAGAGTAACTAGTTTAATTTACAACGCTTTTTTTTAAACGAGGTGGTAATCTCATTGACATTTAAATGTTAATTGTGGAAGGGCTATAGTTGTGGAGCGCAATTCACATTTTTCCCGCATTTGCCCTAATTACTTTTAAAAGTCTAGCCACTGTAGTCTGATATTTTTCAATCAGGTATAAAACATTTTAGCCAGTAATGGTCAGTTTGTTTTAAAAAGATGTGGCATTCGCCCTGCATGTTGAGATAACATGGGTTTCTTACTTGCTGCGTGATGAGTCGAAATGCGGGGTTCTCTGGGAAAATACCATCAAGCACGCGGCTTATTTGAGGCCAATTTCGCAATCCGCGCTGTATTTCTGTTAATATTATGTCATTTATCACAAAAAAAGTTGTAAAAATGCTGCGTCGACGCCACGTATTGATGTGTACCATCCAGAGCATGTAATTTTTAACAATAACTCTGGGTGTCGCTGTTCACTAACGACAGGACTTTAGATGCGACTCTCCTCCCACTCGTGTAATATGCAGAGAGGAGAGCCTTTCTCCTGCGCCGCGGAAAAACACCCATCAGACCGAATGTTCATTCCGTTCCTTGTTCTTCCATCTTGAACATCATTTTTTCTCCCATTTAAATATCAAGTCATTGGATTATATCTGTAACCCGTCGGTGTTTAGTGTTGAAAATGGGATCCAGAGGAGATTCTGTGCGCGTCTCTATGTTCTGTTTGGTTTTCTTTATCCTCGCGCTGCCACCCAGCCTGGGAGATGTGAGCTATTCTATTCCGGAGGAGATGAAACGCGGATCTGTCATTGGGAATATAGCGAAGGACCTCGGACTCGATGTTAAAAGACTCTCAGCTCGCAAGACCCGTATCGATGTTGAAGAAAGCGACAGGAAAATGTCGCTGTGTTCCATGAAATGCGAGCTCGTGCTTGAGAGCCCTTTGGAGATACACCGTATTACCCTGCAAATCCAAGATATTAATGATAATTCTCCAATTTTCCAAAACGATGTGATCAAACTAGAAATCCACGAATTGACAGATAAAGGGGCGCGCTTCCCTTTAGACGAGGCACACGACGCGGATATAGGACAGAACGCGGTTCAGAGCTACACGCTACAAAGGAATGAACATTTTGTTCTGGCTGTTCATACGAACACAGACGGAGGAAAATACGGCGAGTTAGTACTAGAGAAAGAGCTAGATCGTGAGGAGCAGCAGGAGGTGACATTATTACTTACTGCAGCTGACGGAGGGAGTCCACAGAGATCTGCTACTGTAGTTATACACGTCACTGTGCTGGATGCTAACGATAATATCCCCGTGTTTAGCCAGGCTGTGTATAAAGTCAGTCTGCCTGAAAACTCTCCTTTAGGTGCTGTAGTGCTTACAGTCAGCGCCACTGATGCAGACGAGGGCGCTAACGGCCAAGTGACGTATGAGTTCAATCGTATATCTGAGAAAGGTAAAAAAATGTTTAGTATTGACCGGGAAATCGGGGAAATTAAAGTGATCGGATCCATAGATCACGAAGACGGTTCTTATCATGAAATGCGAATCCAAGCAAAAGATGGTTCGGGTTTAGCTTCGAATGCAAAGGTAATTATCGAAATCAGTGACGTGAATGACAACGCCCCTGTGATAGTTCTGAAATCTCTGAACAATCCCATCCCTGAGAGCGCGTTACCTGGCACAGAGGTGGGGATCATTAATATTCAGGATAAAGACTCCGGGTCAAACAGACAGGTCCGCTGCTCAATTCAGCAAAATGTTCCTTTCAAGTTAATCCCCTCCATCAAAAACTACTACTCACTGGTAACTACAGGAGAACTGGACCGTGAACTAGTAACGGATTATAACATCACAATCACCGCTACTGACGAGGGCTCTCCGCCCTTATCTTCCTCAAAGACTGTGCAGTTATCCGTGTCAGACGTTAATGACAACCCGCCTGTGTTTGATGAACAGTCGTACAGCGCCTCTGTGGCTGAAAATAACAAACCTGGCTCCTCTGTTCTTTCTGTAAGGGCGAGAGACCCGGACTGGAGACAGAACGGCACGGTTTTCTATTCTCTGTTGTCCGGTGAGATCGGCGGTGTTCCGGTCTTCTCGTTTTTATCCATTAACGGAGACACGGGGGTGATCCACGCTGTCAGATCATTTGATTATGAGCAGTTGAGAAGCTTCAAAGTGCGCGTTGTTGCCAGAGACAACGGTTCTCCTCCACTCAGCAGTAACGTGACTGTGAGCGTGCTGGTAACTGATGAGAATGATAACTCTCCACAGATACTATACCCCGCTCCAACAGGGAACTCCTTCATGACTGAGATGGTCCCCAAAGCTGCTCACGCGGGCTCTCTGGTTTCCAAGGTGATAGCTGTGGATGCGGACTCTGGACAGAACGCGTGGCTGTCCTATCAGATCGTGAAATCCACTGATCCGGGACTTTTCACTGTCGGGCTCCACAGCGGAGAGATCCGAGTACAGCGGGACATTTCTGAATCTGATGCCATGAAGCAGAACCTTGTTATCTCAGTGAAAGATAACGGACAGCCCTCTCTCTCTGCAACCTGCGCAGTGTATTTACTGATCTCAGATAACTTGGCTGAAGTCCCTCAGCTGAAAGACATGTCTTATGAGGAGAACAATTCCAAACTAACTTCATATTTGATCATCGCGCTGGTGTCCGTCTCCACCTTCTTCCTGACGTTCATTATTCTGATGGTGGCCGTGAGGTTTTGCCGCAGAAAAAAGCCCAGACTGTTGTTTGACGGCGCAGTCGCCATTCCCAGCGCATATTTCCCTCCCAACTACGCAGAGGTGGAGGGAGCAGGAACTCTGCGCAGCTCTTACAATTATGACGCGTACCTAACAACGGGCTCGCGCACCAGCGACTTCAATTTCGTCAGATCTTACAATGACGTCACAATGGTCGCTGATCAGACTCTGAAGAGGAGCCCGGATGCACCCAATGAGCAGGAAGCCGGAAGTGAGGCCGGATCTACAGACTCTGCTCTGGTAAATAGTTTTTAGATCATTATTTTCCTCTTTCAACGTGTTTGTTATTTGAACTGTAGAGGCATGATGGCTTTCTATTGCGTTTAACTGTCTTGCTTCTTGTTTTTGAAGAGGAAAAACTTTATTATTTACCAGTGGTGAACTACTTATTGTCACCAGCAGCAAAATACATGTCCACCAATCAGAAGATTAAAAGCAAGGGGGGGCGGGGCGCCACCAACAACAGTGCTGTTCCATTTTCTATTCTATTCTATTCTATTCTATTTGTATAACACTTTTTACATAGATTCACATACAGAGAAAAGACATATTTTTTATCTGTGAACATTTGGCTATAAAATGCATATTTTTCTAATACAGAGTCAATATTTAAAAAAATATTTATTCGCATTATATGAGCCACGAGTTTCATTATTGCTGTAAAATCGTATTTGATTTCACTGCCTTCTGGTGTTTCTCTTAATCTTGTACTGTTTTCTCCAATTTTTAGAAAGTATAAACATATTTTTGTGTCTTCATTCAGTAAAATAAAAGATAATGATTTGAGACATTTGTGTATCAGCAGGGCTTTACAGATCCAAAGTGTTTGGCAAGACTACTCTCTGGAGTCATTTACATTTAGGGTCATGGTTTGTTTCTTTGAATTAGTTTTTTGAAGTATACATTATTTTTAATTTTTAATATTCTCATCAACGTTTCGTTTTTCGTTTAGTATTGTATTTATATGTTCAATCAGGATAATCATAGATGTTGATGATCATTCCATAATATCCTGTCTGTTAGTTTATAAAAGTCACAATCCGCTCCCTGTGTCGCTGTTCGCAGCCATGGTGCTGAAACGGGCTGCGCTTGTAGATGAGAGATCCGGAGTTTTAAAGCTTCAGCGAGTGGTGCTCCTGTTTGCTGCTGATTTTACTGGGGTTTGCTTTTTATTGACCCAACGGTGTGAACTTTCCACGTGAGAACTTTTGGTTCATTCCCAAATGTTGAGGTATCCCGATAAATATACTGTGTATGACAATGGAGTCTGAGATGTTGAAAGCACAGACATCTGGAATTAAAGTGCTTAAGCGTTTTTTCAAAAAGGAGTTGATCTCGTCTAATGGTCATTGTTCGTTCTTTTCTAGACAAGTACAAATTGTTTGGCGTTGTAGAGTATCTTTTGTGACTTTCAGTAAATGGTTTTTGAAAAAAAGAAATAACAAAATGTTAAAACGTTTCAGCTGTTCGGAAGTGAGCTCTTACGTCAGAGCCCATGGTAGATTCTAATGCATATAAAGGTTAGAATGAACTGTCTATGTAGCAATACAAGCTTGTCATTAAACAAGAAACCTTAATTTCAGCCCTAAATATTTTAATAGAAAGCTCACTAATTAATTTTCAAATTAAGATTTAAAATTCCAGCTGACAATTCGTTTTATATGTGCAACCTTACTCGGCTAATTAAAGGGTGTTGAGCATTTCCCGTGGTTTGCTTTTGCAGAGTTGGAACTCTTTGAACCTCCGCAAAAACTCTACTCCATCATAACTACTCATTTAAATATCCATCGCTTACGCAGCTTGGTTTGAAAATAGCTTTGTTTAAATATCCATAATTTACGCAGCTTGGTTTGAAAATTACTCTCTTTAAATGTCCATAATTTACGCAGCTTGGTTTGAAAATGGCTCTCTTTAAATGTCCATAATTTACGCAGCTTGGTTTGAAAATGGCTCTCTTTAAATGTCCATAATTTACGCAGCTTGGTTTGAAAATTACTCTCTTTAAATATCCATAATTTACGCAGCTTGGTTTGAAAATGGCTATTTTTAAATATTCATCATTTGCGCAGCTTGGTTTTTATAAACGGTTCTGTGTCTGAAGATGACTTTATTTCTGCAGATGTTTATGAGAGTTTCTGCAGTAACAGGAGTTCAGACATCCACATTTTACGTGATTCATTAAAGTAGCTGACAGTCACATCTCGCAGAATATCGAAGATTTACACTATCGCATATGAGAGCAACTCGTTTTAATTCTACAACAATTTTTAATTTATTTGAAAACAAGGTGGTAATCTCATTTACGATTAAATGTAAATTGTGGAATTTAAGAGCTTTAGTTGTGGCACGCAATTCATATTTTACGCATTTGCCATAATTACTTTGAAAAGTCCATCCACGGTAGCCTGATATTATTAAATCAGGTATAAAACATTTTACAGAGTAATTGTCTGTAGTTATTTTTTTAAAAGATGTGGCGTTAGTCCTGCATGTTGAGATAAAATGGTTTGCTTACTTGCAGCGTGCCGCGTGATGAATCGAAATGCGGGGTTTTTCTGGAAAAAGACCGTCAAGCACGCGGCTCATCTGAGGCTAATTTCCCAATCCACGCTGTAGTTGTGTTTCTATTAAATGTTATTTATCACACAAAAGTTGTAAAAAATGCTGCGTCGACGGCACGTATTGACGTGTACCATCCAGAGCATGTAATTTTTAACACTAACTCTGAGTGTCGCTGTTCACTAACGACAGGACTTTAGATGCGACTCTCCTCCCACTCGTGTAATATTCAGAGAGGGGAGCCTTTCTCCTGCGCCGCGGAAAAACACCCATCAGACCGAGTGTTCATTCCGTTCCTTGTTCTTCCATCTTGAACATAATTTTTTCTCCCATTTAAATATCGAGCCATTGGATTATATCTGTAACCCGTTGGTGTTTAGTGTTGAAAATGGGATCCAGAGGAGATTCTGTGCGCGTCTCTATGTTCTGTTTGGTTTTCTTTATCCTCGCGCTGCCGCCCAGCCTGGGAGATGTGAGCTATTCTATTCCGGAGGAGATGAAACGCGGATCTGTCATTGGGAATATAGCGAAGGACCTCGGACTCGATGTTAAAAGACTCTCAGCTCGCAAGGCACGTATAGATACAGAAAGGACCAGCGGACATTATTGTGATATTAATATGAACACTGGCGATTTGATTATTACTGAGAGGATTGACAGAGAAGAGCTTTGTGGACCGAGAGTGTCCTGTTCTTTAGAATACGAGCTCGTGCTGGAGACCCCTCTGGAATTACACCGCGTTGTGCTGCAAATTCAGGATATAAACGACAATTCACCTCAGTTTCCGAATGAGGTTATTAAACTGGAAATAAGTGAATCCGCGATTAAAAGCGCGCACTTCCCCCTAGATCAGGCGCACGATGCGGATATAGGACAGAACGCGGTTCAGAGCTACACGCTACAAAGGAATGAACATTTTGTTTTGGCTGTTCATACGAACACAGACGGAGGAAAATACGGTGAGTTAGTACTAGAAAAAGAGCTGGATCGCGAGGAGCAGCAGGAGGTGACATTATTACTTACTGCAGCTGACGGAGGGAGTCCACAGAGATCTGCTACTGTAGTTATACACGTCACTGTGCTGGATGCTAACGATAATATCCCCGTGTTTAGCCAGGCTGTGTATAAAGTCAGTCTGCCTGAAAACTCTCCTTTAGGTGCTGTAGTGCTTACAGTCAGCGCCACTGATGCAGACGAGGGCGCTAACGGCCATGTGACGTATGAATTTAGCGGTATATCCACAAGAGCGAAAAGAATATTTGGCATTATAAGACAGACTGGGGAAATTAAATTGATCGCATCCATAGATTTTGAAGATGAATCATATTATGAAATGCAAATACAAGCAAAAGATGGTTCGGGTTTAGCCTCGAATGCAAAGCTAATTATAGAAATCAGTGACGTGAATGACAACGCCCCTGTGATTGTTCTGAAATCTCTGAACAATCCCATCCCTGAGAGCGCGTTACCTGGCACAGAGGTGGGCATCATTAATATTCAGGATAAAGACTCCGGGTCAAACAGACAGGTCCGCTGCTCAATTCAGCAAAATGTTCCTTTCAAGTTAATCCCCTCCATCAAAAATTACTACTCACTGGTAACTACAGGAGAACTGGACCGTGAACTAGTAACGGATTATAACATCACAATCACCGCTACTGACGAGGGCTCTCCGCCCTTATCTTCCTCAAAGACTGTGCAGTTATCCGTGTCAGACGTTAATGACAACCCGCCTGTGTTTGATGAACAGTCGTACAGCGCCTCTGTGGCTGAAAATAACAAACCTGGCTCCTCTGTTCTTTCTGTAAGGGCGAGAGACCCGGACTGGAGACAGAACGGCACGGTTTTCTATTCTCTGTTGTCCGGTGAGATCGGCGGTGTTCCGGTCTCCTCGTTTTTATCCATTAACGGAGACACGGGGGTGATCCACGCTGTCAGATCATTTGATTATGAGCAGTTGAGAAGCTTCAAAGCGCGCGTTGTTGCCAGAGACAACGGTTCTCCTCCACTCAGCAGTAACGTGACTGTGAGCGTGCTGGTAACTGATGAGAATGATAACTCTCCACAGATACTATACCCCGCTCCAACAGGGAACTCCTTCATGACTGAGATGGTCCCCAAAGCTGCTCACGCGGGCTCTCTGGTTTCCAAGGTGATAGCTGTGGATGCGGACTCTGGACAGAACGCGTGGCTGTCCTATCAGATCGTGAAATCCACTGATCCGGGACTTTTCACTGTCGGGCTCCACAGCGGAGAGATCCGGGTACAGCGGGATATTTCTGAATCTGATGCCATGAAGCAGAACCTTGTTATCTCAGTGAAAGATAACGGACAGCCCTCTCTCTCTGCAACCTGCGCAGTGTATTTACTGATCTCAGATAACTTGGCTGAAGTCCCTCAGCTGAAAGACATGTCTTATGAGGAGAACAATTCCAAACTAACTTCATATTTGATCATCGCGCTGGTGTCCGTCTCCACCTTCTTCCTGACGTTCATTATTCTGATGGTGGCCGTGAGGTTTTGCCGCAGGAGAAAGCCCAGACTGTTGTTTGACGGCGCAGTCGCCATTCCCAGCGCATATTTCCCTCCCAACTACGCAGAGGTGGAGGGAGCAGGAACTCTGCGCAGTTCTTACAATTATGACGCGTACCTAACAACGGGCTCGCGCACCAGCGACTTCAATTTCGTCAGATCTTACAATGACGTCACAATGGTCGCTGATCAGACTCTGAAGAGGAGCCCGGATGAAATCTCGGAGGGGGGCGCTGTGGAGTCAGCTGAGGTAAGATCATGAATGAGATGTTCTTTTCCCGGGTTTTATTTACATATTGTATTTACAGATGGCTTAATCTTAGTTGATTCCGAGGAGCCCAAATTAAGTCCGTTCCAGTGACGTAAAGCTGGCCCTCTTCCAGAAGGGCAATCTGAGATCAGTTTATGTCCTGTAATTATTGGGACATGTTTTGCTAATGTTTATTCCCTATGATCTTCTTTGGTTTTTTTGAATGAGATTTTATTCAGTGTAAATGTGTTTGGGTTTATAATCATTCGCAATTTTCAGAAATTTTAGACATAATTCCAAACGGCTCTTACATTGCCTTCAGATTCAGTTTTTACAAAACTTATTCATTCTGGTTTAATTTAATCTGCTTTCACACGTGGATGCAGGTTTAACTCCAGGCCTCGCGGGCCGGTGTGTATGCTGGTTTAACTCCAGGCCTCGTGGTCCGGTGTGTATGCAGGTTTAACTCCAGGCCTCGTGGGCCGGTGTGTATGCAGGTTTAACTCCCGGCCTCGCGGGCTGGTGTGTATGCAGGTTTAACTCCAGGCCTCGCGGGCTGGTGTGTATGCAGGTTTAACTCCAGGCCTCGGGGGCTGGTGTGTATGCAGGTTTAACTCCAGGCCTCGCGGGCCGGTGTGTATGCAGGTTTAACTCCAGGCCTCGCGGGCCGGTGTGTATGCAGGTTTAACTCCAGGCCTGGTGGGCCGGTGTGTATGCAGGTTTAACTCCAGGCCTCGCGGGCCAGTGTGTATGCAGGTTTAACTCCAGGCCTCACGGGCCGGTGTGTATGCAGGTTTAACTCCAGGCCTGGTGGGCCGGTGTGTATGCAGGTTTAACTCCAGGCCTCGCGGGCCGGTGTGTATGCAGGTTTAACTCCAGGCCTGGTGGGCCGGTGTGTATGCAGGTTTAACTCCAGGCCTCGCGGGCCAGTGTGTATGCAGGTTTAACTCCAGGCCTCGCAGGCCGGTGTGTATGCAGGTTTAACTCCAGGCCTCGCGGGCCAGTGTGTATGCAGGTTTAACTCCAGGCCTGGTGGGCCGGTGTGTATGCAGGTTTAACTCCAGGCCTCGCGGGCCGGTGTGTATGCAGGTTTTTACTGCTTCCAGTTACCCTGGCTCAACCAGCAAATTATTCATAATGCTACACCATCACCAATTCACTCATCAATTAGACTACAATAACATGCTACAGTAACATGCTACAATAACATGCTACAGTAACATGCTACAGTAACATGCTACAATAACATGCTACAATAACATGCTACAATAACATGCTACAGTAACATGCTACAATAACATGCTACAATAACATGCTACAATAACATGCTACAATAACATGCTACAGTAACATGCTACAGTAACATGCTACAATAACATGCTACAATAACATGCTACAGTAACATGCTACAATAACATGCTACAATAACATGCTACAATAACATGCTACAGTAACATGCTACAATAACATGCTACAATAACATGCTACAATAACATGCTACAATAACATGCTACAATAACATGCTACAATAACATGCTACAGTAACATGCTACAGTAACATGCTACAGTAACATGCTACAATAACATGCTACAATAACATGCTACAATAACATGCTACAATAACATGCTACAGTAACATGCTACAGTAACATGCTACAATAACATGCTACAGTAACATGCTACAATAACATGCTACAATAACATGCTACAATAACATGCTACAGTAACATGCTACAATAACATGCTACAATAACATGCTACAATAACATGCTACAATAACATGCTACAATAACATGCTACAATAACATGCTACAGTAAGTGTACACCGCAGTGTGCCTCACAGGATGTTCTGACCCTGTAGTGTTTAGTGGGGTCCGTGGGCATGCCCCCCCGTTAGAAAGATGTCTTCATTTTAACAGCTAAATGTATGAATTTAGTGCTCTTTGAGATACAATTTTTAATACTAGATCCACAATTTTTTGTTATTGGAACACGGGGAATGGAACACTTGAAATAAATACAATTTTGGTTAGTTTACTTTTTTGGATAGACAGCTAGCTAACATGCAGAAACGTAGTGTGAGGAATAATGTTCGTACACATATGGTAGCATACAACTACCACAATGCATGTTAACCTGTTCTTCGCCAAACCACAGCCCTGTCTTAAGTGGGACTGAACTTGAAAACTACAAAGCCTACAATAAAAACATTTTTAAAAACCAAGTTCAATAAATACTTGTTTATTGACAAGAAAGCCTCTGAATGTTTGGCTGGCTAATAAATGTTTGCTTCCTTGATGCTTCCTCTTCCTCTGCATCTTCTCTCTGTCTTTTCTTAGTAAAATAGTTTATCAAGGCAGATTCTGTTATATGACATGGAAGCCATACGAGTGGGGCAACGGCAGAGATAGTTAAAAACTGAAACCCTGTCCTGAACACAACAGGTTGTCTTACATTGTGCTGATATCTCTGTTGAATAATGTCTGTATTATCTTCCACGAGATACTACAATCTGCATAAACTAGTATATATTTTATTAAGCCTCTCCCTTAGGGGGGGGCTTATACCAGTTGTTGGGTTTCTTTCTACATTGATTTTCTGCAGGAATTATATTGGACTCCATGTCCACCCACTAGAGTCCAAAACCACTCAAATGTTCTTCTTCTTTTTTTCTTTTCTGGGTGATTAATTTTGCGGCGGCGAAATCTCAGAATCTGCAAGGCCCTGGAACTAGTCCTTGTACAACAGAGATGTATATTTACTGAAGTTGTGCAACATCCATTTCTTTTGTGACCTTAACCTACTTTTTGTCCGATAGGGCGGCCATCTTAGAAAACACGTTTTTGCTGATAACTCGAGAACTATATATCCGATCGGGAAAACAAAGTATCAGATTGAAGCTTGACACTGTGCGCATATTTCTATATAGGTCAGAGGTCAAGGTCATATGGATACATTCAAAAAGAGGTGCAACATATCTGAAAATGTTATTTGCATTTGTGAATATAATTTTTGCATTCATCCAAATGATGATTTACGAAACACAAGTTGAGAGGTGTTTGTGTGTGGATGGTAAATATAATTGTGGATTATACTTTTGTGTTTGTTTATTTTTGATAGAAATCTACCTCCATAGGTTCTAGCTAACGTGATCTATATGACAAATAACTTTCAAAAACATTTCCTTCTTCCATAGACTAACCACCGATACAAAATATAGAAGCTCCATGTCTGTCTTTAAATCAATCTGTTTCCGAACATCTCGCCACCTTCTAAAATGAATACCCATGTTTACTCTTTTTTATTTTTCGAGCGAGCTTCATCCAAATCCCTTTTCCTTTTCTTAGCGTGAAATAGCGCCGGTGTAGCGGGTCGCTTCTCCGCCATTGTTGGTGAAATGTCTAGTTTGTGAACGTGCAAGTTCAGTCTCATTGTTGATTGGTTGGGTTTAGAATGCAGAATGTGAGGGTATGAACATCGTCTATGGTGCTGGATTTCTCTCACAGGAGTTCTTCCTATAACTGCTACCAACAAAGCACGACCGTTCCCCGATATTTTTCTAAAACTAAGTTGAGCAGTACAGCTTTAAGAGCAGGCTGAACATATTGGGCAACATAAGGTTAACTACAATTGTACAGCTACATTTTACGCCCGTCGTGGCAATGTTACTATTACGTGGTCAATAAAGGTGCTGTCTTGTACGTTAACATTACATTACATTACATTACATTATAGCCTTAGCCTAGCCCTAGCTCTTAATATAGCCTTAGCCTAGCCCTAGCTCTTGATATAGCCTTAGCCTAGCCCTAGCTCTTGATATAGCCTTAGCCTAGCCCTAGCTCTTGATATAGCCTTAGCCTAGCCCTAGCTCTTAATATAGCCTTAGCCTAGCCCTAGCTCTTAATATAGCCTTAGCCTAGCCCTAGCTCTTGATATAGCCTTAGCCTAGCCCTAGCTCTTAATATAGCCTTAGCCTAGCCCTAGCTCTTGATAATTACCAAATGGGCCGGTCAAGACCACAAATGCACGTTAACGGGTTCTTAATGTTTGTCACTTAGTTAACATAAGTAAAATGGCCTTTTCAAGTTGTATAGCTGATGTTTTTCTGCCTGTGTGAAGTCATGCTATATTGTAGGATGCCTGATGGCAGGGCAGGAGTGGGACCAAAATTCGGCCCTGGCATTTGTGGTCTTGACCGGCCCATTTGGTAATTATCAAGAGCTAGGGCTAGGCTAAGGCTATATTAAGAGCTAGGGCTAGGGCTAGGCTAAGGCTATATCAAGAGCTAGGGCTAGGCTAAGGCTATATTAAGAGCTAGGGCTAGGCTAAGGCTATATTAAGAGCTAGGGCTAGGCTAAGGCTATATCAAGAGCTAGGGCTAG
The DNA here is from genome assembly GCA_022702515.1 of Ilyophis sp. 1 JC-2022. NCBI lineage: Eukaryota > Metazoa > Chordata > Actinopteri > Anguilliformes > Synaphobranchidae > Ilyophis > Ilyophis sp. 1 JC-2022. The sequence goes on from CM040401.1 coordinate 84,526,012, forward strand.
GCTAAGGCTATATCAAGAGCTAGGGCTAGGCTAAGGCTATATCAAGAGCTAGGGCTAGGCTAAGGCTATATTAAGAGCTAGGGCTAGGCTAAGGCTATATCAAGAGCTAGGGCTAGGCTAAGGCTATATCAAGAGCTAGGGCTAGGCTAAGGCTATATTAAGAGCTAGGGCTAGGCTAAGGCTATTCCATCCGATCGGAAAGTTTGCACTTGCGCTGGTGTATGTTCCCTGCTTCTCCATCCAGTAAGTTATTAGACCCATTTAAAACCAGTCTCTGAGACAGACCAGATGTTTTTCATTTATATTCTATGCTAATGAATATTTCACCATTGTAGATGTTACACCAGCAAACATTGGAAACTATTTATTCTTTAGTATTTATTAATACACTACGCCAGTAGCGGCATGTGATTGTAGAGGCCACTAGCTCTAGTATTTATTAATACACTACGCCAGTAGCGGCATGTGATTGTAGAGGCCACTAGCTCTAGTATTTATTAATACACTACGCCAGTAGAGGCATGTGATTGTAGAGGCCACTAGCTCTAGTATTTATTAATACACTACGCCAGTAGCGGCATGTGATTGTAGAGGCCACTAGCTCTAGTATTTATTAATACACTACGCCAGTAGCGGCATGTGATTGTAGAGGCCACTAGCTCTAGTATTTATTAATACACTACGCCAGTAGCGGCATGTGATTGTAGAGGCCACTAGCTCTAGTATTTATTAATACACTACGCCAGTAGAGGCATGTGATTGTAGAGGCTCTAGCTCTAGTATTTATTAATACACTACGCCAGTAGAGGCATGTGATTGTAGAGGCTCTAGCTCTAGTATTTATTAATACACTACGCCAGTAGCGGCATGTGATTGTAGAGGCCACTAGCTCTAGTATTTATTAATACACTACGCCAGTAGCGGCATGTGATTGTAGAGGCCACTAGCTCTAGTATTTATTAATACACTACGCCAGTAGCGGCATGTGATTGTAGAGGCCACTAGCTCTAGTATTTATTAATACACTATGCCAGTAGCGGCATGTGATTGTAGAGGCCACTAGCTCTAGTATTTATTAATACACTACGCCAGTAGCGGCATGTGATTGTAGAGGCCACTAGCTCTAGTATTTATTAATACACTACGCCAGTAGCGGCATGTGATTGTAGAGGCCACTAGCTCTAGTATTTATTAATACACTATGCCAGTAGCGGCATGTGATTGTAGAGGCCACTAGCTCTAGTATTTATTAATACACTACGCCAGTAGCGGCATGTGATTGTAGAGGCCACTAGCTCTAGTATTTATTAATACACTACGCCAGTAGCGGCATGTGATTGTAGAGGCCACTAGCTCTAGTATTTATTAATACACTACGCCAGTAGCGGCATGTGATTGTAGAGGCCACTAGCTCTAGTATTTATTAATACACTACGCCAGTAGCGGCATGTGATTGTAGAGGCCACTAGCTCTAGTATTTATTAATACACTACGCCAGTAGCGGCATGTGATTGTAGAGGCTCTAGCTCTAGTATTTATTAATACACTACGCCAGTAGCGGCATGTGATTGTAGAGGCCACTAGCTCTAGTATTTATTAATACACTACGCCAGTAGAGGCATGTGATTGTAGAGGCCACTAGCTCTAGTATTTATTAATACACTACGCCAGTAGAGGCATGTGATTGTAGAGGCCACTAGCTCTAGTATTTATTAATACACTACGCCAGTAGCGGCATGTGATTGTAGAGGCCACTAGCTCTAGTATTTATTAATACACTACGCCAGTAGCGGCATGTGATTGTAGAGGCCACTAGCTCTAGTATTTATTAATACACTACGCCAGTAGCGGCATGTGATTGTAGAGGCCACTAGCTCTAGTATTTATTAATACACTACGCCAGTAGAGGCATGTGATTGTAGAGGCTCTAGCTCTAGTATTTATTAATACACTACGCCAGTAGAGGCATGTGATTGTAGAGGCTCTAGCTCTAGTATTTATTAATACACTACGCCAGTAGCGGCATGTGATTGTAGAGGCCACTAGCTCTAGTATTTATTAATACACTACGCCAGTAGCGGCATGTGATTGTAGAGGCCACTAGCTCTAGTATTTATTAATACACTACGCCAGTAGCGGCATGTGATTGTAGAGGCCACTAGCTCTAGTATTTATTAATACACTATGCCAGTAGCGGCATGTGATTGTAGAGGCCACTAGCTCTAGTATTTATTAATACACTACGCCAGTAGCGGCATGTGATTGTAGAGGCCACTAGCTCTAGTATTTATTAATACACTACGCCAGTAGCGGCATGTGATTGTAGAGGCCACTAGCTCTAGTATTTATTAATACACTATGCCAGTAGCGGCATGTGATTGTAGAGGCCACTAGCTCTAGTATTTATTAATACACTACGCCAGTAGCGGCATGTGATTGTAGAGGCCACTAGCTCTAGTATTTATTAATACACTACGCCAGTAGCGGCATGTGATTGTAGAGGCCACTAGCTCTAGTATTTATTAATACACTACGCCAGTAGCGGCATGTGATTGTAGAGGCCACTAGCTCTAGTATTTATTAATACACTACGCCAGTAGCGGCATGTGATTGTAGAGGCCACTAGCTCTAGTATTTATTAATACACTACGCCAGTAGCGGCATGTGATTGTAGAGGCTCTAGCTCTAGTATTTATTAATACACTACGCCAGTAGCGGCATGTGATTGTAGAGGCCACTAGCTCTAGTATTTATTAACACACTACGCCAGTAGAGGCATGTGATTGTAGAGGCCACTAGCTCTAGTATTTATTAATACACTATGCCAGTAGAGGCATGTGATTGTAGAGGCCACTAGTTCTAGTATTTATTAATACACTACGCCAGTAGCGGCATGTGATTGTAGAGGCTCTAGTTTACAGTGACCTAATAGACTCTCACAGCCACAGTCTAAGTTTGATGTCACAGCACTCGCTTGCCTATCAAATGAACTTCATTCAATCCCACAGCCGTGCACACACACATACACAGGACACATAGAAACGCATGGCACAGCCGGGCACACACACACACACACACACACATGGCACAGCCGTAAAAAAAACTGCAGGCACCATAACAAGGCAGCAATGACTGACCCCTGACATGTCATGAAATAAGACCGAGCCACATAGACCCACTCCATAGTGTACATACAAACACATCCAGATTCACACACACACACACATACAAACACATTCACACGCACATACACACACACACACGCACACACGCACATACAAACACATCCAGATTCACACGCACACACACATTCACACACACACACACACATACAAACACATCCAGATTCACACGCACACACACACACACACACATACACATTCACACGCACACACACATACACACACATTCACACGCACACACACACACACACGCACACACGCACATACAAACACATCCAGATTCACACGCACACACACACGCGCGCGCACACACACACACACACACACACATAGTGTACATACAAACACATCCAGATTCACACGCACACACACACACACACACACACACAGGACATACACACACACACATAGTGTACATACAAACACGTTCAGATTCACACGCACACGCGGCACAGCGGCTAAAACACACACGACCAACTGGCTTAACGAGGCAAACGCCTTTACATGACCAAAAATATGTGACCAAGCCGCAAATTGATAGAATATAATATGAAAATATCAACAAAGTCCTACTTGAAGTCGCATCAGTGCACTGTTCTCTGCTACCTTGTCGAGGATGCAATCCGTGCCCAAAGAAACCAGAATGTAGGCCTACAGAACTGTAGGACAATGTAGGCCGAGCCTACTTGATAGACTGACCTAACGTTAGAACGCGTCTGGGCGGACTGCGGGGAAAAACATGTTCGGATTTTAGCACATCGGTGGACGACATTTACGTGCTTTATCCCTTATTGTTCCGGCACCACCCTTTACTTTGACACTGGTTTGTTTATCCAGTTTAACCGCAGATATCGATTGAACGCGGATCGAGCGAGGGTCTCTTTTTGAATTTCTGCCTTTTTAAAATGTTGATAACGTGCTCGATATGTTGCGACGTTGATCTTTTTTTAAATGTTTTTGTATCCCTGTCTTTCGCAAATAGACCGTCCCAAAACAGTAGAAAATCACACCGGACCTTCTGGCATTTGGCCAGTCCGGGCATGCTTGATGGTATGGGTTTTTAAGTGTTCTGGCCTTGTTTTACCCTCGACTGTATACATTTCATCCGATTTTAACTCTGTCATATAGCCTACTCACTTAAGTTGTGCCTGTAACGAACGGACGCACGATTTATAGGGAGGGGGGTTTGACGGTTTGGGTTTGTGGAGCCTATTCTCCTTGTTGCGTAGCTACTTAGTCTTACTGTATTATTGATTTTAAAAAAAATGTATTTCTTTTGTATTTAAATAATTGTGATTTTTTTTTAACCACCATTAGGTGGTGGAGTTGGAATAGGTAGGACGATTACGACATTTCTGTTAGAAACACAGTGATGTCATAGGATAGTGCCAAGGAGCGCTTGTGCGGGGCAAAATGTATTTTGAAAAAAAGTATTGGTCGGCCTACCCACTTTTTTACATGTCTGCCCAAAAATACATTTTTGCACACGTCACTGCAAAAAAACCAGGTATCTTTTGTTAAAAATCATCCGGAATTTTTGAAAACATGAATGTTGCCAAAATAAACAAATGGTAAAATGCTTTTTTATTTTTTGAGTGCCAATAGCCTGTTGTTCTTGTATTTTTTGGGATTCATTTTTAATACGTGTTGTTGACTGTAATTTTTAACAATAACTCTGTGTGTCGCTGTTCACTAGCGGACTTTAGATGCGACTCTCCTCCCACTCGTGTAATATGCAGAGAGGGGAGCCTTTCTTCTGCGCCGTGGAAAAACACCCATCAGACCGAGTGTTCATTCCGTTCCTTGTTCTAGGTTCTTGAGGATCATTTTTTCTCATTTTTTAAATATCAAGCTATTGGATTATCGGCCTATCTAAACCCCGTCGGTGTTTAGTGTTGAAAATGGGATCCAGAGGAGATTCTGTGCGCGTCTCGATGTTCTATTTGGTTTTCTTTATCCTCGCGCTGCCGCCCAGCCTGGGAGATGTGAGCTATTCTATTCCGGAGGAGATGAAACGCGGATCCGTCATTGGGAATATAGCGAAGGACCTCGGACTCGATGTTAAAAGACTCTCAGCTCGCAAGACCCGTATCGAAATTGAAGAAAGCGAAAGGAATTACTGTGATATTAATGCGAACACCGGCGATTTGATGGTCGCTGACAGGATTGACAGGGAAGAGCTTTGCGGTGAAAAGGTTTTGTGTCCCCTGAAATGCGAGCTCGTGCTTGAGAGCCCTTTGGAGTTGCACCGTATTACCCTGCAAATTCAGGATATCAATGATAATTCTCCAATTTTCCGAAACGATGTAATCAAACTAGAAATCCACGAATTAACGGGAAAAGGCGCGCGCTTCCCCCTAGATCAGGCACACGATGCGGATTTAGGACAGAACGCGGTTCAGAGCTACACGCTACAAAGGAATGAACATTTTGTTCTGGCTGTTCATACGAACACAGACGGAGGAAAATACGGTGAGTTAGTACTAGAGAAAGAGCTGGATCGCGAGGAGCAGCAGGAGGTGACATTATTACTTACTGCAGCTGACGGAGGGAGTCCACAGAGATCTGCTACTGTAGTTATACACGTCACTGTGCTGGATGCTAACGATAATATCCCCGTGTTTAGCCAGGCTGTGTATAAAGTCGGTCTGCCTGAAAACTCTCCTTTAGGTGCTGTAGTGCTTACAGTCAGCGCCACTGATGCAGACGAGGGCGCTAACGGCCAAGTGACGTATGAGTTTAGCGGTATATCCATTAAAGCAGCAAAATTATTTAGTATTGAGAAGGAAACTGGGGAAATTAAAGTGATCGGATCAATAGATCACGAAGACGGTTCTTATCATGAAATGCGAATCCAAGCAAAAGATGGTTCGGGTTTAGCTTCGAATGTAAAGTTAATTATCGAAATCACAGACGTGAATGACAACGCCCCTGTGATAGTTCTGAAATCTCTGAACAATCCCATCCCTGAGAGCGCGTTACCTGGCACAGAGGTGGGGATCATTAATATTCAGGATAAAGACTCCGGGGCAAACAGACATGTCCGCTGCTCAATTCAGCAAAATGTTCCTTTCAAGTTAATCCCCTCCATCAAAAACTACTACTCACTGGTAACTACAGGAGAACTGGACCGTGAACTAGTAACGGATTATAACATCACAATCACCGCTACTGACGAGGGCTCTCCGCCATTATCTTCCTCAAAGACTGTGCAGTTATCCGTGTCAGACGTTAATGACAACCCGCCTGTGTTTGATGAACAGTCGTACAGCGCCTCTGTGGCTGAAAATAACAAACCTGGCTCCTCTGTTCTTTCTGTAAGGGCGAGAGACCCGGACTGGAGACAGAACGGCACGGTTTTCTATTCTCTGTTGTCCGGTGAGATCGGCGGTGTTCCGGTCTCCTCGTTTTTATCCATTAACGGAGACACGGGGGTGATCCACGCTGTTAGATCATTTGATTATGAGCAGTTGAGAAGCTTCAAAGCGCGCGTTGTTGCCAGAGACAACGGTTCTCCTCCACTCAGCAGTAACGTGACTGTGAGCGTGCTGGTAACTGATGAGAATGATAACTCTCCACAGATACTATACCCCGCTCCAACAGGGAACTCCTTCATGACTGAGATGGTCCCCAAAGCTGCTCACGCGGGCTCCCTGGTTTCCAAGGTGATCGCTGTGGATGCGGACTCTGGACAGAACGCGTGGCTGTCCTATCAGATCGTGAAATCTACTGATCCGGGACTTTTCACTGTCGGGCTCCACAGCGGAGAGATCCGGGTACAGCGGGATATTTCTGAATCTGATGCCATGAAGCAGAACCTTGTTATCTCAGTGAAAGATAACGGACAGCCCTCTCTCTCTGCAACCTGCGCAGTGTATTTACTGATCTCAGATAACTTGGCTGAAGTCCCTCAGCTGAAAGACATGTCTTATGAGGAGAACAATTCCAAACTAACTTCATATTTGATCATCGCGCTGGTGTCCGTCTCCACCTTCTTCCTGACGTTCATTATTCTGATGGTGGCCGTGAGGTTTTGCCGCAGAAAAAAGCCCAGACTGTTGTTTGACGGCGCAGTCGCCATTCCCAGCGCATATTTCCCTCCCAACTACGCAGAGGTGGAGGGAGCAGGAACTCTGCGCAGTTCTTACAATTATGACGCGTACCTAACAACGGGCTCGCGCACCAGCGACTTCAATTTCGTCAGATCTTACAATGACGTCACAATGGTCGCTGATCAGACTCTGAAGAGGAGCCCGGATGCACCCAGTGAGCAGGAAGCCGGAAGTGAGGGCGGATCTACAGACTCTGCTCTGGTAAATAGTTTTTAGATCATTATTTTCCTCTTTCAACGTGTTTGTATTTGAACTGTAGAAGCACGATGGCTTTCTATTGCGTTTAACCGTCTTGCTTCTTGTTTTTGAGGAGGACATACTTTATTATTTCCAGTGGTGAACTACTTTTTGTCACCAGCAGCAAAATACATGTCCACCAATCAGAAGATTAAAAGCAAGGGGGGGCGGGGCGCCACCAACAACAGTGCTGTTCATCACAGAACAAGATTCATTTCAATTCCATTTTCAATTCTATTCTATTTGTATAACACTTTTTACAGAGATTCACATACAGAGAAAATACATATTTTTTATCTGTGAACATTTGGCTATAAAATGCATATTCTTCTAATACAGAGTCAATTTAAAAATATATATTTATTCGCATTATATGAGCCACAAGTTTAATTATTGCTGTAAAATCGTATTTGATTTCACTGCCTTCTGGTTTGTACTGTTTTCTCCAATTTTTAGAAAGTATAAACATATTTTCTTTCTTCATTCAGTAAAATAAAAGATAATGATTTGAGACATGTGTGTATCAGCAGGTCTACAGATCCAAAGTATTTGGCAAGTCTACTCTCTGGAGTCATTTACATTTAGGGTCATATCTGTTTATTTGAATGAGTTTTTTTAAGTATACATTATTTTAAATTTTTTATATTCTCATCAACGTTTTGTTTTTCGTTTCATGTAGCATTTCTATGTTCAATCAGGATGATCATAGATGTTGATGATCATTCCATAATATCCTGTCTTCCAGTTTATAAAACTCGCAATCCGTTCCCTGTGTCGCTGTTCGCAGCCATGGTGCTGAAACGGGCTGCGCTTGTAGATGAGAGATCCGGAGTTTTAAAGCTTCAGCGAGTGGTGCTCCTGTTTACTGCTGATTTTACTGGGGTTTGCTTTTTATTGACCTAACGGTGTGAACTTTCCACCTGAAAACTTTTGGTTCATTCTCAAATGTTGAGGTATCCTGATAAATATACTGTGTATGACAATGGAGTATGAGATGTTGAAAGCACAGACATCTGGAATTAAAGGGCTTAAGCGTTTTTACAAAAAGGAGTTGCTCTCGTCGAATGGTCATTGTTCGGTTCTTTATTGACATGTACAAATTGTTTGGTGTTGTAGAGTTTTTTTTGTGACTTTCAGTAAATGGTTTTAAAAAAAGAAATTAAAAAATTGTTAAAATGTTTCAGCTGTTCAGAAGTGAGCTCTTACGTCAGAGCCCATGGTAGATTCTAATGCACATAAAGGTTAGAATGAGCTATCTATGTAGCAATACAAGCTTGTCATTAAACAAGAAACCTTAATTTCAGCCCTAAATATTTTAATAGAAAGCTCACTAATTAATTCTTAAATCAATATTTAAAATTCCAGCTGACAATTCGTTTTATATGTGCAACCTTACTCGGCTAATTAAAGGGTGTTGAGCATGTCCCGTGGTTTGCTTTTGCAGAGTTGGAACTCTTTGAACCTCCGCAAAAACGGTACACCATAACTATGCATTTAAATATCCATCGCTTACACAGCTTGGTTTGAAAATAGCTTTGTTTAAATATCCATAATTTACGCAGCTTGGTTTGAAAATGGCTCTCTTTAAATATCCATAATTTACGCAGCTTGGTTTGAAAAGTACTCTTTAAATATCCATAATTTACGCAGCTTGGTTTGAAAAGTACTCTCTTTAAATATCCATCATTTACGCAGTTTGTTTTGAAAATGGCTTTGCTTAAATGTTCATAATTTACGCAGCTTTGTTTGAAAATGGCTCTCTTTAAATGTCCATAATTTACGCAGCTTGGTTTGAAAAGTACTCTCTTTAAATATCCATAATTTACGCAGCTTGGTTTGAAAAGTACTCTCTTTAAATATCCATAATTTACGCAGCTTGGTTTGAAAAGTACTCTCTTTAAATATCCATAATTTACGCAACTTGGTTTGAAAATGGCTATTTTTAAATATCCATCATTTACGCAGCTTGGTTTGAAAATGGCTTTGTTTAAATTTTCATCATTTACGCAACTTTGTTTGAAAATGGCTCTCTTTAAATGTCCATAATTTACGCAGCTTTGTTTGAAAATGGCTCTCTTTAAATATCCATCCTTTACGCAGCTTGGTTTTTATAAACGGTTCTGTTTCTGAAGATGACTTTGTTTCTGCAGATGTTTATGAGAGTTTCAGCAGTAACAAGAGTTCAGAAATCCACATTTTACGTGATTCATTAAAGTAGCTGACAGTCACATCTCGCAGAATATCGAAGAGTTACACTATCGCATATGAGAGTAACTCGTTTTTATTCTACAACAATGTTTAATTTATTTGAAAACAAGGTGGTAATCTAATTTACGATTAAATGTAAATTGTGGAATTTAAGAGCTTTAGTTGTGGCACGCAATTCATATTTTACGTATTTGCCATAATTACTTTGAAAAGTCCATCCACGGTAGCCTGATATTATTAAATCAGGAATAAAACATTTTACACAGTAATTGTCTGTAGTTCTTTTTTAAAAAGATGTGGCGTTAGTCCTGCATGTTGAGATAAAATGGGTTGCTTACTTGCCGCGTGATGAATCGAAATGCGGGGTTTTTCTGGAAAAAGACCGTCAAGCACGCGGCTCATCTGAGGCTAATTTCGCAATCCGCGCTGTTGTTGTGTTTCTATTAAATGTTATTTATCACACAAAAGTTGTAAAAATGCTGCGTCGACGGCACGTATTGACGTGTACCATCCAGAGCATGTAATTTTTAACACTAACTCTGAGTGTCGCTGTTCACTAACGACAGGACTTTAGATGCGACTCTCCTCCCACTCGTGTAATATGCAGAGAGGGGAGCCTTTCTCCTGCGCCGCGGAAAAACATCCATCAGACCGAGTGTTCATTCCGTTCCTTGTTCTTCCATCTTAAACAGCATTTTTTCTCCCATTTAAATATCAAGCCATTGGATTATATCTATAACCCGTCGGTGTTTAGTGTTGAAAATGGGATCCAGAGGAGATTCTGTGCGCGTCTCGATGTTCTGTTTGGTTTTCTTTTTCCTCGCGCTGCCGCCCAGCCTGGGAGATGTGAGCTATTCTATTCCGGAGGAGATGAAACGCGGATCTGTCATTGGGAATATAGCGAAGGACCTCGGACTCGATGTTAAAAGACTCTCAGCTCGCAAGGCACGTATAGATACAGAAGGGAGCAGCGGACATTATTGTGATATTAATATGAACACTGGCGATTTGATTGTTACTGAGAGGATTGACAGAGAAGAGCTTTGTGGACCGAGAGTGTCCTGTTCTTTAGAATACGAGCTCGTGCTGGAGACCCCTCTGGAATTACACCGCGTTGTGCTGCAAATTCAGGATATAAACGACAATTCACCTCAGTTTCCGAATGAGGTTATTAAACTGGAAATAACAGAATCCGCAGATAAAGGCGCGCGCTTCCCCTTAAATCAGGCGCACGATGCGGATATAGGACAGAACGCGGTTCAGAGCTACATGCTACAAAGGAATGAACATTTTGTTTTGGCTGTTCATACGAACACAGACGGAGGAAAATACGGTGAGTTAGTACTAGAGAAAGAGCTGGATCGCGAGGAGCAGCAGGAGGTGACATTATTACTTACTGCAGCTGACGGAGGGAGTCCACAGAGATCTGCTACTGTAGTTATACACGTTACTGTGCTGGATGCTAACGATAATATCCCCGTGTTTAGCCAGGCTGTGTATAAAGTCAGTCTGCCTGAAAATTTTCCTTTAGGTGCTGTAGTGCTTACAGTCAGCGCCACTGATGCAGACGAGGGCGCTAACGGCCAAGTGACGTATGCGTTTAGCGGCATATCCGTTAAAGCAGCGAAGTTGTTTAGTATTCAGAAAGAAACTGGGGAAATTAAAGTGATCGGATCAATAGATTTTGAGAAAGAGTCATATTATGAAATGCAAATACAAGCAATAGATGGATCTGGATTGGTCTCGAATACAAAAGTAATTATCGATGTTACAGACGTGAATGACAACGCCCCTGTGATAGTTCTGAAATCTCTAAACAATCCCATCCCTGAGAGCGCGTTACCTGGCACAGAGGTGGGCATCATTAATATTCAGGATAAAGACTCCGGGGCAAACAGACAGGTCCGCTGCTCAATTAAGCAAAATGTTCCTTTCAAGTTAATCCCCTCCATCAAAAAATACTACTCACTGGTAACTACAGGAGAACTGGACCGTGAACTAGTAACGGATTATAACATCACAATCACCGCTACTGACGAGGGCTCTCCGCCCTTATCTTCCTCAAAGACTGTGCAGTTATCCGTGTCAGACGTTAATGACAACCCGCCTGTGTTTGATGAACAGTCGTACAGCGCCTCTGTGGCTGAAAATAACAAACCTGGCTCCTCTGTTCTTTCTGTAAGGGCGAGAGACCCGGACTGGAGACAGAACGGCACGGTTTTCTATTCTCTGTTGTCCGGTGAGATCGGCGGTGTTCCGGTCTCCTCGTTTTTATCCATTAACGGAGACACGGGGGTGATCCACGCTGTCAGATCATTTGATTATGAGCAGTTGAGAAGCTTCAAAGCGCGCGTTGTTGCCAGAGACAACGGTTCTCCTCCACTCAGCAGTAACGTGACTGTGAGCGTGCTGGTAACTGATGAGAATGATAACTCTCCACAGATACTATACCCCGCTCCAACAGGGAACTCCTTCATGACTGAGATGGTCCCCAAAGCTGCTCACGCGGGCTCCCTGGTTTCCAAGGTGATCGCTGTGGATGCGGACTCTGGACAGAACGCGTGGCTGTCCTATCAGATCGTGAAATCTACTGATCCGGGACTTTTCACTATCGGGCTCCACAGCGGAGAGATCCGGGTACAGCGGGATATTTCTGAATCTGATGCCATGAAGCAGAACCTTGTTATCTCAGTGAAAGATAACGGACAGCCCTCTCTCTCTGCAACCTGCGCAGTGTATTTACTGATCTCAGATAACTTGGCTGAAGTCCCCCAGCTGAAAGACATGTCTTATGAGGAGAACAATTCCAAACTAACTTCATATTTGATCATCGCGCTGGTGTCCGTCTCCACCTTCTTCCTGACGTTCATTATTCTGATGGTGGCCGTGAGGTTTTGCCGCAGAAAAAAGCCCAGACTGTTGTTTGACGGCGCAGTCGCCATTCCCAGCGCATATTTCCCTCCCAACTACGCAGAGGTGGAGGGAGCAGGAACTCTGCGCAGCTCTTACAATTATGACGCGTACCTAACAACGGGCTCGCGCACCAGCGACTTCAATTTCGTCAGATCTTACAATGACGTCACAATGGTCGCTGATCAGACTCTGAAGAGGAGCCCGGATGCACCCAATGAGCAGGAAGGCGGAAGTGAGGGCGGGTCTACAGACTCTGCTCTGGTAAATAGTTTTTAGATCATTATTTTCCTCTTTCAACGTGTTTGTATTTGAACTGTAGGCTTTCTATTGCGTTTAACTGTCTTGCTTCTTGTTTTTGAAGAGGAAAAACTTTATTATTTACCAGTGGTGAACTACTTATTGTCACCAGCAGCAAAATACATGTCCACCAATCAGAAGATTAAAAGCAAGGGGGGGCGGGGCGCCACCAACAACAGTGCTGTTCATCACAGAACATGATTTTCTATTCTATTCTATTCTATTCTATATGTATAACACTTTTTACAGAGATTCACATAGTGAAAATACATATTTTTTTATCTGTGAACATTTGTCTATAAAATGCATATTCTTCTAATACAGTGTTAATATTTAAAAAAATATTTATTCGCATTATATGAGCCTCGAGTTTCATTATTGCTGTAAAATCGTATTTGATTTCACTGCCTTCTGGTTTGTACTGTTTTCTCCAATTTTTATAAAGTATAAACATATTTTTGTGTCTTCATTCAGTAAAATAAAAGATAATGATTTGAGACATTTGTGTATCAGCAGGGCTTTACAGATCCAAAGTGTTTGGCAAGACTACTCTCTGGAGTCATTTCCATTTAGGGTCATGGTTTGTTTCTTTGAATGAGTTTTTTGAAGTATACATTATTTTAAATTTTTAATATTCTCATCAACTTTTCGTTTAGTATTGTATTTCTATGTTCAATCAGGATAATCATAGATGTTGATGGTCATTCCATAATAACCTGTCTGTTAGTTTATAAAAGTCACAATCCGCTCCCTGTGACGCTGTTCGCAGCCATGGTGCTGAAACGGGCTGCGCTATGAGAGATCCGGAGTTTTAAAGCTTCAGCGAGTGGTGCTCCTGTTTGCTGCTGATTTTACTGGGGTTTGCTTTTTATTGACCCAACGGTGTGAACTTTCCACGTGAAAACTTTTGGTTCATTCCCAAATGTTGAGGTATCCCGATAAATATACTGTGTATGACAATGGAGTATGAGATGTTGAAAGCACAGACATCTGGAATTAAAGTTCGTTAGCGTTTTTTCAAAAAGGAGTTCCTCTCTTCGCATGGTCATTGTTCGGTTCTTTCTTGACATGTACAAATTGTTTGGTGTTGTAGAGTATCTTTTGTGACTTTCAGTAAATGGTTTTTGAAAAAAATAAATAACAAAATGTTAAAATGTTTCAGCTGTTTTGAAGTAAGCTCTTACGTCAGAGCCCATGGTATATTCTAATGCATATAAAGGTTAGAATTAGTTGTCTATGTAGCAATACAAGCTTGTCATTAAACAAGAAACCTTAATTTCAGCCCTAAAGATTTTAATAGAAAGCTCACTAATTAATTTTCAAATTAATATTTAAAATTCCAGCTGACAATTCGTTTTATATGTGCAACCTTAGTCGGCTAATTAAAGAGTGTTGAACATGTCCCGTGGTTTGCTTTTGCAGAGTTGGAACTCTTTGAACCTCCGCAAAAACGCTACACCATAACTATTCATTTAAATATCCATCGCTTACGCAGCTTGGTTTGAAAATGGCTCTCTTTAAATGTCCATAATTTACGCAGCTTGGTTTGAAAATGGCTCTCTTTAAATGTCCATAATTTACGCAGCTTGATTTGAAAAGTACTCTCTTTAAATATCCATAATTTACGCAGCTTGGTTTGAAAATGTCTATTTTAAAATATCCATCATTTACGCAGCTTGGTTTGAAAATGGCTTTGTTTAAATGTTCATAATTTACGCAGCTTTGTTTGAAAATGGCTCTCTTGAAATGTCCATAATTTACGCAGCTTGGTTTGAAAATTACTCTCTTTAAATATCCATAATTTAAGCAGCTTGGTTTGAAGAGTACTCTCTTTAAATATCCATAATTTACGCAGCTTGGTTTGAAAAATACTCTCTTTAAATATCCATAATTTACGCAGCTTGGTTTGAAAATGGCTATTTTAAAATATGCATCATTTACGCAGCTTGGTTTGAAAATGGCTTTGCTTAAATGTTCATAATTTACGCAGCTTTGTTTGAAAATGGCTTTTTAAAAATATCCATAATTTACGCATCTCGGTTTATAAATTGCTCTTTAAATATCCATCATTTACGCAGCTTGGTTTTTATAAACGGCTCTTTATCTGGAGATGACTTTGTTTCTGCAGATGTTTATGAGAGTTTCTGCAGTAACAGGAGTTCAGACATCCACATTTTACGTGATTCATTAAAGTAGCTGACAGTCACATCTCGCAGAATATCGAAGATTTACACTATCGCATATGAGAGTAACTAGTTTTTATTCTACAACAATTTTTAAAGTATTTCAAAATAAGGTGGTAATCTCATTTACTATTAAATGCAAATTGTGGAATTTAAGAGCTTTAGTTATGGCACGCAATTCACATTTTACGCATTTGCCATAATTACTTTTAAAAGTCCATCCACGGTAGCCTGATATTATTCAATCAGGTATAAAACATTTTACCCAGTAATTGTCTGTAGTTCGTTTTTAAAAAGATGTGGCGTTAGTCCTGCATGTTGAGATAACATGGGTTTCTTACTTGCCGCGTGATTAGTCGAAATGCGGGGTTCTCTGGGAAAATACCATTAAGCACGCGGCTTATTTGAGGCCAATTTCGCAATCCGCGCTGTATTTCTGTTTCTATTATGTCATTTATCACACAAAAGTTGTAAAACTGCTGCGTCGAGAACACGTATACCAATTGATGTGTACCATCCAGAGCATGTAAATTTTAACACTAACTCTGAGTGTCGCTGTTCACTAACGACAGGACTTTAGATGCGACTCTCCTCCCACTCGTGTAATATTCAGAGAGGGGAGCCTTTCTCCTGCGCCGCGGAAAAACACCCATCAGACCGAATGTTCATTCCGTTCCTTGTTCTTCCATCTTGAACATCATTTTTTCTCCCATTTAAATATCAAGTCATTGGATTATATCTGTAACTCGTCGGTGTTTAGTGTTGAAAATGGGATCCAGAGGAGATTCTGTGCGCGTCTCGATGTTCTGTTTGGTTTTCTTTATCCTCGCGCTGCCGCCCAGCCTGGGAGATGTGAGCTATTCTATTCCGGAGGAGATGAAACGGGGATCTGTCATTGGGAATATAGCGAAGGACCTCGGACTCGATGTTAAAAGACTCTCAGCTCGCAATGCCCGTATAGATACAGAAGAAAGTGACAGCCATTATTGTGATATTAATTTGAACACCGGTGATTTGATTACAGGAGGAAGGATTGACAGGGAAGAGCTTTGTGGTCCAATTGCGTTGTGTTCTCTGAAATACGAGCTCGTGCTGGAGACCCCTCTGGAATTACACCGCGTTGTGCTGCAAATTCAGGATATAAACGACAATTCACCTCAGTTTCCGAATGAGGTTATTAAACTGGAAATAAGAGAATCCGCAGATAAAGGCGCGCGCTTCCCTTTAGACGAAGCGCACGATGCGGATATAGGACAGAACGCGGTTCAGAGCTACATGCTACAAAGGAATGAACATTTTGTTCTGGCTGTTCATACGAACACAGACGGAGGAAAATACGTTGAGTTAGTACTAGAAAAAGAGCTAGATCGCGAGGAGCAGCAGGAGGTGACATTATTACTTACTGCAGCTGACGGAGGGAGTCCACAGAGATCTGCTACTGTAGTTATACACGTCACTGTGCTGGATGCTAACGATAATATCCCCGTGTTTAGCCAGGCTGTGTATAAAGTCAGTCTGCCTGAAAACTCTCCTTTAGGTGCTGTAGTGCTTACAGTCAGCGCCACTGATGCAGACGAGGGCGCTAACGGCCAAGTGACGTATGCCTTTAGCGGTATATCTGTAAAAGCAGCAAAATTGTTTAGTATTGAGAAGGAAACTGGGGAAATTAAAGTGATCGGATCAATAGATCACGAAGACGGTTCTTATCATGAAATGCGAATCCAAGCAAAAGATGGTTCGGGTTTAGCTTCGAATGCAAAGGTAATTATCGAAATCAGTGACGTGAATGACAACGCCCCTGTGATAGTTCTGAAATCTCTGAACAATCCCATCCCTGAGAGCGCGTTACCTGGCACAGAGGTGGGGATCATTAATATTCAGGATAAAGACTCCGGGTCAAACAGACAGGTCCGCTGCTCCATTCAGCAAAATGTTCCTTTCAAGTTAATCCCCTCCATCAAAAACTACTACTCACTGGTAACTACAGGAGAACTGGACCGTGAACTAGTAACGGATTATAACATCACAATCACCGCTACTGACGAGGGCTCTCCG
Source organism: Ilyophis sp. 1 JC-2022 (assembly GCA_022702515.1). NCBI lineage: Eukaryota > Metazoa > Chordata > Actinopteri > Anguilliformes > Synaphobranchidae > Ilyophis > Ilyophis sp. 1 JC-2022. The sequence continues at coordinate 84,543,199 of CM040401.1, forward strand.
CCCTTATCTTCCTCAAAGACTGTGCAGTTATCCGTGTCAGACGTTAATGACAACCCGCCTGTGTTTGATGAACAGTCGTACAGCGCCTCTGTGGCTGAAAATAACAAACCTGGCTCCTCTGTTCTTTCTGTAAGGGCGAGAGACCCGGACTGGAGACAGAACGGCACGGTTTTTTATTCTCTGTTGTCCGGTGAGATCGGCGGTGTTCCGGTCTCCTCGTTTTTATCCATTAACGGAGACACGGGGGTGATCCACGCTGTCAGATCATTTGATTATGAGCAGTTGAGAAGCTTCAAAGTGCGCGTTGTTGCCAGAGACAACGGTTCTCCTCCACTCAGCAGTAACGTGACTGTGAGCGTGCTGGTAACTGATGAGAATGATAACTCTCCACAGATACTATACCCCGCTCCAACAGGGAACTCCTTCATGACTGAGATGGTCCCCAAAGCTGCTCACGCGGGCTCTCTGGTTTCCAAGGTGATCGCTGTGGATGCGGACTCTGGACAGAACGCGTGGCTGTCCTATCAGATCGTGAAATCCACTGATCCGGGACTTTTCACTGTCGGGCTCCACAGCGGAGAGATCCGGGTACAGCGGGATATTTCTCAATCTGATGCCATGAAGCAGAACCTTGTTATCTCAGTGAAAGATAACGGACAGCCCTCTCTCTCTGCAACCTGCGCAGTGTATTTACTGATCTCAGATAACTTGGCTGAAGTCCCTCAGCTGAAAGACATGTCTTATGAGGAGAACAATTCCAAACTAACTTCATATTTGATCATCGCGCTGGTGTCCGTCTCCACCTTCTTCCTGACGTTCATTATTCTGATGGTGGCCGTGAGGTTTTGCCGCAGGAAAAAGCCCAGACTGTTGTTTGACGGCGCAGTCGCCATTCCCAGCGCATATTTCCCTCCCAACTACGCAGAGGTGGAGGGAGCAGGAACTCTGCGCAGTTCTTACAATTATGACGCGTACCTAACAACGGGCTCGCGCACCAGCGACTTCAATTTCGTCAGATCTTACAATGACGTCACAATGGCCGCTGATCAGACCCTGAAGAGGAGCCCGGATGCACCCAGTGAGCAGGAAGGCGGAAGTGAGGGCGGATCTACAGACTCTGCTCTGGTAAATAGTTTTTAGATCATTATTTTCATTTGAACTGTTAAGGCACGATGGCTTTCTATTCCGTATAACGGTCTTGCCCCCTGTTTCTGAGAAGGAAATACTTTATTATTTTTCTGTGGTGAACTACTTATTTTTACCAGCAGCAGAACACATTTCCACCAATCAGAAGCTTAAAAACAAGGGGGGCGGGGCGCTACCAACAACACAGTGCTGTTCATCACAGAGCATGATCTCAATTCTATTTTCAATTCTATTGTTTAACGGATACGAGTTTCACCTACGGAGAAAACTTACTGTATTAAAGTTGATTTCTTTGTGAACATTTTGCTATAATATGCATAATTTATATTTTAAAGTCAATATTTTACGAATATTTATTCGCATTATATGAGTCACCACTTTCATCATTCCTGTAAAATCGTATTTGATTGCATGCCTTCTGGTTTTTCTCTTAATCTTATTGTATTGTTTTTTCTAATTTGTAGAAAGTATAAACATATTTTTGTGTCTTCATTCAGGAAAGACACAAGAATATAATTTGAGACATCATTAGTGTATCAGCAGAGCTGAACAGATCCAAATTGTTTGGCAAGTCTATTCTCTGGAGTTTTACATTTAGGCTCATGGTCTGTTTCTTTCAATAAGTTTCGGTTATTTTAAATTTTTTATCAACGCTTCGTTTTTTGTTTAATGTTGTATATTCACGTTCGATCAGCATAATCATAGATGTTGATGGTCATTCCATTAAAATATCCACTGTCTTTATAAAGCCATGGTGCTGAACGCGCTTGTAGATGAGAGATCCGGAGTTTTAAAGCTTCAGCGAGTGGTGCTCCTCTTTACTGCTGATTGCTGCTGGGATTTTACTGGGTTTTGACCCAACTGGGAACTTTTATTGAGAACCCAACGGTTTGAACTGGTTCCACGTGAACGTGAACTTCCCAAATGTTGAGGTTCATTCCCAAATGTTGAGGTATCCCGATAAATATACTGTGTATGACAATGGAGTCTGAGATGTGAAAAGTAGTAACATATGAAATTAAAGTTCTGAAGCGTTTTTCAAATTGGAGTTGGTCTCGTCTAATTTATGTGGGAGTTATTTGACCCTGGTTCTTGTTGAGTCTTTTCTTTGGAATGACGAGTTGATTGGCGTTGCAGAATACGTTTTTATGATGTTCAGTAATTGGCTCAGAAAAAATACATTTAAAAAGAAGTTTCACCTTATAGCAAGTAAGCTATTACGCTGGAGCCCTTGGTAGATTGGGATGCATTCTGTAAACTCAGAATTATCTAACTGGGTAGTAATATAAATTGGGATTAAACAATCAACCTTCAGAATTTTGGTAGGAAGCTCACTAAATCATTTTAAAATCAATATTTGAAATTCTAGCTGACAATTTACATTTCTAGTGCGACCTTACTTGGATAACTAAGTATGTCACATCGTTTGATTATTTAAATGTTGAACTATTTGAACCTCCATAAGAAAGTGATACGATTTACAAAAACATTGACACAGCTTGGTTAATGCATGGCTCTGCACATGCTTTTTTGGAACCTGCACTTCCTCGTGGGGAGTTTATATAGCAACAGGAATGCAACCATCCACGTATGACGTCATTCATTAAAACATTTAATTTGCACTAATACTGGACTGAGGAAGGATAGTGACGGCTCACGTAGTATTTAAAATGAACACGATCCCAGATAAAAGAGTAACACCTTTTATATCGCAAAAATGTTTTTTTATTTGAACAAGAGATGGCGATCTCAATTAAGTTTAAAATCAATTGTGGAATTTCAGAGCTATGGCTGTAGTACGCAATTTATATAATTATACATTTGCCTTAGTTACTTTTAAAATCCAACGGTAAGCTAAATGTAATACTATTGAATCGGATATGAAGCATTTTGCCCGGTAATTGCATGTGTTTCTTTTGAAAACTGTGATGGGGGGTAGTGTGGTATAATGGTTAAGGAACTGGGTTTGTAACCGAAAGGTTGCAGGTTCGATTCCCGGGTCGGACACTGCCGTTGTACCCTTGAGCAAGGTACTTCACCTGCATTGCTTCAGTATATATCCAGCTGTATTAATGGATACTATGTATAAATGCAAAATAAATGCTGTGTAAGTCGCTCTGGATAAGAGCGTCTGCTAAATGCCTATAATGTAATGTAATGTAATGTGATATACGCCCAGGGCATTCATGAAATCGGTTGCTTACTTTATGCATGCTGTGCGATTAGCTGGAATTGTTATGTTCTGAGTTCTGAGTCTGTCTGTTTTGTATTTTTATTTTCATTCATGTATTTATTTTTTCTGATTATTTGTGGTTTCACTGTTCTGTGTTTTGTATTTCTGTCACTCCCTGTCTTTGTCACACTTATCGGGAGTCTGTGGGGATTTCGGTTTTCTCTGTATTTTCTCTCATTCCTTCCTTCTCACTCAATTATTTAATTGTAAATAATACAAATGAACTAACAACCACTAACATCTTAGAATTAGGGTCTACTAATCTACTAATGACTAACTTGTATATACAACTAAACCACTAACTTACTAACATTACTAATTACTAATTTATGTTGAGTTTCTATCTGCAGCTGTCATTCTCCCTGGTTATCCTATCCCTGTATCTATCTGTGATTTCACATTCTCCCTGGTTATCCTATCCCTGTATCTATCTGTGATTTCACATTCTCCCTCGTTATCCTATCCCTGTATCTATCTGTGATTTCACATTCTCCCTGGTTATCCTATCCCTGTATCTATCTGTGATTTCACATTCTCCCTCGTTATCCTATCCCTGTATCTATCTGTGATTTCACATTCTCCCTGGTTATCCTATCCCTGTATCTATCTGTGATTTCACATTCTCCCTGGTTATCCTATCCCTGTATCTATCTGTGATTTCACATTCTCCCTCGTTATCCTATCCCTGTATCTATCTGTGATTTCACATTCTCCCTGGTTATCCTATCCCTGTATCTATCTGTGATTTCACATTCTCCCTCGTTATCCTATCCCTGTATCTATCTGTGATTTCACATTCTCCCTCGTTATCCTATCCCTGTATCTATCTGTGATTTCACATTCTCCCTCGTTATCCTATCCCTGTATCTATCTGTGATTTCACATTCTCCCTGGTTATCCTATCCCTGTATCTATCTGTGATTTCACATTCTCCCTCGTTATCCTATCCCTGTATCTATCTGTGATTTCACATTCTCCCTGGTTATCCTATCCCTGTATCTATCTGTGATTTCACATTCTCCCTCGTTATCCTATCCCTGTATCTATCTGTGATTTCACATTCTCCCTCGTTATCCTATCCCTGTATCTATCTGTGATTTCACATTCTCCCTCGTTATCCTATCCCTGTATCTATCTGTGATTTCACATTCTCCCTGGTTATCCTATCCCTGTATCTATCTGTTATTTCACATTCTCCCTGGTTATCCTATCCCTGTATCTATCTGTGATTTCACATTCTCCCTGGTTATCCTATCCCTGTATCTATCTGTGATTTCACATTCTCCCTCGTTATCCTATCCCTGTATCTATCTGTGATTTCACATTCTCCCTGGTTATCCTATCCCTGTATCTATCTGTGATTTCACATTCTCCTTGTTATCCTATCCCTGTATCTATCTGTGATTTCACATTCTCCCTGGTTATCCTATCCCTGTATCTATCTGTGATTTCACATTCTCCCTCGTTATCCTATCCCTGTATCTATCTGTGATTTCACATTCTCCCTGGTTATCCTATCCCTGTATCTATCTGTGATTTCACATTCTCCCTGGTTATCCTATCCCTGTATCTATCTGTGATTTCACATTCTCCCTCGTTATCCTATCCCTGTATCTATCTGTGATTTCACATTCTCCCTCGTTATCCCATCCTTGTATCTATCTGTGATTTCACATTCTCCCTCGTTATCCTATCCCTGTATCTATCTGTGATTTCACATTCTCCCTGGTTATCCTATCCCTGTATCTATCTGTGATTTCACCATTCTCCCTGGTTATCCTATCCCTGTATCTATCTGTGATTTCACATTCTCCCTGGTTATCCTATCCCTGTATCTATCTGTGATTTCACATTCTCCCTCGTTATCCTATCCCTGTATCTATCTGTGATTTCACATTCTCCCTCGTTATCCTATCCCTGTATCTATCTGTGATTTCACATTCTCCCTCGTTATCCTATCCCTGTATCTATCTGTGATTTCACATTCTCCCTCGTTATACTATCCCTGTATCTATCTGTGATTTCACATTCTCCCTCGTTATACTATCCCTGTATCTATCTGTGATTTCACATTCTCCCTGGTTATCCTATCCCTGTATCTATCTGTGATTTCACATTCTCCCTCGTTATCCTATCCCTGTATCTATCTGTGATTTCACATTCTCCCTCGTTATCCTATCCCTGTATCTATCTGTGATTTCACATTCTCCCTGGTTATCCTATCCCTGTATCTATCTGTGATTTCACATTCTCCCTGGTTATCCTATCCCTGTATCTATCTGTGATTTCACATTCTCCCTGGTTATCCTATCCCTGTATCTATCTGTGATTTCACATTCTCCCTCGTTATCCTATCCCTGTATCTATCTGTGATTTCACATTCTCCCTCGTTATCCCATCCTTGTATCTATCTGTGATTTCACATTCTCCCTCGTTATCCTATCCCTGTATCTATCTGTGATTTCACATTCTCCCTGGTTATCCTATCCCTGTATCTATCTGTGATTTCACCATTCTCCCTGGTTATCCTATCCCTGTATCTATCTGTGATTTCACATTCTCCCTGGTTATCCTATCCCTGTATCTATCTGTGATTTCACATTCTCCCTCGTTATCCTATCCCTGTATCTATCTGTGATTTCACATTCTCCCTCGTTATCCTATCCCTGTATCTATCTGTGATTTCACATTCTCCCTCGTTATCCTATCCCTGTATCTATCTGTGATTTCACATTCTCCCTCGTTATCCTATCCCTGTATCTATCTGTGATTTCACATTCTCCCTGGTTATCCTATCCCTGTATCTATCTGTGATTTCACATTCTCCCTCGTTATCCTATCCCTGTATCTATCTGTGATTTCACATTCTCCCTCGTTATCCCATCCCTGTATCTATCTGTGATTTCACATTCTCCCTCGTTATCCTATCCCTGTATCTATCTGTGATTTCACATTCTCCCTGGTTATCCTATCCCTGTATCTATCTGTGATTTCACATTCTCCCTCGTTATCCTATCCCTGTATCTATCTGTGATTTCACATTCTCCCTGGTTATCCTATCCCTGTATCTATCTGTGATTTCACATTCTCCCTCGTTATCCTATCCCTGTATCTATCTGTGATTTCACATTCTCCCTGGTTATCCTATCCCTGTATCTATCCGTGATTTCACATTCTCCCTCGTTATCCTATCCCTGTATCTATCTGTGATTTCACATTCTCCCTTGTTATCCCATCCTTGTATCTATCTGTGATTTCACATTCTCCATCGTTATCCTATCCCTGTATCTATCTGTGATTTCACATTCTCCCTGGTTATCCTATCCCTGTATCTATCTGTGAGTTCACATTTTCCCTGGTTATCCTCTCCCTGTATCTATTTGTGATTTCACATTCTCCCTCGTTATCCTATCCCTGTATCTATCTGTGATTTCACATTCTCCCTGGTTATCCTATCCCTGTATCTATCTGTGATTTCACATTCTCCCTCGTTATCCTATCCCTGTATCTATCTGTGATTTCACATTCTCCCTGGTTATCCTATCCCTGTATCTATCTGTGATTTCACATTCTCCCTCGTTATCCTATCCCTGTATCTATCTGTGATTTCACATTCTCCCTGGTTATCCTATCCCTGTATCTATCTGTGATTTCACATTCTCCCTCGTTATCCTATCCCTGTATCTATCTGTGATTTCACATTCTCCCTGGTTATCCTATCCCTGTATCTATCTGTGATTTCACATTCTCCCTGTTTATCCTATCCCTGTATCTATCTGTGATTTCACATTCTCCCTCGTTATCCTATCCCTGTATCTATCTGTGATTTCACATTCTCCCTCGTTATCCCATCCCTGTATCTATCTGTGATTTCACATTCTCCCTCGTTATCCTATCCCTGTATCTATCTGTGATTTCACATTCTCCCTGGTTATCCTATCCCTGTATCTATCTGTGATTTCACCATTCTCCCTGGTTATCCTATCCCTGTATCTATCTGTGATTTCACATTCTCCCTGGTTATCCTATCCCTGTATCTATCTGATTTCACATTCTCCCTCGTTATCCTATCCCTGTATCTATCTGTGATTTCACATTCTCCCTCGTTATCCTATCCCTGTATCTATCTGTGATTTCACATTCTCCCTCGTTATCCTATCCCTGTATCTATCTGTGATTTCACATTCTCCCTCGTTATCCTATCCCTGTATCTATCTGTGATTTCACATTCTCCCTGGTTATCCTATCCCTGTATCTATCTGTGATTTCACATTCTCCCTGGTTATCCTATCCCTGTATCTATCTGTGATTTCACATTCTCCCTCGTTATCCTATCCCTGTATCTATCTGTGATTTCACATTCTCCCTCGTTATCCCATCCCTGTATCTATCTGTGATTTCACATTCTCCCTCGTTATCCTATCCCTGTATCTATCTGTGATTTCACATTCTCCCTCGTTATCCTATCCCTGTATCTATCTGTGATTTCACATTCTCCCTGGTTATCCTATCCCTGTATCTATCTGTGATTTCACATTCTCCCTCGTTATCCTATCCCTGTATCTATCTGTGATTTCACATTCTCCCTGGTTATCCTATCCCTGTATCTATCTGTGATTTCACATTCTCCCTCGTTATCCTATCCCTGTATCTATCTGTGATTTCACATTCTCCCTGGTTATCCTATCCCTGTATCTATCTGTGATTTCACATTCTCCCTCGTTATCCTATCCCTGTATCTATCTGTGATTTCACATTCTCCCTGGTTATCCTATCCCTGTATCTATCTGTGATTTCACATTCTCCCTCGTTATCCTATCCCTGTATCTATCTGTGATTTCACATTCTCCCTCGTTATCCCATCCCTGTATCTATCTGTGATTTCACATTCTCCCTCGTTATCCTATCCCTGTATCTATCTGTGATTTCACATTCTCCCTCGTTATCCTATCCCTGTATCTATCTGTGATTTCACATTCTCCCTGGTTATCCTATCCCTGTATCTATCTGTGATTTCACCATTCTCCCTGGTTATCCTATCCCTGTATCTATCTGTGATTTCACATTCTCCCTCGTTATCCTATCCCTGTATCTATCTGTGATTTCACATTCTCCCTCGTTATCCTATCCCTGTATCTATCTGTGATTTCACATTCTCCCTCGTTATCCTATCCCTGTATCTATCTGTGATTTCACATTCTCCCTCGTTTTCCTATCCCTGTATCTATCTGTGATTTCACATTCTCCCTCGTTATCCTATCCCTGTATCTATCTGTGATTTCACATTCTCCCTGGTTATCCTATCCCTGTATCTATCTGTGATTTCACATTCTCCCTCGTTATCCTATCCCTGTATCTATCTGTGATTTCACATTCTCCCTCGTTATCCCATCCCTGTATCTATCTGTGATTTCACATTCTCCCTCGTTATCCTATCCCTGTATCTATCTGTGATTTCACATTCTCCCTGGTTATCCTATCCCTGTATCTATCTGTGATTTCACATTCTCCCTCGTTATCCTATCCCTGTATCTATCTGTGATTTCACATTCTCCCTGGTTATCCTATCCCTGTATCTATCTGTGATTTCACATTCTCCCTCGTTATCCTATCCCTGTATCTATCTGTGATTTCACATTCTCCCTGGTTATCCTATCCCTGTATCTATCTGTGATTTCACATTCTCCCTCGTTATCCTATCCCTGTATCTATCTGTGATTTCACATTCTCCCTGGTTATCCTATCCCTGTATCTATCTGTGATTTCACATTCTCCCTCATTATCCTATCCCTGTATCTATCTGTGATTTCACATTCTCCCTCGTTATCCCATCCCTGTATCTATCTGTGATTTCGCATTCTCTGCACATGTGTCCACTTACGTGTTTCTTCCCTTCGAGCTGTGCACTTGTTACCTGTTAAACTCCAGGTCTGTTGTTATAATTGTGTTTATGTGAGATCCAGTCCGTGTTTTACGTCTGCCCTCGTTATTGTTTTATTGGTCCTTGTTACCCTCATTGTTCTCACCTGTGAGCTATCTCCCCTCCCCGCCTCTGCACACCTTATTCCCATTATGTCTGTGTCCCACTGTGTATTTAACCCAGTTATCCTAGTAATTCTAAGTGAGTTCTTTGATAGCGTCATTGGTTTTGCATCTGTGTTTTTGAGTATTTTCTGAGCATCTGTTTTTAAATTTAAAAATGTTTTTTTTTTCTTTCCTCCCCGAGTCTTTGTTTTTTCCGAGTTTCTGTAGTTTGTGGGTTTGTTTTCTTTGTCCGTCCTTTTCGTTTTATTTTTTCTGCTTCTTGATTTCCCGGTTTAGACTTCGGCCTGTGTTCTCGCGACCCTGATTTTTGGACTCTGTGTTTGTACCTCTGCTGTGCCTTCCCGGTTCTGACCTCTGCCAGTTTTTCGACCATTCTTTGGATTCAGTTTTTTGTACCTGTGCCTGTCATTAAACTTCGGTTTTTTTTGTACTCCTGCCTGCTACTCTTTCCACCCACCTTTACAGGAATGCGGTGTAGCTACTCTGGTAAACAACATAAACGCGCACGGCTTATCTCAGGCAAATCTCCCATTTTCGGCTGTTCCATTTAAAACAAACCCCGAAGTTCTCAAATACATTAGATAGCATGTGATTTTTAAAAATAACTCCGAGTGTCGCTGTTCACCAGCGAGAGGAGGGTATATGCGGATCTCCTCCCACTAGTGTAATATTCATAAAGGGGAGCCTTTTTTCTGCGTCGCGGAAAAACACACATTAGACAGAGTGCTGGTTTCAATCATTGCTTGTTTAAGTTAACAAATGGTGAGGGAAACATTGATCCTGTTTTAATAACAAAATCATTGGATTATACCTCAGTCCGTCGGTGTTTAGTGTTGAAAATGGGATCTATGCGCGTCTCGATGTTCTGTTTGGTTTTCTTTATCCTCGCGCTGCCGCCCAGCCTGGGAGATGTGAGCTATTCTATTCTGGAGGAGATGAAACGCGGATCTGTCATTGGGAATATAGCGAAGGACCTCGGACTCGATGTTAAAAGACTCTCAGCTCGCAAGGCACGTATCGATACAGAAGAAAGTGACAGCAATTATTGTGATATTAATTTGAACACCGGCGATTTGATTACGGGAGGAAGGATTGACAGGGAAGAGCTTTGTGGTCCAATTGCGTTGTGTTCTTTGAAATACGAGCTCGTGCTGGAGACCCCTCTGGAATTACACCGCGTTGTGCTGCAAATTCAGGATATAAACGACAATTCACCTCAGTTTCCGAGTGACGTTATTCAACTGGAAATAAGTGAATCCGCGATTAAAGGCGCGCGCTTTCCCCTAGATCAGGCGCACGATGCGGATATAGGACAGAACGCGGTTCAGAGCTACATGCTACAAAGGAATGAACATTTTGTTCTGGCCGTTCATACGAACACAGACGGAGGAAAATACGATGAGTTAGTACTAGAGAAAGAGCTGGATCGCGAGGAGCAGCAGGAGGTGACATTATTACTTACTGCAGCTGACGGAGGGAGTCCACAGAGATCTGCTACTGTAGTTATACACGTCACTGTGCTGGATGCTAACGATAATATCCCCGTGTTTAGCCAGGCTGTGTATAAAGTCAGTCTGCCTGAAAACTCTCCTTTAGGTGCTGTAGTGCTTACAGTCAGCGCCACTGATGCAGACGAGGGCGCTAACGGCCAGGTGACGTATGCGTTTAGCGGTATATCCGTTAAAGCAGCAAAATTATTTAGTATTGAGAAGGAAACTGGGGAAATTAAAGTGATCGGATCAATAGATCACGAAGACGGTTCTTATCATGAAATGCGAATCCAAGCAAAAGATGGTTCCGGTTTAGCTTCGAATGTAAAGTTAATTATCGAAATCAGTGACGTGAATGACAACGCCCCTGTGATAGTTCTGAAATCTCTGAACAATCCCATCCCTGAGAGCGCGTTACCTGGCACAGAGGTGGGCATCATTAATATTCAGGATAAAGACTCCGGGTCAAACAGACAGGTCCGCTGCTCAATTCAGCAAAATGTTCCTTTCAAGTTAATCCCCTCCATCAAAAACTACTACTCACTGGTAACTACAGGAGAACTGGACCGTGAACTAGTAACGGATTATAACATCACAATCACCGCTACTGACGAGGGCTCTCCGCCCTTATCTTCCTCAAAGACTGTGCAGTTATCCGTGTCAGACGTTAATGACAACCCGCCTGTGTTTGATGAACAGTCGTACAGCGCCTCTGTGGCTGAAAATAACAAACCTGGCTCCTCTGTTCTTTCTGTAAGGGCGAGAGACCCGGACTGGAGACAGAACGGCACGGTTTTTTATTCTCTGTTGTCCGGTGAGATCGGCGGTGTTCCGGTCTCCTCGTTTTTATCCATTAACGGAGACACGGGGGTGATCCACGCTGTCAGATCATTTGATTATGAGCAGTTGAGAAGCTTCAAAGTGCGCGTTGTTGCCAGAGACAACGGTTCTCCTCCACTCAGCAGTAACGTGACTGTGAGCGTGCTGGTAACTGATGAGAATGATAACTCTCCACAGATACTATACCCAGCTCCAACAGGGAACTCCTTCATGACTGAGATGGTCCCCAAAGCTGCTCACGCGGGCTCTCTGGTTTCCAAGGTGATCGCTGTGGATGCGGACTCTGGACAGAACGCGTGGCTGTCCTATCAGATCGTGAAATCCACTGATCCGGGACTTTTCACTGTCGGGCTCCACAGTGGAGAGATCCGGGTACAGCGGGATATTTCTGAATCTGATGCCATGAAGCAGAACCTTGTTATCTCAGTGAAAGATAACGGACAGCCCTCTCTCTCTGCAACCTGCGCAGTGTATTTACTGATCTCAGATAACTTGGCTGAAGTCCCTCAGCTGAAAGACATGTCTTATGAGGAGAACAATTCCAAACTAACTTCATATTTGATCATCGCGCTGGTGTCCGTCTCCACCTTCTTCCTGACGTTCATTATTCTGATGGTGGCCGTGAGGTTTTGCCGCAGGAGAAAGCCCAGACTGTTGTTTGACGGCGCAGTCGCCATTCCCAGCGCATATTTCCCTCCCAACTACGCAGAGGTGGAGGGAGCAGGAACTCTGCGCAGCTCTTACAATTATGACGCATACCTAACAACGGGCTCGCGCACCAGCGACTTCAATTTCATCAGATCTTACAATGACGTCACAATGACCGCTGATCAGACCCTGAAGAGGAGCCCGGATGCACCCAGTGAGCAGGAAGCCGGAAGTGAGGGCGGATCTACAGACTCTGCTCTGGTAAATAGTTTTTAGATAATTATTTTCCTCTTTCAACGTGTTTGTATTTGAAATGTCAAGTCACACTGGCTTTCTATTCCGTTTAGATGTCTTGTGTCTTGTTTTTGAGACGGAAATATTTCTTTATTTTCCAGTGGTGAACTTCTTATTTTCACCAGCAGCAGAACGCATGTCCACCAATCAGAGTCTTAAAAGCAAGACATTCTTGTTCATCACAGAACATGATTCAGTTCAATTAATTTTCTATTCTATTTTATTTGTATAACACTTTTTATAGAGAACTGTACAGAACTTTACGTACAGATATATTTTACTGTATTAGAGTTGATGTCTCTGTGAATATTTGGTTATAAAATGCATACATTTCTAATAGTTATTTATTTAAAAACTATTTATTACCATTATTTGAGCCACTAGTTTCATTATTGCTGTAAAATCGTATTTAATTTTATGCCTTCTGGTTTTTCTCTTAATCTTATTGTATTGTTTTCTCTAATTTGTAGAAAGCAAGAACATATTTTTGTATCTTCAGGAAAATACAATTATATGATTTGAGACATTAGTGTATCAGCAGGGCTTAACAGATCCAAAGTGTTTGGCAAGTCTATTCTCTGGAGTCCTTTACATTTCGGGTCATAATCTGTTTCTTTGAATGCGTTTCGATTATTTTTCATTTTTAGTATTCTCATCAACGTTTCGTTATTCGTTTAATCTTGTATATTCACGTTCGATCAGCATAATCATAGCTGTTGATGGTCATTCCATGATATCCTGTCTTCCAGTTTATAAAACTCGCAATCTGTTCCCTGTGTCGCTGTTCGCAGCCATGGTGCTGAAACCGGCTGCCCTTGTAGATGAGAGATCCGGAGTTTTAAAGCTTCAGCGAGTGGTGCTCCTGTTTGCTGCTGATTTTACTGGGGTTTGCTTTTTATTGACCCAACGCTGGGAACTTTCCACGTGAGAACTTTTGGTTCATTCCCAAATGTTGAGGTATCCCGATAAATATACTGTGTATGACAATGGAGTATGAGATGTTGAAAGCACAGACATCTGGAATTAAAGTGCTTAAGCGTTTTTTCAAAAAGGAGTTGCTCTCGTCTCATGGTCATTGTTCGGTTCTTTATTGACATGTAAAAATTGTTTGGCGTTGTAGAGTATCTTTTGTGACTTTCAGAAAATGGTTTAAAAAAAAAAAAAAACAAATTGTTAAAACGTTTCAGCTGTTCGGAAGTGAGCTCTTACGTCAGAGCCCATGGTAGATTTGAATGCATATAAAGGTTAGAATGAGCTGTCTATGTAGCAATACAAGCTTGTCATTAAACAAGAAACCTTAATTTCAGCCCTGAATATTTTAATAGAAAGCTCACTAATTCATTTTCAAATCAATATTTAAAATTCCAGCTGACAATTCGTTTTATATGTGCAACCTTACTGGGCTAATTAAAGGGTGTTGAGCATTTCCCGTGGTTTGCTTATGCAGAGTTCGAAGTATTTGAACTTCCGCAAAAACGTTATGCGATAACTATTCATTTACATATCCATCGCTTACGCAGCTTGGTTTGAAAATAGCTTTGTTTAAATCTCCATAATTTACGCAGCTTGGTTTGAAAATGGCTCTCTTTAAATGTCCATAATTTACGCAGCTTGGTTTGAAAATTACTCTCTTTAAATATCCATAATTTACGCAGCTTGGTTTGAAAAGTACTCTCTTTAAATATCCATAATTTACGCAGCTTGGTTTGAAAATGTCTATTTTAAAATATCCATCATTTACGCAGCTTGGTTTGAAAATTGCTTTGTTTAAATGTTCATAATTTACGCAGCTTTGTTTGAAAATGGCTCTCTTGAAATGTCCATAATTTACGCAGCTTGGTTTGAAAATTACTCTCTTTAAATATCCATAATTTAAGCATCTTGGTTTGAAGAGTACTCTCTTTAAATATCCATAATTTACGCAGCTTGGTTTGAAAAATACTCTCTTTAAATATCCATAATTTACGCAGCTTGGTTTGAAAATGGCTATTTTTAAATATCCATCATTTACGCAGCTTGGTTTGAAAATGGCTTTGTTTAAATATGCATAATTTACGCATCTCGGTTTATAAATTGCTCCCTTTAAATATCCATAATTTACGAAGCTTGGTTTGAAAATGGCTTTTTAAAAATATCTATCATTTACGCAGTTTGTTTTGAAAATGGCTTTGTTTAAATATCCATAATTTACGCATCTCGGTTTATAAATTGCTCTCTTTAAATATCCATCCTTTACGCAGCTTGGTTTTTATAAACGGTTCTGTGTCTGAAGATGACTTTGTTTCTGCAGATGTTTATGAGAGTTTCTGCAGTAACAGGAGTTCAGAAATCCACATTTTACGTGATTCATTAAAGTAGCTGACAGTCACATCTCGCAGAATATCGAAGATTTACACTATCGCATATGAGAGCAACTAGTTTTTATTCTACAACAATTTTTAATGTATTTTAAAACAAGGTGGTAATCTCATTTATGATTAAATGTAAATTGTGGAATTTAAGAGCTTTAGTTGTGGCACGCAATTCATATTTTACGCATTTGCCATAATTACTTTGAAAAGTCCATCCACGGTAGCCTGATATTATTCAATCAGGTATAAAACATTTTACCCAGTAATTGTCTGTAGTTCTTTTTTAAAAAGATGTGGCGTTAGTCCTGCATGTTGAGATAAAATGGGTTGCTTACTTGCCGCGTGATGAATTGAAATGCGGGATTTTCTGGAAAAAGACCGTCAAGCACGCGACTCATCTGAGGCTAATTTCCCAATCCGCGCTGTAGTTGTGCTTCTATTAAATGTTATTTATCACACAAAAGTTGTAAAAATGCTGCGTCGACGGCATGTATTGACGTGTACCATCCAGAGCATGTAATTTTTAACACTAACTCTGAGTGTCGCTATTCACTAACGACAGGACTTTAGATGCGACTCTCCTCCCACTCGTGTAATATGCAGAGAGGGGAGCCTTTCTCCTGCGCCGCGGAAAAACACCCATCAGACCGAATGTTCATTCCGTTCCTTGTTCTTCCATCTTAAACAGCATTTTTCTTCCGTTTAAATATCAAGCCATTGGATTATATCTGTAACCCGTCTGTGTTTAGTGTTGAAAATGGGATCCAGAGGAGATTCTGTGCGCGTCTCGATGTTCTGTTTGGTTTTCTTTATCCTCGCGCTGCCGCCCAGCCTGGGAGATGTGAGCTATTCTATTCCGGAGGAGATGAAACGCGGATCTGTCATTGGGAATATAGCGAAGGACCTCGGACTCGATGTTAAAAGACTCTCAGCTCGCAAGACCCGTATCGAAATTGAAGAAAGCGACAGGAATTACTGTGACATTAATATGAACACTGGAGATTTGATAATCACTGAGCGGATTGACAGGGAAGAGCTTTGTGGCGATAAGGTTTTATGTCCCGTGAAATGCGAGCTCGTGCTTGAGAGCCCTTTGGAGATACACCGTATTACCCTGCAAATCCAAGATATTAATGATAATTCTCCAATTTTCCAAAACGATTTTATCAAACTAGAAATCCACGAATTGACGGTTAAAGGCGCGCGCTTCCCTTTAGACGAGGCGCACGATGCGGATATAGGACAGAACGCGGTTCAGAGCTACATGCTACAAAGGAATGAGCATTTTGTTCTGGCTGTTCATACGAACACAGACGGAGGAAAATACGGTGAGTTAGTACTAGAGAAAGAGCTGGATCGCGAGGAGCAGCAGGAGGTGACATTATTACTTACTGCAGCTGACGGAGGGAGTCCACAGAGATCTGCTACTGTAGTTATACACGTCACTGTGCTGGATGCTAACGATAATATCCCCGTGTTTAGCCAGGCTGTGTATAAAGTCAGTCTGCCTGAAAACTCTCCTTTAGGTGCTGTAGTGCTTACAGTCAGCGCCACTGATGCAGACGAGGGCGCTAACGGCCAAGTGACGTATGCATTTAGTCGTGTATCCGAAAAAGCGAAGAAAACATTCACGATTGATCAGAAAACAGGGGGAATTACAGTAAGCGGTGCAATAGATTTCGAGGAAGAGTCCAACTACGAGTTGCGCATTGAGGGGAAAGACGGAGCGGGACTCGCTTCTCAGGCTAAAGCGATAATAGAAATCAGTGACGTGAATGACAACGCCCCTGTGATAGTTCTGAAATCTCTGAACAATCCCATCCCTGAGAGCGCGTTACCTGGCACAGAGGTGGGCATCATTAATGTTCAGGATAAAGACTCCGGGGCAAACAGACAGGTCCGCTGCTCAATTCAGCAAAATGTTCCTTTCAAGTTAATCCCCTCCATTAAAAATTACTACTCACTGGTAACTACAGGAGAACTGGACCGCGAACTAGTAACGGATTATAACATCACAATCACCGCTACTGACGAGGGCTCTCCGCCCTTATCTTCCTCAAAGACTGTGCAGTTATCCGTGTCAGACGTTAATGACAACCCGCCTGTGTTTGATGAACAGTCGTACAGCGCCTCTGTGGCTGAAAATAACAAACCTGGCTCCTCTGTTCTTTCTGTAAGGGCGAGAGACCCGGACTGGAGACAGAACGGCACGGTTTTCTATTCTCTGTTGTCCGGTGAGATCGGCGGTGTTCCGGTATCCTCGTTTTTATCCATTAACGGAGACACGGGGGTGATCCACGCTGTCAGATCATTTGATTATGAGCAGTTGAGAAGCTTCAAAGCGCGCGTTGTTGCCAGAGACAACGGTTCTCCTCCACTCAGCAGTAACGTGACTGTGAGCGTGCTGGTAACTGATGAGAATGATAACTCTCCACAGATACTATACCCCGCTCCAACAGGGAACTCCTTCATGACTGAGATGGTCCCCAAAGCTGCTCACGCGGGCTCCCTTGTTTCCAAGGTGATAGCTGTGGATGCGGACTCTGGACAGAACGCGTGGCTGTCCTATCAGATCGTGAAACCCACTGATCCGGGACTTTTCACTGTCGGGCTCCACAGCGGAGAGATCCGAATACAGCGGGATATTTCTGAATCTGATGCCATGAAGCAGAACCTTGTTATCTCAGTGAAAGATAACGGACAGCCCTCTCTCTCTGTAACCTGCGCAGTGTATTTACTGATCTCAGATAACTTGGCTGAAGTCCCCCAGCTGAAAGACATGTCTTATGAGGAGAACAATTCCAAACTAACTTCATATTTGATCATCGCGCTGGTGTCCGTCTCCACCTTCTTCCTGACGTTCATTATTCTGATGGTGGCCGTGAGGTTTTGCCGCAGGAGAAAGCCCAGACTGTTGTTTGACGGCGCAGTCGCCATTCCCAGCGCATATTTCCCTCCCAACTACGCAGAGGTGGAGGGAGCAGGAACTCTGCGCAGCTCTTACAATTATGACGCGTACCTAACAACGGGCTCGCGCACCAGCGACTTCAATTTCGTCAGATCTTACAATGACGTCACAATGGTCGCTGATCAGACCCTGAAGAGGAGCCCGGATGCACCCAGTGAGCAGGAAGGCGGAAGAGAGGGCGGATCTACAGACGCTGCTCTGGTAAATAGTTTTTAGATCATTATTTTCCATTTTCAACGTGTTTGTTATTTGAACTGTAGAAGCACGATGGCTTTCTATTGCGTTTAACCGTCTTGCTTCTTGTTTTTGAGGAGGACATACTTTATTATTTCCAGTGGTGAACTACTTTTTGTCACCAGCAGCAAAATAAATGTCCACCAATCAGAAGATTAAAAGCAAGGGGGGGGGGGCGGGGCGCCACCAACAACAGTGCTGTTCATCACAGAACAAGATTCAGTTCAATTCCATTTTCTATTCTATTCTATTTGTATAACACTTTTTACAGAGATTCACATAGTGAAAATACATATTTTTTATCTGTGAACATTTGGCTATAAAATGCATATTCTTCTAATACAGAGTCAATATTTAAAAAAATATTTATTCGCATTATTTGAGCCACAAGTTTCATTATTGCTGTAAAATCGTATTTGATTTCACTGCCTTCTGGTTTGTACTGTTTTCTACAATTTTTAGAAAGTATAAACATATTTTATTTCTTCATTCAGTAAAATAAAAGATAATGATTTGAGACATGTGTGTATCAGCAGGTCTACAGATCCAAAGTGTTTGGCAAGTCTACTCTCTGGAGTCATTTACATTTAGGGTCATATCTGTTTATTTGAATGAGTTTTTTTAAGTATACATTATTTTACATTTTTTATATTCTCATCAACGTTTCGTTTTTCGTTTAGTATTGTATTTCTATGTTCTATGTTCAATCAGGATAACCATAGATGTTGATGATCATTCCATAATATCCTGTCTTCTAGTTTATAAAAGTCACAATCCGTTCCCTGTGTCGCTGTTCGCAGCCATGGTGCTGAAACGGGCTGCCCTTGTAGATGAGAGATCCGGAGTTTTAAAGCTTCAGCGAGTGGTGCTCCTGTTTGCTGCTGATTTCACTGGGGTTTGTTTCCACGTGAGAACTTTTGGTTCATTCCCAAATGTTGAGGTATCCCGATAAATATACTGTGTATGACAATGGAGTCTGAGATGTTGAAAGCACAGACATCAGGATTTAAAGTGCTTTAACGTTTTTTCAAATAAGAGTTGCTCTCGTCTAATTCATGTAGGAGTTATCTGACCCTGGTTATTGGTCCTTTGGGAAGTACGAGTTGATTGGCGTTGCTGACAAGGTTATTGTAGTTAAGTTTTTTTAGTTATTATTTTTATTCGTTTTTTAAATTAACTTTCTAATTTAATTTAGTTTTAGTTAGTTTTCAGAGTGTGTTTTTAGTTTTAGTTTTTCAGTCGATTTCAGTTTTAGTTTAATTATAGTTTTTCAACTGAGTCTAGTTTTAGTTTAATTTTAGTTAATCAGCCACTAGTTTGGTTGTGGGAGAGAAAACACATATTCGTTTTGAATGTTTCAAAGTACGCTATATGTGGCGGCAGTGTAGTATAAAGGTTAAGGAACTGGGCTTGTAACCGAAAGGTTGCAGGTTCGATTCCCAGGTAGGACACTGCCGTTGTACCCTTGAGCACGGTACTTAACCTGCATCGCTTCAGTATATATCCAGCTCTATGAATGAATAAATGTAATAAGAAGTTGTGTAAGTCGCTCTGGATAAGAGCGTCTGCTAAATGCCTGTAATAATGTATATGCAATCCAGAAGTTAAATGGTGGCATGGTTGAAACAAAAAAAGTTATTTTAATTTTATTTACACTACATTACAGTTTTTGTTTTGTTTTAGTTTTTAAAGTCATTTTCATTTTTATTTCAGTTCACTAAAATGTTTTTTTAAAATTTTAATTTCAGTTTTAATTTCAGTTAACCATAATAACCTTCGTTGCTGAATACGTTTTTGTGACTCTTCGTAATTGCCTTTGAAATAAAAATTCCAAGAATTTTGAAACATAATATAATAGTACTAAAAATAATAATCTGTGGTCGGCTACTTTCTTTGACAGTCGTATTGTCTTCTTTTCTGATAAGCAGAGATTGCAGGGTAATATGTCTGTGTGGCCTTGTTGTCCAATGACAATGTCAACGTGTCTTTTTTTAATCATGTCATCAATGCAGAATGATATAATATAAATATGCCTATTAGTTTGGACTGTGAAATTTCACGAGTGTTCGCATTTTTGTACGTTTTCTGTTCAGAGACAGTTAATCAACTAACTGATATTTTAAACAGTGCAATTCTGGCCTATCGGTCATAGGAGAGATGGTCTCATTCTGTGAGTGCGTTGTGCTTACGCAAATGTCTGATTAGGACATTACATTTAGCTCTCTTTCTCGGACCACATAACTGTTCTAACCTATACAAATGCCATTGCAGTATTTCTAAGGGAAAGGGATGTCGAAGATTCAAGTAATCTAAGTTGTGATCAAGGAAAAGGTATAGCGTCCAGGAAGTTACATTTGATTGGTATGGACATTTAATGTTTTAAATATTTCTATGTACATCCAAACTGCTTAATTCCTAGTCTAGCTGACATGATTGCATTGTAGGTTAGGCTAGTTAACCTACTGTAGCGAGCTGACAGCGTACAGCGTTTATGATCAGTCAAGTCAAGTGTCAACTAAGCCAGATTCATATTACTTTAATAGCAAGCGAGCTAGCCCGTGTTTCATACCAATATGCCCACAAATGATTTAGCTAGCTTGCTAATTAGCTAGCTAACGAACTTTGTAACACAGGGTGCTTACTCTGGCTTTCCCGAAATACAAATTCCACTCTTATTTTAACATTAAAACATAGGCTACACATATTGCCTACTGAGACTTGACCATATTATTATGGCAAGATTTTATGAACCTGTCTTATGGTGTATTAATTTGTTTGCACAATCATCGTCAGTTAGCTTCTCATAACACAGTACAAAAATAACTTATCTGAACAAAAAATGTTTTCAACGTACAAAAATACCAAGTTACTCGCGCATAGCTTCCAAAACACTAAGTTATTAATTAATGTAACAACTTGCAAAAACTATAGGCCTGCCCTTAAAAGTATTAATATCAAAATTAGGCCAAATTACAAGCTACAATGTAGCCTATAGCTCACACTAATTAAGCTAGCTCAATTCTTAAGCAATGCTACCCAATATTTCCTAAATTATTTCATGTAACTTGGCCCTGGGTTTTTTCATTTTACCATCTCAAGAGAATGTGGTCATTCAAGCTGTAAATGTGAAACAACAAAAATTGCTTCACGGAAGAACATATTTCAATTAATGTTTTAAAAAGTGACACCCCAGAAAGGATATCTTTATAATTAGTAGTCAAGTACATTTTAGAAAATTTACATGTTTCAAAAATGTTCTATGCTGCTAGACATTTTTCTTGCAGCATAGCCTAACATTTGCATTTACAAACAGAAAACCAAGAAACATAATTTACAATACAGGAAGAGGGGGTGAGTACATAAAATACAGATAAGAAATTATCAAAAATATTGACAGGTAGCTTTTTAACATGTAAAATAATAAATGTTATTTTTCAACACAATTTTCTGAACAAAAGAATGTGTAGGCTGTCGGACCACATGCAATTATTCCAAATAAATACAATAATGATACTAATAGGCTATATTGTTTGTTGTAACTTGTCCTCATTTTGATATCAATACCGTTTAATGGCAGGCCTAGTTTTTGCAAGTTGTAACGTTGATGAATAGCTTAGTGTTTGATAGGCTGTGCGCAAGTAACTTGCCATTTTTGTACGTAGACAACATTTTTTGTTCAGTTTTATTTACACGAGATACAGGACTGAGGAAGGACAGCGTCAGCTCACGTAGTATCTAAAATCAACACGATCCCCGCTAAAAAAAAGTAACACGTTTTTATTGTAAAAAGAGTTGTTTTTATTTGAACAAGAGATGGCAATCTCAGTTTAAAATCAATTGTGGAATTTTAGAGCAATATCTGTGGCACGCAATTTATATAATTATACATTTTCCTTCGTTACTTTTAAGATCGCACAGTATGTTCATATTACGGAATCAGATATGAAACATTTCGCCTCATAATTTCCTGTGATTTTAAAAAAAGTGTTACATCAGCCCTGGGCACTTATGAAAAATTGGTTGATTACTCGCAAAGCGGTTTTCTCAGAAACAACATGAAGCTTATTTCACGCAAATTTCCTCATTCTCTTCTTTATTGAATTTGAAACAAACCATGAAGTTTTCAATTTTATACTGCACCGACACCACGTAGGCTACAGTGGTGTATGCTACATTAGATGGCATGCAATTTTATACTGCACCGACGCCACGGAGGCGACAGTGGTGTATGCTACATTAGATAGCATGCAATTTTAAGAAAATATCTGCGAGTGTCGCTGTTCACCTGCGAGGGGCCGATGGATGCGGCTCTCCTCCCACTCCTGTAATATTCAGAGGGGTAGCCTTTCTTCTGCACGCGGAAAAAAACACTCGATAGACCGAGTGCGAATTTCATTCCTCGTTTGGTTGACTATTAAAACGAAGAGGAAAAACATCGTTTCCGTATTAATAACCAAATCATTAGACTAAATCTGAAATCTGTCGGTGTTTAGTGTTGAAAATGGGATCCAGAGGAGATTCTGTGCGCGTCTCGATGTTCTGTTTGGTTTTCTTTATCCTCGCGCTGCCGCCCAGCCTGGGAGATGTGAGCTATTCTATTCCGGAGGAGATGAAACGCGGATCTGTCATTGGGAATATAGCGAAGGACCTCGGACTCGATGTTAAAAGACTTTCTGCTCGCAAGGCCCATATAGATACAGAAGGGAGCAGCGGACATTATTGTGATATTAATATGAACACTGGCGATTTGATTATTGCTGAGAGTATTGACAGAGAAGAGCTTTGTGGTGAGAATGTTCTGTGTTCCATGAAATGCGAGCTCGTGCTTGAGAGCCCTTTGGAGATACACCGTATTACCCTGCAAATCCAAGATGTTAATGATAATTCTCCAATTTTCCAAAACGATTTTATCAAACTAGAAATCCAGGAATTAACGGCAAAAGGCACGCGCTTCCTCTTAGACGAGGCGCACGATGCGGATTTAGGACAGAACGCGGTTCAGAGCTACATGCTACAAAGGAATGAGCATTTTGTTCTGGCTGTTCATACGAACACAGACGGAGGAAAATACGGTGAGTTAGTACTAGAGAAAGAGCTGGATCGCGAGGAGCAGCAGGAGGTGACATTATTACTTACTGCAGCTGACGGAGGGAGTCCACAGAGATCTGCTACTGTAGTTATACACGTCACTGTGCTGGATGCTAACGATAATATCCCCGTGTTTAGCCAGGCTGTGTATAAAGTCAGTCTGCCTGAAAACTCTCCTTTAGGTGCTGTAGTACTTACAGTCAGCGCCAGTGATGCAGACGAGGGCGCTAACGGCCAAGTGACGTATGAGTTCAATCGTATATCTGAGAAAGGTAAAAAAATGTTTAGTATTGACCGGGAAATCGGGGAAATTAAAGTGATCGGATCCATAGATTATGAAGATGGATCATATCATGAAATGCAAATCCAAGCAAAAGACGGGTTGGGTTCGGCTTCCAATGCAAAGGTAATTATAGAAATCAGTGACGTGAATGACAACGCCCCTGTGATAGTTCTGAAATCTCTGAACAATCCCATCCCTGAGAGCGCGTTACCTGGCACAGAGGTGGGCATCATTAATGTTCAGGATAAAGACTCCGGGGCAAACAGACAGGTCCGCTGCTCAATTCAGCAAAATGTTCTTTTCAAGTTAATCCCCTCCATCAAAAACTACTACTCACTGGTAACTACAGGAGAACTGGACCGTGAACTAGTAACGGATTATAACATCACAATCACCGCTACTGACGAGGGCTCTCCGCCCTTATCTTCCTCAAAGACTGTGCAGTTATCCGTGTCAGACGTTAATGACAACCCGCCTGTGTTTGATGAACAGTCGTACAGCGCCTCTGTGGCTGAAAATAACAAACCTGGCTCCTCTGTTCTTTCTGTAAGGGCGAGAGACCCGGACTGGAGACAGAACGGCACGGTTTTCTATTCTCTGTTGTCCGGTGAGATCGACGGTGTTCCGGTCTCCTCGTTTTTATCCATTAACGGAGACACGGGGGTGATCCACGCTGTCAGATCATTTGATTATGAGCAGTTGAGAAGCTTCAAAGTGCGCGTTGTTGCCAGAGACAACGGTTCTCCTTGTAAGACTGGAATTGAGAAGCTCAGAGCAGCTGAACATGACACCATGGGGGGAAGCTTGTGACGTCTCTGGGAGGCTGTGTCGTAAAGTCTACTGGGGCCATCTGGCGTGAAGTTTATGACGGTCAAAGAATGTCTCCAGGTGTCATGGCTTTGTGAGGAAACGCTTGGACTGTCGTGGAGACAGGCACACACAACACAACATGGTATAGATTGCTTTTGTCCTCAAAAAGCTTAAAAACATACAGATGTGATTGATACTTTTGCTACATTGTACAGTATACACTGGAACTAGTCTGGGCACTGGAACATACATTATACACTCTTTCCAGAGAGATAATCATGTATTGTTCCGTTTTTGAGTGTTACAGTAGTAAATGCATCCAGTTAACGTACCTAAATTAACAGGGACAATTAGGGTGTAAATGTAATATTCTCAACAGGAATTCTGGTATCTTTGTGGCATTAATATAAATCACATCTGAGAAAACTGTAGAGATGGAGATTTTCATGGCAACACAAACTTAGACCTATTCATGTTTGATATCATTTTGATGGTCTCGGTGTGAGTGGTGCAATGGTCTACATGTTCTAAATGTGTAACATGGATGGAAGGTATATTTCATAAACACTGGCGTAAGCTGCCGTTGTGAAATTGTCCTTAGAAAAAACCATTCTGTGAAACCCCATTAGAAGGGGGGCTAATAGTGCTGACCAGTTTATGGTTTTACGACCGTCTGCAGCCAGATCAAACACAGAGTTTGAGGATTTAAGGAACGGAAACAAACTAATCTGGGAAGATTGTACCCAGTCTTTCCGCACATCGTACTTCAGGTCATTGTGTGTAGCAAATTGCCAGGTATGACTAAGTATTTTCTTCTGTACTGTATTTGAATTTGGAATGTTCAATCTGTAACTGTATATTGATAATTTAAGTAAGTAACCTACCTGGTAATAAATTAGTTAAACTTGATTTGTGTGGTTTCTGTGAATTGTGTCTCTATTACTGGATTTCACACTGACTGTGATAATGTGACTGCTCTGCTAGGCCGTAGCCAGTACTAGGAGGATTCTATGTTCAAAACCTCTGAGCACCTGTGATGGTGATATGTTCAAAACCTCTGAGTTTCTGTTTCTTAGTATTAAGAGGATTCTATGTTCAAAACCTCTGAGCACCTGTGATGGTGATATGTTCAAAACCTCTGAGTTTCTGTTTCTTAGTATTAAGAGGATTCTATGTTCAAAACCTCTGAGCACCTGTGATGGTGATATGTTCAAAACCTCTGAGTTTCTGTTTCTTAGTATTTGGTAGATTCTATGTTCAAAACCTCTGAGCACCTGTGATGGTGATATGTTAAAAACCTCTGAGTTTCTATTTAGCTTGTCAGACCGATTCAGTGTGTCAGTCTGCCTCCCATATCCGGGGCTATCAGCGTCCCCGGTATAGGTCATTTCAACATAACACAATTCCACTCGCAATCAAGCATACATTCTAAATTATAATATTAAATGGAGTCAGATAAACGAGTACAGAATCAGCGTTGGTGGCTGATGATTTACTGCAATATATAGAGGCTGTTCTTTGGATAAACTGTGATCAAGGTAGACCAGACTAAAAGCGGAAGGTAACGTGGTACGAGTACTTTTGATTTGTGGTCCCTTGTTAGCTAATCCCGTTAATCTAAAGAGCAGTCTAACCCGGTTGCAAGAATATTAATATTACTTTATTAACTTTCATAAGTTTTTCCTTTTCCCACAGCAATAGCGGAATACATCACGCTTAAACCTTCGCTCCGAGCTATTCCCTCATTGGTCTAGCCGCGCGGAGTTTTACAATTTGGTTTGTAACATGATCTTAGTTGATGTTTCCAGATTTTACAATTTGGAGAACTCGAAATGATTTGTGTTGCTAATTCCCAGATTTACAGTTGGTGACCCCGACGTGATGAACCGTTGCTATTTGTGAGATTCACAAATTGGTGACGGCGACGTGATGAACCGTTGCTATTTGTGAGATTCACAAATTGGTGACGGCAACGTGATTCCAGATTGCTATTTGTGGGATTTACCATTTACCTCCAAATTTCTCCTGCACCCGTGGCTAAAGAATCCTTTGCAGTTTGGCAGGATATTCCTTACAGGGAGTTTCTGGCCAGCTAAATTCCTGGTTCTTGATCCTTGGTGTGGTGAGTAACACAATTATCTTATGTATTAGCATATACGATGGAGTTGTTGTTGTTTCACCACATCTGGATACTGTTTAGGGGATTTACGTATAAATGCAAAGTTTTCTTTAACCTGTGGAATAGTGAGGTTGCAGTCCTCACTGTCATATATATGCAATGTTGACGCTGTCATTGTAAAATGCAGAAGTTAGATATGCAATTAGGTCACTATAATGACAATATCATTTTAAAACCCTAGAATGGGTAAATTAAAGATGATCTATATATATATATGTGTATATGTGCGTGTATAAGTATATGTGTACGTATGTGTAGATGTATGTATATGTATGTGTGTGTGCGTATGTGTATGTCTATGTGTATGTATATATAGCTATATATAGATATATATATCTATTAGAACAATGGCGTATGTGGCACTGCTCTAAAATCCAGCAGGCCACGCTTTCATAGGAAAGCACATCTTTAAAAACCTGCATGACATCGTTGCAGAAATTAATAAATGGCTCATAGGCTATTTTCATATTAAAACAGAAGTCTTACTTCTGGAGTTACTTTTTTGGCACCATATTGGTGTTTGTCTGTGTTTTAATTGGTGTTTTAAGCTATACATCCGTGAAATCATAAAGCTAAAGTGCGGTAGCATACTTGCTATAAATATATAAATCATGCCTAGGCATGTCATGTAGGAAATGTTGGGATTCGCTAATATACCTACTTGGGTGCCCATGAAGTTAACTGAGGCATATTTATAAAATTTCATGGATGTATTTTTGTGTAAATTTCCCCTAACACAAACACATGTGTTAGAATGTTTGTCTGACTCCAATAAGCCAGTTAATGTTATAAAATTAATCAAATGCCACCAGAGCTTGCACTTGCCTTAATTAGGGTCAACATCTTTTGTTCTTACAAGGTGAAGTGTGTATGACTACTAAGGGAAAGTTTTTCTAGTCGGGTAGGCAGGGGACTAGGCCCCCCAAACTTACCCGACAACAGACGGCGGCGGAATTGCAAAGTTCCGAGGGCACGTTAAAAACTAGATATAGTGCTGGGGAGAAGACTGAAGGCCCCCGTGTCTGATGAAGTATGAATTGACATACTGCCGTGGTACCGTCTAGTCGGCGTAGTTGTCGCATGTAAGTATGCAGGCACTGCGTGGTACGTGGATGACAGTCCACACCTAGCAAGAGTTGCGTAAAAGACGAACTCTGTGAACAGGCAAGGCTGGTGAAAACGGTCAAAGTTTCTATGCCCATAGCAAAGTGGGATAGGGATCAGACCGTCGGTTCCTAACCGAGTGGTTAACAGCTACTACGGGGTCCTGATTAGATGCAGGACTGGGGATCGCTATCGACTGGGTCACCGGCCGGTCGGGTCGCATAGAGCAATAAGACCATGTGTGGCTTCTCTGTAGTGGAGCACCTGAGTGACGTCCCTGTAAGTGGAGCACATGAGTTGCATCCCGGCAGTGGAGCACCTGAGTGACGTCCCTGTAGGGGAGCCTATGGCCGCTGCGCTCGGCTCAATGTACAGTCAGGCCACTGTAAGCTGAAACCGAATGCGTTAGTAAGCGAGTAGTGCACTCTGTGATCAGGGTTTCTGAAAAGGAGACACCTGGGAAACAGAGAGGCTGAATCTCGTTCACTCAGAGGAGTCTGGTGGAAGGAGCTCAGTGGAAAGGAATCCAGCCTGGAGCTGCGCCCAAGAGAGGGAGGCTCGAAGGATTTAAGTGGCTGCTAAATGGTTTTACAGGTTGGGAGAATAGTTCTTCCTCAATTAAATAAATAAATAAATAAATAAATACATAGAAGAAGCAATTTCTTCTTTATGTTTATTCCATATTAGCCCCTTTCATTTAAAAGCTGAAAGAAGGGTCATTTTCTAGCACAGACTGGCTTACTGGTTTCTTTTTGTCTTTTTGTCTCCTTACTTTCTCTCTCTTTATCTGTCTTGTGGAATATTTTTTGTTTCTTCAAGAAAAGTTAACCTACATTCTTCAGAGAGTGTATGATTTTAGTTTTCAATCACCAAAACCTGGTTATAATCAGTACAATATACATTCTGACATATGTGTTTTGTTGTGCAAAACTAAAAGTTTTTGTATATTTCAATTCTCTCCACTACATACTACCACTAATAATGGATAACTGTTTCATTCCATCTGTTTGCTGTATCTGGGAAAATGTTTTAGAAAGATGTGAAATTTTCTTGCTGTTTGTAGTATTTCTGTTAATATTACTAGCAAGTGTCACATTAATTTTAAAGTATATATGTCACAGACTCCAGGATGCGACAAACTCACAGTATTGCCTAACTCATATTTCATAAAATATGTTTAGTGTGTTTTTGTGGTATTTTTACTTTTATACTATCCTTTTGGATATGGTTTTTTAATACATAACTTATAATGGCACATGTACGTAGTAGCATTTTGAACACCTGTCAGCATATGTAATACTTTGTGACAAGAAATGATGAAATCTCTGCATGGCTGCAGTCACAGCTTGATGATTTAATCTCAGTATTCTGCATGGTTGGCAAATCAGGGCGCCACTGGTTTACAACACCTCACCCATAGTAATAAAACCATCATTAGGGCAATTAGGTCTGAAGCGCAGGCGCTTCTCACCATCAGCCATTCACTACTCAATCAGACCCGTACCATCGAGCGTGACTTATGCACAGGACTTGTTTACTGCTGAACATATGCACAGGACTTGTTTCAATGTTTATGATGTTTACTAGAATTGAATGTGCCGTTATGTATTGGGTTCTTTGTTTCCTTTGCTTTGATTCACCCAGACTAAGTGTATCCAAATTCCACTACCATACGCTCTATTGGCGTAGTAGTGAAGAATCAGATCATTAAATTATATTATTTAATAGGATACATTACCATGAAGGGCACTGAAACCATATTCACCACTCGTATGTGTTGCCATGAGGCCTACAGTTATATAATTTGTACCTGTAATACCCTACAATCTTTTCCCCACAATAACACCAAGCTCATTACTGTTCAGTCCTTACACGGTCACGCACATGCAATCCAGGTCTCCCACACGCAATGGTGCGTCCTCAGTAAGACGAACTCCTTCACCTATGGAGGTCTGACCTGCCCAGCCAAGCACACTTTCTGCCTGGAAGTGACGGAAGACTTTGCAGTGGGTCAGATCAACATCCTGGGGGGAGTTCCACTGGAGGTGGACGTCTCACCGTGGTGGGCGGACAGATTCTGCGAGCAAGGAACGCGGGCCCTGACTGACCTAATGGACTTGGTGCAACAGCTGCCCCGGGGCCGGCTACAGGACTAGAGTTACCAGCAGGGTTCACCCAGCCAGGGTGTAGCCCAATGACTCCTTGGGACTGTGTTCTTTTTGTCCCACGGCGCCAGAGGGGGGAACTGTAAGACTGGAATTGAGAAGCTCAGAGCAGCTGAACATGACACCATGGGGGGAAGCTTGTGACGTCTCTGGGAGGCTGTGTCGTAAAGTCTACTGGGGCCATCTGGCGTGAAGTTTATGACGGTCAAAGAATGTCTCCAGGTGTCATGGCTTTGTGAGGAAACGCTTGGACTGTCGTGGAGACAGGCACACACAACACAACATGGTATAGATTGCTTTTGTCCTCAAAAAGCTTAAAAACATACAGATGTGATTGATACTTTTGCTACATTGTACAGTATACACTGGAACTAGTCTGGGCACTGGAACATACATTATACACTCTTTCCAGAGAGATAATCATGTATTGTTCCGTTTTTGAGTGTTACAGTAGTAGTAAATGCATCCAGTTAACGTACCTAAATTAACAGGGACAATTAGGGTGTAAATGTAATATTCTCAACAGGAATTCTGGTATCTTTGTGGCATTAATATAAATCACATCTGAGAAAACTGTAGAGATGGAGATTTTCATGGCAACACAAACTTAGACCTATTCATGTTTGATATCATTTTGATGGTCTCGGTGTGAGTGGTGCAATGGTCTACATGTTCTAAATGTGTAACATGGATGGAAGGTATATTTCATAAACACTGGCGTAAGCTGCCGTTGTGAAATTGTCCTTAGAAAAAACCATTCTGTGAAACCCCATTAGAAGGGGGGCTAATAGTGCTGACCAGTTTATGGTTTTACGACCGTCTGCAGCCAGATCAAACACAGAGTTTGAGGATTTAAGGAACGGAAACAAACTAATCTGGGAAGATTGTACCCAGTCTTTCCGCACATCGTACTTCAGGTCATTGTGTGTAGCAAATTGCCAGGTATGACTAAGTATTTTCTTCTGTACTGTATTTGAATTTGGAATGTTCAATCTGTAACTGTATATTGATAATTTAAGTAAGTAACCTACCTGGTAATAAATTAGTTAAACTTGATTTGTGTGGTTTCTGTGAATTGTGTCTCTATTACTGGATTTCACACTGACTGTGATAATGTGACTGCTCTGCTAGGCCGTAGCCAGTACTAGGAGGATTCTATGTTCAAAACCTCTGAGCACCTGTGATGGTGATATGTTCAAAACCTCTGAGTTTCTGTTTCTTAGTATTAAGAGGATTCTATGTTCAAAACCTCTGAGCACCTGTGATGGTGATATGTTCAAAACCTCTGAGTTTCTGTTTCTTAGTATTAAGAGGATTCTATGTTCAAAACCTCTGAGCACCTGTGATGGTGATATGTTCAAAACCTCTGAGTTTCTGTTTCTTAGTATTTGGTAGATTCTATGTTCAAAACCTCTGAGCACCTGTGATGGTGATATGTTAAAAACCTCTGAGTTTTTATTTAGCTTGTCAGACCGATTCAGTGTGTCAGTCTGCCTCCCATATCCGGGGCTATCAGCGTCCCCGGTATAGGTCATTTCAACATAACACAATTCCACTCGCAATCAAGCATACATTCTAAATTATAATATTAAATGGAGTCAGATAAACGAGTACAGAATCAGCGTTGGTGGCTGATGATTTACTGCAATATATAGAGGCTGTTCTTTGGATAAACTGTGATCAAGGTAGACCAGACTAAAAGCGGAAGGTAACGTGGTACGAGTACTTTTGATTTGTGGTCCCTTGTTAGCTAATCCCGTTAATCTAAAGAGCAGTCTAACCCGGTTGCAAGAATATTAATATTACTTTATTAACTTTCATAAGTTTTTCCTTTTCCCACAGCAATAGCGGAATACATCACGCTTAAACCTTCGCTCCGAGCTATTCCCTCATTGGTCTAGCCGCGCGGAGTTTTACAATTTGGTTTGTAACATGATCTTAGTTGATGTTTCCAGATTTTACAATTTGGAGAACTCGAAATGATTTGTGTTGCTAATTCCCAGATTTACATCCTCCACTCAGCAGTAACGTGACTGTGAGCGTGCTGGTAACTGATGAGAATGATAACTCTCCACAGATACTATACCCCGCTCCAACAGGGAACTCCTTCATGACTGAGATGGTCCCCAAAGCTGCTCACGCGGGCTCTCTGGTTTCCAAGGTGATAGCTGTGGATGCGGACTCTGGACAGAACGCGTGGCTGTCCTATCAGATCGTGAAATCCACCGATCCGGGACTTTTCACTGTCGGGCTCCACAGCGGAGAGATCCGGGTACAGCGGGATATTTCTGAATCTGATGCCATGAAGCAGAACCTTGTTATCTCAGTGAAAGATAACGGACAGCCCTCTCTCTCTGCAACCTGCGCAGTGTATTTACTGATCTCAGATAACTTGGCTGAAGTCCCCCAGCTGAAAGACATGTTTTATGAGGAGAACAATTCCAAACTAACTTCATATTTGATCATCGCGCTGGTGTCCGTCTCCACCTTCTTCCTGACGTTCATTATTCTGATGGTGGCCGTGAGGTTTTGCCGCAGGAGAAAGCCCAGACTGTTGTTTGACGGCGCAGTCGCCATTCCCAGCGCATATTTCCCTCCCAACTACGCAGAGGTGGAGGGAGCAGGAACTCTGCGCAGCTCTTACAATTATGACGCGTACCTAACAACGGGCTCGCGCACCAGCGACTTCAATTTCGTCAGATCTTACAATGACGTCACAATGGCCGCTGATCAGACCCTGAAGAGGAGCCCGGATGAACCCAGTGAGCAGGAAGCCGGAAGTGAGGGCGGAACTACAGACTCTGCTCTGGTAAATAGTTTTTAGATCATTATTTTTCATTTTCAACGTGTTTGTTATTTGAACTGTAGAAGCACGATGGCTTTCTATTGCGTTTAACCGTCTTGCTTCTTGTTTTTGAGGAGGACATACTTTATTATTTCCAGTGGTGAACTACTTTTTGTCACCAGCAGCAAAATACATGTCCACCAATCAGAAGATTAAAAGCAACGGGGCGCCACCAACAACAGTGCTGTTCAGCACAGAACAATTCCATTTTCTATTCTATTCTATTTGTATAACACTTTTTACAGAGATTCACATACAGAGAAAATACATATTTTTTATCTGTGAACATTTGGCTATAAAATGCATATTCTTCTAATACAGAGTCAATTTAAAAATATATATTTATTCGCATTATATGAGCCACGAGTTTCATTATTGCTGTAAAATCGTATTTGATTTCACTGCCTTCTGGTTTGTACTGTTTTCTCCAATTTTTAGAAAGTATAAACATATTTTTGTGTCTTCATTCAGTAAAATAAAAGATAATGATTTGAGACATTTGTGTATCAGCAAGGCTTTACAGATCCAAAGTGTTTGGCAAGACTACTCTCTGGAGTCATTTACATTTAGGGTCATGGTTTGTTTCTTTGAATGAGTTTTTTGAAGTATACATTATTTAAAATTTTTAATATTCTCATCAACGTTTCGTTTAGTATTGTATTTCTATGTTCAATCAGGATAATCATAGATGTTGGTGATCATTCCATAATATCCTGTCTTCTAGTTTCTAAAACTCGCAATCCACTCCCTGTGTCGCTGTTCGCAGCCATGGTGCTGAAACGGGCTGCGCTTGTAGATGAGAGATCCGGAGTTTTAAAGCTTCAGCGAGTGGTGCTCCTGTTTGCTGCTGATTTTACTGGGGTTTGCTTTTTATTGACCCAACGGTGTGAACTTTCCACGTGAAAACTTTTGGTTCATTCCCAAATGTTTAGGTATCCCGATAAATATACTGTGTATGACAATGGAGTATGAGATGTTGTAAGCACAGACATCTGGAATTAAAGTGCTTAAGCGTTTTTTCAAATAGGAGTTGCTCTCGTCTCATGGTCATTGTTCGGTTCTTTCTTGACATGTACAAATTGTTTGGTGTTGTAGAGTATCTTTTGTGACTTTCAGTAAATGGTTTTTGAAAAAAAGAAATAACAAAATGTTAAAACGTTTCAGCTGTTCGGAAGTAAGCTCTTACGTCAGAGCCCATGGTAGATTTGAATGCATATAAAGGTTAGAATGAGCTGTCTATGTAGCAATACAAGCTTGTCATTAAACAAGAAACCTTAATTTCAGCCCTAAATATTTTAATAGAAAGCTCACTAATTCATTTTCAAATTAATATTTAAAATTCCAGCTGACAATTCGTTTTATATGTGCAACCTTACTGGGCTAATTAAAGGGTGTTGAGCATGTCCCGTGGTTTGCTTTTGCAGAGTTGGAACTCTTTGAACCTCCGCAAAAACGCTACACCATAACTATTTATTTAAATATCCATCGCTTACACAGCTTGGTTTGAAAATAGCTTTGTTTAAATATCCATAATTTACGCAGCTTGGTTTGAAAATTACTCTCTTTAAATGTCCATAATTTACGCAGCTTGGTTTGAAAATGGCTTTGTTTAAATATGCATAATTTACGCAGTTTGTTTTGAAAATGGCTTTGTTTAAATATCCATAATTTACGCAGCTTGGTTTAAAAATGGCTCTCTTTAAATGTCCATAATTTACGCAGCTTGGTTTGAAAATTACTCTCTTTAAATATCCATCATTTACGCAGCTTGGTTTGAAAAGTACTCTCTTTAAATATCCATAATTTACGCAGCTTTGTTTGAAAATGGCTTTTAAAAAATATCCATAATTTACGCATCTCGGCTTATAAATTGCTCTTTAAATATCCATCATTTACGAAGCTTGGTTTGAAAATGGCTTTTTAAAAATATCTATCATTTACGCAGTTTGTTTTGAAAATGGCTTTGTTTAAATATCCATAATTTACGCATCTAGGTTTATAAATTGCTCTTTAAATATCCATCATTTACGAAGCTTGGTTTGAAAATGGCTTTTTAAAAATATCTATCATTTACGCAGTTTGTTTTGAAAATGGCTTTTTTAAAATATCCATAATTTACGCATCTCGGTTTATAAATTGCTCTTTAAATATCCATCATTTACGCAGCTTGGTTTGAAAATGGCTTTGTTTAAATATCCATAATTTACGCATCTCGGTTTATAAATTGCTCTTTAAATATCCATAATTTACGCAGCTTGGTTTGAAAAGTACTCTTTAAATATCCATCCTTTACGCAGCTTGGTTTTTATAAACGGTTCTGTGTCTGGAGATGACTTTATTTCTGCAGATGTTTATGAGAGTTTCTGCAGTAACAGGAGTTCAGACATCCACATTTTACGTGATTCATTAAAGTAGCTGACAGTCACATCTCGCAGAATATCGAAGATTTACACTATCGCATATGAGAGTAACTAGTTTTTATTTTACAACAATTTTTTATTTATTTGAAAACAAGGTGGTACTCTCATTTACTATTAAATGTAAATTGTGGAATTTAAGAGCTTTAGTTGTGGCACGCAATTCATATTTTACGCATTTGCCATAATTACTTTGAAAAGTCCATCCACGGTAGCCTGATATTATTCATTACATTACATTACATTACATTCATTTAGCAGACGCTTTTATCCAAAGCGACGTACAGTAAGTGCATACAGAAAGGTCATCGAAGTAACTACAGAACAGATAAGAAAGCACATTCTTCCCATACAGTAGCAGCTATCCCTAGTAATGAACACAATGCAGTTCACAGTGAACTGGGTAAATCAGCTCTAATACAATTCTATTCTAACCATTATAAACTTGACTATCTTGAGTACACAGTTCAACAAGAACACAAACCATGAGGTCCTAAATAAGTATTAGTCCAGGTGGAGTCTGAAAAGGTGCGTTTTCAGGCCACGACGGAAAGTAGGCAGGGTTGGCATGGCATTATTCAATCAGGTATAAAACATTTTACCCAGTAATTGTCTGTAGTTCTTTTTTTAAAAGATGTGGCGTTAGTCCTGCATGTTGAGATAAAATGGGTTGCTTACTTGCAGTGTGCCGCGTGATGAATCGAAATGCGGGGTTTTTCTGGAAAAAGACCGTCAAGCACGCGACTCATCTGAGGCTAATTTCCCAATCCGCGCTGTAGTTGTGTTTCTATTAAATGTTATTTATCACACAAAAGTTGTAAAAATACTGCGTCGACGGCACGTATTGACGTGTACCATCCAGAGCATGTAATTTTTAACACTAACTCTGAGTGTCGCTGTTCACTAACGACAGGACTTTAGATGCGACTCTCCTCCCACTCGTGTAATATTCAGAGAGGGGAGCCTTTCTCCTGCGCCGCGGAAAAACACCCATCAGACCGAGTGTTCATTCCGTTCCTTGTTCTTCCATCTTAAACAGCATTTTTTCTCCCATTTAAATATCAAGCCATTGGATTATATCTATAACCCGTCGGTGTTTAGTGTTGAAAATGGGATCCAGAGGAGATTCTGTGCGCGTCTCGATGTTCTGTTTGGTTTTCTTTATCCTCGCGCTGCCGCCCAGCCTGGGAGATGTGAGCTATTCTATTCCGGAGGAGATGAAACGCGGATCTGTCATTGGGAATATAGCGAAGGACCTCGGACTCGATGTTAAAAGACTCTCAGCTCGCAAGGCACGCATAGACACAGAAGGGAGCAGCGGACATTATTGTGATATTAATATGAACACTGGCGATTTGATTATTACTGAGAGGATTGACAGAGAAGAGCTTTGTGGACCGAGAGTGTCCTGTTCTTTAGAATACGAGCTCGTGCTGGAGACCCCTCTGGAATTACACCGCGTTGCGCTGCAGATTCTTGATATAAACGACAATTCACCTCAGTTTCCGAATGAGGTTATTAAACTGGAAATAAGAGAATCCGCAGATAAAGGCGCGCGCTTTCCCCTAGATCAGGCGCACGATGCGGATTTAGGACAGAACGCGGTTCAGAGCTACATGCTACAAAGGAATGAAAATTTTGTTTTGGCTGTTCATACGAACACAGACGGAGGAAAATACGGTGAGTTAGTACTAGATAAAGAGCTGGATCGCGAGGAGCAGCAGGAGGTGACATTATTACTTACTGCAGCTGACGGAGGGAGTCCACAGAGATCTGCTACTGTAGTTATACACGTCACTGTGCTGGATGCTAACGATAATATCCCCGTGTTTAGCCAGGCTGTGTATAAAGTCAGTCTGCCTGAAAACTCTCCTTTAGGTGCTGTAGTGCTTACAGTCAGCGCCACTGATGCAGACGAGGGCGCTAACGGCCAAGTGACGTATGAGTTTAGCGGCATATCCACAAGAGCGAAAAGAATATTTGGCATTATAAGAGAGACTGGGGAAATTAAAGTGATCGGATCCATAGATTTTGAAGATGAATCATATTATGAAATGCAAATACAAGCAAAAGATGGTTCGGGTTTAGCCTCGAATGCAAAGGTAATTATAGAAATCAGTGACGTGAATGACAACGCCCCTGTGATAGTTCTGAAATCTCTGAACAATCCCATCCCTGAGAGCGCGTTACCTGGCACAGAGGTGGGCATCATTAATATTCAGGATAAAGACTCCGGGGCAAACAGACAGGTCCGCTGCTCCATTCAGCAAAATGTTCCTTTCAAGTTAATCCCCTCCATCAAAAACTACTACTCACTGGTAACTACAGGAGAACTGGACCGTGAACTAGTAACGGATTATAACATCACAATCACCGCTACTGACGAGGGCTCTCCGCCCTTATCTTCCTCAAAGACTGTGCAGTTATCCGTGTCAGACGTTAATGACAACCCGCCTGTGTTTGATGAACAGTCGTACAGCGCCTCAGTGGCTGAAAATAACAAACCTGGCTCCTCTGTTCTTTCTGTAAGGGCGAGAGACCCGGACTGGAGACAGAACGGCACGGTTTTCTATTCTCTGTTGTCCGGTGAGATCGGCGGTGTTCCGGTCTCCTCGTTTTTATCCATTAACGGAGACACGGAGAAGCTTCAAAGTGCGCGTTGTTGCCAGAGACAACGGCTCTCCTCCACTCAGCAGTAACGTGACTGTGAGCGTGCTGGTAACTGATGAGAATGATAACTCTCCACAGATACTATACCCCGCTCCAACAGGGAACTCCTTCATGACTGAGATGGTCCCCAAAGCTGCTCACGCGGGCTCCCTGGTTTCCAAGGTGATAGCTGTGGATGCGGACTCTGGACAGAACGCGTGGCTGTCCTATCAGATCGTGAAATCCACTGATCCGGGTCTTTTCACTGTCGGGCTCCACAGCGGAGAGATCCGAGTACAGCGGGATATTTCTGAATCTGATGCCATGAAGCAGAACCTTGTTATCTCAGTGAAAGATAACGGACAGCCCTCTCTCTCTGCAACCTGCGCAGTGTATTTACTGATCTCAGATAACTTGGCTGAAGTCCCCCAGCTGAAAGACATGTCTTATGAGGAGAACAATTCCAAACTAACTTCATATTTGATCATCGCGCTGGTGTCCGTCTCCACCTTCTTCCTGACGTTCATTATTCTGATGGTGGCCGTGAGGTTTTGCCGCAGGAGAAAGCCCAGACTGTTGTTTGACGGCGCAGTCGCCATTCCCAGCGCATATTTCCCTCCCAACTACGCAGAGGTGGAGGGAGCAGGAACTCTGCGCAGTTCTTACAATTATGACGCGTACCTAACAACGGGCTCGCGCACCAGCGACTTCAATTTCGTCAGATCTTACAATGACGTCACAATGGCCGCAGATCAGACCCTGAAGAGGAGCCCGGATGAAATCTCGGAGGGGGGCGCTGTGGAGTCAGCTGAGGTAAGATCATGAATGAGATGTTCTTTTCCCGGGTTTTATTTAGATATTGTATTTACAGATGGCTTAATCTTAGTTGATTCCGAGGAGCCCAAATTAAATCCGTTCCAGTGACGTAAAGCTGGCCCTCTTCCAGAAGGGCAATCTGAGATCAGTTTATGTCCTGTAATTATTGGGGCATGTTTTTTCTAATGTTTATTCCCTATGATCTTCTTAGCTTTTTTTGAATTAGGTTTTAATCAGTGTAAATGTATTTGGGTTTATAACCATTCGCAATTTTCAGAAATTTTAGACATAATTCCAAACGGCTCTTTACATTGCCTTCAGATTCAGTTTTTACAAAACTCACGGCAAGTTATTCATTCTGGTTTAATTTAATCTGCTTTCACACATGGATGCAGGTTTAATCCAGGCCTTGTGGGCCGGTGTGTATGCAGGTTTAACTCCAGGCCTCGCGGGCCGGTATGTATGCAGGTTTAACTCTAGGCCTCGCGGGCCGGTGTGTATGCAGGTTTAACTCCAGGCCTCGCGGGCTGGTGTGTATGCAGGTTTAACTCCAGGCCTCGCGGGCCGGTGTGTATGCAGGTTTAACTCCAGGCCTCGCGGGCCGGTGTGTATGCAGGTTTAACTCCAGGCCTCGCGGGCCGGTGTGTATGCAGGTTTAACTCCAGGTCTCGCGGGCCGGTGTGTATGCAGGTTTAACTCCAGGCCTCGCGGGCCGGTGTGTATGCAGGTTTAACTCCAGGCCTCGCGGGACGGTGTGTATGCAGATTTAACTCCAGGCCTCGTGGGCCGGTGTGTATGCAGGTTTAACTCCAGGTCTCGCGGGCCGGTGTGTATGCAGGTTTAACTCCAGGCCTCGTGGGCCGGTGTGTATGCAGGTTTAACTCCAGGCCTCGCGGGCCGCTGTGTATGCAGGTTTAACTCCAGGCCTCGTGGGCCGGTGTGTATGCAGGTTTAACTCCAGGCCTCGCGGGCCGGTGTGTATGCAGGTTTAACTCCAGGCCTCGCGGGCCGGTGTGTATGTGGGTTTAACTCCAGGCTTTGTGGACCGGTGTGTATGCAGGTTTAACTCCAGGTCTCGTGGACCGGTGTGTATGCAGGTTTAACTCCAGGTCTCGCGGGCCGGTGTGTATGCAGGTTTCACTCCAGGTCTCGCGGGCCGGTGTGTATGCAGGTTTAACTCCAGGTCTCGCGGGCCGGTGTGTATGCAGGTTTAACTCCAGGCCTCACGGGCCGGTGTGTATGCAGGTTTAACTCCAGGCCTCGCGGGCCGGTGTGTATGCAGGTTTAACTCCAGGCCTTGTGGGCCGGTGTGTATGCAGGTTTAACTCCAGGCCTCATGGGCCGGTATGTATGCAGGTTTAAATCCAGGCCTTGCGGGCCGGTATGTATAATGCAGGTTTAACTCTTGGCCTCGCGGGCCGGTGTGTATGTCGGTTTAACTCCAGGCCTCGCGGGCCGGTATGTATGCAGGTTTAACTCCAGGTCTCACGGGCCGGTGTGTATGCAGGTTTAACTCCAGGTCTCGCGGGCCGGTGTGTATGCAGGTTTAACTCCAGGCCTCGCGGGCCGGTGTGTATGCAGGTTTAACTCCAGGCCTCGCGGGCCGGTGTGTATGCAGGTTTAACTCCAGGCCTTGTGGGCCGGTGTGTATGCAGGTTTAACTCCAGGCCTCGTGGGCCGGTATGTATGCAGGTTTAAATCCAGGCCTTGCGGGCCGGTGTGTATAATGGAGGTTTAACTCTAGACCTCGCGGGCCGGTGTGTATGTGGGTTTAACTCCAGGCCTCGCGGGCCGGTATGTATGCAGGTTTAACTCCAGGTCTCGCGGGCCGGTGTGTATGCAGGTTTAACTCCAGGTCTCGCGGGCCGGTGTGTATGCAGGTTTAACTCCAGGCCTCGCGGGCCGCTGTGTATGCAGGTTTAACTCCAGGCCTCGCGGGCCGGTGTGTATGTGGGTTTAACTCCAGGCTTTGTGGACCGGTGTGTATAATGCAGGTTTAAATCCAGGTCTCGTGGACCGGTGTGTATGCAGGTTTAAGTCCAGGTCTCGCGGGCCGGTGTGTATGCAGGTTTAACTCCAGGTCTCGCAGGCCGGTGTGTATGCAGGTTTAACTCCAGGTCTCGCGGGCCGGTGTGTATGCAGGTTTAACTCCAGGCCTCACGGGCCGGTGTGTATGCAGGTTTAACTCCAGGTCTCGCGGGCCGGTGTGTATGCAGGTTTAACTCCAGGCCTCACGGGCCGGTGTGTATGCAGGTTTAACTCCAGGCCTCGCGGGCCGGTGTGTATGCAGGTTTAACTCCAGGCCTCGTGGGCCGGTGTGTATGCAGGTTTAACTCCAGGCCTCGCGGGCCGGTGTGTATGTGGGTTTAACTCCAGGCTTTGTGGACCGGTGTGTAAATCTGGGAATTAGCAACACAAATCATTTCGAGTTCTCCAAATTGTAAAATCTGGAAACATCAACTAAGATCATGTTACAAACCAAATTGTAAAACTCCGCGCGGCTAGACCAATGAGGGAATAGCTCGGAGCGAAGGTTTAAGCGTGATGTATTCCGCTATTGCTGTGGGAAAAGGAAAAACTTATGAAAGTTAATAAAGTAATATTAATATTCTTGCAACCGGGTTAGACTGCTCTTTAGATTAACGGGATTAGCTAATAAGGGACCACAAATCAAAGATACTCGTACCACGTTACCTTCCGCTTTTAGTCTGGTCTACCTTGACCCCAGTTTATCCAAAGAACAGCCTCTATATATTACAGTAAATCATCAGCCACCAACGCTGATTCTGTACTCGTTTATCTGACTCCATTTAATATTATAATTTAGTATATACAATTTCCACTTGATTTGTTAAAGGACTCTCATACTTTAAAGACGGTTCTCTGAGCTGGATGTGTCTGTTAACACCGCGATTTACATTGGGCCCTTAATGCGTACGACTCACAGCTGACTAGATATCTGCGGTTATCTCAGAGGTTGCG
Organism: Ilyophis sp. 1 JC-2022; assembly: GCA_022702515.1. NCBI lineage: Eukaryota > Metazoa > Chordata > Actinopteri > Anguilliformes > Synaphobranchidae > Ilyophis > Ilyophis sp. 1 JC-2022. The sequence continues at coordinate 84,584,786 of CM040401.1, forward strand.
GAAGAAGTCACTTTGTGCGGTATACTCTATGGTTAAGACTCAGGGACCGACTAAAGGAATATTGGCAACCACCGTTCTCAACATGTATAACCGCCAGGCGGAGGTGATCTACTTTAAGACATAGTTCTACAGGTGCAATACTCCGTGATACATTAAGCTTAAATAGTCAACCTCCCTAGACCAGCTGAGGGGATAACCATGACTGAGGAAATTAATCAACCCATACCGGTGCACAGAGATAGTACGTCAATGTTCAGAGAAACCACACAAATCAAGTTTAACTAATTTATTACCAGGTAGGTTACTTACTTAAATTATCAATATACAGTTACAGATTGAACATTCCAAATTCAAATACAGTACAGAAGAAAATACTTAGTCATACCTGGCAATTTGCTACACACAATGACCTGAAGTAGGATGTGCGGAAAGACTGGTTACAATCTTCCCAGATTAGTTTGTCTCCTTTGCTTAAATGCTCAAACTCTGCGCTTGATGTGGCTGCAGACGGTCGTAAAACCATAAAACTGGTCAGCACTATTAGCCCCCCTTCTAATGGGGTTTCACAGAATGGTTTTTTCTAAGGACAATTTCACAACGGCAGCTTACGCCAGTGTTTATGAAATATACCTTCCATCCATGTTACACATTTAGGACATGTAGACCATTGCACCACTCACACCGAGACCATCAAAATGATATCAAACATGAATAGGTCTAAGTTTGTGTTGCCATGAAAATCTCCATCTCTACAGTTTTCTCAGATGTGATTGATATTAATGCCACAAAGCTACCAGAATTCCTGTTGAGAATATTACATTTACACCATAGTTGTCCCTGTTAATGTAGGTACGTTAACTTGATGTATTTACTACTGTAACACTCAAAAACGGAACAATACATGATTATCTCTCTGGAAAGAGTGTATAATGTATGTTCCAGTGCCCAGACTAGTTCCAGTGTATACTGTACAATGTAGCAAAAGTATCAATCACATCTGTATGTTTTTAAGCTTTTGAGGACAAAAGCAATCTATACCATAGTGTGTTGTGTGTGGAAAATATGTTTAAGGACAGAGATTTAACCTGCCCTGATAACGCCATGTGGGGGCACTATGACACTGTTTTGTGTGCTTGTTGTTACGCCAGTCCAAGCTTATGACGTCTGGAGACATTCTTTGACCGTCATATACTTTACGCCAGATGGTCGCAGTCGACTTTTACGGCATTTAAGTTGTTTATTACATCCTAGAATACACAGTCTTTCACCCCCAGTGTCCAGGTGTCCCGGGATCACAATTCCAGTCTTACAGTTCCCCCCTCTGGCGCCGTGGGACAAAAAGAACACAGTCCCAAGGAGTCATTGGACTACACCCTGGCTGGGTGAACCCTGCTGGTGACTCTAGTCCCATAGCCAGCCCCGGGGCAGCTGTTGCACCAAGTCCATTAGGTCAGTCAGGGCCCGCGTTCCTTGCTCGCAGAATGTGTCCTCCCATCACGGTGATACGGCCACCTCCAGTGGAACACTCCCCAGGAAGTTGATCTGACCCATTGCAACGTCTTCCGTCACTTCCAGGCAGAAAGTGTGGTTGGCTGGGCAGGTCAGACCTCCATAGGTGAAGGAGTTCACCTTACTGAGGACGCACCATTGCGTGTGGGAGACCTGGATTGCATGTGCGCCACCGTGTAAGGACTGAACAGTAATGAGCTTGGTGTTATTGTGGGAAAAAGATTGTAGGGTATTACAGGTACAAATTATATAACTGTAGGTCTCATGGCAACACATACGAGTGGTGAATATGGTTTCAGTGCCCTTCATGGTAATGTATCCTGTTAAATAATCTAATTTAAGGACCTGATTCTTCACTACTACGCCAATATAGCGTATGGTAGTGGAATTTGGATACACTTGGTCTGGGTGAATCAAAGGAAAGGAAACAAAGAATCCAATACATAACGGCACATTCAATTCTAGTAAACATTATAAACATTGACAATAATTCAGCAGTAAACAAGTCCTGTGCATACATTCAACAGTTTAAGTCACGCTCGATGGTACGGGTCTGTTTGAATAGTGAATGGCTGCTGGTGAGAAGCGCCTGCACTTCAGACCTAATTGCCTTAATAATGGTTTTATTACTATGGGTGAGGTGTTGGAAACCAGTGGCGCCCTGATTTGCCAACCATGCAGAATACTGAGATTAAATCATCAAGCTGTGACTGCAACCATGCAGAGATTTCATCATTTCTTGTCACAAAGTATTACATATGCTGACAGGTGTTCAAAATGCTACTACGTACATGTGCCATTATAAGTTATGTATTAAAAAACCATATCCAAAAGGATAGTATAAAAGTAAAAATACCACAAAAACACACTAAACATATTTTATGGTATATGAGTTGGGTAATATTCTGAGTTTGTCGCATCCTGGAGTCTGTGACATATACACTTTAAAATGAATGTGACACTTGCTATTAATATTCACAGAAATACTACACATAGCAAGAAAATTTCACATCATTCTAAAACATTTTCCCCAGATACAGCAAACAGATTAAATGAAACAGTTATTCATTATTAGTGGTATTATATAGTTGAGAGAATCGGAATATACAAAACTTTTGGTTTTGCATAACAACACATGTCTGAATTTACATTGCAATGATTATCTCCAGGTTTTGGTTATTGAAAACTAAAATCATACACTCTCTGAAGAATGTAGGTTCACTTCTCTTTAAGAAACAAAAAATATTTAACACACTTAAATCCTTCGAGCCTCCCTCTCTTGGGCGCAGCTCCAGGCTGGATTTCTTTCCACTGAGCTCCTTCCACCAGATTCCTCTGAGTGAACGAGATTCAGCCTCTCTGTTTCCCAGGTGTCTCCTTTTCAGAAACCCTGATCACAGAGTGCACTACTCGCTTACTAACGCATTCGGTTTCAGCTTACAGTGGCCTGACTGTACATTGAGCCGAGCGCAGCGGCCATGGGCTCCACTATAGGGACGTCACTCAGGTGCTCCACGGCAGGGATGCAACTCATGTGCTCCACAACAGGGACGTCACTCAGGTGCTCCACTACAGAGAAGCCACACATGGTCTTATTGCTCTATGCGACCCGACCGGCCGGTGACCCAGTCGATAGCGATCCCCAGCCCAGTGTCACACCGAGCCCCGTAGTGGTAGTCAGCCACCCGGTTGGGAACCGACGGTCTTATCCCTATCCCACTTTGCTATGGGCATAGAAACGTTGACCGTTTTCACCAGCCTTGCCTGTTCACAGAGATCAACTCTGCTAGGTGTGGACTGTCATCCACGTACCACGCAGTGCCTGCATACTTACATGCGACAACTACGCCGACTAGACGGTACCATGGCAGTATGTCAATTCATACTTCATCAGACACGGGGGCCTTCAGTCTTCTCCCCAGCACTATATCTCATTTTTAACGTGCCCTCGGAACTTTGCAATTCCGCCACCGCCTGTTCTGTCCTAGGTTCGGGGTGCCTACCCCCTGCCTAAGACAGATAGAGAGTGAAAGTAAAGAGACAAAAAGACAAAAAGAAACCAGTAAGCCAGTCTGTGCTAGAAAATGACCCTTCTTTCAGCTTTTAAATGAAAGGGGCTAATATGGAGTAAACCTAAAGAAGAAATTGCTTCTTCTATGTATTTATTTATTTATTTATTTAATTGAGGAAGAACTATTCTCCCAAACTGTAAAACCATTTAGCAGCCCCGACTAGAAAGACTTTCCCTTAGTAGTCATACACACTTCCCCTTGTAAGAACAAAAGATGTTGACCCTAATTAAGGCAAGTGCAAGCTCTGGTGGCATTTGATTCATTGTATAACATTAACTGGCTTATTGGAGTCAGACAGACATTCTAACACATGTGTTTGTGCTAGGGGAAATTTACACAACAATACATCCATGAAATGTAATAAATATGCCTTAGTTAACTTAATGGGCACCCAAGTAGGTATATTAGTGAATCCCAACATTTCCTACATGACATGCCCAGGCATGATTTATATATTTATAGCAAGTATGCTACCGCACTTTAGCTTTATGGCTTCACGGATGTATAGCTTAAAACACCAATTAAAAACACAGAAAAACACCAATATGGTGCCAAAAAAGTAATTCCAGAAGGAAGACTTCTGTTTTAATATGAAAATAGCCTATGAGCCATTTATTAATTTCTGCAACGATGTCATGCAGTTTGTTAAAGATAGGCTTTCCTCAGAAAGCGTGGCCTGCTGTATTTTAGAGCAGTGCCACGTCTGCCATTGTTCTAAAAGATATACATATAGATATATATACATACATACCCATATACATATATATATACACACACATATACATACACATACATATACATATAGATATATATACATACACCCATACATACACATACGCACACACCCATACATATACATACATCCATGCATACGTACACATATACATATACACGCACATATACACATACCTACACATATATATATCAACTTTAATTTACCCATTCTAGGGTTTAAAATTATATTTTCATCATAGTGCCCTAATTGCATATCTAACTTCTGCATTTTACAATGACAGCGTCAACATTGCATATATATGACAGTGAGGACTGCAACCTCACTATTCCACGGGTTAAAGAAAACTTTGCACTGATACGTAAATCCCCTAACCAGTATCCAGATGTGGTGAAACAACAGCAACTCCGTAGTATATGCTAATACATAAGATAATTGTGTTACTCACCACACCAAGGATCAATAACCAGGAATTTAGCTGACCAGAAACTCCCTGTAAGGAATATCCTGCCAAACTGCAAAGGATTCTTTAGCCACGGGTGCAGGAGAAATTTGGAGGTAAATGGTAAATCCCACAAATAGCAATCTGGAATCACGTTGCCGTCACCAATTTGTGAATCTCACAAATAGCAATCTGGAATCACGTTGCCGTCACCAATTTGTGAATCTCACAAATAGCAACGGTTCATCACGTCGAGGTCACCAACTGTAAATCTGGGAATTAGCAACACAAATCATTTCGAGTTCTCCAAATTGTAAAATCTGGAAACATCAACTAAGATCATGTTACAAACCAAATTGTAAAACTCCGCGCGGCTAGACCAATGAGGGAATAGCTCGGAGCGAAGGTTTAAGCGTGATGTATTCCGCTATTGCTGTGGGAAAAGGAAAAACTTATGAAAGTTAATAAAGTAATATTAATATTCTTGCAACCGGGTTAGACTGCTCTTTAGATTAACGGGATTAGCTAATAAGGGACCACAAATCAAAGATACTCGTACCACGTTACCTTCCGCTTTTAGTCTGGTCTACCTTGACCCCAGTTTATCCAAAGAACAGCCTCTATATATTACAGTAAATCATCAGCCACCAACGCTGATTCTGTACTCGTTTATCTGACTCCATTTAATATTATAATTTAGTATATACAATTTCCACTTGATTTGTTAAAGGACTCTCATACTTTAAAGACGGTTCTCTGAGCTGGATGTGTCTGTTAACACCGCGATTTACATTGGGCCCTTAATGCGTACGACTCACAGCTGACTAGATATCTGCGGTTATCTCAGAGGTTGCGGAAGAAGTCACTTTGTGCGGTATACTCTATGGTTAAGACTCAGGGACCGACTAAAGGAATATTGGCAACCACCGTTCTCAACATGTATAACCGCCAGGCGGAGGTGATCTACTTTAAGACATAGTTCTACAGGTGCAATACTCCGTGATACATTAAGCTTAAATAGTCAACCTCCCTAGACCAGCTGAGGGGATAACCATGACTGAGGAAATTAATCAACCCATACCGGTGCACAGAGATAGTACGTCAATGTTCAGAGAAACCACACAAATCAAGTTTAACTAATTTATTACCAGGTAGGTTACTTACTTAAATTATCAATATACAGTTACAGATTGAACATTCCAAATTCAAATACAGTACAGAAGAAAATACTTAGTCATACCTGGCAATTTGCTACACACAATGACCTGAAGTAGGATGTGCGGAAAGACTGGTTACAATCTTCCCAGATTAGTTTGTCTCCTTTGCTTATATGCTCAAACTCTGCGCTTGATCTGGCTGCAGACGGTCGTAAAACCATAAAACTGGTCAGCACTATTAGCCCCCCTTCTAATGGGGTTTCACAGAATGGTTTTTTCTAAGGACAATTTCACAACGGCAGCTTACGCCAGTGTTTATGAAATATACCTTCCATCCATGTTACACATTTAGGACATGTAGACCATTGCACCACTCACACCGAGACCATCAAAATGATATCAAACATGAATAGGTCTAAGTTTGTGTTGCCATGAAAATCTCCATCTCTACAGTTTTCTCAGATGTGAATTATATTAATGCCACAAAGCTACCAGAATTCCTGTTGAGAATATTACATTTACACCATAGTTGTCCCTGTTAATGTAGGTACGTTAACTTGATGTATTTACTACTGTAACACTCAAAAACGGAACAATACATGATTATCTCTCTGGAAAGAGTGTATAATGTATGTTCCAGTGCCCAGACTAGTTCCAGTGTATACTGTACAATGTAGCAAAAGTATCAATCACATCTGTATGTTTTTAAGCTTTTGAGGACAAAAGCAATCTATACCATAGTGTGTTGTGTGTGGAAAATATGTTTTAGGACAGAGATTTAACCTGCCCTGATAACGCCATGTGGGGGCACTATGACACTGTTTTGTGTGCTTGTTGTTACGCCAGTCCAAGCTTATGACGTCTGGAGACATTCTTTGACCGTCATATACTTTACGCCAGATGGTCGCAGTCGACTTTTACGGCATTTAAGTTGTTTATTACATCCTAGAATACACAGTCTTTCACCCCCAGTGTCCAGGTGTCCCGGGATCACAATTCCAGTCTTACAGTTGTGTATGCAGGTTTAACTCCAGGCCTTGTGGGCCGGTGTGTATGCAGGTTTAACTCCAGGCCTCGTGGGCCGGTATGTATGCAGGTTTAAATCCAGGCCTTGCGGGCCGGTGTGTATAATGCAGGTTTAACTCTAGGCCTCGCGGGCCGGTGTGTATGTGGGTTTAACTCCAGGCCTCGCGGGCCGGTATGTATGCAGGTTTAACTCCAGGTCTCGCGGGCCGGTGTGTATGCAGGTTTAACTCCAGGTCTCGCGGGCCGGTGTGTATGCAGGTTTAACTCCAGGCCTCACGGGCCGGTGTGTATGCAGGTTTAACTCCAGGCCTCGCGGGCCGCTGTGTATGCAGGTTTAACTCCAGGTCTCGCGGGCCGGTGTGTATGCAGGTTTAACTCCAGGTCTCGCGGGCCGGTGTGTATGCAGGTTTAACTCCAGGCCTCGTGGGCCGGTATGTATGCAGGTTTAAATCCAGGCCTTGCGGGCCGGTGTGTATAATGCAGGTTTAACTCTAGGCCTCGCGGGCCGGTGTGTATGTGGGTTTAACTCCAGGCCTCGCGGGCCGGTATGTATGCAGGTTTAACTCCAGGTCTCGCGGGCCGGTGTGTATGCAGGTTTAACTCCAGGTCTCGCGGGCCGGTGTGTATGCAGGTTTAACTCCAGGCTTCACAGGCCGGTGTGTATGCAGGTTTAACTCCAGGCCTCGCGGGCCGCTGTGTATGCAGGTTTAACTCCAGGCCTCGTGGGCCGGTGTGTATGCAGGTTTAACTCCAGGCCTCGCGGGCCGGTGTGTATGTGGGTTTAACTCCAGGCTTTGTGGACCGGTGTGTATAATGCAGGTTTACCTCCAGGTCTCGCGGACCGGTGTGTATGCAGGTTTAACTCCAGGTCTCGCGGGCCGGTGTGTATGCAGGTTTAACTTCAGGTCTCGCGGGCCGGTGTGTATGCAGGTTTAACTCCAGGTCTCGCGGGCCGGTGTGTATGCAGGTTTAACTCCAGGCCTCACGGGCCGGTGTGTATGCAGGTTTAACTCCAGGCCTCGCGGGCCGGTGTGTATGCAGGTTTAACTCCAGGTCTCGCGGGCCGGTGTGTATGCAGGTTTAACTCCAGGCCTCACGGGCCGGTGTGTATGCAGGTTTAACTCCAGGTCTCGCGGGCCGGTGTGTATGCAGGTTTAACTCCAGGCCTCGCGGGCCGGTGTGTATAATGCAGGTTTAACTCCAGGCCTGGAGTTAAACCTGCTGGCTATTAAATGTTTGCTTTCTTGATGCTTCCTCTTCCTCTGCATCTTCTCTCTGTCTTTTCTTAGTAAAATAGTTTATCCAGGCAGATCCTGTTATATGACACAGAAGCCAAACGAGTGGGGCAACGCCAGAGATGGTTAAAAACTAAGAGACTGTACTGAAGGGAAATGGGGAAACCCTGTCCTGAACACAACAGGTTGTCTTACATTGTGCTGATATCTCTGTTGAATAATGTCTGTATTATCTTCCACGAGATACTACAATCTGCATAAATGAGTATATATTGTATTAACCTCTCCCTTAGGGGGGGGGCTTATACCAGTCGTTGGGTTTCTTTCTACATTGAGTTTCTGCAGGAATTATATTGGACTCCATGTCCACCCACTAGAGTCCAAAACCACTCAAATGTTCTTCTTCTTTTTTTCTTTTCTGGGTGATTAAATTTGCGGCGGCGAAATCTCAGAATCTGCAAGGCCCTGGAACTAGTCCTTGTACATCAGAGATGTATATTTACTCAAGTTGTTCAACATCCATTTGTTTTGTGACCTTAACCTACTTTTTGTCAGATAGGGCGGCCATCTTAGAAAACACGTTTTTGCTGATAACTCGAGAACTATATATCCGATCGGGAAAACAAAGTATCAGCTTGAAGCTTGACACTGTGCACATATTTCTCAAATGACAACTATATAGGTCAGAGGTCAAGGTCATATGGATACATTCAAAAAGAGGTGCAACATATCTGAAAATGATATTTGCATGTGTGAATATAATTGTTGCATTCATCCAAATGATGATTTACAAAACACAAATTGAGAGGTCTTTGTGTGTGGATGGCAAAAACACATTTGTGGATTATACCTACGAACACAAATTGAGAGGTGTGTGGATGGTAAATATAATTGTGGTTTGTTTATTTTTGATAGAAATTTACGTCCATAGGTTCTAGCTAACGTGATCTATATGACAGATAACTTTCAAAAACATTTCCTTCTTCCATAGACTAACTACCGATACAAAATATAGAAGCTCCATGTCTGTCTTTAAATCAATCTGTTTCCGAACATCTCGCCACCTTCTAAAATGAATACCCATGTTTACTCTTTTTTATTTTTCCGAGCGAGCTTTATCCAAATCCCTTTTCCTTTTCTTAGCATGAAATAGCGCCGGTGTAGCGGGTCGGTTCTCCGCCATTGTTGGTGAAATGTCTAGTTGGTGAACGTGCAAGTTCAATCTCATTGTTGATTGGTTGGGTTTAGAATGCAGAATGTGAGGGTATGAGCATCGTCTATGGTGCTGGATTTCTCTCACAGGAGTTCTTCCTATAACTGCTACCAACAAAGCACCACCGTTCCCCGATATTTTTCTAAAACTAAGTTGAGCAGTACAGCTTTAAGAGCAGGCTGAACATATTGGGCAACATAAGGTTAACAACAATTGTACAGCTACATTTTACGCCCGTCGTGGCAATGTTACTATTACGTGGTCAATAAAGGTGCGGTCTTGTACGTTAACGGGTTCTTAATGTTTGTCACTTAGTTAACATAAGTAAAATGGCCTTTTCAAGTTGTATAGCTGATGTTTTTCTGCCTGTGTGAAGTCATGCTATATTGTAGGATGCTTGATGGCAGGGCCAGACTGGGACCAAAATTCGGCCCTGGCATTTGTGGTCTTGACCGGCCCGTTTGGTAATTATCAAGAGCTAGGGCTAGGCTAAGGCTATATCAAGAGCTAGGGCTAGGCTAAGGCTATATCAAGAGCTAGGGCTAGGCTAAGGCTATATCAAGAGCTAGGGCTAGGCTAAGGCTATATCAAGAGCTAGGGCTAGGCTAAGGCTATATCAAGAGCTAGGGCTAGGCTAAGGCTATATCAAGAGCTAGGGCTAGGCTAAGGCTATATCAAGAGCTAGGGCTAGGCTAAGGCTATATCAAGAGCTAGGGCTAGGCTAAGGCTATTCCATCCGATCGGAAAGTTTGCACTTATCTGGTGTGTGTTCCCTGCTTCTCCATCCAGTAAGTTATGAGACCCATTTAAAACCAGTCTCTGAGACAGACGAGATGTTTTTCATTTATATTCTATGCTAATTAATATTTCACCATTGTAGATGTTACACCAGCAAACATTGGAAACTATTTATTCTTTAGTATTTATTAATACACTACGCCAGTAGCGGCATGTGATTGTAGAGGCTCTAGCTCTAGTATTTATTAATACACTATGCCAGTAGCGGCATGTGATTGTAGAGGCTCTAGCTCTAGTATTTATTAATACACTACGCCAGTAGCGGCATGTGATTGTAGAGGCTCTAGCTCTAGTATTTATTAATACACTACGCCAGTAGAGGCATGTGATTGTAGAGGCTCTAGCTCTAGTATTTATTAATACACTACGCCAGTAGCGGCATGTGATTGTAGAGGCCACTAGCTCTAGTATTTATTAATACACTACGCCAGTAGCGGCATGTGATTGTAGAGGCTCTAGCTCTAGTATTTATTAATACACTACGCCAGTAGCGGCATGTGATTGTAGAGGCTCTAGCTCTAGTATTTATTAATACACTACGCCAGTAGCGGCATGTGATTGTAGAGGCCACTAGCTCTAGTATTTATTAATACACTACGCCAGTAGCGGCATGTGATTGTAGAGGCTCTAGCTCTAGTATTTATTAATACACTACGCCAGTAGCGGCATGTGATTGTAGAGGCTCTAGCTCTAGTATTTATTAATACACTACGCCAGTAGCGGCATGTGATTGTAGAGGCCACTAGCTCTAGTATTTATTAATACACTACGCCAGTAGCGGCATGTGATTGTAGAGGCCACTAGCTCTAGTATTTATTAATACACTACGCCAGTAGCGGCATGTGATTGTAGAGGCCACTAGCTCTAGTATTTATTAATACACTACGCCAGTAGCGGCATGTGATTGTAGAGGCCACTAGCTCTAGTATTTATTAATACACTACGCCAGTAGCGGCATGTGATTGTAGAGGCTCTAGCTCTAGTATTTATTAATACACTACGCCAGTAGCGGCATGTGATTGTAGAGGCTCTAGCTCTAGTATTTATTAATACACTACGCCAGTAGCGGCATGTGATTGTAGAGGCTCTAGCTCTAGTATTTATTAATACACTACGCCAGTAGCGGCATGTGATTGTAGAGGCTCTAGCTCTAGTATTTATTAATACACTACGCCAGTAGCGGCATGTGATTGTAGAGGCTCTAGCTCTAGTATTTATTAATACACTACGCCAGTAGCGGCATGTGATTGTAGAGGCCACTAGCTCTAGTATTTATTAATACACTACGCCAGTAGCGGCATGTGATTGTAGAGGCCACTAGCTCTAGTATTTATTAATACACTACACCAGTAGCGGCATGTGATTGTAGAGGCTCTAGCTCTAGTATTTATTAATACACTACGCCAGTAGTGGCATGTGATTGTAGAGGCTCTAGCTCTAGTATTTATTAATACACTACGCCAGTAGCGGCATGTGATTGTAGAGGCTCTAGCTCTAGCATTTATTAATACACTACGCCAGTAGCGGCATGTGATTGTAGAGGCTCTAGCTCTAGTATTTATTAATACACTACGCCAGTAGCGGCATGTGATTGTAGAGGCCACTAGCTCTAGTATTTATTAATACACTACGCCAGTAGCGGCATGTGATTGTAGAGGCTCTAGCTCTAGTATTTATTAATACACTACGCCAGTAGCGGCATGTGATTGTAGAGGCCACTAGCTCTAGTATTTATTAATACACTATGCCAGTTGCGGCATGTGATTGTAGAGGCCACTAGCTCTAGTATTTATTAATACACTACGCCAGTAGCGGCATGTGATTGTAGAGGCTCTAGCTCTAGTATTTATTAATACACTACGCCAGTAGCGGCATGTGATTGTAGAGGCTCTAGCTCTAGTATTTATTAATACACTACGCCAGTAGCGGCATGTGATTGTAGAGGCTCTAGCTCTAGTATTTATTAATACACTACGCCAGTAGCAGCATGTGATTGTAGAGGCCACTAGCTCTAGTATTTATTAATACACTACGCCAGTAGCGGCATGTGATTGTAGAGGCCACTAGCTCTAGTATTTATTAATACACTACGCCAGTAGCGGCATGTGATTGTAGAGGCTCTAGCTCTAGTATTTATTAATACACTACGCCAGTAGCGGCATGTGATTGTAGAGGCCACTAGCTCTAGTATTTATTAATACACTACGCCAGTAGCGGCATGTGATTGTAGAGGCCACTAGCTCTAGTATTTATTAATACACTACGCCAGTAGCGGCATGTGATTGTAGAGGCCACTAGCTCTAGTATTTATTAATACACTACGCCAGTAGCGGCATGTGATTGTAGAGGCTCTAGCTCTAGTATTTATTAATACACTACGCCAGTAGCGGCATGTGATTGTAGAGGCTCTAGCTCTAGTATTTATTAATACACTACGCCAGTAGCGGCATGTGATTGTAGAGGCTCTAGCTCTAGTATTTATTAATACACTACGCCAGTAGCGGCATGTGATTGTAGAGGCTCTAGCTCTAGTATTTATTAATACACTACGCCAGTAGCGGCATGTGATTGTAGAGGCCACTAGCTCTAGTATTTATTAATACACTACGCCAGTAGCGGCATGTGATTGTAGAGGCTCTAGCTCTAGTATTTATTAATACACTACGCCAGTAGCGGCATGTGATTGTAGAGGCCACTAGCTCTAGTATTTATTAATACACTACGCCAGTAGCGGCATGTGATTGTAGAGGCCACTAGCTCTAGTATTTATTAATACACTATGCCAGTTGCGGCATGTGATTGTAGAGGCCACTAGCTCTAGTATTTATTAATACACTACGCCAGTAGCGGCATGTGATTGTAGAGGCTCTAGCTCTAGTATTTATTAATACACTACGCCAGTAGCGGCATGTGATTGTAGAGGCTCTAGCTCTAGTATTTATTAATACACTACGCCAGTAGCGGCATGTGATTGTAGAGGCTCTAGCTCTAGTATTTATTAATACACTACGCCAGTAGCGGCATGTGATTGTAGAGGCTCTAGCTCTAGTATTTATTAATACACTACGCCAGTAGCGGCATGTGATTGTAGAGGCTCTAGCTCTAGTATTTATTAATACACTACGCCAGTAGCGGCATGTGATTGTAGAGGCTCTAGCTCTAGTATTTATTAATACACTACACCAGTAGCGGCATGTGATTGTAGAGGCTCTAGCTCTAGTATTTATTAATACACTACGCCAGTAGCGGCATGTGATTGTAGAGGCTCTAGCTCTAGTATTTATTAACACACTACGCCAGTAGCAGCATGTGATTGTAGAGGCCACTAGCTCTAGTATTTATTAATACACTACGCCAGTAGCGGCATGTGATTGTAGAGGCTCTAGCTCTAGTATTTATTAATACACTACGCCAGTAGCAGCATGTGATTGTAGAGGCCACTAGCTCTAGTATTTATTAATACACTACGCCAGTAGCGGCATGTGATTGTAGAGGCCACTAGCTCTAGTATTTATTAATACACTACGCCAGTAGCGGCATGTGATTGTAGAGGCCACTAGCTCTAGTATTTATTAATACACTACGCCAGTAGCGGCATGTGATTGTAGAGGCCACTAGCTCTAGTATTTATTAATACACTACGCCAGTAGCGGCATGTGATTGTAGAGGCTCTAGCTCTAGTATTTATTAATACACTACGCCAGTAGCGGCATGTGATTGTAGAGGCCACTAGCTCTAGTATTTATTAATACACTACGCCAGTAGCGGCATGTGATTGTAGAGGCCACTAGCTCTAGTATTTATTAATACACTACGCCAGTAGCGGCATGTGATTGTAGAGGCCACTAGCTCTAGTATTTATTAATACACTACGCCAGTAGCGGCATGTGATTGTAGAGGCTCTAGCTCTAGTATTTATTAATACACTACGCCAGTAGCGGCATGTGATTGTAGAGGCTCTAGCTCTAGTATTTATTAATACACTACGCCAGTAGCGGCATGTGATTGTAGAGGCTCTAGCTCTAGTATTTATTAATACACTACGCCAGTAGCGGCATGTGATTGTAGAGGCCACTAGCTCTAGTATTTATTAATACACTACGCCAGTAGCGGCATGTGATTGTAGAGGCTCTAGCTCTAGTATTTATTAATACACTACGCCAGTAGCGGCATGTGATTGTAGAGGCCACTAGCTCTAGTATTTATTAATACACTACGCCAGTAGCGGCATGTGATTGTAGAGGCCACTAGCTCTAGTATTTATTAATACACTACGCCAGTAGCGGCATGTGATTGTAGAGGCCACTAGCTCTAGTATTTATTAATACACTACGCCAGTAGCGGCATGTGATTGTAGAGGCCACTAGCTCTAGTATTTATTAATACACTACGCCAGTAGCGGCATGTGATTGTAGAGGCCACTAGCTCTAGTATTTATTAATACACTACGCCAGTAGCGGCATGTGATTGTAGAGGCCACTAGCTCTAGTATTTATTAATACACTACGCCAGTAGCGGCATGTGATTGTAGAGGCTCTAGCTCTAGTATTTATTAATACACTACGCCAGTAGCGGCATGTGATTGTAGAGGCCACTAGCTCTAGTATTTATTAATACACTACGCCAGTAGCGGCATGTGATTGTAGAGGCCACTAGCTCTAGTATTTATTAATACACTACGCCAGTAGCGGCATGTGATTGTAGAGGCCACTAGCTCTAGTATTTATTAATACACTACGCCAGTAGCGGCATGTGATTGTAGAGGCCACTAGCTCTAGTATTTATTAATACACTACGCCAGTAGCGGCATGTGATTGTAGAGGCTCTAGCTCTAGTATTTATTAATACACTACGCCAGTAGCGGCATGTGATTGTAGAGGCCACTAGCTCTAGTATTTATTAATACACTACGCCAGTAGCGGCATGTGATTGTAGAGGCCACTAGCTCTAGTATTTATTAATACACTACGCCAGTAGCGGCATGTGATTGTAGAGGCCACTAGCTCTAGTATTTATTAATACACTACGCCAGTAGCGGCATGTGATTGTAGAGGCCACTAGCTCTAGTATTTATTAATACACTACGCCAGTAGCGGCATGTGATTGTAGAGGCTCTAGCTCTAGTATTTATTAATACACTACGCCAGTAGCGGCATGTGATTGTAGAGGCTCTAGCTCTAGTATTTATTAATACACTACGCCAGTAGCGGCATGTGATTGTAGAGGCTCTAGCTCTAGTATTTATTAATACACTACGCCAGTATCGGCATGTGATTGTAGAGGCTCTAGCTCTAGTATTTATTAATACACTACGCCAGTAGCGGCATGTGATTGTAGAGGCCACTAGCTCTAGTATTTATTAATACACTACGCCAGTAGCGGCATGTGATTGTAGAGGCCACTAGCTCTAGTATTTATTAATACACTACGCCAGTAGCGGCATGTGATTGTAGAGGCTCTAGCTCTAGTTTACAGTGACCTAATAGACTCTCACAGCCACAGTCTAAGTTTCATGTCCCAGCGCTCGCTTTCCTTTTCAATTAACTTCATACAATCCCATAGCCGTGCACACACACACACACACACACATACACACACACACGCACACATACAAACACATTCACATTCAGATTCACACGCACACGCGGCACGGCGGGTAAAACACACACGACCAACTGGCTTAACGAGGCAAACGCCTTTACATGACCAAAAATATGTGACCAAGCCGCAAATTGATAGAATATAATATGAAAATATCAACAAAGTCCTACTTGAAGTGGCATCAGTGCACTGTTCTCTGCTACCTTGTCGAGGATGCAATCCGTGCCCAAAGAAACCAGAATGTAGGCCTACGGAACTGTAGGACAATGTAGGCCGAGCCTACTCTACAGAACTGTAGGACAATGTAGGCCGAGCCTACTCTACAGAACTGTAGGACAATGTAGGCCGAGCCTACTCTACAGAACTGTAGGACAATGTAGGCCGAGCCTACTCTACAGAACTGTAGGACAATGTAGGCCGAGCCTACTCTACAGAACTGTAGGACAATGTAGGCCGAGCCTACTCTACAGAACTGTAGGACAATGTAGGCCGAGCGTACTCTACAGAACTGTAGGACAATGTAGGCCGAGCGTACTCTACAGAACTGTAGGACAATGTAGGCCGAGCCTACTCTACAGAACTGTAGGACAATGTAGGCCGAGCGTACTCTACAGAACTGTAGGACAATGTAGGCCGAGCCTACTCTACAGAACTGTAGGACAATGTAGGCCGAGCGTACTCTACAGAACTGTAGGACAATGTAGGCCGAGCCTACTCTACAGAACTGTAGGACAATGTAGGCCGAGCGTACTCTACAGAACTGTAGGACAATGTAGGCCGAGCCTACTCTACAGAACTGTAGGACAATGTAGGCCGAGCCTACTCTACAGAACTGTAGGACAATGTAGGCCGAGCCTACTCTACAGAACTGTAGGACAATGTAGGCCGAGCCTACTTGATAGACTGACCTAACGTTAGAACGCGTCTGGGCGGACTGCGGGGAAAAACATGTTCGGATTTTAGCACATCGGTGGACGACATTTACGTGTTTTATCCCTTATTGTTCCGGCACCACCCTTTACTTTGACACTGGTTTGTTTATCCAGTTTAACCGGAGATATCGATTGAACGCGGATCGAGCGAGGGTCTCTTTTTGAATTTCTGCCTTTTTAAAATGTTGATAACGTGCTCGATATGTTGCGACGTTGATCTTTTTTAAAATGTTTTTGTATCCCTGTCTTTCGCAAATAGACCGTCCCAAAACAGTAGAAAATCACACCGGACCTTCTGGCATTTGGCCAGTCCGGGCATGCTTGATGGTATGGGTTTTTAAGTGTTCTGGCCTTGTTTTACCCTCGACTGTATACATTTCATCCGATTTTAACTCTGTCATATAGCCTACTCACTTAAGTTGTGCCTGTAACGAACGGACGCACGATTTATAGGGAGGGGGGTTTGACGGTTTGGGTTTGTGGAGCCTATTCTCCTTGTTGCGTAGCTACTTAGTCTTACTGTATTATTGATTTTTTTTTAAAAATGTATTTCTTTTGTATTTAAATAATTGTGATTTTTTTAACCACCATTAGGTGGTGGAGTTGGAATAGGTAGGACGATTACGACATTTCCGTTAGAAACACAGTGATGTCATAGGATAGTGCCAAGGAGCGCTTGTGCGGGGCAAAATGTATTTTGGAAAAAAACGCATTAGACGGCCTATACCCACTTTTTCACACGTCTGCCCAAAAATACATTTTTGCACACGTCACTGCAAAAAAAACAGGTATCTTTTGTTACAAATGATCCGGAATTTTTGAAAACCTGAATGTTGCCTAAATAAACAAATGGTAAACTGAGGCCAGGTCTTGCTTTTTTATTTTTTGAGTGCCAATAGCCTGTTGTTCTTGTGATTTTTGGGATTCATTTTTAATACGTGTTGTTGACTGTAATTTTTAACAATAACTCTGTGTGTCGCTGTTCACTAGCGATAGGACTTTAGATGCGACTCTCCTCCCACTCGTGTAATATGCAGAGAGGGGAGCCTTTCTTCTGCGCCGTGGAAAAACACCCATCAGACCGAGTGTTGATTCCGTTCCTTGTTCTAGGTCCTTGAGGAGCATTTTTTCTCATTTTTATATATCAAGCTATTGGATTATCGGCCTATCTAAAACCCGTCGGTGTTTAGTGTTGAAAATGGGATCAAGAGGAGATTCTGTGCGCGTCTCGATGTTCTGTTTGGTTTTCTTTATCCTCGCGCTGCCGCCCAGCCTGGGAGATGTGAGCTATTCTATTCCGGAGGAGATGAAACGCGGATCTGTCATTGGGAATATAGCGAAGGACATCGGACTCGATGTTAAAAGACTCTCAGCTCGCAAGACCCGTATCGATGTTGAAGAAAGCGACAGGAATTACTGCGATATTAATGCGAACACCGGCGATTTGATGGTCGCTGACAGGATTGACAGGGAAGAGCTTTGCGGTGAAAAGGTTTTGTGTCCCCTGAAATGCGAGCTCGTGCTTGAGAGCCCTTTGGAGTTGCACCGTATTACCCTGCAAATCCAAGATATTAATGATAATTCTCCAATTTTCCGAAACGATGTGATCAAACTAGAAATCCACGAATTAACTGGAAAAGGCGCGCGCTTCCTCTTAGATCAGGCACGCGATGCGGATTTAGGACAGAACGCGGTTCAGAGCTACACGCTACAAAGGAATGAACATTTTGTTTTGGCTGTTCATACGAACACAGACGGAGGAAAATACGGTGAGTTAGTACTAGAAAAAGAGCTGGATCGCGAGGAGCAGCAGGAGGTGACATTATTACTTACTGCAGCTGACGGAGGGAGTCCACAGAGATCTGCTACTGTAGTTATACACGTCACTGTGCTGGATGCTAACGATAATATCCCCGTGTTTAGCCAGGCTGTGTATAAAGTCAGTCTGCCTGAAAACTCTCCTTTAGGTGCTGTAGTGCTTACAGTCAGCGCCACTGATGCAGACGAGGGCGCTAACGGCCAGGTGACGTATGAGTTTAGCGGTATATCCGTTAAAGCAGCGGAATTATTTAGTATTGACCGGGAAACCGGAAAAATTAAAGTGATCGGATCGATAGATTTTGAAAAAGAGTCATATTATGAGATTATAATGCAAGCAAAAGACGGTTCAGGTTCAGCCTCAAATGTAAAGTTAATTATAGAAATCAGTGACGTGAATGACAACGCCCCTGTGATAGTTCTGAAATCTCTGAACAATCCCATCCCTGAGAGCGCGTTACCTGGCACAGAGGTGGGCATCATTAATATTCAGGATAAAGACTCCGGGGCAAACAGACAGGTCCGCTGCTCAATTCAGCAAAATGTTCCTTTCAAGTTAATCCCCTCCATCAAAAACTACTACTCACTGGTAACTACAGGAGAACTGGACCGTGAACTAGTAACGGATTATAACATCACAATCACCGCTACTGACGAGGGCTCTCCGCCCTTATCTTCCTCAAAGACTGTGCAGTTATCCGTGTCAGACGTTAATGACAACCCGCCTGTGTTTGATGAACAGTCGTACAGCGCCTCTGTGGCTGAAAATAACAAACCTGGCTCCTCTGTTCTTTCTGTAAGGGCGAGAGACCCGGACTGGAGACAGAACGGCACGGTTTTCTATTCTCTGTTGTCCGGTGAGATCGGCGGTGTTCCGGTCTCCTCGTTTTTATCCATTAACGGAGACACGGGGGTGATTCACGCTGTCAGATCATTTGATTATGAGCAGTTGAGAAGCTTCAAAGTGCGCGTTGTTGCCAGAGACAACGGTTCTCCTCCACTCAGCAGTAACGTGACTGTGAGCGTGCTGGTAACTGATGAGAATGATAACTCTCCACAGATACTATACCCCGCTCCAACAGGGAACTCCTTCATGACTGAGATGGTCCCCAAAGCTGCTCACGCGGGCTCCCTGGTTTCCAAGGTGATAGCTGTGGATGCGGACTCTGGACAGAACGCGTGGCTGTCCTATCAGATCGTGAAATCCACCGATCCGGGACTTTTCACTATCGGGCTCCACAGCGGAGAGATCCGGGTACAGCGGGATATTTCTGAATCTGATGCCATGAAGCAGAACCTTGTTATCTCAGTGAAAGATAACGGACAGCCCTCTCTCTCTGCAACCTGCGCAGTGTATTTACTGATCTCAGATAACTTGGCTGAAGTCCCTCAGCTGAAAGACATGTCTTATGAGGAGAACAATTCCAAACTAACTTCATATTTGATCATCGCGCTGGTGTCCGTCTCCACCTTCTTCCTGACGTTCATTATTCTGATGGTGGCCGTGAGGTTTTGCCGCAGAAAAAAGCCCAGACTGTTGTTTGACGGCGCAGTCGCCATTCCCAGCGCATATTTCCCTCCTAACTACGCAGAGGTGGAGGGAGCAGGAACTCTGCGCAGTTCTTACAATTATGACGCGTACCTAACAACGGGCTCGCGCACCAGCCACTTCAATTTCGTCAGATCTTACAATGACGTCACAATGGTCGCTGATCAGACCCTGAAGAGGAGCCCGGATGCACCCAGTGAGCAGGAAGGCGGAAGTGAGGGCGGGTCTACAGACTCTGCTCTGGTAAATAGTTTTTAGATAATTATTTTCCTCTTTCAACGTGTTTGTTATTTGAACTGTAGAAGCACGATGGCTTTCTATTGCGTTTAACCGTCTTGCTTCTTGTTTTTGAGGAGGACATACTTTATTATTTCCAGTGGTGAACTACTTTTTGTCACCAGCAGCAAAATACATGTCCACCAATCAGAAGATTAAAAGCAAGGGGGGGCGGGGCGCCACCAACAACAGTGCTGTTCAGCACAGAACAAGATTCAGTTCAATTCCATTTTATATTCTATTCTAACACTTTTTACAGAGATTCACATACAGAGAAAATAAATATTTTTTATATGTGAACATTTGGCTATAAAATGCATATTCTTCTAATACAGAGTCAATATTTTAAAAAATATTTATTCGCATTATATGAGCCACAAGTTTCATTATTGCTGTAAAATCGTATTTGATTTCACTGCCTTCTGGTTTGTACTGTTTTCTCCAATTTTTAGAAAGTATAAACATATTTTCTTTCTTCATTCAGTAAAATAAAAGACATGTGTGTATCAGCAGGTCTACAGATCCAAAGTGTTTGGCAAGTCTACTTTCTGGAGTCATTTACATTTAGGGTCATATCTGTTTATTTGAATGAGTTTTTTTAAGTATACATTATTTTAAATTTTTAATATTCTCATCAACGTTTCGTTTTTCGTTTCATGTAGCATTTCCATGTTCAATCAGGATAACCATAGATGTTGATGATCATTCCATAATATCCTGTCTTCCAGTTTATAAAACTCGCAATCCGCTCCCTGTGTCGCTGTTCGCAGCCATGGTGCTGAAACGGGCTGCGCTTGTAGATGAGAGATCCGGAGTTTTAAAGCTTCAGCGAGTGGTGCTCCTGTTTACTGCTGATTTTACTGGGGTTTGCTTTTTATTGACCTAACGGTGTGAACTTTCCACCTGAAAACTTTTGGTTCATTCTCAAATGTTGAGGTATCCTGATAAATATACTGTGTATGACAATGGAGTATGAGATGTTGAAAGCACAGACATCTGGAATTAAAGGGCTTAAGCGTTTTTTCAAATAGGAGTTGCTCTCGTCTCATGGTCATTGTTCGGTTCTTTCTTGACATGTACAAATTGTTTGGTGTTGTAGAGTATCTTTTGTGACTTTCAGTAAATGGTTTTTGAAGAAAAAAAAAAAAAAAAATGTTAAAACGTTTCAGCTGTTCGGAAGTGAGCTCTTACGTCAGAGCCCATGGTAGATTCTAATGCACATAAAGGTTAGAATGAGCTGTCTAAGTAGCAATACAAGCTTGTCATTAAACAAGAAACCTTAATTTCAGCCCTAAAGATTTTAATAGAAAGCTCACTAATTCATTTTCAAATTAATATTTAAAATTCCAGCTGACAATTCGTTTTATATGTGCAACCTTACTGGGCTAATTAAAGGGTGTTGAGCATGTCCCGTGGTTTGCTTTTGCAGAGTTGTAACTCTTTGAACCTCCGCAAAAACGCTACACCATAACTATTCATTTAAATATCCATCGCTTACGCAGCTTGGTTTGAAAATAGCTTTGTTTAAATATCCATAATTTACGCAGCTTGGCTTGAAAATGGCTCTCTTTAAATGTTCATAATTTACGCAGCTTGGTTTGAAAATGGCTATTTTTAAATATCCATCATTTGCGCAGCTTGGTTTGAAAATGGCTTTGCTTAAATGTTCATAATTTACGCAGCTTGGTTTGAAAATTACTCTCTTTAAATATCCATAATTTACGCAGCTTGGTTTGAAAATGGCTATTTTAAAATATTTATCATTTACGCAGCTTTGTTTGAAAATGGCTTCGTTTAAATGTTCATCATTTACGCATCTCGGTTTATAAATTGCTCTCTTTAAATATCCATCATTTACGCAGCTTGGTTTTTATAATCGGTTCTGTGTCTGAAGATGACTTTGTTTCTGCAGATGTTTATGAGAGTTTCTGCAGTAACAGGAGTTCAGACATCCACATTTTACGTGATTCATTAAAGTAGCTGACAGTCACATCTCGCTGAATATCGAAGATTTACACTATCGCATATGAGAGCAACTAGTTTTTATTCTACAACAATTTTTTATTTATTTGAAAACAAGGTGGTAATCTCATTTACGATTAAATGTAAATTGTGGAATTTAAGAGCTTTAGTTGTGGCACGCAATTCATATTTTACGCATTTGCCATAATTACTTTGAAAAGCCCACCACGGTAGCCTGATATTATTAAATCAGGTATAAAACATTTTACAGAGTAATTGTCTGTAATTCTTTTTTTTTTAAAGATGTGGCGTTAGTCCTGCATGTTGAGATAAAATGGTTTGCTTACTTGCCGCGTGATGAATCGAAATGCGGGGTTCTCTGGAAAAAGACCATCAAGCACGCGGCTCATCTGAGGCTAATTTCGCAATCCGCGCTGTAGTTGTGTTTCTATTAAATGTTATTTATCACACAAAAGTTGTAAAAATGCTGCGTCGACGGCACGTATTGACGTGTACCATCCAGAGCATGTAATTTTTAACATTAACTCTGAGTGTCGCTGTTCACTAACGACAGGACTTTAGATGCGACTCTCCTCCCACTCGTGTAATATTCAGAGAGGGGAGCCTTTCTCCTGCGCCGCGGAAAAACACCCATCAGACCGAGTGTTCATTCCGTTCCTTGTTCTTCCATCTTAAACATCATTTTTTCTCCCATTTAAATAACGAGCCATTGGATTATATCTGTAACCCGTCGGTGTTTAGTGTTGAAAATGGGATCAAGAGGAGATTCTGTGCGCGTCTCGATGTTCTGTTTGGTTTTCTTTATCCTCGCGCTGCCGCCCAGCCTGGGAGATGTGAGCTATTCTATTCCGGAGGAGATGAAACGCGGATCTGTCATTGGGAATATAGCGAAGGACCTCGGACTCGATGTTAAAAGACTCTCAGCTCGCAAGGCACGTATAGATACCGAAAGGACGAGCGGACATTATTGTGATATTAATATGAACACTGGCGATTTGATTGTTACTGAGAGGATTGACAGAGAAGAGCTTTGTGGCCCGAGAGTGTCCTGTTCTTTAGAATACGAGCTCGTGCTGGAGACCCCTCTGGAATTACACCGCGTTGCGCTGCAAATTCAGGATATAAACGACAATTCACCTCAGTTTCCGAATGAGGTTATTAAACTGGAAATAAGAGAATCCGCGATTAAAGGCGCGCGCTTCCCCCTAGACCAGGCGCACGATGCGGATATAGGACAGAACGCGGTTCAGAGCTACACGCTACAAAGGAATGAACATTTTATTTTGGCTGTTCATACGAACACAGACGGTGGAAAATACGGTGAGTTAGTACTAGAGAAAGAGCTGGATCGCGAGGAGCAGCAGGAGGTGACATTATTACTTACTGCAGCTGACGGAGGGAGTCCACAGAGATCTGCTACTGTAGTTATACACGTCACTGTGCTGGATGCTAACGATAATATCCCCGTGTTTAGCCAGGCTGTGTATAAAGTCAGTCTGCCTGAAAACTCTCCTTTAGGTGCTGTAGTGCTTACAGTCAGCGCCACTGATGCAGACGAGGGCGCTAACGGCCATGTGACGTATGAATTTAGCGGTATATCCACAAGAGCGAAAAGAATATTTGGCATTATAAGAGAGACTGGGGAAATTAAATTGATCGGATCCATAGATTTTGAAGATGAATCATATTATGAAATGCAAATACAAGCAAAAGATGGTTCGGGTTTAGCTTCGAATGTAAAGTTAATTATTGAAATCACAGACGTGAATGACAACGCCCCTGTGATAGTTCTGAAATCTCTGAACAATCCCATCCCTGAGAGCGCGTTACCTGGCACAGAGGTGGGCATCATTAATGTTCAGGATAAAGACTCCGGGTCAAACAGACAGGTCCGCTGCTCAATTCAGCAAAATGTTCCTTTCAAGTTAATCCCCTCCATCAAAAACTACTACTCACTGGTAACTACAGGAGAACTGGACCGTGAACTAGTAACGGATTATAACATCACAATCACCGCTACTGACGAGGGCTCTCCGCCCTTATCTTCCTCAAAGACTGTGCAGTTATCCGTGTCAGACGTTAATGACAACCCGCCTGCGTTTGATGAACAGTCGTACAGCGCCTCAGTGGCTGAAAATAACAAACCTGGCTCCTCTGTTCTTTCTGTAAGGGCGAGAGACCCGGACTGGAGACAGAACGGCACGGTTTTCTATTCTCTGTTGTCCGGTGAGATCGGCGGTGTTCCTGTCTCCTCGTTTTTATCCATTAACGGAGACACGGGGGTGATCCACGCTGTCAGATCATTTGATTATGAGCAGTTGAGAAGCTTCAAAGTGCGCGTTGTTGCCAGAGACAACGGCTCTCCTCCACTCAGCAGTAACGTGACTGTGAGCGTGCTGGTAACTGATGAGAATGATAACTCTCCACAGATACTATACCCCGCTCCAACAGGGAACTCCTTCATGACTGAGATGGTCCCCAAAGCTGCTCACGCGGGCTCCCTGGTTTCCAAGGTGATAGCTGTGGATGCGGACTCTGGACAGAACGCGTGGCTGTCCTATCAGATCGTGAAATCCACCGATCCGGGACTTTTCACTATCGGGCTCCACAGCGGAGAGATCCGGGTACAGCGGGATATTTCTGAATCTGATGCCATGAAGCAGAACCTTGTTATCTCAGTGAAAGATAACGGACAGCCCTCTCTCTCTGCAACCTGCGCAGTGTATTTACTGATCTCAGATAACTTGGCTGAAGTCCCCCAGCTGAAAGACATGTCTTATGAGGAGAACAATTCCAAACTAACTTCATATTTGATCATCGCGCTGGTGTCCGTCTCCACCTTCTTCCTGACGTTCATTATTCTGATGGTGGCCGTGAGGTTTTGCCGCAGAAAAAAGCCCAGATTGTTGTTTGACGGCGCAGTCGCCATTCCCAGCGCATATTTCCCTCCCAACTACGCAGAGGTGGAGGGAGCAGGAACTCTGCGCAGCTCTTACAATTATGACGCGTACCTAACAACGGGCTCGCGCACCAGCGACTTCAATTTCGTCAGATCTTACAATGACGTCACAATGGTCGCTGATCAGACCCTGAAGAGGAGCCCGAATGAAATCTCGGAGGGGGGCGCTGTGGAGTCAGCTGAGGTAAGATCATGAATATGGGGGCTCATAGTATCATAATTAGATTAACAAACCGCTGGATAGTAGTTCTGCTGTAATGCGTAACATCATCCATGCGGAAAAAAGGCGGCTACAGGATACATTCAGTCACTCTGCTACTCTTGCTCTTTATTGTACAGGATACATCCAGTCACTCTGCTACTCTTGGTCTTTATTGTACAGGATACATTGTCACTCTGCTACTCTTGCTCTTTATTGTACAGGATACATTCAGTCACTCTGCTACTCTTGGTCTTTATTGTACAGGATACATTCAGTCACTCTGCTACTCTTGGTCTTTATTGTACAGGATACATTCAGTCACTCTGCTACTCTTGGTCTTTATTGTACAGGATACATTCAGTCACTCTGCTACTCTTGCTCTTTATTGTACAGGATACATTCAGTCACTCTGCTACTCTTGCTCTTTATTGTACAGGATACATTCAGTCACTCTGCTACTCTTGGTCTTTATTGTACAGGATACATTCAGTCACTCTGCTACTCTTGGTCTTTATTGTACAGGATACATTCAGTCACTCTGCTACTCTTGGTCTTTATTGTACAGGATACATTCAGTCACTCTGCTACTCTTGGTCTTTATTGTACAGGATACATTCAGTCACTCTGCTACTCTTGGTCTTTATTGTACAGGATACATTCAGTCACTCTGCTACTCTTGGTCTTTATTGTACAGGATACATTCAGTCACTCTGCTACTCTTGCTCTTTATTGTACAGGATACATTCAGTCACTCTGCTACTCTTGGTCTTTATTGTACAGGATACATTCAGTCACTCTGCTACTCTTGCTCTTTATTGTACAGGATACATTCAGTCACTCTGCTACTCTTGGTCTTTATTGTACAGGATACATTCAGTCACTCTGCTACTCTTGGTCTTTATTGGACAGGATACATTCAGTCACTCTGCTACTCTTGCTCTTTATTACAGGATACATTCAGTCCCTCTGCTACTCTTGGTCTTTATTGTACAGGATACATTCAGTCACTCTGCTACTCTTGGTCTTTATTGTACAGGATACATTCAGTCACTCTGCTACTCTTGGTCTTTATTGTACAGGATACATTCAGTCACTCTGCTACTCTTGCTCTTTATTGTACAGGATACATTCAGTCACTCTGCTACTCTTGCTCTTTATTGTACAGGATACATTCAGTCACTCTGCTACTCTTGCTCTTTATTGTACAGGATACATTCAGTCACTCTGCTACTCTTGCTCTTTATTGTACAGGATACATTCAGTCACTCTGCTACTCTTGGTCTTTATTGTACAGGATACATTCAGTCACTCTGCTACTCTTGGTCTTTATTGTACAGGATACATTCAGTCACTCTGCTACTCTTGCTCTTTATTGTACAGGATACATTCAGTCACTCTGCTACTCTTGGTCTTTATTGTACAGGATACATTCAGTCACTCTGCTACTCTTGGTCTTTATTGTACAGGATACATTCAGTCACTCTGCTACTCTTGGTCTTTATTGTACAGGATACATTCAGTCACTCTGCTACTCTTGGTCTTTATTGTACAGGATACATTCAGTCACTCTGCTACTCTTGGTCTTTATTGTACAGGATACATTCAGTCACTGCTACTCTTGCTCTTTATTGTACAGGATACATTCAGTCACTCTGCTACTCTTGGTCTTTATTGTACAGGATACATTCAGTCACTCTGCTACTCTTGGTCTTTATTGTACAGGATACATTCAGTCACTCTGCTACTCTTGCTCTTTATTGTACAGGATACATTCAGTCACTCTGCTACTCTTGCTCTTTATTGTACAGGATACATTCAGTCACTCTGCTACTCTTGGTCTTTATTGTACAGGATACATTCAGTCACTCTGCTACTCTTGCTCTTTATTGTACAGGATACATTCAGTCACTCTGCTACTCTTGGTCTTTATTGTACAGGATACATTCAGTCACTCTGCTACTCTTGGTCTTTATTGTACAGGATACATTCAGTCACTCTGCTACTCTTGCTCTTTATTGTACAGGATACATTCAGTCACTCTGCTACTCTTGGTCTTTATTGTACAGGATACATTCAGTCACTCTGCTACTCTTGGTCTTTATTGTACAGGATACATTCAGTCACTCTGCTACTCTTGGTCTTTATTGTACAGGATACATTCAGTCACTCTGCTACTCTTGGTCTTTATTGTACAGGATACATTCAGTCACTCTGCTACTCTTGGTCTTTATTGTACAGGATACATTCAGTCACTCTGCTACTCTTGGTCTTTATTGTACAGGATACATTCAGTCACTCTGCTACTCTTGCTCTTTATTGTACAGGATACATTCAGTCACTCTGCTACTCTTGCTCTTTATTGTACAGGATACATTCAGTCACTCTGCTACTCTTGGTCTTTATTGTACAGGATACATTCAGTCACTCTGCTACTCTTGGTCTTTATTGTACAGGATACATTCAGTCACTCTGCTACTCTTGGTCTTTATTGTACAGGATACATTCAGTCACTCTGCTACTCTTGGTCTTTATTGTACAGGATACATTCAGTCACTCTGCTACTCTTGGTCTTTATTGTACAGGATACATTCAGTCACTCTGCTACTCTTGGTCTTTATTGTACAGGATACATTCAGTCACTCTGCTACTCTTGGTCTTTATTGTACAGGATACATTCAGTCACTCTGCTACTCTTGGTCTTTATTGTAGAACGCATGTTTTGTCTGGCGATTCGCCTCTACACACACATGAGCTGCAAAGCAATACAATCCATGTCTAATCTAATTAAATCAGCTAATTAGATCTAATTAAATCAGCCTATAGTCCAACTTGAGAGATTCATGTTGTCCTGTCCTCCTGTCTTGCTACTTGCCTATAAAGTACTAGCACTACTAAAACTTCTACCAGTAGCCTAGCGGCTGTGTCACCTAGCTTCTAACGTTTGAAAATGATCTTTCTGCAGAAGCCAAAGTCACATGAATTGTTAAAAAGATCTTAAATGTCGTGGCTACATCAGGAATACTTGGCAGAAGGGAATGGTGCAGATCTTTAATTGATCCCGTTATTCTCCTTAAATCCAGGCCTCCGTGTGTTACGGAAAGAGCTTAATTAGGAAACTCTGTGGAATCTGTGGCTGTTAGCTGTTATTGCTCCTCTAGGCTTTCAGACAGTCTGTTATATTCTATCCGTCGCTGTGGAAGCTTTGCTGCCTCTTACTGGAATAATGACGTTATTTTTGGTACTTTAGCTGGAGTTTGTTCCTATAATGGTATTTGCAGCGTTTTTTAATGGTAATATGGGAGACTTTTCGTTGTCATATTGAGAAATAAAACATGTAGACTACTCACTCTCCAGCTTGATTTAACAATGACCAGAGTGATCATATTGTAACAATATCTTCCTTCTGCGCCGCCGAAAAACACCCATCAGACCGAAGATTCTTTAATTTTATTCAATTTGCAAAAATTAACTAACCACGTTATTTATGGCTATTAATGTATGTATTGAGCACCAATATAGCGCGAGGAATACATTCCATTGCAATCTCGTTCAATTTATGTCTATATCTCTTTATTCCTGTATGCTGAAAAAAAGGTGGAGTCGAAATGGGTCCATGGTGACGTATTGTCAAAACTCAACCAATACATACTTTGGTCTCATTACATAACTCCTCCCATAGTTTTTTGCCGAATAAAACCGTCCTTGTCCACAATTCTGTCTGAACAAAACGCTTGTTTTGTTTGCCCTTGAGAATAGTTGTCCGTGTTATCAGCATTTGGATTTGGAATAGTTAGAAAGTGTTTATTTTTTCCCGTGCTCCTTATCGCTATACCAATTTTATCCCCCTCTCAATCTTTCACTTTTTACCATCCCTCCGTGGTGCTAGCTAGTAGCATTAGCTTGCTCCTTGCACATCTCAGCATGAAAACGAACTAATCACTGACGCGTCGTTTTTACTTGGTGCACTGCTCATTCGTCAGATAATATATCGAAAAAAATTCATAAGATTTTGCCAAATAAACCATGCCTTGGAAACGGTTTTGTCGTATTGTTCAGTGGCTGGTTACAGTAACAAAAATACGACAGAACCATTATCCACCGAAGTACTTAGTTGCCATGCACATCATTTTCGTTCGATTAGCAACCGAAATTAATGAATGGGCCTTTAAATAGATTTTAAAAACTCGATTAAAACCTACCATTATTTAATGATTTATGTGGAACATGCATGTGGTGAAACGTCGCCTTGCAACTTAGCTTGCTTTAAATAGACTAACATTAGATCATACGGTTGCAATGCTCTGCTTAGCGTTTAAGTTAACTTAACTTTGATTGCGAGCTTGCGTGTGATATTTATATATTGATAGCAGCCGCACTGTATTTGACTTTGAATTGATTGCATTAATTCCTCGCCGGATTCAAACCACAGAACTGTATAAGAACCGTTCTGTGGTTCAAACGTAGGGCTGGATGACGTCGATGGCACTCTGGTTGAGGGCGTGGATTTAGACCACGCCCCTACAATCCGGAGTCCTTTCAAGACTGTTTCTTCCTTGACTTTGAGATGTACAGGTGCAGCTCAAAAAATTTGAATATCGTGAAAAAGTTCTATATTTTTTGTCACTCATGTCAGAAAGTGAAACTCATATTATATAGATTCATTACACATAGAGTGAAATATTTCAAGCCTTTATTTCTTGTAATTTTGATGATTATGGCTTACAGCTAATGAAAACCCAAATTCAGTGTCTCAGAAAATTAGAATATTACATAAAATCAATAAAAAAGGATATTTAAAACAGAAATGTCAGCCTTCTGAAAAGTATGTTCATTTCTATGCACTCAATACTTGGTTGGGGCTCCTTTTGCATGAATTACTGCATCAATGCGGCGTGGCATGGAGGCGATCAGCCTGTGGCACTGCTGAGGTGTAATGGAAGCCCAGGTTGCTTTGATAGCGACCTTCAGGTCGTCTGCATTGTTGGGTCTGGTGTCTCTCATCTTCCTCTTGACAATACCCCATAGATTCTCTATGGGGTTCAGGTCAGGCGAGTTTGCTGGCCAATCAAGCACAGTAATACCATGGTCATTGAACCAGCTTTTGGTACTTTTGGCAGTGTGGGCAGGTGCCAAGTCCTGCTGGAAAATGAAATCAGCATCTCCATAAAGCTTGTCAGCAGAAGGAAGCATGAAGTGCTCTAACATTTCCTGGTAGATGGTTGCGTTGACTGTGGACTTCAGAAAACACAGTGGGCCAGCACCAGCAGATGACATAGCACCCCAAATCATCACTGTCTCTGGAAACTTCACACTGGACTTCAAGCAACGTGGATTCTGTGCCTCTCCACTCTTCCTCCAGACTCTGGGACCTTGATTTCCAAATGAACTGCAAAATTTACTTTCATCTGAAAAGAGGACTTTGGACCACTGAGCAACAGTCCAGTTCTTTTTCTCCTTAGCCCAGGTAAGACGCTTCTGACGTTGTTTCTGGTTCAGGAGTGGCTTGACACGAGGAATGCAACATTTGTAGCCCATGTCCTGGATTCGTCTGTGCGTGATGGCTCTTGATGCACTGACTCCAGCCTCAGTCCACTCCTTGTGAAGCTCCCCCAAATTCTTGAATGGATTTTGCTTGACAATCCTCTCAAGGCTGCGGTTATCCCTGTTGCTTGTGCACCTTTTCCTACCACACTTTTTCCTTCCACTCAACTTTCTATGAATATGCTTGGATACAGCACTCTGTGAACAACCAGCTTCTTTAGCAATGACCTTTTGTGGCTTACCCTCCTTGTGGAGGGTGTCAATGACTGTCTTCTGGACATCTGTCAAGTCAGCAGTCTTCCCCATGATTGTGTAGCCTACTGAACCAGACTGAGAGACCATTTAAAGGCTCAGGAAACCTTTGCAGGTGTTTTGAGTTAATTAGCTGATTAGAGTGTGACACCAGGAGTTTCCAATATTGAACTTTTTCACAATATTCTAATTTTCTGAGACACTGAATTTGGGTTTTCATTAGTTGTAAGCCATAATCATAAAAATTACAAGAAATAAAGGCTTGAAATATTTCACTATGTGTAATGAATCTATATAATATATGAGTTTCACTTTCTCAAATGAGTGACAAAAAATATTGAACTTTTTCACGATATTCAAATTTTTTGAGCTGCACCTGTATATTAATATGCCTATTCACATTTTCTTGAAAAGATATTTGGTGGGTGTATTGTGGACACATCCCTCTGTGATATGTTGTGGTTATTTGGAGGTTTTAGAATCCCTTGACCATCACTTTAATTTCAAATGAAATGCTTTACTGCACATCAGCACATCTGGGGGGAATAGCTGCTGTCTGCTATGGAGTCAGAAACTGAGAAATAAACCTTGTCAGTGGTGATGAGGCCTAAATTGTGTCTTATATTCAGCTCTGCAGCTGATAATGTTCCAAACAAGGCTTTAAATACAGGAAATATCCTGCTTTGATACATTTTTATAATTCAGTTAATTGTGGGTTCTATTACAAGCGATGCCATCCAAAAATAGTTACCAGTGATACAAGAATGAGGGAGGAAGATGATGAAGGGATGGTAGTGAGGGATGAAGATGTGCGTTTATCATGTTTAATTTACACAAGTGTTCTGTTCAGGGAAATGTATGGAATATGAACTTATGATTGTGCCTGCGCCTTTGTGTGCACATGCATGCAACCATGTCCGACTGTGCAAAGGCTAAGGCCCTAAAGAGGAGTGTACACTTTGGATGTATTTCTGTGTGAGGAAAAGTGTTCTTGGGTACCAGAAACCATGGGTTAGTAAATTCACTCTGAAGTCTGCTCTGATTTCAGTGCTGTGTAGTTCTGTGGTATTGCATGATGTGAAGCCTTTATACTCTGTTTGTGAGGGAGTGTCTATGTGTAAGGACCGGTGGGAAGGCCTTTATACTCTTATGTGTGTGAGGGGTGACTGTGTCTGTGTGTAAGGACCGGTGGGAAAGCCTTTATACTCTTATGTGTGTGAGGGGTGACTGTGTCTGTGTGTAAGGACCGGTGGGAAGGCCTTTATACTCTTATGTGTGTGAGGGGTGACTGTGTCTGTGTGTAAGGACCGGTGGGAAAGCCTTTATACTCTTATGTGTGTGAGGGGTGACTGTGTCTGTGTGTAAGGACCGGTGGGAAGGCCTTTATACTCTTATGTGTGTGAGGGGTGACTGTGTCTATGTGTAAGGACCGGTGGGAAGGCCTTTATACTCTTATGTGTGTGAGGGGTGACTGTGTCTATGTGTAAGGACCGGTGGGAAAGCCTTTATACTCTTATGTGTGTGAGGGGTGACTGTGTCTGTGTGTAAGGACCGGTGGGAAGGCCTTTATACTCTTATGTGTGTGAGGGGTGACTGTGTCTGTGTGTAAGGACCGGTGGGAAGGCCTTTATACTCTTATGTGTGTGAGGGGTGACTGTGTCTGTGTGTAAGGACCAGTGGGAAGGCCTTTATACTCTTATGTGTGTGAGGGGTGACTGTGTCTATGTGTAAGGACCGGTGGGAAGGCCTTTATACTCTTATGTGTGTGAGGGGTGACTGTGTCTGTGTGTAAGGACCGGTGGGAAAGCCTTTATACTCTTATGTGTGTGAGGGGTGACTGTGTCTGTGTGTAAGGACCGGTGGGAAGGCCTTTATACTCTTATGTGTGTGAGGGGTGACTGTGTCTATGTGTAAGGACCGGTGGGAAGGCCTTTATACTCTTATGTGTGTGAGGGGTGACTGTGTCTATGTGTAAGGACCGGTGGGAAAGCCTTTAAACTCTTATGTATGTGAGGGGTGACTGTGTCTGTGTGTAAGGACCGGTGGGAAGGCCTTTATACTCTTATGTGTGTGAGGGGTGACTGTGTCTGTGTGTAAGGACCGGTGGGAAGGCCTTTATACTCTTATGTGTGTGAGGGGTGACTGTGTCTGTGTGTAAGGACCGGTGGGAAGGCCTTTATACTCTTATGTGTGTGAGGGGTGACTGTGTCTGTGTGTAAGGACCGGTGGGAAGGCCTTTATACTCTTATGTGTGTGAGGGGTGACTGTGTCTGTGTGTAAGGACCGGTGGGAAAGCCTTTATACTCTTATGTGTGTGAGGGGTGACTGTGTCTATGTGTAAGGACCGGTGGGAAAGCCTTTATACTCTTATGTGTGTGAGGGGTGACTGTGTCTATGTGTAAGGACCGGTGGGAAGGCCTTTATACTCTTATGTGTGTGAGGGGTGACTGTGTCTGTGTGTAAGGACCGGTGGGAAAGCCTTTATACTCTTATGTGTGTGAGGGGTGACTGTGTCTGTGTGTAAGGACCGGTGGGAAGGCCTTTATACTCTTATGTGTGTGAGGGGTGACTGTGTCTGTGTGTAAGGACCGGTGGGAAAGCCTTTATACTCTTATGTGTGTGAGGGGTGACTGTGTCTGTGTGTAAGGACCGGTGGGAAAGCCTTTATACTCTTATGTGTGTGAGGGGTGACTGTGTCTATGTGTAAGGACCGGTGGGAAAAAGGGACCCAGTAGCAGGCAGGGAGTACAAAAACCTGTAGTTTAATGATGGGGAAACGGTACCAAAAACAGAGTCCAAAGAGTGGTTACAAAACAGGCAGAGGTCGGAACCGAGAAGGCACAGCAGAGGTACAAAAAACAAAGTCCAAACTCACAGTCACGAGAACACAGGCAGAAGTCAAAACCAGGTAATCTCAAGAAAACAGAAAAATAAACAACGAGGAACGGACAAAAAAAACTAATACAAAACTAACAGAAACTAGTAAAAACAGATACTCAAAAACAAAAAGGCAAAAAACAATGTTGCTACCAATGGTGTGGAACTTGCAAAGAATGGCTTGGAAGACTGGGTTAAATACACAGAGGGAGACAGACATAATGGGAATAAGGTGTGCAGAGGCAGGGAGGGGAGATAGCTCACAGGTGAGAACAATGAGGGTAACAAGGACCAATAAAACAATAATGAGGGTAGATGTAAAACATGGACTGGATATTACGTAAACACAATGATAACAACAGACCCGGAGTAACAGGTAACAAGTGCACAGCTCGAAGGGGAGGAACGCGGAAGTGGACACGTGCAAATAATGCAAAATCACAGATAAATACAGGGATAGGATAACAAGGGAGAATGACAGCTGCAGGTAGAAACTCAAGATAAATGAGTAATTAGTAATGTTAGTTGAAAATTCTAAACCTCTAATGTTAGTAAGTTAGTTATTTAGTATTATGTACATGTTAGTGTTTTAGTGAGTTAGTATTAAATCTAATCTAACAGTTAGTATGATTAATATGTTAGTATAATATATAAATATTAATGAAGTCGGAAGGAAGAAAACAAAATACGAAATACAGAGGAAACCCGAATGTACCAAAATCACCCGAATAGTGCAACGACAAAGACAGGCAGTTGAATCTCGGGGAACACGAAACAAAGACGGATAGATGAGACTCGGAAAACCCACGAACAGAGGGGGATGGAATGATAATATGGAGAATAATAAATACATGAATAAAAATGAAAAATAAAAATACAGAACTCTATTAGCCCTCACTCTGATTGCTCTGATTCTTCTTTGTCTATGATAAACCTGGTGCTTGATCGTCTCACGTGGAGCTGTAATGGCAACATGTAGTCTAGCTGTCTCTCGTGTTTGTGTTTGTTCATTTTAATGTATTTTGTTGTGTCTGGCTTTTGTTTTTTGTTTTTTTATGCGCTGTGTGTCTGCAGTGGGATGGGGAAGCGGGCTGGAGATTTTTCAGGGCACTCCTGCTGCTCGTTTTGATAATATTGACAAATTGTCTAGTCGGGATAATTTTATTTGTGGAGGAGTGCCCAGGAGTGCCCTGAGAAATCTCCAGCCCACTTCCCCGTCCCACAACAGACACACAGCACATGAAAAAATAAAAAAGACAAAAGCCAGACACAACAAAACACATAAAAATGAACAAACACGAAAACGAGAAACAGCTGGACTACATGTCGCCATTACAGCGCCATTAAAGCCACGTGACGTTAAATAATTTGTGCAAGGTGTTTACGCTGCATTGGTAAATAAAAAAAACACTAAAATTTAAACTTTATAAGCCTGGAAAATCCATTATTGAGTGCAAACCATTAAATTTTTTTCAAGCATCGTGGAGCACACAGAAATCTGTTATTTTACTAATGACAATAACCTCATCAGTTATGAGACATAAACCATCTGTTCAGCCGGAGCGTCCAGTGCACGCTCTGAATTTCAGAAAGCATCTGGAGTGAGCACTGCCGCTTGCAAATAAACTAACACACCCAATATTACGGCGCACCTTTGTGACATCACTTGGTTGCTTTGTGACATCACTCACTTGCTCGGTTATGAAATACTGTTTACATTCGGTGGGCATTCAAACCTGAAAAGTTCTGAACATGTGACCTTTAGTGTTATTTCTGTTATTTGAGCATTACATTGTTTTAGTTTAAACGAGTATCTCCATTCTTCTCTGCTCTCTCTCATTAACAAGCTTGTTTTTGCCCACTGGGATTTGTTTGCCTATCGCACCATGTTCTGTAAACTCTCGAGACTGTAGGTCTAAATCCCAAGAGGGCAGCTGTTTCTGAGCTTCTGAAATCACCACTGCTGGCACCAATGATCAAATCACTTAGATCACCTTTTCCAATGTTTAGCTCTTCACCGTGTCTGCATCCTTTATAGTCTGAGTTTCAGCCACATGATTCGCTGTTTATAGGAGCAGGATATTAACGCGAATGAGCAAGGATACCTAATAAAGTGGCCACTGGGTAGATATATAATTTTTATTTTATGAAGGCTGAAATAGTGGACTGGTTTTATAACATTTTTTTTGTAGAATTTGAGGTGTCACTTGAATTTGCAAACCTGTTGTCTGTACTCACTGACACTCACACAAACACAATTTATTATTATTGTTCACAATTTGTTGTTCCCAAGTACACACCTATTGACACAAACACACACACACACACACACACACACACTTCATTTGAATATATTTACATAATGTTAATACAAGATGGTCGTTTGTGTAAGAGATGTGTAATGTGTTGTTCTCTCTCCCCCCCATGCTGTGGCATCCTGTCTGAAAACCACACAAGGTAAGAGACTTCATCTGCCTCATTATACTGTTTATAACAGGATCTCATTATACTGTTTATAACAGGATCTCATTATACTGTTTATAACAGGATCTCATTATACTGTTTATAACAGGATCTCATTATACTGTTTATAACGGGATCCCATTATACTGTTTATAACAGGATCTCATTATACTGTTTATAACAGGATCTCATTATACTGTTTATAACAGGATCTCATTATACTGTTTATAACAGGATCTCATTATACTGTTTATAACAGGATCCCAATATTACTCTTTATAACATGATCTCATTATAACTCTTTATAACAGGATCTCATTATTACGGTTTATAACAGGATGTCATTATACTGTTTATAACAGGATCTCATTATATTGTTTATAACAGGATCCCGATATTGCTCTTTATAACAGGATCTCATTATACTGTTTATAACAGGATCTCATTGTTACTCTTTTATTTATTACTATTATTATAACTATTTTGTAGTGCAGTGCCCGTGCCCGTTCGGAACGTGCCAATTTTCCAGTTTTTGCAAGCTTGAAAAGTTTTGCAATATAGCGATTGTTGTCTTGGCAACAAACCCTCTGCAGCTGATAATGTTCTAATGCGCTCTAGCAGCCTCTGCAGCTGATAATGTTCTAATGCGCTCTAGCAGCCTCTGCAGCTGATAATGTTCTAATGCGCTCTAGCAGCCTCTGCAGCTGATAATGTTCTAATGCGCTCTAGCAGCCTCTGCAGCTGATAATGTTCTAATGCGCTCTAGCAGCCTCTGCAGCTGATAATGTTCTAATGCGCTCTAGCAGTCTCTGCAGCTGATAATGTTCTAATGCGCTCTAGCAGCCTCTGCAGCTGATAATGTTCTAATGCGCTCTAGCAGCCTCTGCAGCTGATAATGTTCTAATGCGCTCTAGCAGCCTCTGCAGCTGATAATGTTCTAATGCGCTCTAGCAGCCTCTGCAGCTGATAATGTTCTAATGCGCTCTAGCAGCCTCTGCAGCTGATAATGTTCTAATGCGCTCTAGCAGCCTCTGCAGCTGATAATGTTCTAATGCGCTCTAGCAGTCTCTGCAGCTGATAATGTTCTAATGCGCTCTAGCAGCCTCTGCAGCTGATAATGTTCTAATGCGCTCTAGCAGCCTCTGCAGCTGATAATGTTCTAATGCGCTCTAGCAGCCTCTGCAGCTGATAATGTTCTAATGCGCTCTAGCAGCCTCTGCAGCTGATAATGTTCTAATGCGCTCTAGCAGCCTCTGCAGCTGATAATGTTCTAATGCGCTCTAGCAGCCTCTGCAGCTGATAATGTTCTAATGCGCTCTAGCAGCCTCTGCAGCTGATAATGTTCTAATGCGCTCTAGCAGCCTCTGCAGCTGATAATGTTCTAATGCGCTCTAGCAGCCTCTGCAGCTGATAATGTTCTAATGCGCTCTAGCAGCCTCTGCAGCTGATAATGTTCTAATGCGCTCTAGCAGCCTCTGCAGCTGATAATGTTCTAATGCGCTCTAGCAGCCTCTGCAGCTGATAATGTTCTAATGCGCTCTAGCAGCCTCTGCAGCTGATAATGTTCTAATGCGCTCTAGCAGCCTCTGCAGCTGATAATGTTCTAATGCGCTCTAGCAGCCTCTGCAGCTGATAATGTTCTAATGCACTCTAGCAGCCTCTGCAGCTGATAATGTTCTAATGCGCTCTAGCAGCCTCTGCAGCTGATAATGTTCTAATGCGCTCTAGCAGCCTCTGCAGCTGATAATGTTCTAATGCGCTCTAGCAGCCTCTGCAGCTGATAATGTTCTAATGTGCTCTAGCAGCCTCTGCAGCTGATAATGTTCTAATGCGCTCTAGCAGTCTCTGCAGCTGATAATGTTCTAATGCGCTCTAGCAGTCTCTGCAGCCGATAATGTTCTAATGCGCTCTAGCAGCCTCTGCAGCTGATAATGTTCTAATGCGCTCTAGCAGCCTCTGCAGCTGATAATGTTCTAATGCGCTCTAGCAGCCTCTGCAGCTGATAATGTTCTAATGCGCTCTAGCAGCCTCTGCAGCTGATAATGTTCTAATGCGCTCTAGCAGCCTCTGCAGCTGATAATGTTCTAATGCGCTCTAGCAGCCTCTGCAGCTGATAATGTTCTAATGCGCTCTAAGAGCCTCTGCAGCTGATAATGTTCTAATGCGCTCTAGCAGCCTCTGCAGCTGATAATGTTCTAATGCGCTCTAGCAGCCTCTGCAGCTGATAATGTTCTAATGCGCTCTAGCAGCCTCTGCAGCTGATAATGTTCTAATGCGCTCTAGCAGCCTCTGCAGCTGATAATGTTCTAATGCGCTCTAGCAGCCTCTGTAGCTGATAATGTTCTAATGCGCTCTAGCAGTCTCTGCAGCTGATAATGTTCTAATGCGCTCTAGCAGCCTCTGCAGCTGATAATGTTCTAATTCGCTCTAGCAGTTTCTGCAGCTGATAATGTTCTAATGCGCTCTAGCAGTTTCTGCAGCTGATAATGTTCTAATGCGCTCTAGCAGCCTCTGCAGCTGATAATGTTCTAATGCGCTCTAGCAGCCTCTGCAGCTGATAATGTTCTAATGCGCTCTAGCAGCCTCTGCAGCTGATAATGTTCTAATGCGCTCTAGCAGCCTCTGCAGCTGATAATGTTCTAATGCGCTCTAGCAGCCTCTGTAGCTGATAATGTTCTAATGCGCTCTAGCAGTCTCTGCAGCTGATAATGTTCTAATGCGCTCTAGCAGCCTCTGCAGCTGATAATGTTCTAATGCGCTCTAGCAGTTTCTGCAGCTGATAATGTTCTAATGCGCTCTAGCAGCCTCTGCAGCTGATGATGTTCTAATGCGCTCTAGCAGCCTCTGCAGCTGATGATGTTCTAATGCGCTCTAGCAGCCTCTGCAGCTGATAATGTTCTAATGCGCTCTAGCAGCCTCTGCAGCTGATAATGTTCTAATGCGCTCTAGCAGCCTCTGCAGCTGATAATGTTCTAATGCGCTCTAGCAGCCTCTGCAGCTGATAATGTTCTAATGCGCTCTAGCAGCCTCTGCAGCTGATAATGTTCTAATGCGCTCTAGCAGCCTCTGCAGCTGATAATGTTCTAATGCGCTCTAGCAGCCTCTGCAGCTGATAATGTTCTAATGCGCTCTAGCAGCCTCTGCAGCTGATAATGTTCTAATGCGCTCTAGCAGCCTCTGCAGCTGATAATGTTCTAATGCGCTCTAGCAGCCTCTGCAGCTGATAATGTTCTAATGCGCTCTAGCAGCCTCTGCAGCTGCTAATGTTCTAATGCGCTCTAGCAGCCTCTGCAGCTGATAATGTTCTAATGCGCTCTAGCAGCCTCTGCAGCTGATAATGTTCTAATGCGCTCTAGCACTCTCTGCAGCTGATAATGTTCTAATGCGCTCTAGCACTCTCTGCAGCTGATAATGTTCTAATGCGCTCTAGCAGCCTCTGCAGCTGATAATGTTCTAATGCGCTCTAGCAGTCTCTGCAGCTGATAATGTTCTAATGCGCTCTAGCAGCCTCTGCAGCTGATAATGTTCTAATGCGCTCTAGCAGCCTCTGCAGCTGATAATGTTCAAATGCGCTCTAGCAGCCTCTGCAGCTGATAATGTTCTAATGCGCTCTAGCAGCCTCTGCAGCTGATAATGTTCTAATGCGCTCTAGCAGCCTCTGCAGCTGATGATGTTCTAATGCGCTCTAGCAGCCTCTGCAGCTGATAATGTTCTAATGCGCTCTAGCAGTTTCTGCAGCTGATAATGTTCTAATGCGCTCTAGCAGCCTCTGCAGCTGATAATGTTCTAATGCGCTCTAGCAGCCTCTGCAGCTGATAATGTTCTAATGCGCTCTAGCAGCCTCTGCAGCTGATAATGTTCTAATGCGCTCTCGCAGTCTCTGCAGCTGATAATGTTCTAATGCGCTCTAGCAGCCTCTGCAGCTGATAATGTTCTAATGCGCTCTAGCAGCCTCTGCAGCTGATAATGTTCTAATGCGCTCTAGCAGCCTCTGCAGCTGATCATGTTCTAATGCGCTCTAGCAGTCTCTGCAGCTGATAATGTTCTAATGCGCTCTAGCAGCCTCTGCAGCTGATGATGTTCTAATGCGCTCTAGCAGCCTCTGCAGCTGATAATGTTCTAATGCGCTCTAGCAGCCTCTGCAGCTGATAATGTTCTAATGCGCTCTAGCAGCCTCTGCAGCTGATAATGTTCTAATGCGCTCTAGCAGCCTCTGCAGCTGATAATGTTCCAATGCGCTCTAGCAGCCTCTGCAGCTGATAATGTTCTAATGCGCTCTAGCAGCCTCTGCAGCTGATAATGTTCTAATGCGCTCTAGCAGCCTCTGCAGCTGATAATGTTCTAATGCGCTCTAGCAGCCTCTGCAGCTGATAATGTTCTAATGCGCTCTAGCAGCCTCTGCAGCTGATAATGTTCTAATGCGCTCTAGCAGCCTTTGCAGCTGATAATGTTCTAATGCGCTCTAGCAGCCTCTGCAGCTGATAATGTTCTAATGCGCTCTAGCAGCCTCTGCAGCTGATAATGTTCTAATGCGCTCTAGCAGCCTCTGCAGCTGATAATGTTCTAATGCGCTCTAGCAGCCTCTGCAGCTGATAATGTTCTAATGCGCTCTAGCAGCCTCTGCAGCTGATAATGTTCTAATGCGCTCTAGCAGCCTCTGCAGCTGATAATGTTCTAATGTGCTCTAGCAGCCTCTGCAGCTGATAATGTTCTAATGCGCTCTAGCAGCCTCTGCAGCTGATAATGTTCTAATGCGCTCTAGCAGCCTCTGCAGCTGATAATGTTCAAATGCGCTCTAAGAGCCTCTGCAGCTGATAATGTTCTAATGCGCTCTAGCAGTCTCTGCAGCTGATAATGTTCTAATGCACTCTAGCAGCCTCTGCAGCTGATAATGTTCTAATGCGCTCTAGCAGTCTCTACAGCTGATAATGTTCTAATGCGCTCTAGCAGCCTCTGCAGCTGATAATGTTCTAATGCGCTCTAGCAGTCTCTGCAGCTGATAATGTTCTAATGCGCTCTAGCAGTCTCTGAAGCTGATGATGTCATAGTACTCTCTAGCTGCATCAGATTATATCCTCCTACAGTTTTTATACTTCTTATACTGATCGTATACAAATAGCTTATTTTTTGGAAAACTCGTACTCATACTTTCTCGAGAACCACTCATCCAATCAACGCACAGTGTACAGTGCCCATACAAAACATGCCCGTTCGGAACGGGCCGATTGCTTGGCTCCTGGTGTTAATGCGTGCAGCTTTTTCAAGTACCGCTCATCCAATCAACTTCACAGTCAACACTGCACTTCCTTGGGTCCTGATCAACACACCTAGAAAATTTCAACTTCATACAGTGCCCGGTTGTCGACCAAAGTGAAATACAGACACACAGACAGCAGACACACAGACACGACGTCTTCCTTTATAGTTAGATTTAAGTTTAAAAGGCAATTTCTGTCCCATTGAAATGAATGGTGGAATGTTGACCATTGTGATGTCACAGTGTACTTTCTGCCCTCTAGCAGGTGAATTCTAACCGCTGCAGTTGATAATGTTCCAATGCACTCTGATTAGAACAGGATCTCATTTCTCTCATCATTACTGTCTATAGCAGGATCATTTCCCTCATGCTTATGTAGTGTTACTGCTGTCAGAACTGAGATGGGTGAAGTGTTTTTGCCTCACCAGAACTTTATTAATTACTTTTTAAAATGGTTGTCCTCACTTATTTCAACACAAAAAGAGGAGGGGTTTTGAGATGAGATGAGTGTGTCCAAACTGAGGGATGAGTGTGCCTTGATTTAGGGATGAGTGTGTCCAAACTGAGGTATGAGTGTGTCTTGATTTAGGGATGAGTGTGTCCAAACTGAGGTATGAGTGTGTCTTGATTTAGTGGTTCAGTGGCACTACTGTGGCCTGATCTGTGCACAGTCTGTGCACACTATGATACAACACCCAGGGCTGTGACCATATCACATACTGTGAGATACAGCACCCAGGGCTGTGACCATATCACATACTGTGAGATACAGTACCCAGGGCTGTGACCAACACTAGCAGTGTTCAGACCAAAACAGATTACCTAGCACACTTTGGCTAACACTAGCTGTCTACAGGCCTACACAGATTCAATAGCACAGCTTGGCTAACATTAGCAGTGTACATGCCTACACAGATTCACCCTGGTTGTGTCTGAATCAGCACCCTTCTATACTATTGAGTATGCTAATTGAGTACACTGGATGACAGAGTTGTTAAGTAGGTGACATATTATCTAAGGCTGTGTCCAAACCAGCACCCTTCCATACTATTAGGTAGGCTTGTTGAGAAGACAGGGTGGAAAAGTCGTTAAGTTGGCAAAATTTTCGATAAATATAGTATACTTAAAACCCCCGTATGATAGTTACTTCCGGGGTTTCGCTGAGTACATTCAGTGGCACACTTCAAGAAGTACACGAACATTTTAGTCACATAAATATGACGTGAAGCTTGGTTTTAAAAAAATTACGCGCAGCTTCGCTGACTTTTTCCTTCAAATACAACAAAAACAACACATGGCAGACATGGCAGCCCAAGAGTGGGCACAGGGTTGCCGGATCTTGCAAAACTTTCCAGCCAAATGGCGATTCAAAATTAGCCCAAATATATTTTTAACCGAAACCAACATATTTTAAATAGAAATCGACATATTTTTACTTTTTAAAATAAGTGTGTGCTTTGCGACTTCATTTTTACCTGTGACTGCATTTTGAAAGTAGCCCAATTTAGCTGTACAACTGCGGACATGGCAACACTGGTGGGACATCTTACGACCTGCTTACGACACTTCCTGCTGAAATGGTGCTACAGACGCCGCTAGACAGAAATTCAGGGTGAACTGTCTCTAATATTGACTGCGGTCGACGGTGGCAATCCGCAGATGTCCGGGACAGTT
Organism: Ilyophis sp. 1 JC-2022; assembly: GCA_022702515.1. Lineage (NCBI taxonomy): Eukaryota > Metazoa > Chordata > Actinopteri > Anguilliformes > Synaphobranchidae > Ilyophis > Ilyophis sp. 1 JC-2022. The sequence continues at coordinate 84,628,355 of CM040401.1, forward strand.
AAAATACTTGTCACAGTGCCGGATGCAAATAACAACGGCCCGGTTTTATCAGAAGAAATATACAAAGTGACACTTTTTGAAAATGCTCCGAAAGGCACTCTGGTGACCGCAGTACACGCAGTGGACGCAGACGTAGGGTTTAATAGAAACGTCACATACACATTCACACATGCTGATGAAAGCATTCGACAGAGATTTCAGTTAAATTTGAATTCTGGAGAAATAAAAGTAGCAGGTCAAACAGACTACGAGCTAATTAAGCACAAAATAAATATACAGGCACGTGACCCGTGGGGACTGACCAGCTTTTGTAAAGTCGTGATTGATATAGAGTACTCAAGTGACTACGTCACACTGGTTTCGGAAGTACATTTCTCATTCATTATGTCTTACCATCAATATCCAGGATTGTTCAATATAACGACCGTTCACAAACTATGCCGTTTTTCTGGACCAGCTTTGAGTATATTTTACATTTCAGTATTTTTTTGTGAATATACCAGCGCTGCCGCTGTTTAAAAACTCTATCCCATAATTCCCTCCGGACGACCGTAGTGTTGGCTCCAAACATTGTCATATAACGTTAGCCAGCAGTAGCACACAGCTCCGTTTTTAAACACTTTTTTCTAACGTTAGCTAGCTAGCTTGAAGGACTAAAAGCTAGAATTGCTTTATGTGGTTAACCGTAGCATAGTTCCTGACCTTGTCGGGCGGGCTTCTCAACTTAGCAAGCTAACGTTAGCTCATCTTCAGTGGCAGCGCAGCCACTGTCCAGACGAGATCATTAAATCAAATCAAATCACATTTATGTATAAAGCACTTTAAAAACAACTCACGTTGACCAAAGTGCTGTACAGAGCAGAGCAGGAAGCAAGAAACACCGACATAAACAAAAAGGCACACCGCTCGTTGGGACAAATAAACAACACATGGGCACAAGCCACATCAGGAGGATTCAAACTATAGTGAATAAAAGTAAGTTTTGAGTCTGGACTTAAGAGTCGATGGAGGGGGCAGATCTGATAGGGAGGGGAATGCTGTTCCACAGTCTAGGGGCTGCAACTGAAAAGGCGCGGTCACCCCTGAGCTTAAGTTTAGATCGCGGGACAGCCAGGAGCCCCAAGTCAGCTGACCTGAGGGACCTAGAGTAAAATAAGGGGTTAGAAGGTCTGCGATATAGGAGGGAGCCAGCCCATTTAGGGCTTTATAAACAAACAGGAGAACCTTAAAATCAATTCTGAACCATACAGGCAGCCAGTGGAGAGAGGCCAGGAAAGGGGTAATATGGTCCCTCTTCCGGGTACCTGTCAGAAGATGATGATATCTGATTGGTTGAGAACCACCCATGCGTTGTAGCACTGGATATGTAGTCCATTTTGTTTATTGTATCGATATGGATACTAAGGAACGCAAAACATCAGATGCATCGCAGAAAATTATAAAACCACAGAATGCCTGCAAGTAGGCTAATGTGTACTTTGTGTACTGCAGGTCAAGGTAGCGAAAACCTCTAAAATAAAACCCCAGTGTGTAGCTACAAGGCCCAAGAGAGAATGTCTGTTGTAGGGACGTATGTTGCAAAGGTAAACATGTAGCATGCATAGGGTATAGGCTATACTACAACTCCTGGCTCAACTATTGGACCCAAATCCCCTCTTTCTGCAGGAAATGCCACATATAGCAACAATATACCCTAAAACATAAATTCAACAATATTTTTTAAAAGTGACTTCATTAACCAACAGAATGTAAATAACTGCTCTAGTCCACAGTGAGCGCACTGCAGCTCACACTGAACGATGTCGTGCAGCGTGAGTTATAATTTGTTTACAAAAATATTGGACATAAACAGGCTAGCAAGGGCACGGTGTGAACAAAGTAAACAATTGATACTTTACTTACCTCTTCAGAATGTAAAATTTAGTTTTGTTTTAACATAAAAATACAGAAAATATCAACACCTTGCACGTAACACAGAGAGTAGCTCGCCACGTCCCTGTCAGACACGCAGTTTTCATATTATACTACTATATAGCCTAATTAGCCTAAATATCCTATGCATTTAGAATTTTAAAAAACTAGCTAGATACTTGCTAAGCTAGACTGAAAAACGAACTATCAAAAAGCAAGGGACTATCAAGCTATCTATAAAATAAAATAGGCTATTATAACTAGAATATTCAAAAAAGCTCAACTGTAGGCTAGCTATATCACTTGCTCGCTCGCTCTCTCTATCTCCTGATTCTCCAGTTTCCACGCAGATGAACCGCTGCCCTGAGATTCGCTTTTATAGCTGCTGCGTAGGCCGCCCTCGCTCCAAAACTTCAGGGTGTAGCCACGGAATTATCGGTGGGCATAGCTGTGCAGGTTTCTATTTTGTCACTGAGGTAGCAATACGTAGCCAAAGACTTTTCTGGCCAATCACAGACTGAACGTGCAGTACCTAACGTTTTACCACTAGAGACACTTTTGAGCCAGATTAAAGTTTATGCTTTTTTGCGCTGACTGCAGTAATTTGTCAAGATTTGGACCAGTATCAATGAGTAATACTTAGAAAAACCCAAATGTATCAGTTATCATCTAAAATTAGTGGTTTTAGTGCTTTGTTACCCTTTAAACATGTCATTTTGTACAATTAAATAAAACGAATAATTTTGATTGCACAGCAGTTCACGAAATTGGGCTATTGTCTAGCTTTGGATAAGGGGCAGTGTATGTGGCTGATAACCGTATATCAAGACTGCTGCAGGCTAACGTTAGCTTCATATTTCTTACATAGCATTGGCTAGTTTTGCCCACCGTCGTCAGACAGTGTAGCCAGGTAGCTAGCTGGCTGTTTCAACAGAATGTTGAGGTGTCAAATTGAAATTAGGGTAGTTATTGTGCCGGTTTTGAACGTAATCAACTCAATTGTCGCTGATCGCTATTGTTACTTCAAACTGAGCACAGAATGAACGGCTTTTCACTGGTTTTGAACAAAAGCACCGGTAGTTTCTGGATAAGATTGAGGATACCACATTGGTGGTGGTAGAGACGAGTTTCCCCCTCATCTGTAAAGCGCTTTGAGTGTCGAGAAAGGCGCTATATAAATACAAGGTATTATTATTATTATTATTATCTTCACCTTTTTTTTCATCCATAACTTTATTAAACAACAGGAATTTTGACAGAGCTTGTTTATGCAGTGTGTCCCAATTCTCTCCTTTTAACCCCACACACCCTCGTACCCTCGTACCCTCGCACCCTGGTACCCTTGCACACCTTGAGTGCACACTCTCTCACGTCACCAAAGTGCGGGCCTAAAGGAGGGCCTTAGAGCTTAGGCCAAGAATTGGGACGCAGCCTTACACTCTGGTAAAAACGGTCAGGTGTATTTATATATTGACCAAAGCCTTCCCTTTAAAATAAAGTCTTCAATGATAAATGATTACACGTTGGTGATGGACGCCGTTTTAGACTGAGAAAAGATTTTGAAGTACAACATCACAATTTCTGCGGTTGATGAAGGCTTACCTTCGCTAGCTAGCAAGAAAACGGTTATTCTGGAAATTACAGATATTAATTTTGAACAAAACGCATACAGCTCTCGGGTGATGGAGAACAATTCCCCTAGAATGTCTGTCCTAGCTGTTCGAGCTGTGGATCTGGCCTGGGGTCAAAATTTGCGCATTACTTATTATCTTCTTAACAGCGAGGTAAACGGAATCCCAGCTAATGCATATTTTTCGATTAACTCAGAGAATGAAATAATTCACTCAGTGCGTTCATTTGATTATGAACAAATCAAAGAGTTTCAAATACATGTTAGGGCACAAGATGGAGGTTCACTACCGCTTAGTACACAAGATGGAGGTCCCCTACCGCTTAGTACACAAGATGGAGGTTCACTACCGCTTAGTACACAAGATGGAGGTCCCCTACCGCTTAGTACACAAGATGGAGGTTCACTACCGCTTAGTACACAAGATGGAGGTTCACTACCGCTTAGTACACAAGATGGAGGTTCACTACCGCTTAGTACACAAGATGGAGGTTCACTACCGCTTAGTACACAAGATGGAGGTCCACTATCGCTTAGTACACAAGATGGAGGTCCACTATCGCTTAGGGCACAAGATGGAGGTTCACTACCGCTTAGTACACAAGATGGAGGTTCACTACCGCATAGTAGTAATGCGACCGTAGTAACTTATAGACAAGACGAGAATGACAACGCGCCTCAGATCCTGTACCCAGTACAGACTGGCGTCTCTCTGGTGGCTGAAATGGTGCCTCGTTCAGCAGATGTTGGCTATCTTGTCACCAAAGTGGTCGCTGTTGATGTGGACTCTGGACAGAATGCCTGGCTCTCATATAAACTGCTGAAAGCGACAGACAGGGCGCTGTTTGAAGTGGGCTTGCAGAATGGAGAAATAAGAACTGTACGCCAGGTCACTGATAAAGATGTTGTGAAACAAAGACTTACTGTTGTAGTGGAGGACAACGGACAGCCCTCTCGCTCAGCTACAGTCAATGTTAACGTGGCGGTGGCCGACAGCTTCCCGGAAGTGCTCTCGGAATTCTCTGACTTTACGCACGATAAGGATTACAATGACAACCTGACTTTTTATTTAGTCTTGGCCTTGGCTGTAGTCTCCTTCCTCTTCGTCTCATCTTTAGTAGTTATAATATCAGTTAAAATCTACAGATGGAGACAATCTCGCATCTTCTATCAGTCCAATCTCCCGGTTATTCCGTATTATCCACCCCGTTACGCAGACGCCGGAGGCACAGGAACTCTGCAGCACGTGTACAATTACGAGGTGTGCATGACAACCGACTCGCGGAAGAGTGACTGTAAGTTCCTCAGACCCTGTAGTCAGAGCGTGCTGATGGTGGAGCCCAGTTCTACAGACACGCTGCAGCACGTGATGAAGGAGAAACACATTCTGGACGAACTAAACTCTGCAGATGAGGTGAGATTTTAGTTACATTTTGCTTCTAATTCAGATTTCACACTTCATATTTCGTCCATAATCCATAACTTTATGTTGCTATTGTGTACATTTCTACGATTTTGTTTACACCAGGTGGGGATGTGGAGTATTTATTTGTATAGATATTTTTGCTCATCTTAGTCAATGTAGCTTCTGAACTCCATGTAGAAAAGCAGTCTCTTCCTGCTTTAGAAGAGTTCCACACTCGATGCTCGTCTCTGCTAATTTCAGGACCTCTTACACCTTTTATTTAGTTTTGGCTTTGACTGTAGTCTCTTTTCTCTGTCTCATCTTTTGTAGTTATAATATCAGTTAAAATCAACAGGTGGAGACAATCTCGCATCTACTATCAGTCCAATCTGTGTTATAAAGATTTAAATATTATTGGAAGAGTGGCAATCATTGATTGACACAGGTTCTGGAAGCGCTTCGCTCAATCATCAAAGTTTTGGTCACATGACACACCGGATCGATCACAGTTTTGGGTTTCAGTTTAATGTGAATATACCAGCGCTGTTTAATGTATGTTTCTGGCACAGTGATAGGGAGGAAAAATGTGTGGGAACAGAGTTTTGGGATTTAAGAGCATTTGTCTGAAGACAGGCTTTGTAGACGAGCTCTTCTGGTTGCACTCTTTTCTCATCAGTCAGTGCAGGAAAATGTTGGGGAGCAGCAGTATGTCTAACTGAAGCTGCTGTGTAGAGTATCTTTGTTCAGAGTAGCAGTATGTTTAACTGAAGCTGCTGTGTAGAGTATCTTTGTTCAGAGTAGCAGTATGTTTAACTGAAGCAGTTGTGTAGAGTATCTTTGCTCAGAGTAACAGTATGTCTAACTGAAGCAGCTGTGTAGAGTATGTTTGTTCAGAGGAGCAGTATGTCTAACTGAAGCTGCTGTGTAGAGTATCTTTGGTCAGAGAAGCAGTATGTTTAACTGAAGCTGCTGTGTAGAGTATCTTTGATCAGAGGAGCAGTATGTTTAATTGAAGCAGCTCTGTAGAGTATCTTTGTTCAGAGGAGCAGTATGTTTAACTGAAGCTGCTGTGTAGAGTATCTTTGTTCAGAGGAGCAGTATGTTTAACTGAAGCTGCTGTGTAGAGTATCTTTGGTCAGAGGAGCAGTATGTTTAACTGAAGCAGTTGTAGTAGAGTATCTTTGTTCAGAGTAGCAGTATGTTTAACTGAAGCAGTTGTAGTAGAGTATCTTTGTTCAGAGGAGCAGTATGTTTAACTGAAGCTGCTGTGTAGAGTATCTTTGTTCAGAGGAGCAGTATGTTTAATTGAAGCAGTTGTGTAGAGTATCTTTGCTCAGAGGAGCAGTATGTTTAACTGAAGCAGCTGTGTAGAGTATCTTTGTTCAGAGGAGCAGTATGTTTAACTGAAGCTGCTGTGTAGAGTATCTTTGGTCAGAGGAGCAGTATGTTTAACTGAAGCAGTTGTAGTAGAGTATCTTTGTTCAGAGGAGCAGTATGTTTAACTGAAGCTGCTGTGTAGAGTATCTTTGGTCAGAGGAGCAGTATGTTTAACTGAAGCAGTTGTAGTAGAGTATCTTTGTTCAGAGGAGCAGTATGTTTAACTGAAGCAGTTGTAGTAGAGTATCTTTGTTCAGAGGAGCAGTATGTTTAACTGAAGCTGCTGTGTAGAGTATCTTTGTTCAGAGGAGCAGTATGTTTAATTGAAGCAGCTGTGTAGAGTATCTTTGTTCAGAGGAGCAGTATGTTTAACTGAAGCAGCTGGGTAGAGTATCTTTGTTCAGAGGAGCAGTATGTTTAACTGAAGCTGCTGTGTAGAGTATCTTTGGTCAGAGGAGCAGTATGTTTAACTGGAGCAGTTGTAGTAGAGTATCTTTGTTCAGAGGAGCAGTATGTTTAACTGAAGCTGCTGTGTAGAGTATCTTTGGTCAGAGGAGCAGTATGTTTAACTGAAGCAGTTGTAGTAGAGTATCTTTGTTCAGAGTAGCAGTATGTTTAACTGAAGCATTGTAGTAGAGTATCTTTGTTCAGAGGAGCAGTATGTTTAACTGAAGCTGCTGTGTAGAGTATCTTTGGTCAGAGAAGCAGTATGTTTAACTGAAGCTGCTGTGTAGAGTATCTTTGATCAGAGGAGCAGTATGTTTAATTGAAGCAGCTGTGTAGAGTATCTTTGTTCAGAGGAGCAGTATGTTTAACTGAAGCAGCTGTGTAGAGTATCTTTGTTCAGAGGAGCAGTATGTTTAACTGAAGCTGCTGTGTAGAGTATCTTTGGTCAGAGGAGCAGTATGTTTAACTGAAGCAGTTGTAGTAGAGTATCTTTGTTCAGAGGAGCAGTATGTTTAACTGAAGCTGCTGTGTAGAGTATCTTTGTCCAGAGGAGCAGTATGTTTAACTGAAGCAGTTGTAGTAGAGTATCTTTGGTCAGAGGAGCAGTATGTTTAACTGAAGCAGTTGTAGTAGAGTATCTTTGTTCAGAGTAGCAGTATGTTTAACTGAAGCAGTTGTAGTAGAGTATCTTTGTTCAGAGGAGCAGTATGTTTAACTGAAGCTGCTGTGTAGAGTATCTTTGTCCAGAGGAGCAGTATGTTTAACTGAAGCAGTTGTAGTAGAGTATCTTTGGTCAGAGGAGCAGTATGTTTAACTGAAGCAGTTGTAGTAGAGTATCTTTGTTCAGAGGAGCAGTATGTTTAACTGAAGCAGTTGTAGTAGAGTATCTTTGTTCAGAGTAGCAGTATGTTTAACTGAAGCTGCTGTGTAGAGTATATTTGTTCAGAGGAGCAGTATGTTTAATTGAAGCAGTTGTGTAGAGTATCTTTGTTCAGAGGAGCAGTATGTTTAACTGAAGCAGCTGTGTAGAGTATCTTTGTTCAGAGGAGCAGTATGTTTAACTGAAGCTGCTGTGTAGAGTATCTTTGGTCAGAGGAGCAGTATGTTTAACTGGAGCAGTTGTAGTAGAGTATCTTTGTTCAGAGGAGCAGTATGTTTAACTGAAGCTGCTGTGTAGAGTATCTTTGGTCAGAGGAGCAGTATGTTTAACTGAAGCAGTTGTAGTAGAGTATCTTTGTTCAGAGTAGCAGTATGTTTAACTGAAGCATTGTAGTAGAGTATCTTTGTTCAGAGGAGCAGTATGTTTAACTGAAGCTGCTGTGTAGAGTATCTTTGGTCAGAGAAGCAGTATGTTTAACTGAAGCTGCTGTGTAGAGTATCTTTGATCAGAGGAGCAGTATGTTTAATTGAAGCAGCTGTGTAGAGTATCTTTGTTCAGAGGAGCAGTATGTTTAACTGAAGCAGCTGTGTAGAGTATCTTTGTTCAGAGGAGCAGTATGTTTAACTGAAGCTGCTGTGTAGAGTATCTTTGGTCAGAGGAGCAGTATGTTTAACTGAAGCAGTTGTAGTAGAGTATCTTTGTTCAGAGGAGCAGTATGTTTAACTGAAGCTGCTGTGTAGAGTATCTTTGTCCAGAGGAGCAGTATGTTTAACTGAAGCAGTTGTAGTAGAGTATCTTTGGTCAGAGGAGCAGTATGTTTAACTGAAGCAGTTGTAGTAGAGTATCTTTGTTCAGAGTAGCAGTATGTTTAACTGAAGCAGTTGTAGTAGAGTATCTTTGTTCAGAGGAGCAGTATGTTTAACTGAAGCTGCTGTGTAGAGTATCTTTGTCCAGAGGAGCAGTATGTTTAACTGAAGCAGCTGTGTAGAGTATGTTTGTTCAGAGGAGCAGTATGTTTAACTGAAGCAGCTGTGTAGAGTATCTTTGTTCAGAGGAGCAGTATGTTTAACTGAAGCTGCTGTGTAGAGTATCTTTGGTCAGAGGAGCAGTATGTTTAACTGGAGCAGTTTTAGTAGAGTATCTTTGTTTAGAGGAGCAGTATGTTTAACTGAAGCTGCTGTGTAGAGTATCTTTGGTCAGAGGAGCAGTATGTTTAACTGAAGCAGTTGTAGTAGAGTATCTTTGTTCAGAGTAGCAGTATGTTTAACTGAAGCATTGTAGTAGAGTATCTTTGTTCAGAGGAGCAGTATGTTTAACTGAAGCTGCTGTGTAGAGTATCTTTGTTCAGAGGAGCAGTATGTTTAACTGAAGCAGTTGTAGTTGAGTATATTTGTTCAGAGGAGCAGTATGTTTAACTTAAGCTGCTGTGTAGAGTATCTTTGGTCAGAGGAGCAGTATGTTTAACTGAAGCAGTTGTAGTAGAGTATCTTTGGTCAGAGGAGCAGTATGTTTAACTGAAGCAGTTGTAGTAGAGTATCTTTGTTCAGAGGAGCAGTATGTTTAATTGAATCAGTTGTAGTAGAGTATCTTTGTTCAGAGGAGCAGTATGTTTAACTGAAGCAGCTGTGTAGAGTATCTTTGTTCAGAGGAGCAGTATGTTTAACTGAAGCTGCTGTGTAGAGTATCTTTGGTCAGAGGAGCAGTATGTTTAACTGGAGCAGTTGTAGTCGAGTATCTTTGTTCAGAGGAGCAGTATGTTTAACTGAAGCTGCTGTGTAGAGTATCTTTGGTCAGAGGTGTAGTATGTTTAACTGAAGCAGTTGTAGTAGAGTATCTTTGTTCAGAGTAGCAGTATGTTTAACTGAAGCATTGTAGTAGAGTATCTTTGTTCAGAGGAGCAGTATGTTTAACTGAAGCTGCTGTGTAGAGTATCTTTGTTCAGAGGAGCAGTATGTTTAACTGAAGCAGTTGTAGTTGAGTATATTTGATCAGAGGAGCAGTATGTTTAACTGAAGCTGCTGTGTAGAGTATCTTTGGTCAGAGGAGCAGTATGTTTAACTGAAGCAGTTGTAGTAGAATATCTTTGGTCAGAGGAGCAGTATGTTTAACTGAAGCAGTTGTAGTTGAGTATATTTGTTCAGAGGAGCAGTATGTTTAACTGAAGCTGCTGTGTAGAGTATCTTTGGTCAGAGGAGCAGTATGTTTAACTGAAGCAGTTGTAGTAGAGTATCTTTGGTCAGAGGAGCAGTATGTTTAACTGAAGCAGTTGTAGTAGAGTATCTTTGTTCAGAGGAGCAGTATGTTTAACTGAAGCTGCTGTGTAGAGTATCTTTGGTCAGAGGAGCAGTATGTTTAACTGAAGCAGTTGTAGTAGAGTATCTTTGTTCAGAGTAGCAGTATGTTTAACTGAAGCATTGTAGTAGAGTATCTTTGTTCAGAGGAGCAGTATGTTTAACTGAAGCTGCTGTGTAGAGTATCTTTGTTCAGAGGAGCAGTATGTTTAACTGAAGCAGTTGTAGTTGAGTATATTTGTTCAGAGGAGCAGTATGTTTAACTGAAGCTGCTGTGTAGAGTATCTTTGGTCAGAGGAGCAGTATGTTTAACTGAAGCAGTTGTAGTAGAGTATCTTTGTTCAGAGGAGCAGTATGTTTAATTGAAGCAGTTGTGTAGAGTATCTTTATTCAGAGGAGCAGTATGTTTAACTGAAGCAGTTGTGTAGAGTATCTTTGTTCAGAGGAGCAGTATGTTTAATTGAAGCAGTTGTAGTAGAGTATCTTTGTTCAGAGGAGCAGTATGTTTAACTGAAGCAGTTGTAGTAGAGTATCTTTGTTCAGAAAAGCAGTATGTCTAACTGAAGCAGTTGTGGTAGAATATCTTTATTCAAAGTAGAAGTATGTTTAACATAAACAGTTGTGGTAGAGTATCTTTGTTCAGAGTAGCAGTATGTTTAACTGAAGCAGTTGTAGTAGAGTATCTTTGTTCAGAAAAGCAGTATGTCTAACTGAAGCAGTTGTGGTAGAATATCTTTATTCAAAGTAGCAGTATGTTTCACTGAAGCAGTTGTAGTAGAGTATTTTTGTTCAGAGTAGCAGTATGTTTAACTGAAGTAGTTGTGGTAGAGTATCTTTGTTCAGAGTAGCAGTATGTTTAACATAAACAGTTGTGGTAGAGTATTTTTGTTCAAAGGAGCAGTATGTTTAATTGAAGCAGTTGTAGTAGTGTATCTTTGTTCAGAGGAGCAGTATGTTTAACTGAAGCAGTTGTAGTAGAGTATCTTTGTTCAGAAAAGCAGTATGTCTAACTGAAGCAGTTGTGGTAGAATATCTTTATTCAAAGTAGAAGTATGTTTAACATAAACAGTTGTGGTAGAGTATCTTTGTTCAGAGTAGCAGTATGTTTAACATAAACAGTTGTGGTAGAGTATCTTTGTTCAGAGGAGCAGTATGTTTAACTGAAGCAGTTGTAGTAGAGTATCTTTGTTCAGAAAAGCAGTATGTTTAACTGAAGCAGTTGTAGTAGAGTATTTTTGTTCAGAGTAGCAGTATGTTTAACTGAAGCAGTTGTGGTAGAGTATCTTTGTTCAAAGCAGCAGTATGTTTAACTGAAGCTGCTGTGTAGAGTATCTTTGTTCAAAGCAGCAGTATGTTTTACTGAAGCAGTTGTGGTAGAGTATCTTTGTTCAAAGCAGCAGTATGTTTAACTGAAGCAGCTGTGTAGAGTATCTTTGTTCACATTATCTTTGTTCATTGGGTTTCAGTTTAATGTGAATATACCAGCGCTGTTTAATGTATGTTTCTGGCACAGTGATAAGGAGGAAAAATGTGTGGGAACAGAGTTTCGGGATTTAAGAGCATTTGTCTGAAGACAGGCTTTGTAGACGAGCTCTTCTGGATGCACTCTTTTCTCATCAGTCAGTGCAGGAAAATGTTGGGGAGCAGCAGTATGTCTAACTGAAGCTGCTGTGTAGAGTATCTTTGTTCAGAGTAGCAGTATGTTTAACTGAAGCAGCTGTGTAGAGTATCTTTGTTCAGAGTAGCAGTATGTCTAACTGAAGCTGCTGTGTAGAGTATCTTTGTTCAGAGTAGCAGTATGTTTAACTGAAGCTGCTGTGTAGAGTATCTTTGTTCAGAGTAGCAGTATGTTTAACTGAAGCTGCTGTGTCGAGTATCTTTGTTCAGAGTAGCAGTATGTTTAACTGAAGCTGCTGTGTAGAGTATCTTTGTTCAGAGTAGCAGTATGTTTAACTGAAGCAGCTGTGTAGAGTATCTTTGTTCAGAGGAGCAGTATGTTTAACTGAAGCAACTGTGTAGAGTATCTTTGTTCAGAGGAGCAGTATGTTTAACTGAAGCAGCTGTGTAGAGTATCTTTGTTCAGAGAAGCAGTATGTTTAACATAAACAGTTGTGGTAGAGTATCTTTGTTCAGAGAAGCAGTATGTTTAATTGAAGCAGTTGTGTAGAGTATCTTTGCTCAGAGGAGCAGTATGTTTAACTGAAGCTTCTGTGTAGAGTATGTTTGTTTTACTCAAGCAATTGTGATTGAATATTTTTGTTTTACTTGAAGCAGTTGTGATTGATTGTCTTTGTTTACCTGAAGCAGCAGTGTAGAGTATCTTTATTCAGAGGAGCAGTATTTTTAACTGAAGCTGCTGTGTAGAGTATCTTTGTTCAGAGGAGCAGTATGTTTAATTGAAGCAGTTGTGTAGAGTATCTTTGTTCAGAGGAGCAGTATGTTTAACTGAAGCTGCTGTGTAGAGTATCTTTATTCAGAGGAGCAGTATTTTTAACTGAAGCAGCTGTGTAGAGTATCTTTGTTCAGAGAAGCAGTATGTTTAATTGAAGCAGTTGTGTAGAGTATCTTTGCTCAGAGGAGCAGTATGTTTAACTGAAGCAGCTGTGTAGAGTATCTTTGTTCAGAGAAGCAGTATGTTTAATTGAAGCAGTTGTGTAGAGTATCTTTGCTCAGAGGAGCAGTATGTTTAATTGAAGCAGTTGTGTAGAGTATCTTTGTTCAGAGAAGCAGTATGTTTAATTGAAGCAGTTGTGTAGAGTATCTTTGCTCAGAGGAGCAGTATGTTTAACTGAAGCAGCTGTGTAGAGTATCTTTGTTCAGAGTAGCAGTATGTTTAACTGAAGCAGCTGTGTAGAGTATCTTTGTTCAAAGTTACCCCAACTTTGTTATTATTGGGCCTGAAGTCTGTTACTGTCCAATCAGGACTTGAGCTGCTGCTCACTTCCTCTGGCACCTGTCAGTCTCTCTGTGGAGCCTGTCATTCACTCTAGAGCCTGTCAATCACACCATGGAGCCCGTCATTCGCTCTGAAGCCTGTCATTCACTCTAGAGCCTGTCAATCACACCATGGAGCCCGTCATTTTCTCTGGAGCCTGTCAATTAGTCTGTGGATCCTGGCACCACATTGCTACATCATTTCCTCATAAGCTCTGCTTGTTTGGAGTTGGATGTGTGTACAGTGTAACCATACACAATCAATTATAAACAAAGAATAACAAACAATTTAGATAAAGGCATCAGCCATTTTTTATGACAGAAAGCGCCTGCGCATGCTTGAAAAATAATTTGGGCAGGAAGTAAAATTGGATGCAGTTCATTAACCATATCAAGGTGAAAAGCTCAATAGATTGGAAAACATTAGATACAATAAACTAGATCAGAATAATATTGACGTTGTGGTGAGTAAATTGACTTGCTTTATAAGGGTGGTAGTTGTCAGAGACGCTGTGTTTGAGAGCGGAAGTGTATGAATGGGTGGCAGCAGTTATATTAGTCTGCGCGCTCTGCTCCGGGGCCGCTGTCCGGCTCTGTTTGGAGTCTGCGCGCTCTGCTCCGGGGCCGCTGTCCGGCTCCACGGTGCTGAAATGGAGCGTTGGCGCTCCCTGCTTGTCCAGCAGCGCAACTGGATTCCAGAACACGTATCCTGCTCCACAGAAATAAATGCATTGCCAATCTGACTGAGATGTAACCGTAATTATTAGTATAAATAAATTGCTGAGTTCCTGGCATACATGTTTGATTAAGTTTTTCTTTATTGAGTGAAAAGTAATACTTTTAAAATATCCTGTTATGCTGTATATCAAACCTGGATGGCAAATACACTAAAGCCATGTATATCAACAATTATTATAAGCATGTGTTATTAATAATAAGAATACTACTACTACTACTACTAATAATAATAATAATAATAATAATAATAATTATTATTATTATCATATATATTTTTTTTAATTATTAGTCTTTAACCTTTATTTTTTTACTGAACATATATATTTTTTAACTAAGTGGGAATATAGAATGTGCATTTAATCTTTTCCTACTCAGAGTGTCGCTGTTGATCAATAAGACCGTTTTTGGACCGCGCGTGATGCGCTGGCTCCTCCCCTTCTCTTTCACTGAGGCTGCAGCGCGAGCAGACAGATCGATGCGCTCTTGCACTAAGCTTGTCTTGTACACAGGGAGATATTTTCTTCACTTTGAATTTTTTTTTTTTTGAGGCAATTGCTTTGCTTTATCCGGATTTTCCGAAAACTGCTGCTGGATCCATAGAGTAAGAAGGACATGATTGACGTTCCGGGTTTCAGCCATGCTCTCGGACTATGGAAGAGAGGCAGTGGAGGACGACGGCAGATACTGTTCATATTTATCTTTCTTCATGGAGCGTGGATGGTTTGCGGACAAGCGCGGTATTCAATCCCGGAGGAGATGCTAGAAGGATCATTTGTTGGTGACATTGCCAGAGATTTAGGCTTGGAAATCAAAAGGCTGGTTTCTGGTCAAGCTCGTGTTGTCGCAAAGGGAAGCAGGCAGTATGTCGATCTCAACAGAGACAAAGGGATCCTGGTCGTGAAGGAGAGAATAGACAGAGAGGCGCTGTGCGGTCAGACTACGCCTTGTAGCTTTAGCTTCGAGCTCATCATGGAAAGTCCCATTCAGCTATACCGGGTTACGGTCGAGGTCCGAGACATCAATGATAACGCTCCGATGTTTCTCAGAAATTATGTAACCTTAGAAATAAGCGAATCTGCCGCGTCGGGGGCGCGCTTCTCATTGGAAAGCGCAGTCGACAATGATGTGGATATTAACGGCATCCAGAGCTATTTGCTCAAACCGAAGGATAACTTCAAATTGGAGACACAAAGCCAGTCCGATGGTAGTAGATATGTCGAAATTATTCTACAAACACCGTTAGATCGAGAGCGACAGGAAGAGCTCTCGTTAGTACTTACTGCTACAGATGGCGGTGATCCTCAAAGATCTGGCACGGTCCGCATCCATATTACTGTTCTTGATGCAAATGATAATGCCCCGGTATGTGGTCAGTCCGTGTACAAGGCAGAAATCAGGGAAAATTCTCCGAAGGGGACTTTAGTCACAACGGTGAGCGCAGTTGACGCAGATAAAGGCTCAAACGGAGAAGTATCCTTCTCGCTCGCGCACGCAACTAAAGAAGCGACAGAGCTGTTTGAGATAAATCCCAAAACGGGCGACATCAGAGTTTCTGACAAATTGGACTACGAGAAAACAAAATATTATCAACTAACTGTCAATCCAAAAGACTACGGTGGCCTCGCTGACACGTGCAAAGTTGCAATTCATGTTATTGATGAAAATGACAACTGTCCCACCATACAGCTCATGTCTTTTTCTAATTCGATACCAGAAAATTCGGCTTCCCAAACCACAATTGCCGTTATTAATGCAGAGGACGCAGACTCCGGACAAAATGGCGTCGTGCGATGTTCCATTACCAGAGACATTCCATTTAAAATAGAATCATCCCTGACAGATTACTATGCTTTAGTCACCGACGGAATTCTCGATCGCGAAACTACTGCAGAGTACAATATTACCATCACGGTTTCAGACGATGGAATGCCGCGGCTCTCCAGCAATAAATTAGTGACTGTTAAAATAGCTGATGTAAACGACAATCCGCCTGTATTTGAGCACGTCGATTATAAAGCGCATGTGATGGAAAATAATGCGCCCGGGGTGTCTATACTCACTGTGAGAGCAGACGATGCAGACTGCGGACAAAATGCCCGCGTTTCCTACTATTTAGAGGACAATGAGAAATATAGAAATCCCGTGTCCTCGTTTGTTTCTGTCAATTATGACAACGGGGTCATTCACGCAGTACGTTCATTTGATTATGAGCAAATACATTTTTTTCATTTTAACATAACAGCGCGAGATGGTGGGTCCCCACCCCTCAGTGCTTGCATAACTGTGAAAGTCTTCATCCAAGACGAGAACGACCACGCGCCGCAGATCCTGTACCCAGTACAGACTGGAGTCTCTCTGGTGGCTGAAATGGTGCCTCGTTCAGCAGATGTTGGCTATCTTGTCACCAAAGTGGTCGCTGTTGATGTGGACTCTGGACAGAATGCCTGGCTCTCATATAAACTGCTGAAAGCGACAGACAGGGCGCTGTTTGAAGTGGGCTTGCAGAATGGAGAAATAAGAACTGTACGCCAGGTCACTGATAAAGATGCTGTGAAACAAAGACTTACTGTTGTAGTGGAGGACAACGGACAGCCCTCTCGCTCAGCTACAGTCAATGTTAACGTGGCGGTGGCCGACAGCTTCCCGGAAGTGCTCTCGGAATTCACTGACTTTACGCACGATAAGGATTACAATGACGACCTGACTTTTTATTTAGTCTTGGCCTTGGCTGTAGTCTCCTTCCTCTTCGTTTCATCTTTAGTAGTTATAATATCAGTTAAAATCTACAGATGGAGACAATCTCGCATCTTCTATCAGTCCAATCTCCCGGTTATTCCGTATTATCCACCCCGTTACGCAGACGCCGGAGGTACAGGAACTCTGCAGCACGTGTACAATTACGAGGTGTGCATGACAACCGACTCGCGGAAGAGTGATATCAAGTACCTGAGACCCGTCAGTCAAAGTCTGATGAGTGTTGACGTCAGCGGTACAGAGACAATGCCGCACGCGCACAAGGAGAGGAATCTGTTGGAAAGCGCAGATTCTCCTGTAGAGGTAAGCGCTCACAGCCCCGGGTTTCTGGCTCTGATCAATCGCTGTTTGTGTGTCTAATTTAAATCTAAGCAAAATTAATAATGCAAAAGACAAAGTTATTTAAATATAGAAGGCACATGGACTCTCATCATCTGTTTAACGCAATCGACAAAATATTTCTGCGTTCAAAATTATTGATTTATAAATCTTGGCAAGTGACAACCAAACTTTTACCTAAAATAATGTATTGAATACTCATGTGAAATAAGTGCTGTTTGTGAATAGTTCGGATACTAGAAATCACAATCACATCAGTTCAAGTTGTTCATGCGGTTTAAAAAATATTATCAATGCATTTAATACTAACAGGCCAATGAATCAAGTGAGATGTGATCCGGGAGAAAAATATAATGTACTATTAGTATTGATGGGGTTTGGACGGTTGGTTTTTAAAAGATATAATTTTAAAATAACAGAGCAAATGTGACTCATAGCTGGGTACACCAAGATCTTTGTAGTTTAAGTGTTTGGATTGTATCTGGTGTTTTATGTCCTACTTCGGTGTCTGAGGTTTAAAATCAATACGATGCAGATTGACATGTGAAATGATATAGCCATGGTTATATTGATTCGAACTTCCATGTGTCTCAGAGAAAATATAGTACTTTTCTGCTGTTTCTTAGCGAGGGAACAAGCTTCCAGAGAAAAGAAAGATGGTGTTAAAGGTTTTTTTATTTGTTTTTGCTTGTTCCATTGGCTGAAATGACAGAATGAAGGGAAACGGAATAACCAAACCATCGTTATATCTGTGGGAAACCCTGAAAACCGCCTAAATCTACATTGCTCCAAAAGTATGGCATATGGTCTGCAAATACATAATTTAGAGGAACTCATATGTTTTTTAGCAGATACTTTATAGACTATATCAGTAAATACAGAATAGTATGCTTATGTAATCATCTGTAACGTTGTGACCCTGCTTAAAACGTCTTTTATAATGTGTTTAGATTGTAATTTCTGCATTTCTGAACTTTGACTCATGGTGTCGCTGTTGATCGCTGGGTGATGGTGTGTAATATCAGATCGGAGGCCCTCCCTCATTATCGTGCCGTAAGAGACACGGAGAGCAGCTCACTGTGTGCGCCGAGTCTGCTTTATTCAGCACGGGCGGCTGACATACAGCTCTGCGATAATTCAGATACTTAACAAGGATTTATTTTTCATTGTACAAAGATGATGATCTGAGACTGAAGAAATTGAAAATCATTTCAAAGGATTCTGAAAACCCGTTTTTTTGGTCTGCGATCGCGAGGAGAACAACTAACCGGACAATGAAACGGCAAACAGGATTCTTCATTGCGAGTGTGTGCTGTATTGGCGCAGTTATCGGCCATGTTAGGTACTCTGTACCAGAGGAGATGACAAAGGGCTCGTTCGTTGGAAATATCGCTCAGGATTTGGGGTTGGATACTAAGCGGCTGGTTGTTGGAAAAGCTCGGATATTTGCCGGAGACAGTAGTGAGTATATCGATCTGATTGGAGAAAGAGGAATACTGGTAGTAAAAGAAAGGATAGATAGAGAAGCGCTGTGCGGACTGACGTCACCTTGTTCTATACAGTTCGAGATTGTGCTTGATAATCCAATAGAATTTCATCGTGTAACGGTAGAAATTTTAGATATTAATGACAATCCTCCAGTCTTCCCGAAAGACGAAGTAAGGTTAGAGATCAGCGAGTCTGCTTTACCGGGGGCTAGATTTGTGCTGGAGAGCGCAGTGGACCCTGATGTGGGTGTAAATACGCTGCAGAGCTACGCTCTTAAACCCACGGATCATTTCGCCTTAAAAGTGGATTCGCAGGCCGACGGCAGTAAATATGTAGCGATGGTGCTTCAAACTCCCCTCGATCGGGAGAAGTCTGAGGAAATGTCTTTACTGTTGACCGCTGTAGACGGCGGAGATCCTCAGATGTCTGGCACTGCTAAAATACATATAACTGTGCTCGATAATAATGACAATCCGCCAGTATTTACGCAGGGTGTGTATAAAGCTTCTGTATCAGAGAATGCATCGAAAAGCACTTTTATCGCGACTGTTAGTGCTTCTGACGCAGATGCAGGATCTTACGCATACATAACATATTCAATTCCGCACAAAGCAGACGGTATTGGACAGAAATTTGCTATTGATGATTTGACCGGTGAAATTAAATTAACTGGGGTACTTGATTATGAGAAAACAAAACAATATCAACTCAATGTTCAAGCTAAAGATGGCGGTGGTCTTTCAGATACAGCTAAAATAATTATTGACATTATTGATGTTAATGATAATGTACCATCGATAGCAATTATGTCCTCTTCAAATTCTGTAGCAGAGAATGCGGCCCCGGGCACAGTTATTGCCGTCATTAAGGTTCATGATTCTGATTCTGGAAATAACGGCCACGTCCAGTGTTACATCAACGATAATGTGCCTTTCAAAATCACATCGTCCTCCGATAATTTCTACAGATTGGAAACGGAAACGTCATTAGACCGAGAAACAACTCCGGAATATAACATCACGATTACAGCGACTGATGAAGGCCAGCCGCCTCTTTCCAGAAATGTAACTTTGTCCTTAAAAGTGTCAGATATCAATGACAATCTCCCAGTGTTTGAGAAGAGCTCATATCAGGCTTTTATTTTAGAAAATAACTCACCTGGCCTGTCTGTTTTAGAGCTGAAAGCCAAAGACGCAGATTGGAAGCAGAATGCTCGTGTTTCTTATATACTGGAGGAAGGAGCTGTAAATGGCGTGTCTGTCTCCTCATTCGTGTCCGTTAACTCTGAGAGTGGAGTCATCCACGCGCTGCGCTCTTTTGATTACGAGCAGATTAAGGATTTCCAGTTCCGCGTAAAAGCGCAAGATGGAGGCTCTCCTCCACTGAGCAGTAACGTGACGGTTAAAATCTTTATCAAAGACCAGAACGACAACGCGCCTCAGATCCTGTACCCGGTACAGACTGGCGTCTCTCTCGTGGCTGAAATGGTGCCTCGTTCAGCAGATGTTGGCTATCTTGTCACCAAAGTGGTCGCTGTTGATGTGGACTCTGGACAGAATGCCTGGCTCTCATATAAACTGCTGAAAGCGACAGACAGGGCGCTGTTTGAAGTGGGCTTGCAGAATGGAGAAATAAGAACTGTACGCCAGGTCACTGATAAAGATGCTGTGAAACAAAGACTTACTGTTGTAGTGGAGGACAACGGGCAGCCCTCTCGCTCAGCTACAGTCAATGTTAACGTGGCGGTGGCCGACAGCTTCCCGGAAGTGCTCTCGGAATTCACTGACTTTACGCACGATAAGGATTACAATGACGACCTGACTTTTTATTTAGTCTTGGCCTTGGCTGTAGTCTCCTTCCTTTTCGTCTCATCTTTAGTAGTTATAATATCAGTTAAAATCTACAGATGGAGACAATCTCGCATCTTCTATCAGTCCAATCTCCCGGTTATTCCGTATTATCCACCCCGTTACGCAGACGCCGGAGGTACAGGAACTCTGCAACACGTGTACAATTACGAGGTGTGCATGACAACCGACTCGCGGAAGAGTGACTGTAAGTTCCTCAGACCCTGTAGTCAGAGCGTGCTGATGGTGGAGCCCAGTTCTACAGACACGCTGCAGCACGTGATGAAGGAGAAACACATTCTGGACGAACTAAACTCTGCAGATGAGGTGAGATTATGGTAACATTTCTCCTGTGGTTCAGATTTGACACTTGATATCTCGGCAATAATCCATAACTTTATTTTCATATTTTGTTTTGCAATTATGCAGTTTTCTGGTTTTGTTTTGTGTTGGATGATGGTGTGGTTGAGATATTGAAATGTATTCATTTGCTTGTTTTCGCTTATTTTCGTTTCTGTCATCAACTCCTGAATTGTCAGTAATGGGGCCGTCTATCCCGCTCTCCACGTGCATCCCTGCTCATTTCAGCACCTCTGTTACAGACAGCGACATTCTGGAATCAAATTAAATAGAGGCTATTAGCGATCGCGGGGGACTATGTAACTGGCGCACTGTTAAATCAAGGTCAACAGAAACTGTGTCGTCACACTTTGAAATTTTGCACTTTAATATAATGGATCTTTCCAAAAAAGAGAAAATAAATCTAAAGATAAAACGACAGACAGAAACATGAATTCATTAGCGGAGATATTTTTCTGTGTTCAGTGAGTTTATGGGAGTTTTTATTTTTTACTTTTTTTGTCTGTGTGATGCTTACAGGATATATTGGATTTAGTTTTACATCCGGCCAGGACACGATGTTCATTAATCTGATTTATTTATAATTCTGGTAGCACCTGTTTAACCTGACCTTTCTGTCGTTTTAAATATATATATATATTATGTCAACTTAGGTTTCTGATTTTATTTGGCACAGATCGTTTTTTGTGTGCAAAGCAGGATATTTTAGATCTTAGAAGTTAATGTTTTTTTGTGTTTTGTGTTTTGCATGTTAAATTGGCTGAAATGACAGAATTAACATCTGCACTCCTCCATACACATCAAATAAGGTTTGCAAATAAATCATTTTAAAGACAATACTTCTTCATTCCTATATACTTTATAGACTATATGAATAAATAGACTAATGCTTATTGAATTATCTGTAACGGTGTGAACCTGGATAAGCGCGTCGTTTCTATTGTGTTTTTTATTGAAATTTCTACATTTCTGAACTTTGACTCATGGTGTCGCTGTTGATCGCTGGGTGATGGTGTGTAATATCAGATCGGAGGCCCTCCCTCATTATCGCGCTGTAAGAGACACGGAGAGCAGCTCACTGTGTGCGCCGAGTCTGCTTCATTCAGCACGGGCGGCTGACACACAGCTCTGCGATAATTCAAATACTTAACAAGGATTTATTTTTTATTGTACAAACATCACGATCTGAGACTGAAGAAATTGAAATTTATTTCAAAGGATTCTGAAAACCTGTTTTTTTTTTTTTTGGTCTGCGATAGCGAGGAGAACAACTAACCGGACAATGAAACGGCAAACAGGATTCTTCATTGCGAGTGTGTGCTGTATTGGCGCAGTTATCGGCCATGTTAGGTACTCTGTACCCGAGGAGATGACAAAGGGCTCGTTCGTTGGAAATATCGCTCAGGATTTGGGGTTGGATACTAAGCGGCTGGTTGGCGGAAAAGCTCGGATATTTGCCGGAGACAGTAGTGAGTATATCGATCTGATTGGAGAAAGAGGAATACTGGTAGTAAAAGAAAGGATAGATAGAGAAGCGCTGTGCGGACTGACGTCACCTTGTTCAATACAGTTCGAGATTGTTCTTGATAATCCAATAGAATTTCACCGAGTAACGGTAGAAATTTTAGATATTAATGACAATCCTCCAGTCTTCCAGAAAGACGAAATAAGGTTAGAGATCAGCGAGTCTGCTCTACCGGGGGCTAGATTTGTGCTGGAGAGCGCAGTGGACCCTGATGTGGGTGTGAACACGCTGCAGAGCTACGCTCTTAAACCCACGGATCATTTCGTCTTAAAAGTGGATTCGCGGCCCGACGGCAGTAAATATGTAGCGATGGTGCTTCAAACTCCCCTCGACCGGGAGAAGTCTGAGGAAATGTCTTTACTGTTGACCGCTGTAGACGGCGGAGATCCTCAGATGTCTGGCACTGCTAAAATACATATAACTGTGCTCGATATTAATGACAATCCTCCAGTCTTTACGCAGGACGTGTATATAGCTTCTGTATCAGAGAATGCGCCGAAAGGCACTTTTATCGCGACTGTGAGCGCTTCTGACGCAGATGCAGGATCTAACGCATACATAACATATTCAATTCAGCACAAAGCTGACGGTTTTGGACAGAAATTTGCTGTTGATGAATTGACAGGTGAAATAAAATTAACTGGGGTACTTGATTATGAGAAAAAAAAGAAATATCAACTGAATGTTCAAGCTAAAGATGGCGGTGGTCTTTCAGACACTGCAGAAATAATAATTGACATTACTGATATTAATGATAATGTACCATCGATAGCAATAATGTCATCTTCAAATTCTGTAGCAGAGAATGCGGCCCCGGGCACAGTTATTGCCGTCATTAAGGTTCATGATTCTGATTCTGGAAATAACGGCCACGTCCAGTGTTACATCAACGATAACGTGCCTTTCAAAATCACATCGTCCTCCGATAATTTTTACAGATTGCAGACGGAAACGCCATTAGACCGAGAAACAACTCCGGAATATAACATAACGATTACAGCGACTGATGAAGGCCAGCCGCCTCTTTCCGGAAATGTAACTTTGTCATTAAAAGTGTCCGATATCAATGACAATCTCCCAATATTTGAGAAGAGCTCATATCAGGCTTTTATTTTAGAAAATAACTCACCTGGCCTGTCTGTTTCAGAGCTGAAAGCTAAAGACGCAGATTGGAAGCAGAATGCTCGTGTTTCTTATATACTGGAGGAAGGGGCTGTAAATGGCGTGTCTGTCTCCTCATATGTGTCCGTTAACTCTGACAGTGGAGTCATCCACGCGCTGCGCTCTTTTGATTACGAGCAGATTAAGGATTTTCAGTTCCGCGTAAAAGCGCAAGATGGTGGATCTCCTCCACTGAGCAGTAACGTGACGGTTAAAATCTTTATCCAAGACCAGAACGACAACGCGCCTCAGATCCTGTACCCAGTACATACTGGCGTCTCTCTCGTGGCTGAAATGGTGCCTCGTTCAGCAGATGTTGGCTATCTTGTCACCAAAGTGGTCGCTGTTGATGTGGACTCTGGACAGAATGCCTGGCTCTCATATAAACTGCTGAAAGCGACAGACAGGGCGCTGTTTGAAGTGGGCTTGCAGAATGGAGAAATAAGAACTGTACGCCAGGTCACTGATAAAGATGTTGTGAAACAAAGACTTACTGTTGTAGTGGAGGACAACGGGCAGCCCTCTCGCTCAGCTACAGTCAATGTTAACGTGGCGGTGGCCGACAGCTTCCCGGAAGTGCTCTCGGAATTCACTGATTTTACGCACGATAAGGATTACAATGACAACCTGACTTTCTATTTAGTCTTGGCCTTGGCTGTAGTCTCCTTTCTTTTTGTCTCATCTTTAGTAGTTATTATATCAGTTAAAATCTACAGATGGAGACAATCTCGCATCTTCTATCAGTCCAATCTCCCGGTTATTCCGTATTATCCACCCCGTTACGCAGACGCTGGAGGTACAGGAACTCTGCAGCACGTGTACAATTACGAGGTGTGCATGACAACCGACTCGCGGAAGAGTGATATCAAGTACCTGAGACCCGTCAGTCAAAGTCTGATGAGTGTTGACGTCAGCGGTACAGAGACAATGCCGCACGTGCAGAAGGAGAGGAATCTGTTGGAAAGCGCAGATTCTCCTGTAGAGGTAAGCGCTCACAGCCCCGGGTTTTCTGGCTCTGTTCAACAGCTGTTTGTGTGTCTAATTTAAACCTCAACAAAAAAAATATTTAAAAGGCAAAGTTAATCAAATACAGAACACATGTCGACTCTCTTCATCTGTTTAACGAAATCCACAAAATATCTCTGCGTTTAAAATGACTGATTTCTAAATCATGGCAAGTAACAACCAAACTTTTACCCACCACTAACGTACTGAATGCTCATGTCAAATAAGTGCAGTTTATGAATAGTTAGGATGCAAGAAATTGCTATTACAGTTGAAGTAATTTTATGTGGTTTTAAAATAATTTTCAATGCATTTTATACTAACATGCTCATTAATAAATATACATTTCAGTAATCGTTATCATTAGGCAAGAAATGTGATCCAGGAGAAAAAGATAATGTACTATGAGTATAGGTGTGTCATTGGTTGGTTGGTTTTTAAAAGATAATGTACTATGAGTATAGATGTGTCTTTGGATGGTTGGTTTTTAAAAGATAATGTACTATGAGTATAGATGTGTCTTTGGATGGTTGGTTTTTAAAAGATAATGTACTATGAGTATAGATGTGTCTTTGGATGGTTGGTTTTTAAAAGATAATGTACTATGAGTATAGATGTGTCTTTGGGTGGTTGGTCTTTAAAAGATAATGTACTATGAGTATAGATGTGTCTTTGGGTGGTTGGTCTTTAAATGATAATGTACTATGAGTATAGATGTGTCTTTGGGTGGTTGGTTTTTAAAAGATAATGTACTATGAGTATAGATGTGTCTTTGGGTGGTTGGTTTTTAAAAAATAATGTACTATGAGTATAGATGTCAGGTGTGTAACTGCTTGGTTGGAACAAAAACCTGCACCCACACCGGCCCTTTCTGGATAAGATTGAGGACCCCTGCACTCACACCGGCCCTTTCTGGATAAGAGGACCCCTGCCATATACTGTTGATTCAAATAGCTACATTTTTAAAATAATATTTTAAAGGTAGAATTGGTAATTTTGTAACACTTTACATTAATTTGCACCGACACATGCATTGTTAAATTGTAAGTAATTTGGTAACAAGAGATTATTACTGAGTAACTCCAACGTGGGTAACATGGAACCAAAATTAACATTATTCATAATTACGTGTGAATATTCCAAAATATTTTATGTACACACATAGGCAACATCTTTATAATGCACAACAAATGAAACATGGCAGTTAATTTCACAACATGTCTTTATGATATGGAATGATTTGATTTCAGCAGGATAGAATGCCACTAATTTCTGTTCCATGTTACCGATGTTAGTGTTACTCAGTAATAATCTCTTGTTACCAAATTAGTTATAATTCAAATGCGTATGTTTTGGTGCAATTACACAGCTAGCTGACTTGTTAACCATGAAGCTAAGTAGCCATTTCATGAAGGTTAATTATAACAGCAATTTCTGGCCAGCTAACTGAAATTAAACTGAAATGTATTTAATGTGAACAATCAGAAGCTTACAAGCTAACTAATCTGTTGTGTTCATGAATCATTGTGTAGCTGTGTGGCTAGTCCGCTGTATGAATCATTGTGTAGCTGTGTGGCTAGTCCGCTGTATGGATCATTGTGTAGCTGTGTGGCTAGTCCGCTGTATGAATCATTGTGTAGCTGTGTGGCTAGTCCGCTGTTTGAATCATTGTGTAGCTGTGTGGCTAGTCCGCTGTATGAATCATTGTGTAGCTGTGTGGCTAGTCCGCTGTATGGATCATTGTGTAGCTGTGTGGCTAGTCCGCTGTATGAATCATTGTGTAGCTGTGTGGCTAGTCCGCTGTATGAATCATTGTGTAGCTGTGTGGCTAGTCCGCTGTATGAATCATTGTGTAGCTGTGTGGCTAGTCCGCTGTATGGATCATTGTGTAGCTGTGTGGCTAGTCCGCTGTATGGATCATTGTGTAGCTGTGTGGCTAGTCCGCTGTATGAATCATTGTGTAGCTGTGTGGCTAGTCCGCTGTATGGATCATTGTGTAGTTGTGTGGCTAGTCCGCTGTATGAATCATTGTGTAGCTGTGTGGCTAGTCCGCTGTATGAATCATTGTGTAGCTGTGTGGCTAGTCCGCTGTATGAATCATTGTGTAGCTGTGTGGCTAGTCCGCTGTATGAATCATTGTGTAGCTGTGTGGCTAGTCCGCTGTATGGATCATTGTGTAGCTGTGTGGCTAGTCCGCTGTATGAATCATTGTGTAGCTGTGTGGCTAGTCCGCTGTATGGATCATTGTGTAGCTGTGTGGCTAGTCCGCTGTATGGATCATTGTGTAGCTGTGTGGCTAGTCCGCTGTATGAATCATTGTGTAGTTGTGTGGCTAGTCCACTGTATGAATCATTGTGTAGCTGTGTGGCTAGTCCGCTGTATGAATCATTGTGTAGCTGTGTGGCTAGTCCGCTGTATGAATCTTTGTGTAGCTGTGTGGCTAGTCCGCTGTATGATCATTGTGTAGCTGTGTGGCTAGTCCGCTGTATGAATCATTGTGTAGCTGTGTGGCTAGTCCGCTGTATGAATCATTGTGTAGCTGTGTGGCTAGTCCGCTGTATGGATCATTGTGTAGCTGTGTGGCTAGTCCGCTGTATGGATCATTGTGTAGCTGTGTGGCTAGTCCGCTGTATGAATCATTGTGTAGCTGTGTGGCTAGTCCGCTGTATGAATCATTGTGTAGCTGTGTGGCTAGTCCGCTGTATGGATCATTGTGTAGCTGTGTGGCTAGTCCGCTGTATGAATCATTGTGTAGCTGTGTGGCTAGTCCGCTGTATGGATCATTGTGTAGTTGTGTGGCTAGTCCGCTGTATGGATGGAGCAGAGCCGATGTGGCTAATGGCTGGTAACACAATCATCTTTTTACTTTAAGTGTTTGGATTTTATGTGGGGTTTGATGTCCTATCTTATTGTCTGAGGATTAAAATGATATGATCCAGATTTATATGTAAAAAGTATTGAGATGTTTATTTTGGCCAAATAAATTGTACATCTCAAACAACAGAAATATTGTTTTTGGGTAATTAACAAATTAACATCCTTCTGTAGAAAATAATTGTGGTGTGAAAGTTACTTATTTATGTTTTTACTTTTGCGTGTTCTGTTGGCTGAAATAAAAGGATGAAGGCACAGACTATAACCGAAGTGTGGAGATGTATTTAATGAAGCTGTATCTGAATTCTGTGTGTTAACAGGAGGTTAGAGGGAACAGAAGTTAGTGTCTGTAAGGAGTGAGAGTCTGTGGTGATTGTAGTTCTATCTGTGTGAGAGTCTGTGGTGATTGTAGTTATATCTGTGTGAGAGTCTGTGGTGATTGTAGTTCTATCTGTGTGAGAGTCTGGTGATTGTAGTTCTATCTGTGTGAGAGTCTGTGGTGATTGTAGTTCTATCTGTCCGCCAACATTTGCACTTCTCCATACGTATGACCCTAACCCTAACCCTAACCATACACCCATAATTCAGCAGATGACATGTCTGCCTTCCTAACTTGTGTCTCTGTCAATTAATAAAATTAATGTTTATTTAATCATCTGTAACGTTGTGGCCATGGAAAAGTGCGTCGTTTCTATTGTGTTTAGATTGTAATTTCTGAACTTTGACTCATGGTGTCGCTGTTGATCGCTGGGTGATGGTGTGTAATATCAGATCGGAGGCCCTCCCTCATTATCGCGCCGCAAGAGACACGGAGAGCAGCTCACTGTGTGCGCCGAGTCTGCTTTATTCAGCACGGACGGCTGACACACAGCTCTGCGATAATTCAGATACTTAACAAGGATTAATTTGTTATTTTCCAAACATCATGATCTGAGACTGAAGAAATTGAAAATCATTTCAAAGGATTCTGAAAACCTGTTCTGTGCTCTGTGATCGCGAGGAGAACAACGAACCGGACAATGAAACGGCAAACAGGATTCTTCATTGCGAGTGTGTGCTGTATTGGCGCAGTTATCGGCCATGTTAGGTACTCTGTACCCGAGGAGATGACAAAGGGCTCGTTCGTTGGAAATATCGCTCAGGATTTGGGGTTGGATACTAAGCGGCTGGTGGTTGGAAAAGCTCGGATATTTGCCGGAGACAGTAGTGAGTATATCGATCTGATTGGAGAAAGAGGAATACTGGTAGTAAAAGAAAGGATAGATAGAGAAGCGCTGTGCGGACTGACGTCACCTTGTTCTATACAGTTCGAGATTGTGCTTGATAATCCAATAGAATTTCATCGAGTAACGGTAGAAATTTTAGATATTAATGACAATCCTCCAGTCTTCCCGAAAGACGAAGTAAGGTTAGAGATCAGCGAGTCTGCTCTACCGGGGGCTAGATTTGTGCTGGCGAGCGCAGTGGACCCTGATGTGGGTGTGAACACGCTGCAGAGCTACGCTCTTAAACCCACGGATCATTTCGTTTTAAAAGTGGATTCGCAGGACGACGGTCGTAAATATGTCGCGATGGTACTTCAAACTCCACTCGACCGGGAGAAGTCTGAGGAAATGTCTTTACTGTTGACCGCTGTAGACGGCGGAGATCCTCAGATGTCTGGCACTGCTAAAATACATATAACTGTGCTCGATAGTAATGACAATCCGCCAGTATTTACGCAGAACGTGTATAAAGCTTCTGTATCGGAGAATGCGCCGAAAGGCACTTTTATCGCGACTGTTAGTGCTTCTGACGCAGATGCTGGATCTAACGCATACATAACATATTCAATTCCGCACGAAGCGGACCAACTTGGAGAGAAATTTGCTGTTGATGATTTGACCGGTGAAATCAAACTCACTGGGGTACTTGATTATGAGAAAACAAAACAATATCAACTCGATGTTCAAGCTAAAGATGGCGGTGGTCTTTCAGATACAGCTAAAATAATAATTGACATAACTGATATTAATGATAATGTACCATCGATAGCAATAATGTCCTCTTCAAATTCTGTAGCAGAGAATGCGGCCCCGGGCACAGTCATTGCCGTCATTAAGGTTCATGATTCTGATTCTGTAAATAACGGACACGTCCAGTGTTACATCAACGATAACGTGCCTTTCAAAATTACATCGTCCTCCGATAATTTTTACAGATTGCAGACGGAAACGCCATTAGACCGAGAAACAACTCCGGAATATAACATCACGATTACAGCGACTGATGAAGGCCAGCCACCTCTGTCCAAAAATGTAACTTTGTCCTTAAAAGTGTCAGATATCAATGACAATCTCCCAATATTTGAGAAGAGCTCATATCAGGCTTTTATTTTAGAAAATAACTCACCTGGCCTGTCTGTTTCAGAGCTGAAAGCTAAAGACGCAGATTGGAAGCAGAATGCTCGTGTTTCTTATATACTGGAGGAAGGGGCTGTAAATGGCGTGTCTGTCTCCTCATTCGTGTCCGTTAACTCTGACAGTGGAGTCATCCACGCGCTGCGCTCTTTTGATTACGAGCAGATTAAGGATTTCCAGTTCCGCGTAAAAGCGCAAGATGGTGGATCTCCTCCACTGAGCAGTAACGTGACGGTTAAAATCTTTATCAAAGACCAGAACGACAACGCGCCTCAGATCCTGTACCCAGTACAGACTGGCGTCTCTCTGGTGGCTGAAATGGTGCCTCGTTCAGCAGATGTTGGCTATCTTGTCACCAAAGTGGTCGCTGTTGATGTGGACTCTGGACAGAATGCCTGGCTCTCATATAAACTGCTGAAAGCGACAGACAGGGCGCTGTTTGAAGTGGGCTTGCAGAATGGAGAAATAAGAACTGTACGCCAGGTCACTGATAAAGATGCTGTGAAACAAAGACTTACTGTTGTAGTGGAGGACAACGGGCAGCCCTCTCGCTCAGCTACAGTCAATGTTAACGTGGCGGTGGCCGACAGCTTCCCGGAAGTGCTCTCGGAATTCACTGACTTTACGCACGATAAGGATTACAATGACGACCTGACTTTTTATTTAGTCTTGGCCTTGGCTGTAGTCTCCTTCCTTTTCGTCTCATCTTTAGTAGTTATAATATCAGTTAAAATCTACAGATGGAGACAATCTCGCATCTTCTATCAGTCCAATCTCCCGGTTATTCCGTATTATCCACCCCGTTACGCAGACGCCGGAGGTACGGGAACTCTGCAGCACGTGTACAATTACGAGGTGTGCATGACAACCGACTCGCGGAAGAGTGACTGTAAGTTCCTCAGACCCTGTAGTCAGAGCGTGCTGATGGTGGAGCCCAGTTCTACAGACACGCTGCAGCACGTGATGAAGGAGAAACACATTCTGGACGAACCAGACTCACCACTGGAGGTGAGTTACTCGTAATTTGCACGAGAGTTTCCTGATTGCCACATTTATTTTCACACATACCATGGCATTTTATAGAAACAAACGTTTTTATATTCTCATCTTAGAAACACCCCAGGGTCTGTTACAAAATGGACATTGTATTTATAAAACGCATTTTAATGGTCCTTTATATAGAGTCTGACTCTGATGTTATTATTGATTATTTTTCCTTGAGAAGAGAAACACGTTGCTTTCAGTGTCTCTCACTCCATTACTTCATGAATGGCGTCACCTGATGAACACCTGACCATTTATGTCTTACTTTGCTTTAGGGTGTGGAAATATTCAGCTTTTGAGCTCATAACTATTACATTACACTCTTACCGTGTGTTTGTGTGTTTGTGTTTGTGTGTTATGGCAGTATGAGTTTAAAGTGTTTTCGTTTTTGTTTATTGTCTTTCCGAGTTTGATCTCTAAGTGGTGCTGTTGGTCAGTGAAGCACGCGCTGGTTTATATTATCAGCAAAGAGCCCTCCTCCTCGTGCTGTGCCTTATACAACTGTACAAGTGTCAGAGAGCGCAGTTTTGCTGGAGGTGGATTACCGACGCGACGTTGCTGTGGAAGCCTACGTGTATTTTCCGAAGTAACAATTCAGTACCTGATAAGCGTGAACAACCAGGGCTCGCAACATTGATGTAGACACACGTCCTGTAATTATGGAAAAGAGAGGAATTTGTCGACATACAAGTGCAAGATGCAAAGTGTTTTCGAGACTGCAGTGGCAAGTACTTCTCGCATGTATTATGTGTTGTGGCCAGATTGTTGGACAAATTCGCTATTCTATCCCAGAGGAAATGAAAAAAGGTTCATTTGTTGGAAATATTGCGCAGGATTTGGGCTTAGATGTGAAAAGGATGCGTGCGGGCCGGGCCCGGATCGTGACGGGAGACAGTGTTCAATACGCAGAGTTAATCGCAGACAAAGGGATTTTGGTCGTCAGTGAGAGAATAGACCGAGAGCAGCTCTGCGGCGACATTTCTCCCTGCAGCTTTAGCTTCGAGATCATTCTCGAGAATCCGATTGAACTGCATCGTGTTACCGTGGAGATTGTAGACGTAAACGACAATTCTCCGACGTTTCAAAAGAACGAAATTAAATTTGAAATCAGCGAATCGGCTCTACCGGGTGCGCGGTTTGTTCTTGGGAGCGCGGATGATCCTGATGTGGGTGTTAATACGCTGCAGAATTATATTTTAACACCGAATGATCATTTTGTTTTGAAGCAGCACGCGCGTCCGGACGGGGTTAAATATGCAGAAATGGTTCTTCAGAAGCCCTTGGACAGGGAAGAGCGACCCCGCCTTTCTCTGAAGCTAATCGCTGTTGATGGCGGAAATCCGCAGAAATCAGGAACAGTAAATATAGATGTTACTGTTCTAGATGCGAATGACAATGCCCCCGTTTTTAATCAATCTGTGTACAGGGCCACAGTGTTGGAAAACGCACCGAAAGGTACATATATCGCGACTGTAAATGCGAGCGATGCCGACAGCGGCTCAAATGGATTTCTCACTTACTCATTTTCTAATCTTAAAGGCAACGTGGATGAAATATTCAGATTGGATGAAAACACAGGCAGGATTTCAGTTTCTGGTCCGATAGATCATGAAAAGGCAAAACGATATGAAATTGGAGTGGAGGCAAAAGATCAGGGTGGTCTTGCCGATTCCAGTAAAGTTTTAGTTGAAATAATCGATGTCAATGACAACGCACCTGTGATAAACGTGATGTCTTTCTCAAATCCGGTTTCTGAAGACGCCGCTGTCGGCACTACAATAGCGGTCATAAATGTCAAAGACTTAGATTCCGAGGAAAATGGCCAGATCTCATGTAGTATAAATCAAAATGTTCCCTTTAAGATAAAATCCTCCCTCACTAATTACTACACTGTCGTTACTGATGGTGTGTTGGACCGGGAGACGGTCTCAGAATATAACCTATCTGTAACTGCAACCGATTCTGGTTCGCCGCCGCTCGCAAGTACAGAAACGTTGCACCTGAAAGTGTCCGATGTGAATGACAATGCTCCGGTATTTGATGGAAGTGTCTACACGGCACACATAGTAGAAAATAACTCCCCGGGATTGTCTATATTTACCGCGAGAGCCAGAGACTCTGACTGGAATCAGAACGCGCGAGTGTCCTACCTTCTGGAAGAATCGCAAATCGGCGGAACTCCAGCGTCCTCCTACATCTCAATAAACTCAGACACCGGAGTAGTTTATGCTGCTCGCTCTTTCGATTATGAGCAAATGAAAGAATTCCGAGTTCTAATCAAAGCGCAGGATGGAGGCTCTCCACCACTCAGCAGTAATGTGACTCTGACTATTTCCGTTAAAGACCAGAACGACAACGCCCCTCAAATCCTGTACCCAGTGCAGACTGGCGTCTCTCTGGTGGCTGAAATGGTGCCTCGTTCAGCAGATGTTGGCTATCTTGTCACCAAAGTGGTCGCTGTTGATGTGGACTCTGGACAGAATGCCTGGCTCTCATATAAACTGCTGAAAGCGACAGACAGGGCGCTGTTTGAAGTGGGCTTGCAGAATGGAGAAATAAGAACTGTACGCCAGGTCACTGATAAAGATGCTGTGAAACAAAGACTTACTGTTGTAGTGGAGGACAACGGGCAGCCCTCTCGCTCAGCTACAGTCAATGTTAACGTGGCGGTGGCCGACAGCTTCCCGGAAGTGCTCTCGGAATTCTCTGACTTTACGCACGATAAGGATTACAATGACAACCTGACTTTTTATTTAGTCTTGGCCTTGGCTGTAGTCTCCTTCCTCTTCGTCTCATCTTTAGTAGTTATAATATCAGTTAAAATCTACAGATGGAGACAATCTCGCATCTTCTATCAGTCCAATCTCCCGGTTATTCCATATTATCCACCCCGTTACGCAGACGCCGGAGGTACAGGAACTCTGCAGCACGTGTACAATTACGAGGTGTGCATGACAACCGACTCGCGGAAGAGTGATATCAAGTACCTGAGACCCGTCAGTCAAAGTCTGATGAGTGTTGACGTCAGCGGTACAGAGACAATGCCGCACGCGCACAAGGAGAGGAATCTGTTGGAAAGCGCAGATTCTCCTGTAGAGGTAAGCGCTCACAGCCCCGGGTTTCAGGCTCTGTTCAACAGCTGTTTGTTTGTCTAATTTATATCTCAACAAAAAATGATATAAAAGGCAAAGTTATTCAAATACAGAACACATGTCGACTCTCTTCATCCGTTTAACGGAATCCACAAAATATCTCTGTGTTTAAAATTACTGATTTCTAAATCATGGCAAATTACAACCAAACTTTTATCTAAAATAATGTATTGAATACTCATGTGAAATAAGTGCTGTTTGTGAATAGTTAAGATACTAGAAATCACAATCACATCAGTTCAAATTGTTCATACGGTTTAAAAATGATTATCAATGCATTTAATACTAACAGGCCAATGAATAAAGTGAGATGTGATCCATGAGAAAAAGATAATGTACTATTAGTATTGATGGGGTTTGTACGGTTGGTTTTTAAAAGATAATGTACAATTAGTATTGATGGGGTTTAGACGGTTGGTTTTTAAAAGGTAATGTACTATTAGTATTGGTGGGGTTTGTACGGTTGGTTTTTAAAAGATAATGTACTATTAGTATTGATGGGGTTTAGACGGTTGTTTTTAAAAGATAATGTACTATTAGTATTGATGGTGTTTAGACGGTTGGTTTTTAAAAGATAATGTACTATTAGTATTGATGGTGTTTAGACGGTTGGTTTTTAAAAGATAATGTACTATTAGTATTGATTGGGTTTAGATGGTTGGTTTTAAAAGATAATGTACTATTAGTATTGATGGGGTTTAGACGGTTGTTTTTAAAAGATAATGTACTATTAGTATTGATGGTGTTTAGACGGTTGTTTTAAAAAGATAATGTACTATTAGTATTGATGGTGTTTAGACGGTTGGTTTTTAAAAGATAATGTACTATTAGTATTGATGGGGTTTAGATGGTTGTTTTTAAAATATAATGTACTATTAGTATTGATGGGGTTTAGACGGTTGTTTTTAAAAGATAATGTACTATTAGTATTGATGGGGTTTGGACGGTTGTTTTTAAAAGATAATGTACTATTAGTATTGATGGGGTTTGGACGGTTGGTTTTTAAAAGATAATGTACTATTAGTATTGATGGGGTTTGGACGGTTGGTTTTTAAAAGATAATGTACTATTAGTATTGATGGGGTTTGGACGGTTGTTTTTTTCCACAGAGGAGACCTACAGTTTGATGATGGGAAGTATTTGATTCCTTAATTTAGAGTTCATAAACAATGCTTTTGTTTTTTGACGGTAGAATATGAAGCTTCAAATAAACACCAAAGCACTTACTTACATAAGCTTTATAGAGTGTGCTATTTCCAAGCACACACAAAGTGACACAAATAATTATATCTTATTAAACTCTGATATGACTCAGCATTTTAATAACCTATTATGGGATGTGATAAAGGATGAAATACAGGCTCCAGTAACATTAATTAATATTTATAAGCAGTGCTTTGGATCGTGATTATTAAGGTTCTGTGAAACAGTGAAATTTTGCATCATTTTGATTTAAACGCTGTGCTTAGCTGAGAGGGAGGATGTGTTTTGAGTCTAACTTACCTTTTTATAGTTACTTTTTTGGAGAAATTCTATCCACTTTACCAGCTGTTTTTTTTTGTATTCCATACTCTTAATTAAAATACGTTGATTTATGATATTATTGTGAAGATATAAATGTTTATTTGATCAGTTATTTTATGGGGAAGGGAAACTGCTTGAGATAGGTCACAGACTAGTTCGGGTTAAGGTTAATGATCAATTAAATTTTTGGCCAGTTAGCTACAATTAAGCAGAAATGTATTTAAAGTGAACAATCAGAAGCTTTATGGTTAACTAATTTGTTGTTTTAATGAATCATTGTGTAGCTGTGTTGCTCTGATCCATCCATACAGCTGACTAGCCAATGTGACTAATAGCTTGTAAAACATTGCTCTGATCCATCCATACAGCTGACTAGCCAATGTAACTCATAGCTGGTAAAACAGTGCTCTGATCCATCCATACAGCTGACTAGCCAATGTGACTAATAGCTGGTAAAACATTGCTCTGATCCATCCATACAGCTGACTAGCCAATGTGACTAATAGCTGGTAAAACATTGCTCTGATCCATCCATACAGCTGACTAGCCAATGTGACTAATAGCTTGTAAAACATTGCTCTGATCCATCCATACAGCTAACTAGCCAATGTGAC
Source organism: Ilyophis sp. 1 JC-2022 (assembly GCA_022702515.1). NCBI lineage: Eukaryota > Metazoa > Chordata > Actinopteri > Anguilliformes > Synaphobranchidae > Ilyophis > Ilyophis sp. 1 JC-2022. Next base: position 84,664,054 of record CM040401.1, read on the forward strand.
TAATAGCTGGTAAAACATTGATCTGATCCATCCATACAGCTGACTAGCCAATGTGACTAATAGCTGATAAAACATTGCTCTGATCCATCCATACAGCTGACTAGCCAATGTGACTAATAGCTTGTAAAACATTGCTCTGATCCATCCATACAGCTGACTAGCCAATGTGACTAATAGCTTGTAAAACATTGCTCTGATCCATCCATACAGCTGACTAGCCAATGTGACTAATAGCTTGTAAAACATTGCTCTGATCCATCCATACAGCTGACTAGCCAATGTGACTAATAGCTAGTAAAACATTGCTCTGATCCATCCATACAGCTGACTAGCCAATGTGACTAATAGCTGGTAAAACATTGCTCTGATCCATCCATACAGCTGACTAGCCAATGTGACTCATAGCTGGTAAAACATTGCTCTGATCCATCCATACAGCTGACTAGCCAATGTGACTAATAGCTGGTAAAACATTGCTCTGATCCATCCATACAGCTGACTAGCCAATGTGACTCATAGCTGGTAAAACAGTGCTCTGATCCATCCATACAGCTGACTAGCCAATGTGACTAATAGCTGGTAAAACATTGCTCTGATCCATCCATACAGCTGACTAGCCAATGTGACTCATAGCTGGTAAAACAGTGCTCTGATCCATCCATACAGCTGACTAGCCAATGTGACTAATAGCTGGTAAAACATTGCTCTGATCCATCCATACAGCTGACTAGCCAATGTGACTAATAGCTTGTAAAACATTGCTCTGATCCATCAATACAGCTGACTAGCCAATGTGACTCATAGCTGGTAAAACATTGCTCTGATCCATCCATACAGCTGACTAGCCAATGTGACTCATAGCTGGTAAAACATTGCTCTGATCCATCCATACAGCTGACTAGCCAATGTGACTCATAGCTGGTAAAACATTGCTCTGATCCATCCATACAGCTGACTAGCCAATGTGACTAATAGCTGGTAAAACATTGCTCTGATCCATCCATACAGCTGACTAGCCAATGTGACTAATAGCTGGTAAAACAATCACCTTTTAATTTAAGTGTTTGGATTTTATCTGGTGTTTTATTTCTTACTTCATCGTCTGAGGTTTAAAAACAATAAGATGCAAATATACACATGCAATTATAGAGCCATATTTATATTGGTCATATAAATTGTATGTCTCTAATAGTAAAAATAGTATTTTTTTTGCTGTTCTTTATCAAGGAAACAAGCTTCCAGAGAAAAGCAACATGATGCTAAAGTTCCATTGGCTGAAATAAAATAATGAGGAGAAACGAAATTATCAATGTTTGGATTTGTACTTTATGAAAATATATCAGAATTGTGTGTATTTACAGGAGCTCAGATGAGTACAGACGTTCGTGACTGCTGGACTGATTTTCGGTGGCCGTTTTATTTTTATTTGTTATATCCCTGAAAAGCGCCAATATCTGCACTCCTCCATGAGTATGACAACAGGGTCTGCACATTTAGAAAGCGACATATCTCTCTTACTGTATACTTTATAGACTATATCAGTAAATACAGAATAGTATTCTTATTTAATCATCTGAAACGTTGTGACCCTGGTTAAAACGTATTTTATATTGTGTTTAGATTGTATTTTCTGAACTTTGACTCATGGTGTCGCTGTTGATCGCTGGGTGATGGTGTGTAATATCAGATCGGAGGCCCTCCCTCATTATCGCGCTGTAAGAGACACGGAGAGCAGCTCACTGTGTGCGCAGAGTCTGCTTCATTCAGCACGGACGGCTGACACACAGTTCTGCGATCATTCAGATACTTAAACAAGGATTTATTTTTTACTTTTTAATTTTTAATTTTCTCAGACTGAATTGGAAATCCTTTCAAAGTAGTCAGAAAACGTGTTCTGTGCTCTGCGATCTCGAGGAGAACAACTAACCGGACAATGAAACGGCAAACCGGATTCTTCATTGCGAGTGTGTGCTGTATTGGCGCAGTTATCGGCCATGTTAGGTACTCTGTACCCGAGGAGATGACAAAGGGCTCGTTCGTTGGAAATATCGCTCAGGATTTGGGGTTGGATACTAAGCGGCTGGTTGGTGGAAAAGCTCGGATATTTGCCAGAGACAGTAGTGAGTATATCGATCTGATTGGAGAAAGAGGAATACTGGTAGTAAAAGAAAGGATAGATAGAGAAGCGCTGTGCGGACTGACGTCACCTTGTTCTATACAGTTCGAGATTGTGCTTGATAATCCAATAGAATTTCATTCAGTAACGGTAGAAATTTTAGATATTAATGACAATCCTCCAGTCTTCCAGAAAGACGAAGTAAGGTTAGAGATCAGCGAGTCTGCTCTACCGGGGGCTAGATTTGTGCTGGAGAGCGCAGTGGACCCTGATGTGGGTGTGAACACGCTGCAGAGCTACGCTCTTAAACCCACGGATCATTTCGCCTTAAAAGTGGATTCGCAGGCTGACGGCACTAAATATGTTGCGATGGTACTTCAAACTTCTCTTGATCGGGAGAAGTCTGAGGAAATGTCTTTACTGTTGACCGCTGTAGACGGTGGAGATCCTCAGATGTCTGGAACTGCTAAAATACATATAACTGTGCTCGATAATAATGACAATCCTCCAGTCTTTACGCAGGGTGTGTATAAAGCTTCTGTATCAGAGAATGCGCCGAAAGGCACTTTTATCACGACTGTGAGTGCTTCTGACGCAGATGCAGGATCTAACGCATACATAACATATTCAATTCCGCACAAAGCCGACGGTTTGCGAGACAAATTTAGTATTGATGAGTTGACCGGTGAATTAAAACTAACTGGGGTACTTGATTATGAGAAAACAAAACAATATCTATTCAATGTTCAAGCTAAAGATGGCGGTGGTCTTTCAGATACTGCAGCAATAATAATTGATATTATTGATGTTAATGATAATGCACCATCGATAGCAGTAATGTCCTCTTCAAATTCTGTAGCAGAGAATGCGGCCCCGGGCACAGTTATTGCCGTCATTAAGGTTCATGATTCTGATTCTGGAAATAACGGAAACGTCCAGTGTTACATCAACGATAACGTGCCTTTCAAAATCACATCGTCTTCCAATAGTTTATACAGATTGCAGACGGAAACGTTATTAGACCGAGAAAAAACTCCGGAATATAACATCACGATTACAGCGACTGATGAAGGCTTGCCACCTCTTTCCAAAAATGTTACTTTGTCCTTAAAAGTGTCAGATATTAATGACAATCTCCCAGTCTTTGAGAAGAGCTCATATCAAGCTTTTATTTTAGAAAATAACTCTGCTGGTCTGTCTGTTTTAGAGCTGAAAGCTAAAGACGCAGATTGGAAGCAGAATGCTCGTGTTTCTTATATACTGGAGGAAGGGGCTGTAAATGGCGTGTCTGTCTCCTCATATGTGTCCGTTAACTCTGACAGTGGAGTCATCCACGCGCTGCGCTCTTTTGATTACGAGCAGATTAAGGATTTCCAGTTCCGCGTAAAAGCGCAAGATGGTGGATCTCCTCCACTGAGCAGTAACGTGACGGTTAAAATCTTTATCCAAGACCAGAACGACAACGCGCCTCAGATCCTGTACCCAGTACATACTGGCGTCTCTCTCGTGGCTGAAATGGTGCCTCGTTCAGCAGATGTTGGCTATCTTGTCACCAAAGTGGTCGCTGTTGATGTGGACTCTGGACAGAATGCCTGGCTCTCATACAAACTGCTGAAAGCGACAGACAGGGCGCTGTTTGAAGTGGGCTTGCAGAATGGAGAAATAAGAACTGTACGCCAGGTCACTGATAAAGATGCTGTGAAACAAAGACTTACTGTTGTAGTGGAGGACAACGGGCAGCCCTCTCGCTCAGCTACAGTCAATGTTAACGTGGCGGTGGCCGACAGCTTCCCGGAAGTGCTCTCGGAATTCACTGACTTTACGCACGATAAGGATTACAATGACAACCTGACTTTTTATTTAGTCTTGGCCTTGGCTGTAGTTTCCTTCCTCTTCGTTTCATCTTTAGTAGTTATAATATCAGTTAAAATCTACAGATGGAGACAATCTCGCATCTTCTATCAGTCCAATCTCCCGGTTATTCCGTATTATCCACCCCGTTACGCAGACGCCGGAGGTACAGGAACTCTGCAGCACGTGTACAATTACGAGGTGTGCATGACAACCGACTCGCGGAAGAGTGATATCAAGTACCTGAGACCCGTCAGTCAAAGTCTGATGAGTGTTGACGTCAGCGGTACAGAGACAATGCCGCACGCGCACAAGGAGAGGAATCTGTTGGAAAGCGCAGATTCTCCTGTAGAGGTAAGCGCTCATTGCCCCGGTTTTGGGGCTCTGATCAATCACTGTGTATAATTTAAATCTAAGCAAAATGAATCATGCAAAAGACAGTTATTCAAATATAGAAGGCACATGGACTCTCATAATCTTTTTAACACAATCCACAAAATATTCTGCATTCAAAATGATGAATTTCTAAATCATGGCAAGTTACAACCAAACTTTTTCCCCACAACTAATATATTGAATACTCATGTGGAATAAGTTCTGTTTGTGAATAGTTAGGATATGATTAATCACAATTACAGCTCAAGTAGATTAATGCGGTCATGAAGTCATATACAATGCATTTAATACTAACAGGCCAATAAATAAAAATACATTTCAGTAAATGTTATCATTAGGAAATAAATGTTATGTATGCAGGAGAAACGGATAATGCACTATTAATAATGATGTTTTATGGATGATTGGTTTTTTCCCCGGAGTCCAGATTCATCAGAAATATGGGAGTCCTCAACTTAGAGTATATGAACAATATTTTCATATATTTGAGTGGCCTTTAATATATTGTAAATCTCAGCATTGTATAGTGTCTATTGTTTTTTTTATTTTTTATTTTATTTTACATTTTAGGGTTGAATATGAAGCTTCAAATAAAGATCAAAGCAATGCTTTGCAGTGAGTTATTTCCAAGCACAAAATAAGGGACTCAAATAATTATATCTAATTAAACTCTGATATGACAGCATTTTAATAACCTATTAAGTGGTGTGATAAAGGATGAAATACAGGCTCCAGTAACATTAATTAATATTTATAAGCAGTGCTTTGGATAGGGATTATTAAGGTTCTGTGAAACAGTGAAATTTTGCATCATTTTGATTTAAACACTGTGCTTAGCTGAGAGGGAGGATGTGTTTGACTTTTTATAGTTACTTTTTATAGATATTATATCCACTTTACCAGCTGTTTTTTATTTATTCCATACACTCTTCATTCAAATACTTTGATTTTTTATATTATCGTGAAGATATAATTGTTTATTTGATCAGTTATTTTATGGGGAAGGAAAACAGCTTGAGATAGGTCACAAACTAGTGATCTATTTCTATAGTTATTGTGTCACTGGAACGCTCGGTACTGTGCTCCTGTTTCTGAACATTAGCACAGCTAGCTGACGACTTAACCGGGAGGCTTAGTAGCCATTGCATTAAGGTTAATGATGAAATCCATTTCTGGCCAGTTAGCTACAATTAAGCAGAAACGTATTTAAAGTGAACGATCAGAAGCTTGCAGGCTAACTAATCTGTTGATTTAATGAATGTTTTAATGTGTAGCTGTGTGGCTCGTCAGCTGTATGGATGGAACAGAGCAAATGTGACTCATAGCTGGGTACACCAAGATCTCTTTAGTTTAAGTGTTTGGATTGTAGCTGCTGTTTTATGTCCTACTTCGTTGTCGGAGGTTTAAAATCAATACGATGCAGATTGACATGTGAAATGATATAGCCATGGTTATATTGATTCGAACTTCCATGTGTCTAAGAGAAAATATAGTACTTTTCTGCTGTTTCTTAGCGAGGGAACAAGCTTCCAGAGAAAAGAAAGATGGTGTTAGTTTTTTTTATTTGTTTTGGCTTGTTCCATTGGCTGAAATGACAGAATGAAGGGAAACGGAATAACCAAACCATCGTTATATCTGTGGGAAACCCTGAAAACCGCCTAAATCTACATTGCTTCAAAAGTATGGCATATCTTCTGCAAATCCATAATTTAGAGGACGACATATGTTCTTTAGCAGATACTTTATATACTATATCAGTAAATACAGAATAATATGCTTATGTAATCATCTGTAACGTTGCGGCCCTGGTTAAATCGCCGTTTCTATTGTGTTTAGATTGTAATTTCTGAACTTTGACTCATGGTGTCGCTGTTGATCGCTGGGTGATGGTGTGTAATATCAGATCGGAGGCCCTCCCTCATTATCGCGCTGTAAGACACACGGAGAGCAGCTCACTGTGTGCGCAGAGTCTGCTTCATTCAGCACGGACGGCTGACATACAGCTCTGCGATAATTCAGATACTTAAACAAGGATTAATTTGTTATTGTACAAACATCATGATCTGAGACTGAAGAAATTGAAAATCATTTCAAAGGATTCTGAAAACCTGTTCTGTGCTCTGTGATCGCGAGGAGAACAACTAACCGGACAATGAAACGGCAAGCAGGATTCTTCATTGCGAGTGTGTGCTGTATTGGCGCAGTTATCGGCCATGTTAGGTACTCTGTACCAGAGGAGATGACAAAGGGCTCGTTCGTTGGAAATATCGCTCAGGATTTGGGGTTGGATACTAAGCGGTTGGTTGTTGGGAAAGCTCGGATATTTGCCGGAGACAGTAGTGAGTATATCGATCTGATTGGAGAAAGAGGAATACTGGTAGTAAAAGAAAGGATAGATAGAGAAGCGCTGTGCGGACTGACGTCACCTTGTTCTATACAGTTCGAGATTGTGCTTGATAATCCAATAGAATTTCACAGAGTAACGGTAGAAATTGTAGATGTTAATGACAATCCTCCAGTCTTCCAGAAAGACGAAGTAAGGTTAGAGATCAGCGAGTCTGCTCTACCGGGGGCTAGATTTGTGCTGGAGAGCGCAGTGGACCCTGATGTGGGTGTGAACACGCTGCAGAGCTACGCTCTTAAACCCACGGATCATTTCGTCTTAAAAGTGGATTCGCAGCCCGACGGCAGTAAATATGTAGCGATGGTGCTTCAAACTCCACTCGATCGGGAGAAGTCTGAGGAAATGTCTTTACTGTTGACCGCTGTAGACGGCGGAGATCCTCAGATGTCTGGCACTGCTAAAATACATATAACTGTGCTTGATATTAATGACAATCCTCCAGTCTTTACGCAGGGTGTGTATAAAGCTTCTGTATCAGAGAATGCACCGAAAGGCACTTTTATCGCGACTGTGAGAGCTTCTGACTCAGATGTAGGATCTAACGCATACATAACATATTCAATTCCGCACAAGGCGGACGGATTGGGAGAGAAATTTGCTGTTGATGATTTGACAGGTGAAATCAAACTCACTGGGGTACTTGATTATGAGAAAACAAAACAATATCAGCTCAATGTTCAAGCTAAAGATGGCGGTGGTCTTACAGATACAGCTAAAATAATCATTGACATAACTGATATTAATGATAATGCACCATCGATAGCAATAATGTCATCTTCTAATTCTGTAGCAGAGAATGCGGCCCCGGGCACAGTTATTGCCGTCATTAAGGTTCATGATTCTGATTCTGGAAATAACGGCCACGTCCAGTGTTACATCAACGATAATGTGCCTTTCAAAATAACATCGTCGTCTGATAATTTCTACAGATTGCAGACGGAAACGTCATTAGACCGAGAAACAACTCCGGAATATAACATCACGATTACAGCGACTGATGAAGGCTTGCCGCCTCTTTCCAAAAATGTTACTTTGTCTTTACAAGTGTCAGATATTAATGACAATCTCCCAGTGTTTGAGAAGAGCTCATATCAGGCTTTTATTTTAGAAAATAGCTTCCCTGGTCTGTCTGTTTTAGAGCTGAAAGCTAAAGACGCAGATTGGAAGCAGAATGCTCGTGTTTCTTATATACTGGAGGAAGGGGCTGTAAATGGCGTGTCTGTCTCCTCATATGTGTCCGTTAACTCTGACAGTGGAGTCATCCACGCGCTGCGCTCTTTTGATTACGAGCAGATTAAGGATTTTCAGTTCCGCGTAAAAGCGCAAGATGGAGGCTCTCCTCCACTGAGCAGTAACGTGACGGTTAAAATCTTTATCCAAGACCAGAACGACAACGCGCCTCAGATCCTGTACCCAGTACATACTGGCGTCTCTCTCGTGGCTGAAATGGTGCCTCGTTCAGCAGATGTTGGCTATCTTGTCACCAAAGTGGTCGCTGTTGATGTGGACTCTGGACAGAATGCCTGGCTCTCATATAAACTGCTGAAAGCGACAGACAGGGCGCTGTTTGAAGTGGGCTTGCAGAATGGAGAAATGAGAACTGTACGCCAGGTCACTGATAAAGATGCTGTGAAACAAAGACTTACTGTTGTAGTGGAGGACAACGGGCAGCCCTCTCGCTCAGCTACAGTCAATGTTAACGTGGCGGTGGCCGACAGCTTCCCGGAAGTGCTCTCGGAATTCTCTGACTTTACGCACGATAAGGATTACAATGACAACCTGACTTTTTATTTAGTCTTGGCCTTGGCTGTAGTCTCCTTCCTTTTCGTCTCATCTTTAGTAGTTATAATATCAGTTAAAATCTACAGATGGAGACAATCTCGCATCTTCTATCAGTCCAATCTCCCGGTTATTCCGTATTATCCACCCCGTTACGCAGACGCCGGAGGTACGGGAACTCTGCAGCACGTGTACAATTACGAGGTGTGCATGACAACCGACTCGCGGAAGAGTGACTGTAAGTTCCTCAGACCCGTCAGTCAGAGCGTGCTGATGGTGGAGCCCAGTTCTACAGACACGCTGCAGCACGTGATGAAGGAGAAAAACATTCTGGACGAACTAAACTCTGCAGATGAGGTGAGATTATGATAACATTTCTCCTGTGATTCAGATTTAACCTAATTTTTATATTTATTTCGACATTATTTTTTTGACGAGGTAATGAAGCGATTGAGATGTATTTATTTGGTCGTTTCTCGTTCTTTTTCGTCTTTGTATTCACCTTCTGAATACCATGCAGTTGAATCAGTCGCCTATCCCTGTTTAAAAAAGCTCCGCGCTCGTCCTGTGTCTCCGCTCATTTCAGAACCTCTCGCACGGACAGCGACACTCTGGTAACAAATGACCAGAGAGCCTATTTGCAGTATGTTTGATTGTCTTGATACAGAATCGTGGCGAACAAAACTGTGCCCCCCACCGTTTGAAATTCTATATATTTATATAAAAGCTGTTTTAAAACGTAAAAAGTTACATTTTGACAATTTGAAAGTAATATTGCCACGCAGGTTTGTGCTCATTGCTCTGCGCGTGAACCAGAGATATTTGTTTATAGTTGTTGCTTTATTTTTCAGTGCCGTTGTCTGCGCGATGTTTAACGCATGTTTTATCTTTGCACATGGGCCAGGAAACTATGTTTATTTATGTCATTGGGGACACTTTAAGTTGTGCCTTTACCTGTGTGGTTTCAATTGTAACTCATTTGATAACAAGATGTTATTACTGAGTAACTCCAACGTAGGTAACATGGCACAACACTTCGCGGTATTCTCAATTACACATGTGGATATTTAGAAATATTTTATTTACACTCATAGGCCACATATTCATTATACACAACACATAAACTTGACTGTTAATTTCACAACGTGTCTTTATGATATGGAATGATTTCATTTCAGCAGGAGAGATGTAACAGGTCTGGCCTGGTTTCACATGTGTAATTTAGAATACCACTAACTGCTGTTCCATGTTTCCTATATTGGAGTTACTCAGTATTAACCTCTTGTTACCAAAGTAGTTAGATTTTACCTGCACAGGTATAGGTGCAACTTAAAGTAAAGTGTTACCATGTCATTTATTTTCCCATTGCTATCACGTGATCTTTGTTCCCTTCCTAAATACCATTATATTACTGTGGGACTCTGTTGCACATTCTCTTCTTGTTTTTAATTTCATTGTGCAATGCAGGGCCCCCTAAAAAAAGACTTTGGTCTCAGTGGGTTCCTCTTGCTTAAATAAAGGATTTATTATTATTATCATTTTCATAACATTATTATTATTATACAGTTTTGGTTAAAGCGCACGTATGTGCTTCCTGTATTGGTCTGTAAGTGCCGCTGTTGGTTAAGGAGGCGAGATTGTACAGCACCTCCCATATTACTGCGCATGACAGACCGAGCTGAGCAGAGAAGGACATTGCGCTGCTGGGCGGATTCCAGCGCATTCAGGCAGAAATCTGACCCTTTAAAGCGATATTCTGCTCTCTTTTTCAGCAGAGGAGTTATAAAGGGATTATATATTCCAGCTTCTAATTTCTCATTTCCGTGTGTTCTTTTTCTCCGGGTGTAAATCTCTAGTTTCCTGGCGGTTGTTTTAGGGGAGCGAATGGCGTTTAAAAATATAATGTACGTGTTTAAGGCGCGAGCACAAGTCTCGGTTATGGTTATTCTCCTTACATGTGTCGTACAAGGGCAAGTGAGATACTCCATTCCAGAGGAGATGGACAAAGGCTCCGTCATCGGTAATATCGCCGAGGATTTAGGAATCGATGTTAAAAGGCTGAGGAGCGGCCGAGCTCGCATCATCGCTGGGGACAGCAGTCGGTACGTGGAGCTGAATACAGACAAAGGAATACTGTCGGTGAAAGAGAGAATAGACCGCGAGCTTCTGTGCGAAAAAATATCTCCGTGTAGCTTCAGCGTTGAGATAATTCTCGAAAACCCGATTCAGTTATTTGAGGTCATTGTGGAAATTATGGACGTGAATGATCATGTTCCGGTTTTTCCTAAAAATGAAATTAATATCGAAATCAGTGAATCAGCCCTCCCGGGCGCGCGCTTCTTATTGGACACCGCATTCGACCCTGACGTTGGAGTTAATACCATACAGAGTTATACTCTCAGACCCACAGACAACTTCATTTTGAAACACGAAAGCCGCTCTGATGCTAACAGCGATTTAGAAATGATGCTGCAGACTCCCGTGGACAGAGAAATGCGGGAGGAACTGTCTTTATTTCTTATTGCGGTGGACGGAGGAAATCCGCAGAAGTCTGGAGTTATGAAAATAAATATCAAGATTCTAGATGTTAATGATAATGCGCCTGTTTTTACCAAGAGGCTCTACAGAGCTGCTGTTCCAGAAAATTCCCCAAAGGGAACTCTCGTGACAAAAGTAAGCGCGACGGACGCGGATAAAGGCGTTAATGCAGAGATTACCTATACTTTCAGGCAAGTCGGACAAAGTGCCACGGTATTGTTTGAAATAGACGGGAGATCTGGAGAGATATTTGTGTTGGAAAACATTGATTTTGAAAAAGCTAAGAAGTATGAGCTAAAAATTGAGGCGAAGGATCACGGCGGATTTACAGATTCTTGTGCTTTAATTGTTGATATTATTGACGTAAATGATAACATTCCTGTCATTTCTATAACATCATTCACAAATCCTATTTCCGAAGACGCTTTACCAGGCACTACGGTCGCTGTTATTAACGTCAAAGATTCTGATTCAGGGGAAAATGGGCAGGTAACGTGTGCCATAACTCAGCATAGCCCTTTCGCTATCAAGTCGTCTTTAAGAAATTACTATACCTTTATGACAGATGACATCTTAGACAGGGAGAGTGTCTCAGAATATAACATTACTATCATTGCGACAGACGAAGGGTCGCCCCCTCTGTCCAGTAAAAAGACGTTACATTTGAAAGTGTCAGACGTCAATGATAACCCTCCAATATTTCAAAAAAATGTTTATTTTGCAAACACCTTTGAAAACAACTCGCCCTCGGTTTCTATTTTTGCTGTTAGAGCAACAGACGCTGACTGCTGCCAAAATGCGCGAGTGTCATATCTCCTCGAGGACACAGAGGTACGCGGTGCGCGTGCGTCCTCTCTAGTTTCAGTCAATTCTGAGTCTGGTATTATTTACGCCACGCGCTCATTTGATTATGAACAACTTCGTGAATTTGAAATAAATATCAGAGCTGGAGATGGTGGATCTCCTCCACTGAGCAGTAACGTGACGGTTAAAATCTTTATCCAAGACCAGAACGACAACGCCCCTCAGATCCTGTACCCAGTACAGACTGGCGTCTCTCTGGTGGCTGAAATGGTGCCTCGTTCAGCAGATGTTGGCTATCTTGTCACCAAAGTGGTCGCTGTTGATGTGGACTCTGGACAGAATGCCTGGCTCTCCTATAAACTGCTGAAAGCGACAGACAAGGCGCTGTTTGAAGTGGGCTTGCAGAATGGAGAAATAAGAACTGTACGCCAGGTCACTGATAAAGATGCTGTGAAACAAAGACTTACTGTTGTAGTGGAGGACAACGGGCAGCCCTCTCGCTCAGCTACAGTCAATGTTAACGTGGCGGTGGCCGACAGCTTCCCGGAAGTGCTCTCGGAATTCACTGACTTTACGCACGATAAGGATTACAATGACGACCTGACTTTTTATTTAGTCTTGGCCTTGGCTGTAGTCTCCTTCCTCTTCGTTTCATCTTTAGTAGTTATAATATCAGTTAAAATCTACAGATGGAGACAATCTCGCATCTTCTATCAGTCCAATCTCCCGGTTATTCCGTATTATCCACCCCGTTACGCAGACGCCGGAGGTACGGGAACTCTGCAGCACGTGTACAATTACGAGGTGTGCATGACAACCGACTCGCGGAAGAGTGATATAAAGTACCTGAGACCCGTCAGTCAAAGTCTGATGAGTGTTGACGTCAGCGGTACAGAGACAATGCCGCAGGCGCACAAGGAGAGGAATCTGTTGGAAAGCGCAGATTCTCCTGTAGAGGTAAGCGCTCACAGCCCCGGGTTTCAGGCTCTGATCAGTAGCTCGTTGTGTGTCTAATTTAAATCTAAGCAAAAAAAATGTGAAAGGCAAAGTTAATAAAATACAAAACCTAATGTGCACTCTCGTTGACAAACTATTTCTGTGTTCAAAATTATTTATTTACAACCAAACTTTCCCCCACTACGAATGTACTGAATATTCATGTGGAATACGTGTGAATAGTTAGGTTACTAGTAATCACAATTACAGTTCAATGTGCTTCATACGGTTATAAAGTTATTAACAATGCATTTAATACTTACAGGCCAATAAATAAAAAATAATTTTAGGAAATGTTATCATTAGGCAAGAAATGTGATCCAGGAGAAAAAGATAATGTACTATTAGTTTTGATGTGTCATTGGTTGGTAGGTATTTAAAAGATAATGTACTATTAGTATTGGTGTGTCATTGGTTGGTAGGTATTTTCCACAGTCATCCTACAGTTTTATATCGGAAGTATCTGATTCCTTAACTTAGAGTTTATGAACAATGATTTAGTCCATTTGGTGGCCTATAATATCTCAGTATTGTATCGTGTTTATAGAGGGATCACGTGCTTCTGAGATCAAACTGTATTCTGTGGAAAAGACCAACCAGCCATACACATGAAAACTAAAAAAACCTTTTACTTTCCTTTCCACATGTTAATTATTGTGACAAAGGATTACCTATCGTTACTCCGTTCTGGCACGACCATTGCACTCATTAATTGTCGCTTGGAATGTTGGTGATTTGCGAATCTAAACCTTTTCTTCACAATCGAATTGAAAGTCGCTCTGGTTAAGAGCATCAGCTAAAAGCAAAGCAATAATTTGGATATGCTTCATAGTGTGTGCTATTTCCAAGCACAAAGTAAGTAACAAATAATTATATCTAATTAAACTCTAATATGACCTATTAAATAACCAATTAAGGGATGTGATAAAGTATGAAATACAGGCTCCAGTAACATTAATTAATATTTATAAACAGTGCTTTGGATAGTGATTATTAAGCTTCTGTGAAACAGTGAAATTTTGCATCATTTTGATTTCAACACTGTGCTTAGCTGAGAGGGAGGATGTGTTTTGTCTAACTTACCTTTTTATAGTTACTTTTTTGGAGAAATTCTATCCACTTTACCAGCTGTTTTTTTTTATTCCATACACTCTTCATTCAAATACTTCGATTTATGATATTATTGTGAAGATATAATTGTTTATTTGATCAGTTATTTTATGGGGAAGTGAAACAGCTTGAGATAGGTCACAAACTAGTGATCTATTTCTATAGTTATTGTGTCACTGGAAAGCTCTGTACTGTTCTCTTGTTTCTGAACATTAGCGCAGCTAGCTGACGACTTAACCAGGAGGCTTAGTAGCCATTGCATTCAGGTTAATGATGAAATACATTTCTGGCCAGTTTGCTACAATTGAAAAGAAATGTATTTAAAGTGAACTTTCAGAAGCTTGCAAGCTAACTAATCTGTAGTTTTAATGAGTCATTATTAGCAAGTGAGCATGCTCCTAGAGAAAAGAAAGATGGTGGTTTTTTTAGTTTTTTTTTGCATGTTCTGTGGGCTAAAATGAAAGAAAGAAGGCAAATAAAAGAACCAAAATTTGGAGATTTATTATATGAAAATGTATCTGAATTATGTGTGTTTACAGGAACGTCGTCAGGTACAGACGTAGTGTACTGTAGACTGAGCTGAAAGCAGCTAGCAGTGGGTACAGTTAGTAGTGACTGTAGGACTGAGCCTGTAGCAGGGGGGGTTTAGTGAGTTTAGACTGACTGAGAGCCTGCTGTAGTGGGTAGGTACAGGACGACTGTACGAGAGAGACTAGCAGTGGGTACAGACGTTAGTGACTGTAGGACTGAGAGCCTGTAGCAGGGGGTACAGACGTTAGTGACTGTAGGACTGAGAGCCTGTAGCAGGGGGTACAGACGTTAGTGACTGTAGGACTGAGAGCATGTAGCCGTTTTATTTACTGTAATTTGTTATATCCCTGAAAAGTACTCAAATCTGAACTCTTCCATACGTATGGGATGGTGTATGGAAATCCATCACTTAAAAAATGACATATCTTCTTTACTAAATACTTTATAGACGATATCAATAAATAGAGATACAGTATATGTTTATTTAGTCGTCTGTAACGTTGTAAACCTGGATAAGCGCGTCGTTTTTTTTGTGTTTTAGATAATAATTTCTGCATTTCTGAACTTTGAC
This sequence comes from Ilyophis sp. 1 JC-2022, assembly GCA_022702515.1. Lineage (NCBI taxonomy): Eukaryota > Metazoa > Chordata > Actinopteri > Anguilliformes > Synaphobranchidae > Ilyophis > Ilyophis sp. 1 JC-2022. The sequence goes on from CM040401.1 coordinate 84,679,150, forward strand.
TCATGGTGTCGCTATTGATCGCTGGGTGATGGTGTGTAATATCAAATCGGAGGCCCTCCCTCATTATCGCGCCGTAAGAGACACGGAAAGCAGCTCACTGTGTGCGCAGAGTCTGCTTCATTCAGCACGGACGGCTGACACACAGTTCTGCGTTAATTCTGAGCCACTTAACAAGGATTCATTTGTTATTTTCCAAACATCTTGTTCTGAGACTGAAGACATTGAAAATTACTTCAAACAATTCTGGAAACCTGTTCTGTGCTCTGTGATAGCGAGGAGAACAAGTAACCGGACAATGAAACGGCAAACAGGATTCTTCATTGCGAGTGTGTGCTGTATTGGCGCAGTTATCGGCCATGTTAGGTACTCTGTACCCGAGGAGATGACAAAGGGCTCGTTCGTTGGAAATATCGCTCAGGATTTGGGGTTGGATACTAAGCGGCTGGTTGGCGAAAAAGCTCGGATATTTGCGGGAGACAGTAGTGAGTATATCGATCTGATTGGAGAAAGAGGAATACTGGTAGTAAAAGAAAGGATAGATAGAGAAGCGCTGTGCGGACTGACGTCACCTTGTTCAATACAGTTCGAGATTGTGCTTGATAATCCAATAGAATTTCATCGAGTAACGGTAGAAATTTTAGATATTAATGACAATCCTCCTGTATTCCCGAAAGACGATATAAGGTTAGAGATCAGCGAGTCTGCTCTACCGGGGGCTAGATTTGTGCTGGCGAGTGCAGTAGACCCTGATGTGGGTGTAAATACGCTGCAGAGGTACGCTCTTAAACCCACGGATCATTTCGCATTGAAAGTGGATTCGCGGCCCGACGGAACTAAATTTGTAGCGATGGTGCTTCAAACTCCACTCGACCGGGAGAAGTCTGAGGAAATGTCTTTACTGTTGACCGCTGTAGACGGCGGAGTTCCTCAGATGTCTGGCACTGCTAAAATACATATAACTGTGCTCGATAGTAATGACAATCCTCCAGTCTTTACGCAGAACGAGTATAAAGCTTCTGTATCAGAGAATGCGCCGAAAGGCACTTTTATCGCGACTGTGAGAGCTTCTGACGCAGATGCAGGATCTAACGCATACATAACATATTCAATTCTGCACAAAGACGACGGTTTGGGAGAGCAATTTATTGTTGATCAATTAACCGGTGAAATAAAATTAACTGGGGTACTTGATTATGAGAAAACAAAACAATATCAACTCAATGTTCAAGCTAAAGATGGCGGTGGTCTTTCAGACACGGCAGAAATAATTATTGACATAACTGATATTAATGACAATGTACCATCGATAGCAATTATGTCATCTTCAAATTCTGTAGCAGAGAATGCGGCCCCGGGCACAGTTATTGCCGTCATTAAGGTTCATGATTCTGATTCTGGAAATAACGGCCACGTCCAGTGTTACATAAACGATAACGTGCCTTTCAAAATCACATCGTCCTCCGATAATTTTTACAGATTGCAGACGGAAACGCCATTAGACCGAGAAACAAGTCCGGAATATAACATCACGATTACAGCGACTGATGAAGGCCTTCCGCCTCTTTCCAGAAATGTAACTTTGTCCTTAAAAGTGTCAGATATCAATGACAATCTCCCAGTCTTTGAGAAGAGCTCATATCAGGCTTTTATTTTAGAAAATAACTCACCTGGCCTGTCTGTTTTAGAGCTGAAAGCTAAAGACGCAGATTGGAAGCAGAATGCTCGTGTTTCTTATATACTGGAGGAAGGGGCTGTAAATGGCGTGTCTGTCTCCTCATATGTGTCCGTTAACTCTGACAGTGGAGTCATCCACGCGCTGCGCTCTTTTGATTACGAGCAGATTAAGGATTTTCAGTTCCGCGTAAAAGCGCAAGATGGAGGCTCTCCTCCACTGAGCAGTAACGTGACGGTTAAAATCTTTATCAAAGACCAGAACGACAACGCGCCTCAGATCCTGTACCCAGTACAGACTGGCGTCTCTCTGGTGGCTGAAATGGTGCCTCGTTCCTCAGACCCGTCAGTCAGAGCGTGCTGATGGTGGAGCCCAGTTCTACAGACACGCTGCAGCACGTGATGAAGGAGAAAAACATTCTGGACGAACTAAACTCTACAGATGAGGTGAGATTATGGTAACATTTATCCTGTGATTCAGATGAAACCTAATTTTCATATTTAATTCGACATTCCTTTTTTGACGAGGTAATGATGCGATTGAGATGTATTTATTTGGTCGTTTCTCGCTCTTTTTCGTCTTTGTATTCACCTTCTGAATACCATGCAGTTGAATCAGTCGCCTATCCCTGTTTTAAAAAGCTCCGCGCTCGTCCTGCGTCTCCGCTGATTTCAGAACCTCTCGCACGGACAGCGACACTCTGGTAACAAATGACCAGAGAGCCTATATTTGCAGTTTGTTTGATTGTCTTGATACAGAATCGTGGCGAACAAAACTGTGCCCCCCACCGTTTGAAATTCTGTATATTGATATAAAAGCTGTTTTAAAACGTAAATAGTTCAATATTGACAATTTGAAAGTAATATTGCCACACAAGTTTGTTATTTTCCAGTGCCGTTGTCTGCGCGATGTTTAACGTTTAATGTTTTATCTTTGCATGTGGGCCAGGAAACTATGTTTATTTATGTCATTGGGGACACTTTAAGTTGCGCCTTTACCTGTGTGGTTTCAATTGTAACTAATTTGATAACAAGATGTTATTACTGAGTAACTCCAACGTAGGTAACATGGCACAACACTTCGCGGTATTCTCAATTACACATGTGGATATTTAGAAATATTTTATTTACACTCATAGGCCACATATTCATTATACACAACACATAAACTTGCCTGTTCATTTCACAACGTGTCTTTATGATATGGAATGATTTCATTTCAGCAGGAGAGATGTAACAGGTCTGGCCTGGTTTCACATGTGTAATTAAGAATACCACTAACTGCTGTTCCATGTTACCTATATTGGAGTTACTCAGTATTAACCTCTTGTTACCAAAGTAGTTAGATTTTACCTGCACAGGTATAGGTGCAACTTAAAGTAAAGTGTTACCATGCCATTTATTTCCCCATTGCTATCACGTGATCTTTGTTCCCTTCCTAAATACCATTATATTACTGTGGGACTCTGTTGCAAAATCTCTTCTTGTTTTTAATTTCATTGTGCAATGCAGGGCCCCCTAAAAAAAGACTTTGGTCTCAGTGGGTTCCTCTTGCTTAAATAAAAGATATATTATTATTATTATTATCATTATCATAACATTATTATTATTATACAGTTTTGGTTAAAGCGCACGTATGTGCTTCCTGTATTGGTCTGTAAGTGCCGCTGTTGGTTAAGGAGGCGAGATTGTACAGCACCTCCCATATTACTGCGCATGACAGACCGAGCTGAGCAGAGAAGGACAGTGCGCTGCTGGGCGGATTCCAGCGCATTCAGGCTACAGGACATAAATCTGACCCTTTAAAGCGATATTCTGCTCTCTTTTTCAGCGGAGTTATAAAGGGATTATATATTCCAGCTTCTAATTTCTCATTTCCGTGTGTTCTTTTTCTCCGGGTGTAAATCTCTAGTTTCCTGGCGGTTGTTTTAGGGGAGCGAATGGCGTTTAAAAATATAATGTACGTGTTTAAGGCGCGAGCACAAGTCTCGGTTATGGTTATTCTCCTTACATGTGTCGTACAAGGGCAAGTGAGATACTCCATTCCAGAGGAGATGGACAAAGGCTCCGTCATCGGTAATATCGCCGAGGATTTAGGAATCGATGTTAAAAGGCTGAGGAGTGGCCGAGCTCGCATCATCGCTGGGGACAGCAGTCGGTACGTGGAGCTGAATACAGACAAAGGAATACTGTCGGTGAAAGAGAGAATAGACCGCGAGCTTCTGTGCGAAAAAATATCTCCGTGTAGCTTCAGCGTCGAGATTATTCTCGAAAACCCGATTCAGTTATTTGAGGTCCTAATTGGAATTATTGATGTGAACGATCACAGTCCTCTTTTTTCAAGAGATGAAATTAATATAGATATCAACGAGGCTTCACTCCCGGGCGCGCGCTTCTTACTGGACAGCGCATTCGACCCTGACGTTGGAGTTAATACCATACAGAGTTATACTCTCAGACCCACAGATAATTTCATTTTGAAACAAGAAAGCCGCCAGGATGGTAACAGATATTTGGAAATGATGCTGCGGACTCCCGTGGACAGAGAAATGCGAGAGGAACTGTCTTTAATTCTTACTGCGGTGGACGGAGGGAATCCGCAGAAGTCTGGAGTTATGACAATAAATATCAATATTCTAGATGCTAACGATAATGCGCCTGTTTTTACCAAGAGGCTGTACAGAGCTGCTGTTCCAGAAAATTCCCCAAAGGGAACTCTCGTGACAAAAGTAAGCGCGACAGACGCGGATAAAGGCGTTAATGCAGAGATTACCTATACTTTCAGGCAAGTCGGACAAAGTGCCACGGTATTGTTTGAAATAGACGGGAGATCTGGAGAGATATTTGTGTTGGAAAACATTGATTTTGAAAAAGCTAAGAAGTATGAGCTAAATATTGAGGCGAAGGATCACGGCGGATTTACAGATTCTTGTGCTTTAATTGTTGATATTATTGACGTAAATGATAACATTCCTGTCATTTCTATAACATCATTCACAAATCCTATTTCCGAAGACGCTTTACCAGGCACTACGGTCGCTGTTATTAACGTCAAAGATTCTGATTCAGGGGAAAATGGGCAGGTAACGTGTGCCATAACTCAGCATAGCCCTTTCGCTATCAAGTCGTCTTTAAGAAATTACTATACCTTGATGACAGATGACATTTTAGATAGGGAGAGTGTCTCAGAATATAACATTACTATCATTGCGACAGACGAAGGGTCGCCCCCTCTGTCCAGTAAAAAGACGTTACATTTGAAAGTGTCAGACGTCAATGATAACCCTCCAATATTTCAAAAAAATGTTTATTTTGCAAACACCTTTGAAAACAACTCGCCCTCGGTTTCTATTTTTGCTGTTAGAGCAACAGACGCTGACTGCTGCCAAAATGCGCGAGTGTCATATCTCCTCGAGGACACAGAGGTACGCGGTGCGCGTGCGTCCTCTCTAGTTTCAGTCAATTCTGAGTCTGGTATTATTTACGCCACGCGCTCATTTGATTATGAACAACTTCGTGAATTTGAAATAAATATCAGAGCTCGAGATGGTGGATCTCCTCCACTGAGCAGTAAAGTGACGGTTAAAATCTTTATCCAAGACCAGAACGACAACGCCCCTCAGATCCTGTACCCAGTACAGACTGGCGTCTCTCTGGTGGCTGAAATGGTGCCTCGTTCAGCAGATGTTGGCTATCTTGTCACCAAAGTGGTCGCTGTTGATGTGGACTCTGGACAGAATGCCTGGCTCTCATACAAACTGCTGAAAGCGACAGACAGGGCGCTGTTTGAAGTGGGCTTGCAGAATGGAGAAATAAGAACTGTACGCCAGGTCACTGATAAAGATGCTGTGAAACAAAGACTTACTGTTGTAGTGGAGGACAACGGGCAGTCCTCTCGCTCAGCTACAGTCAATGTTAACGTGGCGGTGGCCGACAGCTTCCCGGAAGTGCTCTCGGAATTCACTGACTTTACGCGCGATAAGGATTACAATGACGACCTGACTTTTTATTTAGTCTTGGCCTTGGCTGTAGTCTCATTCCTCTTCGTCTCATCTTTAGTAGTTATAATATCAGTTAAAATCTACAGATGGAGACAATCTCGCATCTTCTATCAGTCCAATCTCCCGGTTATTCCGTATTATCCACCCCGTTACGCAGACGCCGGAGGTACAGGAACTCTGCAGCACGTGTACAATTACGAGGTGTGCATGACAACCGACTCGCGGAAGAGTGATATAAAGTACCTGAGACCCATCAGTCAAAGTCTGATGAGTGTTGACGTCAGCGGTACAGAGACAATGCCGCACGCGCACAAGGAGAGGAATCTGTTGGAAAGCGTAGATTCTCCTGTAGAGGTAAGCGCTCACAGCCCCGGTTTTGGGGCTCTGATCAGTAGCTCTTTGTGTGTCTAATTTAAATCTAAGCAAAATGAATAATGCAAAAGACAAAGTTATTCAAATATAGAAGGCACATGGACTCTCATAATCTTTTTAACACAATCCACAAAATATTCTGCATTCAAAATGATGAATTTCTAAATCATGGCAAGTTACAACCAAACTTTTCCCCCACAACTAATGTATTGAATACTCATGTGGAATAAGTTCTGTTTGTGAATAGTTAGGATATGATGAATCACAATTACAGCTCAAGTAGATTAATGCGGTCATGAAGTCAGATACAATGCATTTAATACTAACAGGCCAATAAATAAAAATACATTTCAGTAAATGTTATCATTAGGAAATAAATGTTATGTATGCAGGAGAAACGGATAATGCACTATTAATAATGATGTTTTATGGATGATTGGTTTTTTCCCCGGAGTACAGATTCATCAGAAATATGGGAGTCCTCAACTTAGAGTATATGAACAATATTTTCATATATTTTAGTGGCCTTTAATATATTGTAAATCTCAGCATTGTATAGTGTCTATTGTTTTTTTTTTTTTACATTTTAGGGTTGAATATGAAGCTTCAAATAAAGATCAAAGCAATGCTTTGCATATTCTTTATAGAGTGTGCTATTTCCAAGCACAAAATAAGTGACTCAAATAATTATATCTTATTAAACTCTGATATTACTCAGCATTTTAATAACCTATTATGGGATGTGATAAAGGATGAAATACAGGCTCCAGTAACATTAATTAATATTTATAAGCAGTGCTTTGGATAGGGATTATTAAGGTTCTGTGAACCAGTGAAATTTTGCATCATTTTGATTTAAACACTGTGCTTAGCTGAGAGGGAGGATGTGTTTTGTTTGAGTCTAACTTACCTTTTTATAGTTACTTTTGAAGAAATTCTAGCCACTTTACCAGCTGTTTTTTTATTTCATACACTCTTCATTCAAATACTTCGATTTATGATATTATTGTGAAGATATAATTGTTTATTTGATCAGTTATTTTATGGGGAAGGGAAACAGCTTGAGATAGGTCACAAACTAGTGATCTATTTCTATAGTTATTGTGTCACTGGAACGCTAGGTACTGTGCTCCTGTTTCTGAACATTAGCACAGCTAGCTGACGACTTAACCGGGAGGCTTAGTAGCCATTGCATTAAGATTAATGATGAAATACATTTCTGGCCAGTTAGCTACAATTAAGCAGAAATGTATTTAAAGTGAACGATCAGAAGCTTGCAAGCTAACTAATCTGTAGTTTTAATGAGTCATTATTAGCAAGTGAGCATGCTCCTAGAGAAACGGCAGTGTGGTATAATGGTTAAGGAACTGGACTTGTAACTGAAAGGTTGCAGGTTCGATTCCCAGGTAGGACACTGCCGTTGTACCCTTGAGCAAGGTACTTAACCTGCATTGCTTCAGTATATATCCAGCTGTATGAATGGATAAATGTAAGAAGAAGTATGTAAGTCGCTCTGGATAAGAGCGTCTGCTAAATGCCTATAATGTAGAAAAGAAAGATGGTGTTTTTTTTTGTTTTTTTTTGCATGTTCTGTGGGCTAAAATGAAAGAAAGAAGGCAAATAAAAGAACCAAAGTTTGGAGATTTATTATATGAAAATGTATCTGAATTATGTGTGTTTACAGGAACGTCAGTGGGTACAGACGTTAGTGACTGTAGGACTGAAAGCCTGTAGCAGTGGGTACAGACGTTAGTGACTGTAGGACTGAGAGCCTGTAGCAGTGGGTACAGACGTTAGTGACTGTAGGACTGAGAGCCTGTAGCAGTGGGTACAGACGTTAGTGACTGTAGGACTGAGAGCCTGTAGCAGTGGGTACAGACGTTAGTGACTGTATAGGACTGAGAGCCTGTAGCCGTTTTATTTACTGTGTATTTGTTATATCCCTGAGAAGTACTCAAATCTGAACTCTTCCATACGTATGGGATGGGGTATGAAAATCCATCACTTAAAAAACGACATATCTTCCTTACTAAATACTTTATAGACGATATCAATAAATAGAGATACAGTATATGTTTATTTAGTCGTCTGTAACGTTGTAAACCTGGATAAGCGCGTCGTTTTTTTTGTGTTTTAGATAATAATTTCTGCATTTCTGAACTTTGACTCATGGTGTCGCTGTTGATCGCTGGGTGATAGTGTTTAATATCAGATCGGAGGCCCTCCCTCATTATCGCGCCGTAAGAGACACGGGGAGCAGCTCACTGTGTGCGCAGAGTCTGCTTCATTCAGCACGGACGGCTGACACACAGTTCTGCGTTAATTCTGAGCCACTTAACAAGGATTCATTTGTTATTTTCCAAACATCTTGTTCTGAGACTGAAGACATTGAAAATTACTTCAAACAATTCTGGAAACCTGTTCTGTGCTCTGTGATCGCGAGGAGAACAAGTAACCGGACAATGAAACGGCAAGCAGGATTCTTCATTGCGAGTGTGTGCTGTATTGGCGCAGTTATCGGCCATGTTAGGTACTCTGTACCAGAGGAGATGACAAAGGGCTCGTTCGTTGGAAATATCGCTCAGGATTTGGGGTTGGATACTAAGCGGCTGGTTGGCGGAAAAGCTCGGATATTTGCGGGAGACAGTAGTGAGTATATCGATCTGATTGGAGAAAGAGGAATACTGGTAGTAAAAGAAAGGATAGATAGAGAAGCGCTGTGCGGACTGACGTCACCTTGTTCAATACAGTTCGAGATTGTGCTTGATAATCCAATAGAATTTCATCGAGTAACGGTAGAAATTTTAGATATTAATGACAATCCTCCTGTATTCCCGAAAGACGATATAAGGTTAGAGATCAGCGAGTCTGCTTTACCGGGGGCAAGATTTGTGCTGGCGAGTGCAGTAGACCCTGATGTGGGTGTAAATACGCTGCAGAGGTACGCTCTTAAACCCACGGATCATTTCGCATTGAAAGTGGATTCGCGGCCCGACGGAACTAAATTTGTAGCGATGGTGCTTCAAACTCCACTCGACCGGGAGAAGTCTGAGGAAATGTCTTTACTGTTGACCGCTGTAGACGGCGGAGATCCTCAGATGTCTGGCACTGCTAAAATACATATAACTGTGCTCGATAATAATGACAATCCGCCAGTATTTACGCAGGACGAGTATAAAGCTTCTGTATCAGAGAATGCGCCGAAAGGCACTTTTATCACGACTGTGAGCGCTTCTGACGCAGATGCAGGATCTTACGCATACATAACATATTCAATTCTGCACAAAGCAGACGGTTTGGGAGAGCAATTTATTGTTGATCAATTAACCGGTGAAATAAAATTAACTGGGGTACTTGATTATGAGAAAACAAAACAATATCAACTGAATGTTCAAGCTAAAGATGGCGGTGGTCTTTCAGACACTGCAGAAATAATTATTGACATTACTGATATTAATGACAATGTACCATCGATAGCAATTATGTCATCTTCAAATTCTGTAGCAGAGAATGCGGCCCCGGGCACAGTCATTGCCGTCATTAAGGTTCATGATTCTGATTCTGGAAATAACGGACACGTCCAGTGTTACATCAACGATAACGTGCCTTTCAAAATCACATCGTCCTCCGATAATTTTTACAGATTGCAGACGGAAACGCGATTAGACCGAGAAACAACTCCGGAATATAACATCACGATTACAGCGACTGATGAAGGCCAGCCGCATCTTTCCAAAAATGTAACTTTGTCCTTAAAAGTGTCAGATATCAATGACAATCTCCCAGTGTTTGAGAAGAGCTCATATCAGGCTTTTATTTTAGAAAATAACTCACCTGGCCTGTCTGTTTTAGAGCTGAAAGCTAAAGACGCAGATTGGAAGCAGAATGCTCGTGTTTCTTATATACTGGAGGAAGGAGCTGTAAATGGCGTGTCTGTCTCCTCATTCGTGTCCGTTAACTCTGACAGTGGAGTCATCCACGCGCTGCGCTCTTTTGATTACGAGCAGATTAAGGATTTCCAATTCCGCGTAAAAGCGCAAGATGGAGGCTCTCCTCCACTGAGCAGTAACGTGACGGTTAAAATCTTTATCCAAGACCAGAACGACAACGCGCCTCAGATCCTGTACCCAGTACAGACTGGCGTCTCTCTGGTGGCTGAAATGGTGCCTCGTTCAGCAGATGTTGGCTATCTTGTCACCAAAGTGGTCGCTGTTGATGTGGACTCTGGACAGAATGCCTGGCTCTCATATAAACTGCTGAAAGCGACAGACAGGGCGCTGTTTGAAGTGGGCTTGCAGAATGGAGAAATAAGAACTGTACGCCAGGTCACTGATAAAGATGCTGTGAAACAAAGACTTACTGTTGTAGTGGAGGACAACGGGCAGCCCTCTCGCTCAGCTACAGTCAATGTTAACGTGGCGGTGGCCGACAGCTTCCCGGAAGTGCTCTCGGAATTCACTGACTTTACGCACGATAAGGATTACAATGACAACCTGACTTTTTATTTAGTCTTGGCCTTGGCTGTAGTCTCCTTCCTCTTCGTCTCATCTTTAGTAGTTATAATATCAGTTAAAATATACAGATGGAGACAATCTCGCATTTTTTATCAGTCCAATCTCCCGGTTATTCCGTATTATCCACCCCGTTACGCAGACGCCGGAGGTACGGGAACTCTGCAGCACGTGTACAATTACGAGGTGTGCATGACAACCGACTCGCGGAAGAGTGACTGTAAGTTCCTCAGACCCTGTAGTCAGAGCGTGCTGATGGTGGAGCCCAGTTCTACAGACACGCTGCAGCACGTGATGAAGGAGAAAAACATTCTGGACGAACTAAACTCTACAGATGAGGTGAGATTATGGTAACATTTATCCTGTGATTCAGATGAAACCTAATTTTCATATTTAATTTGACAGTCCTTTTTTGACGAGGTAATGATGCGATTGAGATGTATTTATTTGGTCGTTTCTCGCTCTTTTTCGTCTTTGTATTCACCTTCTGAATACCATGCAGTTGAATCAGTCGCCTATCCCTGTTTAAAAAAGCTCCGCGCTCGTCCTGCGTCTCCGCTGATTTCAGAACCTCTCGCACGGACAGCGACACTCTGGTAACAAATGACCAGAGAGCCGATATTGCAGTTTGTTTGATTGTCTTGATACAGAATCGTGGCGAACAAAACTGTGCCCCCCACCGTTTGAAATTCTGTATATTGATATAAAAGCTGTTTTAAAACGTAAATAGTTAAATATTGACAATTTGAAAGTAATATTGCCACACAAGTTTGTTATTTTCCAGTGCCGTTGTCTGCGCGATGTTTAACGCATGTTTTATCTTTGCATGTGGGCCAGGAAACTATGTTTATTTATGTCATTGGGGACACTTTAAGTTGCGCCTTTACCTGTGTGGTTTCAATTGTAACTCATTTGGTAACAAGATGTTATTACTGAGTAACTCCAACGTAGGTAACATGGCACAACACTTCGCGGTATTCTCAATTACACATGTGAATATTTAGAAATATTTTATTTACACTCATAGGCCACATATTCCTAATACACAACACATAAACTTGCCTGTTCATTTCACAACGTGTCTTTATGATATGGAATGATTTCATTTCAGCAGGAGAGATGTATCAGGTCTGGCCTGGTTTCACATGTGTAATTAAGAATACCACTAACTGCTGTTCCATGTTTCCTATATTGGAGTTACTCAGTAATAACATCTTGTTACCAAAGTAGTTAGATTTTACCTGCACAGGTACAGGTGCAACTTAAAGTAAAGTGTTACCATGCCATTTATTTCCCCATTGCTATCACGTGATCTTTGTTCCCTTCCTAACTACCATTATGGGACTGTTGCACATTCTCTTCTTGTTTTTAATTGCATTGTGCAATGCAGGGCCCCCTAAAAAGAGACTTTGGTCTCAGTGGGTTCCTCTTGCTTAAATAAAGGATCTATTATTATTATTATTATTATTATTATCATTACATTATTATTATTATACAGTTTTGGTTAAAGCGCACGCATGTGCTTCCTGTATTGGTCTGTAAGTGCCGCTGTTGGTTAAGGAGGCGAGATTGTACAGCACCTCCCATATTACTGCGCATGACAGACCGAGCTGAGCAGAGAAGGACAGTGCGCTGCTGGGCGGATTCCAGCGCATTCAGGCTACAGGACAGAAATCTGACCCTTTAAAGCGATATTCTGCTCTCTTTTTCAGAGGAGGAGTTATAAAGGGATTATATATTCCAGCTTCTAATTTCTCATTTCCGTGTGTTCTTTTTCTCCGGGTGTAAATCTCTAGTTTCCTGGCGGTTGTTTTAGGGGAGCGAATGGCGTTTAAAAATATAATGTACGTGTTTAAGGCGCGAGCACAAGTCTCGGTTATGATTATTCTCCTTACATGTGTCGTACAAGGACAAGTGAGATACTCCATTCCAGAGGAGATGGACAAAGGCTCCGTCATCGGTAATATCGCCGAGGATTTAGGAATCGATGTTAAAAGGCTGAGGAGTGGCCGAGCTCGCATCATCGCTGGGGACAGCAGTCGGTACGTGCAGCTGAATACAGACAAAGGAATACTGTCGGTGAAAGAGAGAATAGACCGCGAGCTTCTGTGTGAAAAAATATCTCCGTGTAGCTTCAGCGTTGAGATAATTCTCGAAAACCCGATTCAGTTATTTGAGGTCATTGTGGAAATTATGGACGTGAATGATCATGTTCCGGTTTTTCCTAAAAATGAAATTAATATCGAAATCAGTGAATCAGCCCTCCCGGGCGCGCGCTTCTTATTGGACACCGCATTCGACCCTGACGTTGGAGTTAATACCATACAGAGTTATACTCTCAGACCCACAGATAACTTCATTTTGAAACACGAAAGCCGCTCTGATGCTAACAGCGATTTAGAAATGATGCTGCAGACTCCCGTGGACAGAGAAATGCGGGAGGAACTGTCTTTATTTCTTACTGCGGTGGACGGAGGAAATCCGCAGAAGTCTGGAGTTATGAAAATAAATATCAAGATTCTAGATGCTAATGATAATGCGCCTGTTTTTACCAAGAGGCTCTACAGAGCTGCTGTTCCAGAAAATTCCCCAAAGGGAACTCTCGTGACAAAAGTAAGCGCGACGGACGCGGATAAAGGCGTTAATGCAGAGATTACCTATACTTTCAGGCAAGTCGGACAAAGTGCCACGGTATTGTTTGAAATAGACGGGAGATCTGGAGAGATATTTGTGTTGGAAAACATTGATTTTGAAAAAGCTAAGAAGTATGAGCTAAAAATTGAGGCGAAGGATCACGGCGGATTTACAGATTCTTGTGCTTTCATTGTTGATATTATTGACGTAAATGATAACATTCCTGTCATTTCTATAACATCATTCACAAATATTATTTCCGAAGACGCTTTACCAGGCACTACGGTCGCTGTTATTAACGTCAAAGATTCTGATTCAGGGGAAAATGGGCAGGTAACGTGTGCCATAACTCAGCATAGCCCTTTCGCTATCAAGTCGTCTTTAAGAAATTACTATACCTTGATGACAGATGACATTTTAGATAGGGAGAGTATCTCAGAATATAACATTACTATCATTGCGACAGACGAAGGGTCGCCCCCTCTGTCCAGTAAAAAGACGTTACATTTGAAAGTGTCAGACGTCAATGATAACCCTCCAATATTTCAAAAAAAATTATATTTTGCAAACACCTTTGAAAACAACTCGCCCTCGGTTTCTATTTTCGCTGTTAGAGCAACAGACGCTGACTGCTGCCAAAATGCGCGAGTGTCATATCTCCTCGAGGACACAGAGGTACGCGGTGCGCGTGCGTCCTCTCTAGTTTCAGTCAATTCTGAATCAGGTATTATTTACGCCACGCGCTCATTTGATTATGAACAACTTCGTGAATTTGAAATAAATATCAGAGCTCGAGATGGTGGATCTCCTCCACTGAGCAGTAACGTGACGGTTAAAATCTTTATCCAAGACCAGAACGACAACGCGCCTCAGATCCTGTACCCAGTACATACTGGCGTCTCTCTGGTGGCTGAAATGGTGCCTCGTTCAGCAGATGTTGGCTATCTTGTCACCAAAGTGGTCGCTGTTGATGTGGACTCTGGACAGAATGCCTGGCTCTCATATAAACTGCTGAAAGCGACAGACAGGGCGCTGTTTGAAGTGGGCTTGCAGAATGGAGAAATAAGAACTGTACGCCAGGTCACTGATAAAGATGCTGTGAAACAAAGACTTACTGTTGTAGTGGAGGACAACGGGCAGCCCTCTCGCTCAGCTACAGTCAATGTTAACGTGGCGGTGGCCGACAGCTTCCCGGAAGTGCTCTCGGAATTCACTGACTTTACGCACGATAAGGATTACAATGACGACCTGACTTTTTATTTAGTCTTGGCCTTGGCTGTAGTCTCCTTCCTTTTTGTCTCATCTTTAGTAGTTATAATATCAGTTAAAATCTACAGATGGAGACAATCTCGCATCTTCTATCAGTCGAATCTCCCGGTTATTCCGTATTATCCACCCCGTTACGCAGACGCCGGAGGTACAGGAACTCTGCAGCACGTGTACAATTACGAGGTGTGCATGACAACCGACTCGCGGAAGAGTGATATCAAGTACCTGAGACCCATCAGTCAAAGTCTGATGAGTGTTGACGTCAGCGGTACAGAGACAATGCCGCACGCGCACAAGGAGAGGAATCTGTTGGAAAGCGCAGATTCTCCTGTAGAGGTAAGCGCTCACAGCCCCGGGTTTCGGGCTCTGATCAGTAGCTCTTTGTGTGTCTAATTTAAATCTAAGCAAAAAAAAATGTGAAAGGCAAAGTTAATAAAATACAAAACCTAATGTGCACTCTCGTTGACAAACTATTTCTGTGTTCAAAATTATTTATTTACAACCAAACTTTCCCCCACTACGAATGTACTGAATATTCATGTGGAATACGTGTGAATAGTTAGGTTACTAGTAATCACAATTACAGTTCAATGTGCTTCATACGGTTATAAAGTTATTAACAATGCATTTAATACTTACAGGCCAATAAATAAAAAATAATTTTAGGAAATGTTATCATTAGGCAAGAAATGTGATCCAGGAGAAAAGGATAATGTACTATTAGTTTTGGTGTGTCATTGGTTGGTAGGTATTTAAAAGATAATGTACTATTAGTATTGGTGTGTCATTGGTTGGTAGGTATTTAAAAGATAATGTACTATTAGTATTGGTGTGTCATTGGTTGGTAGGTATTTAAAAGATAATGTATTATTAGTATTGGTGTGTCATTGGTTGGTAGGTATTTTCCACAGTCATCCTACAGTTTTATATCGGAAGTATCTGATTCCTTAACTTAGAGTTTATGAACAATGATTTAGTCCATTTGGTGGCCTATAATATCTCAGTATTGTATAGTGTTTATAGAGGGATCACATGCTTCTGGGATCAAACTGTATTCTGTGGAAAAGACCAGCCAGCCATGCACATGAAAACGAAAAAAACCCTTTACTTTCCTTTCCACATGTTAATTATTGTGACAAAGGATTACCTATCGTTACTCCGTTCTGGCACGATCATTGCACTCATTAATTGTCGCTTGGAATGTTGGTGATTTGCGAATCTAAACCTTTTCTTCACAATCGAATTGAAAGTCGCTCTGGTTAAGAGCATCAGCTAAAAGCAAAGCAATAATTTGGATATGCTTCATAGTGTGTGCTATTTCCAAGCACAAAGTAAGTAACAAATAATTATATCTAATTAAACTCTAATATGACCTATTAAATAACCAATTAAGGGATGTGATAAAGTATGAAATACAGGCTCCAGTAACATTAATTAATATTTATAAGCAGTGCTTTGGATAGTGATTATTAAGCTTCTGTGAAACAGTGAAATTTTGCATCATTTTGATTTCAACACTGTGCTTAGCTGATAGGGAGGATGTGTTTTGTCTAACTTACCTTTTTATAGTTACTTTTTTGGAGAAATTCTATCCACGTTACCAGCTGTTTTTTTAAATTCCATACACTCTTCATTCAAATACTTCGATTTATGATATTATTGTGAAGATATAATTGTTTATTTGATCAGTTATTTTATGGGGAAGTGAAACAGCTTGAGATAGGTCACAAACTAGTTATCTATTTCTATAGTTATTGTGTCACTGGAACGCTCTGGACTGTGCTCCTGTTTCTGAACACAGCTAGCTGACGACTTAACCAGGAGGCTTAGTAGCTATTGCATTCAGGTTAATGATGAAATACATTTCTGGCCATGTTGCTACAATTGAAAATAAATGTATTTAAAGTGAACTTTCAGAAGCTTGCAAGCTAACTAATCTGTAGTTTTAATGAGTCATTATTAGCAAGTGAGCATGCTCCTAGAGAAAAGAAAGATGGGGTTATTTTTTTTTTTTTTTTTGCATGTTCTGTGGGCTAAAATGAAAGAAAGAAGGAAAATAAAAGAACCAAAGTTTGGAGATTTATTATATGAAAATGTATCTGAATTATGTGTGTTTACAGGAACGTCAGTGGGTACAGACGTTAGTGACTGTAGGACTGAAAGCCTGTAGCAGTGGGTACAGACGTTAGTGACTGTAGGACTGAGAGCCTGTAGCAGTGGGTACAGACGTTAGTGACTGTAGGACTGAGAGCCTGTAGCAGTGGGTACAGACGTTAGTGACTGTAGGACTGAGAGCCTGTAGCAGTGGGTACAGACGTTAGTGACTGTAGGACTGAGAGCCTGTAGCAGTGGGTACAGACGTTAGTGACTGTAGGACTGAGAGCCTGTAGCAGTGGGTACAGACGTTAGTGACTGTAGGACTGAGAGCCTGTAGCAGTGGGTACAGACGTTAGTGACTGTAGGACTGAGAGCCTGTAGCAGTGGGTACAGACGTTAGTGACTGTAGGACTGAGAGCCTGTAGCAGTGGGTACAGACGTTAGTGACTGTAGGACTGAGAGCCTGTAGCAGTGGGTACAGACGTTAGTGACTGTAGGACTGAGAGCCTGTAGCAGGGGGTACAGACGTTAGTGACTGTAGGACTGAGAGCCTGTAGCAGTGGGTACAGACGTTAGTGACTGTAGGACTGAGAGCCTGTAGCAGTGGGTACAGACGTTAGTGACTGTAGGACTGAGAGCCTGTAGCAGGGGGTACAGACGTTAGTGACTGTAGGACTGAGAGCATGTAGCCGTTTTATTTACTGTAATTTGTTATATCCCTGAAAAGTACTCAAATCTGAACTCTTCCATACGTATGGGATGGGTATGGAAATCCATCACTTAAAAAATGACATATCTTCTTTACTAAATACTTTATAGACGATATCAATAAATAGAGATACAGTATATGTTTATTTAGTCGTCTGTAACGTTGTAAACTTGGATAAGCGCGTCGTTTTTTTTGTGTTTTAGATAATAATTTCTGCATTTCTGAACTTTGACTCATGGTGTCGCTGTTGATCGCTGGGTGATAGTGTTTAATATCAGATCGGAGGCCCTCCCTCATTATCGCGCCGTCAGAGACAAGGAGAGCAGCTCACTGTGTGCGCAGAGTCTGCTTCATTCAGCACGGACGGCTGACACACAGTTCTGCGTTAATTCTGAGCCACTTAACAAGGATTCATTTGTTATTTTCCAAACATCATGTTCTGAAACTGAAGACATTGATAATTACTTCAAAGGATTCTGGAAACCTGGTCTGTGCTCTGTGATCGCGAGGAGAACAACTAACCGGACAATGAAACGGCAAACAGGATTCTTCATTGCGAGTGTGTGCTGTATTGGCGCAGTTATCGGCCATGTTAGGTACTCTGTACCAGAGGAGATGACAAAGGGCTCGTTCGTTGGAAATATCGCTCAGGATTTGGGGTTGGATACTAAGCGGCTGGTTGTTGGGAAAGCTCGGATATTTGCGGGAGACAGTAGTGAGTATATCGATCTGATTGGAGAAAGAGGAATACTGGTAGTAAAAGAAAGGATAGATAGAGAAGCGCTGTGCGGACTGACGTCACCTTGTTCTATACAGTTCGAGATTGTGCTTGATAATCCAATAGAATTTCATCTAGTAACGGTAGAAATTTTAGATATTAATGACAATCCTCCTATATTCGCGAAAGATGAAATAAGGTTAGAGATCAGCGAGTCTGCTTTACCGGGGGCAAGATTTGTGCTGGAGAGCGCAGTGGACCCTGATGTGGGTGTGAACACGCTGCAGAGCTACGCTCTTAAACCCACGGATCATTTTGCGTTACAACTCGATTCACAGGCCGACGATAGTAAATATGTAGAATTGGTGCTTCAAACTCCATTCGACCGGGAGAAGTCTGAGGAAATGTCTTTACTGTTGACCGCTGTAGACGGCGGAGATCCTCAGATGTCTGGCACTGCTAAAATACATATAACTGTGCTCGATAATAATGACAATCCTCCAGTATTTACGCAGGGCGTGTATAAAGCTTCTGTATCGGAGAATGCGCCGAAAGGCACTTTTATCGCGACTGTGAGCGCTTCTGACGCAGATGCAGGATCTTACGCGTACATAACATATTCAATTCCGCACAAAGCTGACGGTTTTGGAGATACATTTAGTATTGATGAGTTGACCGGTAGAATAAAATTAACTGGGGCATTTGATTTTGAGAAAACAAAACAATATCAACTCAAGGTTCAAGCCAAAGATAGCGGTGGTCTTTCAGATACAGCTAAAATAATAATTGAAATTATGGATGTTAATGATAATGTACCATCGATAGCAATAATGTCCTCTTCAAATTCTGTAGCAGAGAATGCGGCCCCGGGCACAGTTATTGCTATGATTAAGGTTCATGATTCTGATTCTGGAAATAACGGAAACGTCCAGTGTTACATCAACGATAATGTCCCTTTCAAAATAACATCATCGTCTGATAATTTTTACAGATTGCAGACGGAAACGCCATTAGACCGAGAAACAACTCCGGAATATAACATCACGATTACAGCGACTGATGAAGGCCAGCCGCCTCTTTCCAAAAATGTTACTTTGTCCTTAAAGGTGTCAGATATCAATGACAATCTCCCAATGTTTGAGAAGAGCTCATATCAGGCTTTTATTTTAGAAAATAACTTCCCTGGTCTGTCTGTTTTAGAGCTGAAAGCTAAAGACGCAGATTGGAAGCAGAATGCTCGTGTTTCTTATATACTGGAGGAAGGGGCTGTAAATGGCGTGTCTGTCTCCTCATTCGTGTCCGTTAACTCTGAGAGTGGAGTCATCCACGCGCTGCGCTCTTTTGATTACGAGCAGATTAAGGATTTCCAGTTTCGCGTAAAAGCGCAAGATGGTGGATCTCCTCCACTGAGCAGTAACGTGACGGTTAAAATCTTTATCCAAGACCAGAACGACAACGCGCCTCAGATCCTGTACCCAGTACAGACTGGCGTCTCTCTGGTGGCTGAAATGGTGCCTCGTTCAGCAGATGTTGGCTATCTTGTCACCAAAGTGGTCGCTGTTGATGTGGACTCTGGACAGAATGCCTGGCTCTCCTATAAACTGCTGAAAGCGACAGACAGGGCGCTGTTTGAAGTGGGCTTGCAGAATGGAGAAATAAGAACTGTACGCCAGGTCACTGATAAAGATGCTGTGAAACAAAGACTTACTGTTGTAGTGGAGGACAACGGGCAGCCCTCTCGCTCAGCTACAGTCAATGTTAACGTGGCGGTGGCCGACAGCTTCCCGGAAGTGCTCTCGGAATTCTCTGACTTTACGCACGATAAGGATTACAATGACAACCTGACTTTTTATTTAGTCTTGGCCTTGGCTGTAGTCTCCTTCCTTTTCGTCTCATCTTTAGTAGTTATAATATCAGTTAAAATCTACAGATGGAGACAATCTCGCATCTTCTATCAGTCCAATCTCCCGGTTATTCCGTATTATCCACCCCGTTACGCAGACGCTGGAGGCACAGGAACTCTGCAGCACGTGTACAATTACGAGGTGTGCATGACAACCGACTCGCGGAAGAGTGATATCAAGTACCTGAGACCCATCAGTCAAAGTCTGATGAGTGTTGACGTCAGCGGTACAGAGACAATGCCGCACGCGCACAAGGAGAGGAATCTGTTGGAAAGCGCAGATTCTCCTGTAGAGGTAAGCGCTCACAGCCCCGGGTTTCGGGCTCTGATCAGTAGCTCTTTGTGTGTCTAATTTAAATCTAAGCAAAAAAAATGTGAAAGGCAAAGTTATTCAAATATAGAACACATATGCACTTTTTCTGACAAATATTCTGCGTTTTTATATATATTTTTGCATAATATTTTGCACCTTGTTTCCCCAAATGAAACTGAAATATTGAACTCTACTATATTACGCTACTTAATTACTATCGCCCATTTATGTTTCGCTCTGTATATCACATCTAACATCAAATTTTTATCAAATTGTATTTGTACTTTTTGTATTTGTTGGCTGGCATGCGCGCAGTATTAACCAATTAGGATTTTGAATTATATTATAACATTTAGCAAAGGACCATGCACACGTAATAAGCAGTTATTTTAGGCTTCTTGAAGTAGCGAAAGACTATTTGGGGCCACTCGTCTTTGGAAGTTCTTATGTTTTAAAAATGCCTTTTATTAATAACGCGGCATGATATAGGGGAAGCATGAAGGTAGCCGACGCGTTTCAGCTTATAGCCTATAGGTTTTATAATCATGATATAGGGGAAGCATGAAGGTAGCCGACGCGTTTCAGCTTATAGCCTATAGGTTTTATAATCATGATATAGGGGAAGCATGAAGGTAGCCGACGCGTTTCAGCTTATAGTCTATAGGTTTTATAATCATGATATAGGGGAAGCATGAAGGTAGCCGACGCGTTTCAGCTTATAGCCTATAGGTTTTATAATCATGTAAGGGACGTTGGCAGAACAAATTAATAAAAAATCCCTTAAATCATTCCTTAATTCATCAACACAAACGACATCTGGCCGCACTGTAATTATTACAGATAACTGAAGAAAAGCAGTTGGGCTACTGCAGTTTTCTTTCTGCCTGATTTTAACCTTCCTTATCAAGGCTAATAACGTATATATAAATATAGGCTTTAATAAAGTAGGCTAATAACGTATATATAAATATAGGCTTTAATAAAGTAGGCTAATAACGTATATATAAATATAGGCTTTAATAAAGTAGGCTAATAACGTATATATAAATATAGGCTTTAATAAAGTAGGCTAATAACGTATATATAAATATAGGCTTTAATAAAGTAGGCTAATAACGTATATATAAATATAGGCTTTAATAAAGTAGGCTAATAACGTATATATAAATATAGGCTTTAATAAAGTAGGCTAATAACGTATATATAAATATAGGCTTTAATAAAGTAGGCTAATCACGTATATATAGATATAGGCTTTAATAAAGTAGGCTAATCACCAAAATATCTATTCCACCATATTCAGCTTAATCACTTTAATTAATTTTTGACATATAATTCATCTGTCTTCAATGTGAAGCTTAAGCGACAGATTTAAAACGGAGGAATCATTCAATTGTGTTAAGCAGTTATAAATAAATAAATGGTGTCCAAATGTTACATTTCCAACTGCAACAATCAGGGAGTGGCAACAGACCCAGAAAAGCTCGGGGTGGTGGCAGAGTGGAAACGTCCACGGACATTGACAGAATTTCGGCTTTGCTTCCTATTATCGCCGTTTTGTGGAGGGTTTTGCCCGGTGTGCTGCGCCTTTGCGCAGGCTGGTGGGGGTGTTGCAGAGTACTCGGAAAAGGCCTGGAATTCGTTCTTTAGACGGACAACGGGACGAAGCTTGCGAGAAAGCTTTTTTAGGTTTGAAGAGCAAACTCTACCGAGGCCAAAAGGAACAAGGGTACAGCTGATGTTCCGGAGCTGGTATGACAGTGGCAGAAGCTTCGGAACCGGGATGGCGTCCTCTACCGGTTAGTCTATCCCCCGGATGGCGTCCTCTTCCGGTTAGTCTATCCCCCGGATGGCGTCCTCTACCGGTTAGTCTATCCCCTGGATGGCAGCACAGGGGTCTAGCAGTTGCTGCTGCTGCAGTGCCTCCAAGGCGAAGTGCTTTCAGCGCTCCACAATGAGCAAGGTCACCAGGGTTGTGAGCAGACTACATGTTTGGTGAGGGAGTGGTGCTACTGGCCCAACCTGAGAAAGGATGTCGAAAGGTGGTGCCAGGAGTGCGAGTGGTGTGTGGTGGGGTGCGGACTTTCCCTGGGAGTCTTCAAGCATCCCGGCTATTGGAAGTGGTGACGATAGACTTTACAGTCTTGGAAAGGGCAAGCAACGGACAAGAAAACGTGCTGGTGGTCACCGACGTCTTCTCCAAATTCACCCAAGCTTACCGTACCTCTGACCAGAAGGCAAGTACAGTGGTTTGCGTCCTTACAGAAAAATGGTTCTGTATCTATGGTATCCTGCATTGACTTCATTCCGATCAAGGGCGTAACTTTGAAGGGGACTTGCTGAGAAACCTGTGCAAGCTCTATGGGGTCGTGAAGAGCAGCAACACCTCGTGTCACCCCGAAGGTAATGGGCAGTGTGAGTGGTTTAACCGCACTATGCATGACCTCTTGCGAACCCTTCCTGCAGAGAAGAAGAGAAGATGGCCCCTGTATCTGCCGCAAGTACTTTTTTCATACAACACCACGGTACATTCCTCAACTGGCCATTCCCCCTACGAGCTTATGTTTGGTCGTAAACCTCGTCTGCCAATCGATGCTCTGTTGGGAATCCCGGACGAGTCCGTTGACGAGGGGGTCGGTAGAAGACTGGGTCCGGGAACACCAGGAGCACCTTCAGCTCGCATATGACATAGCTAAAAGACATCTGGAGGGTGCAGCAGCCCAAAGAGCACGCCAGCAGCCAGAAGGGAAAATCCAGTCCCCTTCTCGTGGGCACTCCGCCAAAACCATGTTCAAGGCCGCAATAAGATACAGGACATATGGGAATCCACTAAGTAATGAGTGGTAAGGTGTCTGAATGAAGTTGGGAAAGTGTATGCTGTCTGCCCTCTGGAAGGCATAGGACCAGTGAAGAACATCCATCAGACAGAACTGCGGGTTGTCCCAGTAAGCCCCACCCCCGAGCCTGTACCAGGAACCAGTGGCTGAGGCCATCCGGATACCTGCAGTACCCAGACAAGAAGATAACAATCAGGCAAGTCTGATGGTGCCAGTGCCCTCTCATTACCAGGAGTCCAGGGACCCCACCTCACCACCCCTAGCGGTGGGCTCAGAGGGTTCCATGCTCGATGGGCCATTTGTGGCTTTGACTGTCCAACCCACTAGTTCTGGGGACCCCAGCCTGCGCAGCATGAGGGTGGACTAACAGACGCCCCATTGGCAGTGGCAAGGGGTTAACGTACCCCAAGGGTAACGGCAGGGCAACACTACCACGGTCAGTTGCCACTTTAGGGGGGACAGACCAGCAGGGGTTGCAGCTCACCTGTCGACAGAAACTGTGCAGACTTATTTTAGCCTTGGTAGACTGTTAAATAAATAAATAAATAAATAAATAAAGAATAGGTCCCCGGGACGGTGCCGTTTCAAAGTGGGGGTGGATGGAAGCAATATTTCCTTGTCGGTTTTGTTTCTCTTGCGTGTTTTTGTGCTCTCTCCCCCCCAGCGTATATTGTCAGTTTTGCTGGCTCTCCCTTTGGTTTGGGTCAGGCCAGCAGGGGGGGTTTTGAGGTTCAGGAAGTCTGGCAGGGTAATTTAAGGAGTCGTGTTAGTTAACTAGCTCTCACGAGACTTGCAGCCTTTTGTTTGTTAAGTTCACCGATGCCACGAGCAAGCCATCGTGTATATTTGAGCAAGCCATCGTGTATATTTGAGCAAGCCATCGTGTATATTTGGACACGCAATTCCTGGCTGTTTGACGGAAAGATTACTGAATTACAGGAGAGGTAGGTTATGGAGTTTGCATGCGAGCTGAATTAATGTCCCTTAGCGGCGCGATAACCATGTGTTTGTTAGTTTGTAATTCTATCATAGTTTGCCATAGTGTTGCTGGTCATATCAGATGGTTTGCAGTCCTAGTGGTAACCTCCAATCCAGGCAACGATAAGATTGAGTAGAACAAACAGAACGACAGGTAATTGTGCTCTTAACTTTGTTATCTTTCATAGTGAACTGTATGTGCATTATATGTCCTTTGCGGCTCGCCTACTGGTCGTATTCTTTTAATTTGCATGCAAACGCTAGCCTACATATTAGTAATGGCATCTTTATTGACTGTTAAATTTCCCGCTATATCAGTCGGGGCGGGAGTTAGGGTTAGGGGGGGGGGGGGGGGCTGAAGTGTGAGTGGAAACTGAGGATGGGGACAGGGAAGAGTGATACTAAAAGGTACCTTGCTTACATGTCTTGTATTGATGTATTTGAACATGCAGTTTGATAGCCTAGTGCATGATCGGCTGTTGTGCTAATGCCATTGAGATGCTCGACTGGTGTTCCCACCTCATGATAGGCTGTGGATAAAGCCTTACTTGTGTTGCCAATATACTTAGCAGAACAAAAGTTGCGCGCTTTCCACCAGGTTATAGCGTTGGTTATGATCTCTCCTATACTAAGGTTGGGGTGAAATATAACCAACCGGTTACACGTTGAATGTCAGAAGCCTAAATATAATTTATGTTGACTCCTGGGTGGCTTGCTGTGGCAGTGGTGCAGTGGGGCACCACTGTTTTTCCCAATTAGAATTATATAATTTGTATGCGTATTTCCTATGAGCTCTAACCAGGAATATGAAGATAGCGTGTTACTAAGGATGGATTGGGTAATGTCCAATAATTCAGGGTAATGTGCAATAGTCTTCTTTTTATATGTATATTTAAAACAAGTGTGGCACGTGGGCCAGTGCAATATTTAACATCCTGGTGCAATACGTAATGACTAGTGCAATATTTAACATCTTGGTGCAATACGTAATGACTAGTGCAATATTTAACATCTTGGTGCAATACGTAATGACTAGTGCAATATTTAACATCTTGGTGCAATACGTAATGACTAGTGCAATATTTAACATCTTGGTACAATACTTAATGACTAGTGCAATATTTAACATCTTGGTGCAATACTTAATGACTAGTGCAATATTTAACATCGGTCATGTGCAATACTTAATGACTAGTGCAATATTTAACATCGGTCATGTGCAATACTTAATGACTAGTGCAATATTTAACATCGGTCATGTGCAATATCCCCCTGGACCTACGTGTACAGGCCAGTTCGGGCTCGGTCACAGTGTGCAGTGTCATATTGATTGTGCTAAGTTTCTTATACACCAACTCTTCTGGTGTTTGATTTACTTTGTTGGGGGTTTGCAGTGTGATACTAGTGTGAGTTGTGTGTGCCGGTGTACTGTGTCTTGACATTTTCACGCAAGGGCCCTATGTGGATGTGATGCGCCTATATAATAGAAGTATAATGCCCGTTTGGAATAGGGTTAGGGTTAGGGCATAGCTGTTTGGAATAGGGTTAGGGTTAGGGCATGCCCGTTTGGAATAGGGTTAGGGTTAGGGTTAGGGCTAAAGCTTTCCGATTGCACTTGGTTTACGTGTCTTATCATTGAGTGCTGCAACCCATTCCATGTCAATGATAATAATTTTGTGAAATAAAAGAAAATTATATTTGATCAGCTGTGCATTTCTGTATTCCTTTATTTATTGAACCTGCTGGGGATTTATGTTATCGGGCTTTCCCACCCTTGTAATTGGGAGTGGCGTAGTCAGTACAAACGTATATATATATATATAGTGGAGGCCACAGTTGTTTCATTTCAATTTACTAGAATCTATTTTTCATCTCAATGGCGTAGTATAGGACATGTTCTCCTAACTTTCAGCCATAAGCGCGGCTTACAATCTCAGACCTCAGCTTCTCTTTCCTAACACCGTGCTTTACGTCATACGAATTTCCAGAACCACGTTATGTCATTATCCAACTCAGACATGCGCACTTTCCACCTATGGCGCGAAAATGTGACAAATTAAAAAAAAATACTTTATTTTGAATTTGCTGTCAAAAATGAATGGAGCCCAATGGGAAAACTGGCTTTTTGAGCGCAAATCATAGATATCAGCAGAGGCCGACATTATATCCGGTGCTGAGGTTGAGAGCCGAAAGCTGGCCCCTTTAGACTACGGTTATTCATTATGTATATGGTTTTGTTGGTACTGCCGTGTTCATATTAATGTAATGTACTGAGTGCAGGTTTCTTGCACTACGCATATTCCAAGTCACAAAGTAATTGCGACTAACAGAATGGGTATTTCGTAAACTTTTGTTTTTCATTTTGAGAGCAGGTGCAGTTAAACATTACTCTTACAGTTTGTTCGCAGTTCTGTATTTGAACTCTGGGTGTCGCTGTCGGTCAGGCGGTTTTTGAGCAGATTTCCAGCAGGACCTCCCCCAGCATCTCAGTGTATGAGACACAAAAAGAGCCTCGCGCTGCGTCGCAGACCCGGGCCCGTCACTAACTGTACAGTTATCGAGCTTCGGCGCTTTCGGTTCGACAGAAATCCTTCAATTGATCTGTGTTTCTCTTTAAACTGGGATTGGAGAACAAACTGGATTTTATAGGCTTTATTTTGGATAATTTTACCTGCGCTGTTTCATACCACAGAGAAAATGTTGGTCAGAACAAAGGCCTGGCAAGTACGACTGTTTTTCTCTGCTTTTTCTTTCGCCTTGGTTTACGGCCAGGTTAGCTATTCCATACCGGAGGAAATGGCTAAAGGGTCGTTAGTGGGTAATATAGCGCAGGATTTAGGGTTGGATTTAAAACGACTGAAATCGGGCAATGCGCGTATATACACTGTAGACAGTGCTGAATACATTGAGCTGAATAAAGATCGGGGGGTTCTCCATATCAAAGACAGAATCGACCGCGAAGCGCTCTGCGGTAAGACCAGCCCTTGCGCTTTACACTTTCAGGTTATCCTGGACAACCCCATGGAATTATACCGAGTTACTGTGCAGATCGTGGATATTAACGACAATGCGCCCAGTTTTAAAAAGAGCGAGATGCGATTGGAAATAAGCGAGTCTGCTTTGCCTGGCGCGAGATTCGTGCTGGAGCGAGCAATGGATCCGGATGTTGGTATTAATGATCTCCAAAGCTACTCTCTTAAACCTACCGAACATTTTGTGCTGAAGATCCACAATCAGCCCGACGGAGGCAAAAAGGTGGAAATGGTGCTGCAAAAAGCCATGGACCGAGAGAAACAAGACGAGCTCTCTTTGTTACTAACAGCTGTGGATGGCGGTGAGCCGCAGTTATCAGGTACAGTGCAGATACGTATTAATGTGCTTGACGCGAATGACAACACCCCTATTTTCACTCAAGCGGTTTATAAATCGCATATAGCAGAGGATGCGCACGCAGGGACTCTGCTGACCATTGTCAGCGCGAGCGATGCAGACGGCGGGTCATATGGACACGTTACGTATTCTGTCACGAGCAGCGTAGATGGTGTTTCCGAGCTATTTGCGATAGATGAAGAGAGTGGTGAAGTGACACTAGTGGGTGAACTGGATTATGAAAAATCCAAACATTACCAAATTGATATAGAGGCAAAGGACCACGGGGGACTTTCGGATTCCAGTAAAATAATCGTGGATGTTACTGATGTGAATGACAACAGCCCTGTGATCAATGTCATTTCAAAGTCAAGATCAATACCCGAAGACTCTCCCCCCAACACAGTAATAGCGATGATCGGTGTTCAAGACCCGGACTCTGAAAATAACGGCCATGTCCGTTGCATTTTGAATGAACATATTCCATTCACAATTGAATCAACATCAAATGATTTTTTCAGTTTGATTACTGTGAATGTTTTGGACAGGGAGACGGACTCTGAGTATAACATCACTGTAACCTGTTCTGATGAGGGAGTGCCTGCTCTCTCCAACAGCGTATTTATTACTGTACGTGTCTCAGATGTTAACGACAACGCGCCTGTCTTTGAGAAAACATTATATGAGGCTCACATAAAAGAAAATAACAACCCGGGACTCTCAATCTTTTCAGTTAAAGCCAAAGACGCAGATTGGAAGCAGAATGCTCGTGTTTCTTATATACTGGAGGAAGGAGCTGTAAATGGCGTGTCTGTCTCCTCATTCGTGTCCGTTAACTCTGACAGTGGAGTCATCCACGCGCTGCGCTCTTTTGATTACGAGCAGATTAAGGATTTCCAATTCCGCGTAAAAGCGCAAGATGGAGGCTCTCCTCCACTGAGCAGTAACGTGACGGTTAAAATCTTTATCCAAGACCAGAACGACAACGCGCCTCAGATCCTGTACCCAGTACAGACTGGCGTCTCTCTGGTGGCTGAAATGGTGCCTCGTTCAGCAGATGTTGGCTATCTTGTCACCAAAGTGGTCGCTGTTGATGTGGACTCTGGACAGAATGCCTGGCTCTCATATAAACTGCTGAAAGCGACAGACAGGGCGCTGTTTGAAGTGGGCTTGCAGAATGGAGAAATAAGAACTGTACGCCAGGTCACTGATAAAGATGCTGTGAAACAAAGACTTACTGTTGTAGTGGAGGACAACGGGCAGCCCTCTCGCTCAGCTACAGTCAATGTTAACGTGGCGGTGGCCGACAGCTTCCCGGAAGTGCTCTCGGAATTCTCTGACTTTACGCACGATAAGGATTACAATGACAACCTGACTTTTTATTTAGTCTTGGCCTTGGCTGTAGTCTCCTTCCTCTTTGTCTCATCTTTAGTAGTTATAATATCAGTTAAAATCTACAGATGGAGACAATCTCGCATCTTCTATCAGTCCAATCTCCCGGTTATTCCGTATTATCCACCCCGTTACGCAGACGCCGGAGGTACGGGAACTCTGCAGCACGTGTACAATTACGAGGTGTGCATGACAACCGACTCGCGGAAGAGTGACTGTAAGTTCCTCAGACCCTGTAGTCAGAGCGTGCTGATGGTGGAGCCCAGTTCTACAGACACGCTGCACCACGTGATGAAGGAGAAACACATTCTGGACGAACTAAACTCTACAGATGAGGTGAGATTATGATAACATTTATCCTGTGGTTCAGATTAAACCTCATTTTCTGATTTATTTCGACATATTCTGTGTCTTTTCGACGAGGTGATGGTGCGATTGAAATCTGGTCGTTTCTCGCTCATTTTCGTCTTTGTATTTTATACAATAGAGCCAGCCGTCATCGCGAGTCTCCACTGATTTCAGAACCTCTCACATGGACAGCGACACTCTGGCAACACATGGCCAGAGAGACTATTTACATTACAGGCGTTTAGCAGACGCTCTTATCCAGAGCGACTTACACAGCTTTGTTAGTATTTCAATATTTGCAGTTTGTTTGATTGTCTTGCTACTGAATCGTGGCGAACAAAACTGTGCCCCCCACCCGCAATTTGTGAACAGTTCTCCCGTGTTTCAGATATAACTTTATTTTGATATTCATTTCTAATTTTTTGAACGAAGTGGTGGTGTATTCATTTATATGGTGAGACGTATTTATATGCTGTTTTTTTGCGCATTTTAATATATGTATTCAGCTCGTGAATTCCGTGTAATTGACCCGTCTTTTTTTTGTTTTAGAAATGGCAACTTTTGTGTAATATGTGTAGCCTATTTTATTGCTTAGACATTACTGCCTTGTGTCAGTATTTCACGTGCTTTCCATATTTTACTTTTTTAAATAGCTGTTTACCTCTCTCTCTTATTTAATTAAATTTAAATGGCGTTTTTTTATTCTATGCCTAATCACAGCACAGCTTTAATTTTCAGCGAGACATGTCGCAATTTTCTTAGGTAAATGTGTGCTATTACGTAGAGTATACGTCGTGTTGGAGCCGTATATATGCTGTTATGGAATCTGAGATTAACAGGTTTAAATACGTCACAATTGTATCACAACTATGTAGTTATGTTTTGCAGAGGAGTCGTGCTTGTGTTTGCGTTAGCATTCGTGTTGAGCGGGTCATTGAGAATTATTTTGTGTAAAACCTGGTGCAGTATCGCCTCTGTGCTCTAGGTGCCGCTGTTGATCAATGTAGCAATAATACGCAGCTATTGTGACTCCCAAAAATAGTGTTTCTTTATCAGAAAGAAGAAAGGAGACGCTCGCCTCCATTTCTGCTTCAATTCTTTCTCTGACCTCACGGTTGATTTAGTGATAGACAGGAATCTTCTCTTTATTTTTCTGCGAATGTAATTTAATCATCCAGAGGCGTTCAGTTTGGTTTTTATTAGTATTTTCATGCACAACATAAGTCATGCTTCTCCTTTGGTTTCTCTGCGCTCTTGCACACGCCTCTCCGTAGCTTCTCCTCCTGTGCGTCTGTGCCGCGGAGGGGGCGCCCGCGCGGGCAGGTCCGCTATTCTGTTCCCGAGGAGATGGTGAAGGGCTCGTTTGTGGGGAATGTCGTACACGACCTGGGTCTCGATGCAAAAAAACTGCAGTCGGGAAGAGCTCGCATTTTTACGGAAGACAGTCGTGAGTACATCAGTCTGAATTCTGATAGAGGGACACTGGTGGTGAAGGACAGGATTGATAGAGAGGAGTTGTGCACTCTGATATCTCCGTGTTCTTTACATTTCCAGATTATTCTGGAAAACCCAATGGAACTGCACCGTGCGGTTGTAGAGATTTTAGACATCAATGACAATGCTCCTTCTTTTGCGAAAAAGGAAGTCAAGTTACAGATGAGCGAATCCGCTGCCCCGGGAGCTTGATTCCTTTTAGAAAGTGCTAAAGATCCCAACGTTGAACAAAATACTCTTCAAATGTATAACATGCCCCTACGGACCATTTTGTGTTAAAACAACAGATCCGCTCTGACGGAGGAAGATATGTAGAAATGATCCTACAGACTGCGCTCGACAGAGAACAACAAGATGAGCTTTCTTTAACACTGACAGCTGTAGATGGTGGAAACCCTGAAAAAACGGGCACTGTGAAAATAACCGTAAATGTTTTTGAGGCTAATGACAACCGCCCTGTATTCAGTGAGGCGGTAAATAAAGCTTTTCTGCTGGAAAATGCATCACAGGGTACAGAGGTTGTGACTGCACGCAACCAATGCAGACAAAGGCACAAATGCAGAGATGTCCTACTCTATTCCCCAAACCGCCGACAGTGTTTCAGAGATGTCCTACTCTATTCCCCAAACCACCGACAGCGTTTCAGAGATGTCCTACTCTATTCCCCAAACCACTGACAGCGTTTCAGAGATGTCCTACTCTATTCCCCAAACCGCCGACAGCGTTTCAGAGATGTCCTACTCTATTCCCCAAACCGCCGACAGCGTTTCAGAGATGTCCTACTCTATTCCCCAAACCGCCGACAGCGTTTCAGAGATGTCCTACTCTATTCCCCAAACCGCCGACAGCGTTTCAGAGATGTCCTACTCTATTCCCCAAACCACTGACAGCGTTTCAGAGATGTCCTACTCTATTCCCCAAACCACTGACAGCGTTTCAGAGATGTCCTACTCTATTCCCCAAACCGCCGACAGCGTTTCAGAGATGTCCTACTCTATTCCCCAAACCGCCGACAGCGTTTCGGATCTATTCCATATAAACCCCAACACTGGAGTGATCACAGTAAGTGGCTTAGATTTCAAGCAAGTAAAACAATATAAACTTAACATGGAGGCATTAGATCAGGGAGGATTAACCGATGCTTGTAAAGTTCTAATTGAAGTTATAGACGTAAATGACAACGCACCTATTATCACGTTGATGTCATTTTCCAATCCGATACCTGAAAATTCCACGCCTGATACTGTCATTGCCATGCTTAATATTAAGAATTTAGACTCGGAGGAAAACGGTCGTGTTCGATATTCCATAAATAATGACATACCTTTTAGAATCAAGTCGTCGTCTCCTAATTTTTACAGTTTGGTCACAGATCAGATTTTGGATCGGGAAAAGGCCTCTGAATATAATATTACAATAACAGCGGCAGACGAAGGATCTCCGTCACATTCTACAAATAAAACTGACTATAAGAATCTCGGATGTGAATGATAATGCGCCTGTATTTGAAACGCAGTCATACACTGCGTAGGTAATGGAGAATAACACACCTGGTGTTGCGATATTTTCTGTAAAAGCTAAGGATTAAGATTTTGGGAACAATGCACACGTTTCTTATTTTCTTGAGGATTAACCGATTAACGGACTTTCAACATCTTCATATATTATGGTGAATTCTGAAAGCGGCGTACTCCATGCTGTGCGCTCTTTTGATTATGAGCAAGTTAAAGAATTCTGAGTTCTAATCAAAGCGCAGGATGGAGGCTCTCCACCTCTCAGCAGTAATGTGACTCTGACTATTTCCGTTAAAGACAGTGTATGTGTTTGCCTGTGAGTGTGTGTGAGCGTGTGTGTGTGAGTGCGTGTGTGTATGTGTGTGTGTGAGAGAGCAGGTGTGTGATTCTGCTACATCTTCCAACACTGCTTAACATTAGTGAGATAAGTAGTAGAACTCCAGAAATAATGTGCTGTCATACACAGGAAAAAAAAAATCAACATTCAGTCTCATCACAACCGTATTTATACTGAATATTGCTGTTCAAGTAAAAACAAAAAACTGCCATTTGTTCAGTTTTCAAAAGAATGACTTGTACTGAACTGGGTCTTATTTTTACATTGTTATTAGAATTCTTAATTTTCATGATGACAATGGTGGTGATGATGGTAATTATTCTTAATAATAACATTTATATTATTAGTAGTATACAACTATAAAACTGTATGATCATTTCTGAATTTCTCTTGTGGGAAATCACAGAAATGGATCTCACTCCTCTTACAGGTTTGTAATACAAACACAATCTCTTTCACAATCAGCAGGTGATGTATCTCTATCTGACTCCATTACCCATCATGCACCCTGTCTGACCCCATTCCATTCAGATGAGCTCATTGTGCTGATTGTCTCCGATGGTTTCAGTGCTTATGGTATGAGTCTCACTGGCTGCTTCCTGAACAGGATATTACTGCATAAAGCTGCTGCTTTCTGAACAGGATATTACTGCATAAAGCTGCTGCTTCCTGAGCAGGTTATTACTGCATAAAGCTGCTGCTTCCCTAACAGGATATTACTGCATAAAGCTGCTGCTTTCTGAACAGGATATTACTGCATAAAGCTGCTGCTTCCTGAACAGGATATTACTGCATAAAGCTGCTGCTTCCCTAACAGGATATTACTGCATAAAGCTGCTGCTTCCCTAACAGGATATTACTGCATAAAGCTGCTGCTTTCTGAACAGGATATTACTGCATAAAGCTGCTGCTTCCTGAACAGGATATTACTGCATAAAGCTGCTGCTTCTTGAACAGGTTATTACTGCATAAAGCTGCTGCTTCCTGAGCAGGTTATTACTGCATAAAGCTGCTGCTTTCTGAACAGGATATTACTGCATAAAGCTGCTGCTTTCTGAACAGGATATTACTGCATAAAGCTGCTGCTTCCTGAACAGGATATTACTGCATAAAGCTGCTGCTTCCCTAACAGGATATTACTGCATAAAGCTGCTGCTTCCCTAACAGGATATTACTGCATAAAGCTGCTGCTTTCTGAACAGGATATTACTGCATAAAGCTGCTGCTTCCTGAACAGGATATTACTGCATAAAGCTGCTGCTTCCCTAACAGGATATTACTGCATAAAGCTGCTGCTTCCCTAACAGGATATTACTGCATAAAGCTGCTGCTTTCTGAACAGGATATTACTGCATAAAGCTGCTGCTTCCTGAACAGGATATTACTGCATAAAGCTGCTGCTTCTTGAACAGGTTATTACTGCATAAAGCTGCTGCTTCCTGAGCAGGTTATTACTGCATAAAGCTGCTGCTTTCTGAACAGGATATTACTGCATAAAGCTGCTGCTTTCTGAACAGGATATTACTGCATAAAGCTGCTGCTTTCTGAACAGGATATTACTGCATAAAGCTGCTGCTTCCTGAACAGGATATTACTGCATAAAGCTGCTGCTTTCTGAGCAGGATATTACTGCATAAAGCTGCTGCTTCCTGAACAGGATATTACTGCATAAAGCTGCTGCTTTCTGAACAGGATATTACTGCATAAAGCTGCTGCTTTCTGAACAGGTTATTACTGCATAAAGCTGCTGCTTCCCTAACAGGATATTACTGCATAAAGCTGCTGCTTCCTGAACAGGATATTACTGCATAAAGCTGCTGCTTCCTGAGCAGGTTATTACTGCATAAAGCTGCTGCTTCCTGAACAGGATATTACTGCATAAAGCTGCTGCTTCCTGAGCAGGTTATTACTGCATAAAGCTGCTGCTTCCTGAACAGGATATTACTGCATAAAGCTGCTGCTTCCTGAACAGGATATTACTGCATAAAGCTGCTGCTTCCTGAACAGGTTATTACTGCATAAAGCTGCTGCTTCCTGAACAGGATATTACTGCATAAAGCTGCTGCTTTCTGAACAGGATATTACTGCATAAAGCTGCTGCTTCCTGAGCAGGTTATTACTGCATAAAGCTGCTGCTTTCTGAGCAGGATATTACTGCATAAAGCTGCTGCTTTCTGAGCAGGATATTACTGCATAAAGCTGCTGCTTCCCTAACAGGATATTACTGCATAAAGCTGCTGCTTTCTGAACAGGATATTACTGCATAAAGCTGCTGCTTTCTGAGCAGGATATTACTGCATAAAGCTGCTGCTTTCTGAGCAGGATATTACTGCATAAAGCTGCTGCTTTCTGAACAGGATATTACTGCATAAAGCTGCTGCTTTCTGAACAGGTTATTACTGCATAAAGCTGCTGCTTTCTGAGCAGGATATTACTGCATAAAGCTGCTGCTTTCTGAACAGGTTATTACTGCATAAAGCTGCTGCTTTCTGAACAGGTTATTACTGCATAAAGCTGCTGCTTTCTGAACAGGATATTACTGCATAAAGCTGCTGCTTTCTGAACAGGATATTACTGCATAAAGCTGCTGCTTCTTTTGTAAGGAACACATATAAATTGGTAGCAGTGGAGATGATTCCTAAATATTATCTCGCATGTGGCTCCAATAATGTAAGGAATTTGCCTCTATATTCTTACATGTGGAGTATTACTCATGCAAGCAGTTTACATGTACATCTAGCAATAGTGGTGATAGACAAATAAAACATGTTCATTACATTACAGTTATTTGGCAGGTGCTTTTATCTAAAGTGACGTACAATAAGTGCATATTGAAGGTCATTGAAACAACTACAAAGCAAATCTGACAAAGCACAAATTTCTCACAACGTAGAAGCTATCCCTAGTAATGAACATAGAATACAGTCGGCTATACATTCTTAACTATTAAAATAGCAAAAAAACACAAGTAGAAAATAGATGATAAACAGGAAGTACATACTATATAATTGGCCCTATATATGTAGTTAGTCAAGGTGGAGTCTGAAAAAGTGTTTTTTCAGACCACGATGGAAAACAGTGTTTGAGCTGAGCGCAGCAGAGTGGGGAGTTCATTCCACCACTGGGGAGCTAGAGTTGAGAAGCTCCGCAGTCAGGACGAGCGAGAGTCGTTAACACGGAGGGAGGGAAGTGCAAGTCGCCCTGCGACAGGGCACAGGGCCTGAATTTTAGCCTGAATTTTTTATCGGTAATTTGATTGTATCTCGACTTGTGCAATAATAATAGCTGTATAAACATGTTGCTAACCAGCACTTGCTAATCAGCGCAACATGTTTATACAGCTATTATTATCGCACAAGTCGAGATACAATCAAATTACCGATAAAAAATTCAGGCTAAAATCCTAAGCTATGCCTGGGATGTTTGATCAGTCTTACTGAAGCCCACAGTGAGTTGATTACAGCTGGCTTTGTCTGTGAGGTGTGTGGCCAGGGCGTCTCCTTTGGCCTTTTTTGTCCCGGTTGGAATTTCTCTGATGTCCTCTGGTTACCGCCTGGTTTGCGTCTTTGTCCGTGGCTGGAACAGTCGGAGTTACATTAATTCATTCCTGGGGTTAGATGCCGTAGGCAAGCTCACTCATTCATTGCGTGTAGCGGTGTTGCTGGTGCAATGGAGATCCTCCTTTGTAGCTGTGTAGCGAGTAAAAGGGGAAGACAGAATGGAGAGCTGCTCTTGTGCAGTTGTGCTGCTGCACGATAGAGGAAGAAGGAAAAGAGGGTGAAGGAAAATGGGGCGACAGACTGGAATGTCTTCAGTTTTATCTGGTTTAGTTTTATGACCCTTAGTGTCTCGTGTTTCCAAGTGACACGATTGGATCACTAAAACAGACGTTACGCTGTGGCTGTGTTGTAAATAGTAAATGGTAAATGGACTGCACTTATATAGCGCCTTTATCCAAAGCGCTTTACAATGGCCTCTCACTCACCCGTTCACACACACGTTCACACACCAATGGCGGCAGCTGCCATGCAAGGTGCTAGCCTGCTCATTGTGAGCAATTTGGGGTTCAGTGTCTTGCCCAAGGACACTTCGACATGTGGACAGGAGGAGCCGGGGATCGAACTGCCAACCCTGTGATCAGCGGACGCCCCGCTCTACCTCCTGAGCCACAGCCGCGCGTGTTGTCTTGGGTTTCCTGTGGAATTAAGGGAAATGTAGTCTGTGGTCCTTACACCTATCAATCCATTCATTCAGAATTATTATTCACTTTGTTTTCCATCGTAAAGACATTTCAAATAGTTAGTGTTTTAATGTGTATTTGGTGACTTTTTTTTTAGATAAAACAGATTATTGATGTGGAAGGTAGAGAGCTGTGAATATCAGCATATCACGGGGAATAGGATATAAAACCTGTCTGCAGACTCAGTCACTCACTCACTCACTCACTCACTCACTCACTCACTCACTCACACACTCACAAACACACACATACTCACACACACACACACTCACACTCACACACACACACACACACACACACACACTCACACAGTCACTCACTCACTCACTCACTCACAAACACACACACACACACACACACACACACTCACACTCACACTCACACACACACACTCACACACACACTCACTCACTCACTCACTCACTCAGTCACACACACACACACACTCACACACACACACTCACACACACTCACTCTCACTCACTCACTCACACACTCTTTTTCTCACTCACACATGAGAAAAGTGTTCCTCCTCTGTGGTTATATTGCCAGTTTAGACGATGGCTGTGTGTGAATGAAAATGTATCTGATTTACAGCAGCACTATTAGCTTTGGATTATGAATGACTGTGAGTGATATCTGTGTGCACTGGCATCTGCTTTACTCCTTCCCCCTCTCCTCTCCACCCTTCTCCCTTTCTCTCTCTCCCTCCTCTCCTCTCCCTTTCTCCTCCTCTCCCCTCTCCCTTTCTCCTCCTCTCCACCCTTTTCCCTCTCTCTTCCTCTCTCCTCACCCTCTCCCCTCTCCCTTTCTCCTCCTCTCCCCTCTCCCTTTCTCCTCCTCTCCCCTCTCCCTCTCCCCTCTCCCTTTCTCCTCCTCTCCCCTCTCCCTCTCTCTCCCTCTCCCCTCTCCCTCTCTCCCTTTCTCCTCCTCTCCCCTCTCTCTCTCTCCCTCTCTCTCTCTCCATCTCCCCTCTCCCTTTCTCCTCCTCTCCCCTCTCTCTCTCCCTCTCCCCTCTCCCTTTCTCCTCCTCTCTCCTCTCCCTTTCTCCTCCTCTCCCCTCTCCCTCTCTCTCCCTCTCCCCTCTCCCTTTCTCCTCCTCTCCCCTCTCTCTCTCTCCCTCTCCCCTCTCCCTCTCTCCCTTTCTCCTCCTCTCCCCTCTCTCTCTCTCCCTCTCCCTTTCTCCTCCTCTCCCCTCTCCCTTTCTCCTCCTCTCCCCTCTCTCTATCTCTCCCTCTCCCCTCTCCCTCTCTCTCCCTCTCCCCTCTCCCTTTCTCCTCCTCTCCACCCTTCTCCCTCTCTCTTCCTCTCTCCTCTACCTTTCTCCTCCTCTCCCCTCTCCCTCTCTCCTCTCCTCTCTCCCTCTCCCCTCTCCCTCTCTCCTCTCCCCTCTCTCTCTCTCCCTCTCCCCTCTCCCTCTCTCCCTCTCCCCTCTCCCTCTCTCCCTTTCTCCCCCTCTCCCCTCTCTCTCCCTCTCCCTCTCCCCTCTCCCTTTCTCCTCCTCTCCCCTCTCCCTCCCTCCCTCTCCCTTTCTCCTCCTCTCCCCTCTCCCTTTCTCCTCCTCTCCCCTCTCCCTCTCTCTCCCTCTCCCCTCTCCCTCTCCCCTCTCCCTTTCTCCTCTCCCTCTCCCCTCTCCCTTTCTCCTCCTCTCCACCCTTCTCCCTCTCTCTTCCTCTCTCCTCTACCTTTCTCCTCCTCTCCCTCTCTCCTCTCCCTCTCCCCTCTCCCTCTCTCCCTCTCCCTCTCTCCTCTCCCTCTCTCCCTCTCCCCTCTCTCTCCCTCTCCCCTCTCCCTATCTCTCCCACTCCCTCTCTCTCCCTCTCTCTCCTCTCCCCTCTCCCTCTCTCTTTCTCTCCCCTCTCCCTTTCTCCTCCTCTACCCTCTCCTCCTCTCCCCTCTCCCTCTCCCTCTCCCCTCTCCCCTCTCCCTCTCTCTCCCTCTCCCTCCCTCTCTCCTCTGCTCTCCTCTCCTTTCGCTTTGGCCCTGTGTTCTCGCAGGCAGTGGGATGTGTTGCCATGGTGACATGAAGACTTGTACAGATACTGTAGCAGTGCTGAAATGACACACAGGGCCGTGAGGAAGGCCAGTCAGCCGCTCACTGCTTATAATGAACACAATGATGATGATGAGGATGATGATGACTGAGCATGTTTAGTTCACTCATAATCATCAGCGCTCGCTGGGACAGAAACACACAGACAGAATAAGGATGAATCCGCTGTCCCCGGGCCTGTGAAATCTGTACTGGGATTGTGTGTGAGGGAGGCCTGACATGTTCTTCATTTCTGTCTTTATAAAGACATCTCTTCCTCTCTTTCCATTTCTCTCTCTCTCTTTTGGTCTCTCTCTCTCTCTCTCTCCATTATATCCATGTATTTCTCTGTGAGTGCTGAGTGCTGAGTCATGATTCATTATACCTCCGTGGCGTTTTTAAAGCGCGTGTTGTATTGTGCTACAGACTGTATGTGCACGGTTCCTCACGGCGGTGAGAAGAGCGTGTCTTTATGGCAGTGAAATCTTGGCACGGGATCACATCACGTGGCGCTGTTCCCCGAGGTGGTGCTGAAACCTATTCTCTGCCGCTGTCTCTCCGCTTTGCTACTTTGAACGGGACAATCTCGTTAGTGCATTAATAAGTATTTACCCGCAGCCCATTTATCTACCAACGCTGTGCATGTGGTGTGATGACCGACGCTGTGATGGAGATGTAGGCATGTTAAATGAGGCATTATTCTGTTCTCGTGCAAATGCATCTCGCGGCAGTTACCCGCGTTGCTAAGGGTATCCGAGAATAGGGTTCCTCTTCCAATATCGTTATAGTAACAGCGATCTGATTGGACGATTGGCTTGGTGAAGAAAAATACTGCGTCAAATACGAGCGCACGGGGGTGTTTTCTAGGTCAAAGTGGAAAAAAATCGCTGTTTATCAATTAGGCGTAAAGACAGCGCCCAAACGGCCAGTCAGTCTTTTATAACTGAGAGTCTTACAGTGATGTGTTATATGATACTCTGTTTTTCAAAAGTATATTTTAAATGTTATGAATTTATTTTGATTATTTAACATTCGCAATATATATAATTATCGTATTCGTTTGGTCTGGTTTATTGTCAGAATACCAGTGTAGCAGATTTTTGTACTGATTCTTCAATCACGTCTCGCGCCATATTTCCCATCGCCACGAGACGGCATAAGAGACATGTCACGAGACGGGCATGTGATTCTGTAACTACGAAGCAAGTAAATATAATAATAATAATAATAATAATAATTTTATTAATAATAATAATAATAATAATAATGATGATGATGCTTTGGCTTGTTTAATGTTTTTGTTTTTCTTCAGATTCCTTGTGCAATCAGTGCCTTGATCTTGAGAAACTTATTTACACTTAATTACTGACTTACTTCTTGTGCTTACTTTTAAGTACAAGCACATTTATTTTATTTAGATAATTTTTCATCTCCTAGTACCTAAAAAAGTAAACATAAGTGTACTGAACCTGCATATAAAACTTATTTGTTACATTTTATCACATTATTTCTATCATTTGCTCAATATTTAAATTAGAATTATGATGACACTGAAGATTCAATTACATTTTTATTTATTTATCCCACTTGGTGATGTATTATTATTATTATTATTATTATTATTATTATTATTATTAATATTATTATTTTGGGCTGGAATTCAATCAACATTGGTCCTAACCTTGACTTAATTTTGTGGAGTTCAGTAACTTTCCAAAATGTTTACTTTAGCAGGGTATGAGAGGGTTCAGTGAGTGTTTAGCAGGGTATGGGAGGGTTCAGTGAGTGTTTAGCAGGGTATGGGAGGGTTCAGTGAGTGTTTAGCAGGGTATGGGAGGGTTCAGTGAGTGTTTAGCAGGGTATGGGAGGGTTCAGTGAGTGTTTAGCAGGGTATGAGAGGGTTCAGTGAGTGTTTAGCAGGGTATGGGAGGGTTCAGTGAGTGTTTAGCAGGGTATGGGAGGGTTCAGTGAGTGTTTAGCATGCAGGGTATGGGAGGGTTCAGTGAGTGTTTAGCAGGGTATGGGAGGGTTCAGTGAGTGTTTAGCAGGGTATGGGAGGGTTCAGTGAGTGTTTAGCAGGGTATGGGAGGGTTCAGTGAGTGTTTAGCAGGGTATGAGAG
Organism: Ilyophis sp. 1 JC-2022; assembly: GCA_022702515.1. Classification (NCBI taxonomy): domain Eukaryota; kingdom Metazoa; phylum Chordata; class Actinopteri; order Anguilliformes; family Synaphobranchidae; genus Ilyophis; species Ilyophis sp. 1 JC-2022. The sequence continues at coordinate 84,720,009 of CM040401.1, forward strand.
GGTTCAGTGAGTGTTTAGCAGGGTATGGGAGGGTTCAGTGAGTGTTTAGCAGGGTATGGGAGGGTTCAGTGAGTGTTTAGCAGGGTATGGGAGGGTTCATTATGAGGTAGTGTAGTATTGCGTAGTCCAGATATTTGATGTGTTCCATCACAAGCGCACCTGATCTAGACCTTGATAGTTGCTTCAGGTGTGCTTGAGATGGAACACAGAAATACCTGGATCTGGCTCAACGTACTGAGGAGAGATTTGGGAACCACTGGTGAAGTAGTACATACTATCAAACAAGTACTAAATACTATCAAACCTTTACAATGCAATATGTACCATGTTGTCTTAAAAAAGATTAACGCTACGTTTACAAATAGGTGTGTGCTCTGTAATCTTTACAAATTAATATGTATGATGTTACATTTACAAATCAGTACAGACTACACTACCTTTGCAAATCGGTACATACTATGCTCATGGATTTAAAAAAATCTCACAAGCATTTAAAAAAAATGTAATTGGCTGTAATTTGATATTGAATCATTTAAGTGAGGAATTATTTCAGTAACAAACAAAATGTCTACTTTACAGTGCAAGGGTGTGTGTGTGTGGGGGGGGGGGGGGTCTGTGTGTGTGCGTGTGTGTGTGTGTGTGTGATGTGGGGGCAGAGTCTTACTGGTCTGTGTGTGTGTGTGTGTGTGTATGTATGTATGTGTGTGTGATATGGGGGCAGAGTCTTACTGGTCTGTGTGCTTGTGAATGCTGCTCTGGATAAGAGCTGCTAAATGACTAAATGTAAACACAACGTTCTGTTATTTCTCTTCGAATAGATGTGAAGAGAGAGACAGACGGACAGAAATGGATGAATATTCTGCTCTCTTTCTTTTCTCTTACAGCAGAAAACCCCCAGTGATTGGCACTTCTCTCAGAACCAGAGACCTGGAACCAGCGGGTGAGCAAACATACACACACACACACGCACACGCACACACACACACACACACATTCACACACATCACTCACACATTCACACTCACACTCACATACACACATGGTCACACACACATGCACACACACATGCACACACACACATGCACGCACGCACACACTCTCTCATACACACACACACACATGGTCACACACTCACATACACACACATGCACACGCACATACCACACACACACATGGTCACACACACAGTCTCACACACACAAAAGAGTACTGTAAGTATTAGAATAGCTTTCATAGGCTGAGGAAATCTTTGGTCATGGTCAGTGACACGGAGTGGGCGGAGTCTGGAAATAGAATCAGCAGTGCTGAGTAATCCACCTGTTTGAGTTCTGCGAGGTGATTGTTTCCCCACCGCAATGTGGGTGGGGCCAGAGGGATGGACAGCTGATCTCTCCTGCTCTCTGTTTCAGCAAAGGCAGGTTCCAGGGCACACAGGAGAGATGGCTTCTCTATGGGAACGGAAGGTAGCGTCTGTCTGGCCTGTGTAGCTGAGGCTGCGCTAGGCTGTGCTAGGATGTGTTAGACTGCGCTAGAGTATGTTAGGCTACGCTAGGCTGTGCTAGAGTGTGTTAGGCTGTGCTAGGCTGTACCAGAGTGTGTAAGGCTATGCTAGGCTGTGTTATAGTGTGTTAGGCTGTGCTAGGCTTCACTAGACGGTGCTAGAGTGTGTAAGGCTATGCTAAATTTTGTTATAGTGTGTTAGGCTGTGCTAGGCTGTACCTGAGTGTGTAAGGCTATGCTAGGCTGTGTTATAGTGTGTTAGGCTGTGCTAGGCTGCACTAGACTGTGCTAGAGTGTGTAAGGCTACGCTAGGCTGTGTTATAGTGTGTTAGGCTGTGCTAGGCTGCATTATAGTGTATTAGGCTGCCCTAGGCTGTTCTAGAGTGTGTAATGCTACGATAGGCTGTGTTATAGTGTGTTAGGCTGTGCTAGGCTGCACTAGACTGTGCTAGAGTGTTATGCTACGCTAGGTTGTGCTAGAGTGTGTAAGGCTACGCTAGGCTGTGTTATAGTGTGTTAGGCTGTGCTAGGCTGCATTATAGTGTATTAGGCTGCCCTAGGCCTGAGTTTGACTGTGCTAGGCTATGCTAGTCCAAGCAGGTCTATGTTAGGCTGAGCTAGTCTATGCTAGGCTGTGCTTAGCGCTGTAATTTCCCTCTCCTGTGCTGTACTATGTACTACTCTTTTTGTTGTGTTTGTGTGCAATCACAGCCTTCTCCATGTCAAACCTGAGTTAGTAACACAAATGTCGCATTTAGCATTTGATTGTTTTAACTTTACACAGCCATACAGAAGATGTTGTGGCTTCTCACTTGTCTTAGCAGCTTCTGTTGTGAATGTATGAGACTGTTGTTCCTCTTATGACTGTCAGTAGGGGGCTTGTGTGAGCAAGAATGTTTTTTATGGGGCAGATATTCGTAACTGTATGAGTGACTATTATCGTGTGGTCTCGGCTAAGATAAAACATTATCTCAACGTTGTCATTATGCTAGCGTAACGCTCTTTATTTGGTGCACCACGGCCCCATTTATGGATCTTTTTTTGTTATTATTAGGCTGAAAAGAACAAATGAACAATTGAAAAGTGCAACAATATTTTCCATAAACAAGCACAAACATAACCGAATATTTAATCAGTGTTCCCCTGTCTCTTTGTGTGTAGTTAAGTCTTTAATCAGTGTTTCCCTGTCTGTGTGTGTAGTTAAGTCTTTAATCAGTGTTTCCCTGTCTCTGTGTGTGTAGTTAAGTCTTTAATCAGTGTTTCCCTGTCTCTGTGTGTGTAGTTAAGTCTTTAATCAGTGTTTCCCTGTCTCTGTGTGTGTAGTTAAGTCTTTAATCAGTGTTTCCCTGTCTCTTTGTGTGTAGTTAAGTCTTTAACCAGTGTTCCCCTGTCTCTTTGTGTGTAGTTAAGTCTTTAATGAGTGTTCCCCTGTCTCTCTGTGTGTAGTTAAGTCTTTAATCAGTGTTCCCCTGTCTCTTTGTGTGTAGTTAAGTCTTTAATCAGTGTTTCCCTGTCTCTTTGTGTGTAGTTAAGTCTTTAATCAGTGTTTCCCTGTCTCTTTGTGTGTAGTTAAGTCTTTAATCAGTGTTTTCCTGTCTCTTTGTGTGTAGTTAAGTCTTTAATGAGTGTTTCCCTGTCTCTCTGTGTGTAGTTAAGTCTTTAATGAGTCTTTTTCACTTATACTCATTATGAGTGTATTATTGTAATGGGATATGTAGTTCTATCCTGCTTCATCACTTATACTCATTATGGGTGTATTATTGTAATGGGATATGTAGTTCTATACTACTTATACTCATTATGGGTGTATTATTGTAATGGGATATGTAGTTCTATCCTGCTTTATCACTTATACTCATTATGGGTGTATTATTGTAATGGGATATGTAGTTCTATCCTGCTTTATCACTACTCATTATGGGTGTATTATTGTAATGGGATATGTAGTTCTATCCTGCTTCATCACTTATACTCATTATGGGTGTATTATTGTAATGGAATATGTAGTTCTATCCTGCTTTATCACTTATACTCATTATGGCTGTATTATTGTAATGGGATATGTAGTTCTATCCTGCTTCATCACTTATACTCATTATGGGTGTATTATTGTAATGGAATATGTAGTTCTATCCTGCTTTATCACTTGTACTCATTATGGGTGTATTATTGTAATGGAATATGTAGTTCTATCCTGCTTTATCACTTATACTCATTATGGGTGTATTATTGTAATGGGATATGTAGTTCTATCCTGCTTCATCACTTATACTCATTATGGGTGTATTATTGTAATGGGATATGTAGTTCTATCCTACTTATACTCATTATGGGTGTATTATTGTAATGGGATATGTAGTTCTATCCTGCTTTATCACTTATACTCATTATGGGTGTATTATTGTAATGGGATATGTAGTTCTATCCTGCTTCATCACTTATACTCATTATGGGTGTATTATTGTAATGGGATATGTAGTTCTATCCTACTAATACTCATTATGGGTGTATTATTGTAATGGGATATGTAGTTCTATCCTGCTTTATCACTTATAATCATTATGAGTGTATTATTGTAATGGGATATGTAGTTCTATCCTGCTTTATCACTTATACTCATTATGAGTGTATTATTGTAATGGGATATGTAGTTCTATCCTGCTTTATCACTTATACTCATTATGAGTGTATTATTGTAATGGGATATGTAGTTCTATCCTGCTTTATCACTTATACTCATTATGAGTGTATTATTGTAATGGGATATGTAGTTCTATCCTGCTTTATCACTTATACTCATTATGGGTGTATTATTGTAATGGGATATGTAGTTCTATCCTGCTTCATCACTTATACTCATTATGAGTGTATTATTGTAATGGGATATGTAGTTCTATCCTACTTATACTCATTATGGGTGTATTATTGTAATGGGATATGTAGTTCTATCCTGCTTTATCACTTATACTCATTATGGGTGTATTATTGTAATGGGATATGTAGTTCTATCCTGCTTTATCACTTATACTCATTATGAGTGTATTATTGTAATGGGATATGTAGTTCTATCCTGCTTTATCACTTATACTCATTATGGGTGTATTATTGTAATGGGATATGTAGTTCTATCCTGCTTTATCACTTATACTCATTATGAGTGTATTATTGTAATGGGATATGTAGTTCTATCCTGCTTTATCACTTATACTCATTATGGGTGTATTATTGTAATGGGATATGTAGTTCTATCCTGCTTTATCACTTATACTCATTATGGGTGTATTATTGTAATGGGATATGTAGTTCTATCCTGCTTTATCACTTATACTCATTATGAGTGTATTATTGTAATGGGATATGTAGTTCTATCCTGCTTTATCACTTATACTCATTATGAGTGTATTATTGTAATGGGATATGTAGTTCTATCCTGCTTTATCACTTATACTCATTATGGGTGTATTATTGTAATGGGATATGTAGTTCTATCCTGCTTTATCACTTATACTCATTATGAGTGTATTATTGTAATGGGATATGTAGTTCTATCCTGCTTTATCACTTATTCACATTATGGGTGTATTATTGTAATGGGATATGTAGTTCTATCCTGCTTTATCACTTATACTCATTATGGGTGTATTATTGTAATGGGATATGTAGTTCTATCCTGCTTTATCACTTATACTCATTATGGGTGTATTATTGTAATGGGATATGTAGTTCTATCCTGCTTTATCACTTATACTCATTATGGGTGTATTATTGTAATGGGATATGTAGTTCTATCCTGCTTTATCACTTATACTCATTATGGGTGTATTATTGTAATGGGATATGTAGTTCTATCCTGCTTTATCACTTATACTCATTATGAGTGTATTATTGTAATGGGATATGTAGTTCTATCCTGCTTTATCACTTATACTCATTATGAGTGTATTATTGTAATGGGATATGTAGTTCTATCCTGCTTTATCACTTATACTCATTATGGGTGTATTATTGTAATGGGATATGTAGTTCTATCCTGCTTTATCACTTATACTCATTATGAGTGTATTATTGTAATGGGATATGTAGTTCTATCCTGCTTTATCACTTATACTCATTATGAGTGTATTATTGTAATGGGATATGTAGTTCTATCCTGCTTTATCACTTATACTCATTATGGGTGTATTATTGTAATGGGATATGTAGTTCTATCCTGCTTTATCACTTATACTCATTATGAGTGTATTATTGTAATGGGATATGTAGTTCTATCCTGCTTTATCACTTATACTCATTATGGGTGTATTATTGTAATGGGATATGTAGTTCTATCCTGCTTCATCACTTATACTCATTATGAGTGTATTATTGTAATGGGATATGTAGTTCTATCCTGCTTTATCACTTATACTCATTATGAGTGTATTATTGTAATGGGATATGTAGTTCTATCCTGCTTTATCACTTATACTCATTATGAGTGTATTATTGTAATGGGATATGTAGTTCTATCCTGCTTCATCACTTATACTCATTATGAGTGTATTATTGTAAGGGATATGTAGTTCTATCCTGCTTTATCACTTATACTCATTATGGGTGTATTATTGTAATGGGATATGTAGTTCTATCCTGCTTTATCACTTATACTCATTATGAGTGAATTATTGTAATGGGATATGTAGTTCTATCCTGCTTTATCACTTATACTCATTATGAGTGTATTATTGTAATGGGATATGTAGTTCTATCCTGCTTCATCACTTATACTCATTATGAGTGTATTATTGTAATGGGATATGTAGTTCTATCCTGCTTTATCACTTATACTCATTATGAGTGTATTATTGTAATGGGATATGTAGTTCTATCCTGCTTTATCACTTATACTCATTATGAGTGTATTATTGTAATGGGATATGTAGTTCTATCCTGCTTCATCACTTATACTCATTATGGGTGTATTATTGTAATGGGATATGTAGTTCTATCCTACTTATACTCATTATGGGTGTATTATTGTAATGGGATATGTAGTTATATCCTGCTTTATGACTTATACTCATTATGAGTGTATTATTGTAATGGGATATGTAGTTCTATCCTGCTTCATCACTTATACTCATGATGGGTGTATTATTGTAATGGGATATGTAGTTCTATCCTGCTTTATCACTTATACTCATTATGGGTGTATTATTGTAATGGGATATGTAGTTCTATCCTGCTTTATCACTTATACTCATTATGGGTGTATTATTGTAATGGGATATGTAGTTCTATCCTGCTTTATCACTTATACTCATTATGGGTGTATTATTGTAATGGGATATGTAGTTCTATCCTGCTTCATCACTTATACTCATTATGAGTGTATTATTGTAATGGGATATGTAGTTCTAACCTGCTTTATCACTTATACTCATTATGGGTGTATTATTGTAATGGGATATGTAGTTCTATCTTGCTTTATCACTTATACTCATTATGAGTGTATTATTGTAATGGGATATGTAGTTCTAATCTGCTTTATCACTTATACTCATTATGGGTGTATTATTGTAATGGGATATGTAGTTCTATCCTGTTTTATCACTTATACTCATTATAGGTGTATTATTGTAATGGGATATGTAGTTCTATCCTGCTTTATCACTTATACTCATTATGAGTGTATTATTGTAATGGGATATGTAGTTCTATCCTGCTTTATCACTTATACTCATTATGGGTGTATTATTGTAATGGGATATGTAGTTCTATCCTGCTTTATCACTTATACTCATTATGGGTGTATTATTGTAATGGGATATGTAGTTCTATCCTGCTTTATCACTTATACTCATTATGGGTGTATTATTGTAATGGGATATGTAGTTCTATCCTGCTTTATCACTTATACTCATTATGGGTGTATTATTGTAATGGGATATGTAGTTCTATCCTGCTTTATCACTTATACTCATTATGGGTGTATTATTGTAATGGGATATGTAGTTCTATCCTGCTTCATCACTTATACTCATTATGAGTGTATTATTGTAATGGGATATGAAGTTCTATCCTGCTTTATCACTTATACTCATTATGAGTGTATTATTGTAATGGGATATGTAGTTCTCTCCTGCTTTATCACTTATATTCATTATGGGTGTATTATTGTAATGGGATATGTAGTTCTATCCTGCTTTATCACTTATACTCATTATGAGTGTATTATTGTAATGGGATATGTAGTTCTATCCTGCTTTATCACTTATACTCATTATGGGTGTATTATTGTAATGGGATATGTAGTTCTATCCTGCTTTATCACTTATACTCATTATGGGTGTATTATTGTAATAGGATATGTAGTTCTATCCTGCTTTATCACTTATACTCATTATGGGTGTATTATTGTAATGGGATATGTAGTTCTAACCTGCTTTATCACTTATACTCATTATGAGTGTATTATTGTAATGGGATATGTAGTTCTATCCTGCTTTATCACTTATACTCATTATGAGTGTATTATTGTAATGGGATATGTAGTTCTATCCTGCTTTATCACTTATACTCATTATGAGTGTATTATTGTAATGGGATATGTAGTTCTATCCTGCTTCATCACTTATACTCATTATGGGTGTATTATTGTAATGGGATATGTAGTTCTATCCTGCTTCATCACTTATACTCATTATGGGTGTATTATTGTAATGGGATATGTAGTTCTATTTTAAACCACAGCAGCTCATTTATAATTTTACACATTTTGCTAATGAGGGGCTCTGGACCTATTGCACCGAATAAAACCCCTGTTCCCTGTCCACTGTCCCTGTCCACTCAGACCCCTGTCCCTATGTGCCCTGTCCCCTGTCCACTCAGACCCCTGTCCTTATGTGCACTGTCCCCTCACTTTGCAAGCAGTGTGCGAACGAAATCCGGCAAAACTCTTTCCAAACTAGTGAGGAAGAAGTTTGTAATATAAAAAAAAGTTTAATTCTTTATTGAGAATATCAATCAGTTAACATATGACAATTGTTACAAAGTGTAGATTATGATTGAAGATAGAAGTCACAAAAATAAAAAAGAGTAGTTTGTAATATGAACATATCTTGTACCATAGATATGAATATACGCTCTATGTCTTTTACGTTTTTACTTCCGGGTTACTTATTGAAATTGTCAGATGAGTGCACCATTCTGCAGATGAGTGTGCTCCTGAATTCCCTCAATAAAACCCTGGAAATAAGAGGTTCATTCTGGTATTTTAAGGGCCCCTTTTGTAAGAAAAAGTCGCCCACTTAAAAGTCCGGCCCACACTACCCTCCGGCCCACACTACCCTCCAGCCCACACTATAATAACGAGTATTATGAGTATAATAAGCGGTATTATGAGTTGACATTTCAGATAGTGTAATAGCGGTATAAAGTGTTGTATATTTCTTAAACGGATTGTACCAGGCAATAAATGACAACTGAATTTTGAAAGGAACATCTCTATCTGTAAAACCAATAGTAGGATTGTATATTTATTTTATATTTAGTAGCAGATATTCTTTGTAGAATACATGGTACAATGAGACAATAATTTCTCAGCTTATTTTGCATTTGAGGGAGCAGGGCTTTTCATTGCGTTTTTGGCATACGATCAGGCTATTGTTGGGTTTATCTTGTTGCTATGACGGAATCTTAATTTTATATGATGAATAAATATATTTATGAACTCACACATCGACGCTATTGTCTACTATGTCACGCATGGGTAGGTATAGACTGGTTGGGGGGGTGCTTGTTAAATGGACTTGTTACTGACCCTGCTCCTCTCTCCTGTAGGGCGGGGCCACGCCCTGAGGACTCGGGTGCCATCGCCGGGACCGGCCCCTGGCCCAACCCCCCCACCGGGACCGGCCCCTGGCCCAACCCCCCCACCGAGGCCGAGCAACTGCAGGCCCTCATGGCCGCTGCCGCCAACGGTGAGCATGCACCTCTTCCTCTCTCCCCCTCTTCCTCTCTCCCCCTCTCCCCCTCTCCCCCTCTTTCTCTCTTTCTCTCTTCCTCTCTCCCCCTCTCCCCCTCTTCCTTTCTCCCCCTCTCCCTCTCTCCCTCTCTCCCTCTCTCCCCCTCTCCCCCTCTCCCCCTCTCCCCCTCTTCCTCTCTCCCTCTCTCCCCCTCTCCCTCTCTCCCTCTCTCCCCCTCTCTCCCCCTCTCCCCCTCCCCCTCTCCCCTCTCTCCCCCTCTCTCCTCTCTCTCCCCCTCTCCCCCTCTTCCTCTCTCCCTCTCCCCCTCCCCCTCCCCCTCTCTCCTTCTCTCTCCCCCTCTTTCCTCCCTCTCTCCCTCTCTCCCCTTCTCCCTCTCTCCCTCTCTCCCCCTCTCCCCCTCTCTCCCTCTCTCCCCCTCTTCCTCTCTCCCCTCTCTCCCTCTCTCCCTCTCTCCCTCTCTTCCTCTCTCCCTCTCTTCCTCTCTCCCTCTCTCCCCTCTCTCCCCCTCTTCCTCTCTCCCCCTCTCTCCCTCTTTCCCCTTCTCCCTCTCTCCCCCTCTCTCTCTGAGGTGGAGGTTGTGTTTGTGAGAGCTCTTGTCTGTTTTTCTAAAATTTCTATTTCTATTACTTTTCTATTCTTTATATGTTTACCTACTGATTTAAAACAGATACTTAGTTGTTTTGGTTGAGTGGGATACTACAGTATTATTTGGGGAAGGGGGGTTTTTGTGGGGTAGGTGCGGGAGGGTTTTCAGTTTGAGACGCCGTAATGGCGTCTCAGCTAGGAGGAGAAACTTTGTCTCTCCGACATGGGGTAAGATGCGTTACCGACAATAGCACATCAGTCGAGGACGTTTTGAATGCAATTGCAGAGCAGGTAGGAGGTGAAAACATCAATTCGGCTTCTAGAATGAATAATGCCATGGTGTTTTTTTTTTTAAAAGATGGAATTGGTCACTAAACTTGTGGTGAGTGGAATATGGGTTCGTGGGGTGTTTGTGCAAGTAACCCCACTTTCCACACCAGCCACAAAGGTAATTGTTTCCAATGTCCCGCCGTTCATAAAAAATTACGATATTAAAAGGGAGCTTGTGCGCTATGGCAAATTCGCTGGCACCATGAAAATGATACCTTTAGGTTGCAAAAATGTCAATTTAAAACATATACTGTCGTTTCGTAGACAAATATATATGTTTTTAAATGCCGAATCGGAAACAATTGATATTTCTTTTAGGGTCAGACATGGGGAAAGTTATTTTATAGTTTTTGCGAGCACGGATAGTTTGCGTTGTTTTGAATGTGGTGACATTGGACATAAAAAGAGAGCGTGCCCACATAAAAATAAACCGGCTAATGAAGGAACCGGTGCGGGTTCAGCAGAACGGCCCGGTGAGGAGGCTGAGGCAGAAAAGCAGGGCGTTGCTGTTGTTTCAGAGGAATGTAATGATAAGGTGGAGGCAGAGGAACATGTGCCGGGACGTGTGGAGATGGGTGAAATGGGGGATCAAACGGAAGGAAAAACGCATTTGGGTGACCTCCTGGAAGGTACTAGTGAGTACACAAAATTTGTCTGGTAGACTAGTGAGAACTGAGAAACGTAAATCAAATGCACCTGTTTTTCATTGTGAAAATGATCAGTCCACTGAAAAGAAAAAAAAAGGTAGAGTGGAAAAAGAAAGTTTGGTTTCTGAGAAAACGGGCTTAAATGAAGAAGAAGTTGTGGTTGCAGAAAAATTAGTAGAAGCCCCTTCGTTTTCGGAACCACAGAGCCTACCTGAGCAGGCAGAACAGGAAAATATAGCTGGGATGGATTGTGAAGATGGTAAAGATAGCTGTGTGCAGGAAGATGACGGAGAGTTTTCGGATTCTTCAATCCTATCGGAAAGTGTAACCAGCCAAGAGGGCGATAATACGCTTTACACCATAAAATAAATAAATAGTTTTCTAGATGCGACAAAAGGAGAAAAGGAATTTCTTTCCTGACGGAGATAAATTCATGCGGTCTGTTAAAAATATCATTAGTAACGTTAGCATGGCTGAATTGAATAGCCAGAAAAGATACAGATTGAAAAAACATTGCACATCTGTTAGAAAATCGAGGTCGATTTCAAAAATAGTGAAATAAATGGCTTGTGGGTATTTTTATTTCACTTTTTTCCTTTCTTCACGTGTCTTGTATGCTTGTTTTTATTTCCTTTTTACTTCATGAATACATTAAGTATAGGATCACTTAATGTTAACGGAGCCAGAGATGGGGTAAAAAGGGGATTGGTAGCTGAAGTGGTGAAACAAAATAGACTCATATCAATATAGAAAATGAAAACTGAGTGGAGACTATGGTGGGAAGGAGATTGTTTTCTGAGTCATGGGACAAACTTGAGTGCTGGGGTTGCCATTTTATTTTCACCTGCTTTTAATGTTAAATTATTGGCTAAGAAGGAAATTGTTAAAGGGCGGCTTTTATGTGTGAATGTAGACATATTGGGGATTTCTTATGTTTTTATTAATATTTATGCCCAAAATGTGGGGACAGATAGGCAGTTTTTATTTGAACAGTTACAGAAAAAACTTTTAAAAATTGCAGATATTGATGCAGTTTTTATTATAGGGGGAGATTGGAACTGCACTTTAGATTTTACAATGGACAGAAACGGTGCAGAACCGCATTTTAAATCTGCAGAGTTTCTTAAGAAGCTCTCAAAACATTTTGATCTGTGTGATGCCTGGAGAGAACAAAATCCAAATGTGAGACAGTACACATGGGTAAAGAGTGCCTTAAATACAGTGTGTGCAGCCAGGTTAGATAGGTTTTATATTCCTAAAAATGAAAGGCACTTTTATGCACTGATTTTAAGATACTGTCAAAAAGTATAGCAAATAGAATAAAAAAATATGTTTCTAGAATAACAAAAAAAGATCAAACCTATTGCATTCCAGACAGATCAATCAGAGACAACCTGTTTCTGATTAGAGATGTGGTAGAGTTGGCAAAGGTTTATAACTTAAATTTTGGCCTTTTCTCTATCGATCAAGAAAAAGCATTTGATCGGGTGGATCACAGCTATTTAATGAAGACACTAGAGGCTTTTGGTTTTGGGGATGGCCTTCTGTCTTGGGTGAGACTGCTGTATAAAAATGTGTCTTGCTTAGTAAAGGTGGCGGGGGGACTCAGCAGGCCAATAGAGGTACAGCGTGGCATCAGACAAGGGTGCCCTTTGTCAGGGCTGCTGTACACCTTAGCCATTGAACCTTTGCTTTGCCTCATTAGGAAGAAATTGAGTGGTCTGATTGTGCCAGGAGAGTCTCTCTGTAAAAAAATTAAAGTCTCAGCGTACGCTGATGATATAATGGTGGTAGTAAGAAATCAGGGGGACCTGTCTGCCCTAGAAAAATGTATCCAGACCTATGAGCGGGCCTCCTCTGGCAGGGTAAACTGGGAGAAGAGTGAGGCATTGCTTTGTGGTTCATGGCAAAATGAAAATCCTCCCAAGTTGCCAGGAAATCTGGTTTGGAAGAGAGAAGGGTTGAAAGTGCTAGGTGTGTACTTGGGGACTTCTCAATATATGCAGAAGAATTGGGAGGGTGTAATGGAAAAGGCGTGTGCTAGGATTTCTAGGTGGAAATGGCTTCTTTCACAGGTATCTTTTAGAGGTAGGGTGTTAATTCTAAATAATTTGGTGGCATCTGCACTATGGCACAGGTTGGCATTCAGGAATTATGGGTAATTTTGCTGGGACTGTCAGGAATATGGAAAGTGGGGAACAATGCTGATTCAATTGTGAAATATAATTTATTGATATGATAGTGTTATTGATGTATAATATGATGTTATTGATGTATAATTTAGTTGAATTTGACCCCCTTCCCCTGTTTCTCTCCCTCTCCCCCTCTCCCCCTCTCTCTTTATCTCTCTCTCTCTCTCTCCCTCTCCCCCCCTCTCTCTCTCTCTCTCTCTCTCAGAGGTGAATGATGCGAATGCCACGCTGGGTCATCGCTACAATCCCCAGTTTACTCTGCAGAACGTTCCAGATTACCGCCAAAACGTCTACATCCCTGGCAGCACTGCCACACTGAGGGCCAATCAGCAGCAGCCTCCTCAGCCAGCCCTCCCCCCGCCCCCCCCACAGGCCGACGCCCCCAAACCGGTGCAGACCCCCGCCAGCAAAAAGAAGTCCACCAAGAAGGACAAGAAGTAGGAGAAGCAGGGAGAGGAGGAGGAGGGAGAGAGGAGGAGGAGAAGGAGGAGGATGGGGTCCTTTTCCGTTCCGGGTGGAGAAGCTATGAGCGTAAACTTGTTCGGCCGTTTATATTTGAGTTTGTTGTCAGCCTTGCGGTGTGTGTAAATGGCAGTATGAATATACCGTTACCTGGGCTGGAGAGATTTATGAAGGAAACACATTTAGTATTTTAACCAGAATGGACTGAGATGGACAGAGTTCTGGGCTGTAAGCTGTAAGATAGTTCTACATCATCAAAATGAATACTTTCACTTAAATATTTTTGTCATGTTGAATATTTTAGTTGTTAAAGTAGGTGCTTCTTGTGGTGCAAGATTGATTGTATTTCTGAGGTTTGTTGGGAGAGGATGAGTTTCTTTCTGCTCAAGGTTTTAGATATAAAGCAGACTTTGCATGACCCTTCCTTCACTAAAGACTTAATACTACAGAACTTAAACTATGCATCAAATCAAAAAACTTTTTACTACAATCAGAGAAGAATGTGTGAAGAACACAGATGCATTAACTTGTCTATTAGCAAACCGCAAACTTGTCTTTTAGCTGTTTATAGATGAAATGATGAGTAGAATTTTGTGACTCTTAATGACATATTTAGGGAGAATTGTTCTGCAGATTTCAGCAGAATTGGTTAGAATTAGAATTAGGCACTTCTAATAATTCTCAGTGGATCGCAGAACATTTTTGTTCTAAAGCTTTGTACTAAGTACTTGACAGCACTATGCCAGGCACTGACCAGCCAGAGCAGCGAGGCACTGACCCAGTGAGGTCAGTGTGTGCCAGCGACTCAGCGCATACAGACCAGAAGGGGACAGATTCCAGCTCTCGAACCCCAACACATTCACACCTTCTCTATTTCTGCTCTGGCCCTTTGTAAATAACCAGCTTAGACTTAGATTTGCTCAAACCACAGCCCCTTCCACACGGCTACTAATAGAATGTTTTACCTATTTTTCAGAAAAAAAGAAAACAGAAAAAGTGTCGGGTCCTGTAGGTTGTGTGGGAAACCTGCTGTACATAACGGACGCCGTGTTCGAGACGCGCATTAAACCTGCTGTACATAACGGACGCCGTGTTCGAGACGCGCATTAAACCTGCTGTACATAACGGACGCCGTGTTCGAGACGCGTATTAAACCTGCTGTACATAACGGACGCCGTGTTCGAGAGACGCGGTGGGAGTGTGACGGCCCTTTTTTCTGTTTTATCACCCAGAACCAAGCTACAGGAAACGGAAACGGATCTCCTGTAGATTTTACGCGTTTGTATTTTCTGTGTTTGTGGAATGCCTTTCCTGTGTCATATAAAATAATATATACATGTGTGTCTGCTCAGCTGCACTTCTCTATCTCCCCCTCAGTGTTAATCATTCATTTTAGATTCTGTTTATATTTCTGTTTCTTTTTTTCTTCACTGTCATTTCAAATAAAAGTTGAAATGGTAACATGGACTGCGGTTATATCAGTTATTTGGGGTTGTGTTCTGTTAATTATAATTTTTAAAAGTGTCATCATTGTAGTACAGATTAATGAAACGCCATCAAATGCATTTTTTTATTTGACAAATGTTCAGGACATCATTCTATCACTCAGATTATCCACTTTAATAACAGACCAGCATGCACTGCTCTGATCCACAGCCCTGCAAAGGTTCTGATGCCGTTTCATTTGAGAAAGCTAGACTATACTGTAGACTATTCTTTGCTAAATGCAGCCTGCAGCTGATGGACTACATGGAGAACATCGAAACAGACCAATACAACACCACCATTTCATCAAATACAAATACAACATTGTTTCCGCAAACTTTCACAAAAGCAGGTATGTAAACCTGTACATACTTGTTACTTAAAACAACGTAATCTAAATTCATTTGAATTTAAATGTTCTGTGCTGTTGGTGCTTCAAAAATACAACAATCTCAAATAAGTCATTTCTATCAGCAAGTTAAGGGACACTTTCACCCAGCAAAGCCAACTGTACCCCTCTCTAAATATGAAGTCACAGGTCTCTACAACCAAAAGACAGCGATAGGAACAATGGTTATATGGGGTTATTTGTGATCCACAAATTTGAATTGACTTTTCTTGCACGCACGCACACGGCAGTGTAGGATAATGGTTAAGGAACTGGACTTGTAACTGAAAGGTTCAATTCCCAGGTAGGACACTGCTGTTGTACCCTTGAGCAAGATACTTCACCTGCATTGTTTCAGTATCTATCCAGCTGTATGATTGGATAAATGTAATACGATGTAATAAGAAGTTGTGTAAGTCGCTCTGGATAAGAGCGTCTGCTAAATGCCTGTAATGTAATGTAACTGAGATAGCAGAAAGCAGTACAGCCAATAGTACAGCTACCTTTTTGATTGCCTAAATAAAACTCCGGGATGAAGGGGTTGTGGTGTGTTAATGGCCTCATGTTAACAGCTCCAGGATGAAAGGGTTGTGGCGCGTTAATGGCGCACTAGCCTCCCGTTAACTGAGTGGAGGAAGGCTTGGCGTTTGATTGATCTTAAGGAAAGGGACATTCAACAATTAACCACGCAAAAAAGGGTGCGTTGGCGCCATTCCCACACACTACATGTTATGGGGAAGGATACGAGTGCAACTGGTTTTGTTGAACAAAAAATAAATAAAACAACAGAACGCAATGATCGTGGCAGAGCTACCCGCCGAAGTGTGCAAGACTGACCAGGCCGGCAGTGAGACCGCCTTTCGCCTACCGGCAGCAGGTAAGATATCCTGCGTGGGGTGCGTCTAAATTCCAGTATTCCTTTCTTTTTTCATTCAGCATTAGGCTGTATGCAATCCTACATCTCCCATCCAGATTAGAGTTATATAGAAACAATCCTACATCTCCCATCCAGATTAGAGTTATATAGAAACAAGCCTACATCTCCCATCCAGATTAGAGTTATATAAGAACAATCCTACATCTCCCATCCATATTAGAGTTATATAGGAACAAGCCTACATCTCCCATCCATATTAGAGTTATATAAGAACAATCCTACATCTCCCATCCATATTAGAGTTATATAAGAACAATCCTACATCTCCCATCCATATTAGAGTTATATAGAAACAAGCCTACATCTCCCATCCATATTAGAGTTATATAGAAACAAGCCTACATCTCCCATCCAGATTAGAGTTATATAAGAACAATCCTACATCTCCCATCCATATTAGAGTGATATAGGAACAAGCCTACATATCCTATCCAGTTTATGGTTATATCGGAACATTAAATCGGTGAGACCTCGGTCGGGATCTGATGCTAGGCTAAAGGTAGCATCAGTTTGCACTGTAAAGCCCAGCTAGTTAGCTAAGCAATGGCATTCACGTGAACGGGTATTGGCTATAGTTGCTTTTAGTTTGTGTTTACCCCCTAGGTAAATTATGGGCTGTGTCCGAATACGACCCCTTTTCCCTGTCCATTCAGACCCTTGTCTACAATGTGCCCTGTCCCCTCACTTCGCAAGCAGTGTGCGAAAGAAATCCCGCAAAACTCTTTCCAAACTAGAGAGGAAGTAGTTTGTAATATTTATTTTTATTTATTTTTATTGACAATATCAATCAGTTAACATATGACGATTGTTACAAAGTGTAGATTATGAATGAAGATAGAATTAACAAAAATAAAAAAAGTCATTTGTAATATGAACCTATCTTGGACCATAAATATGCATCTATGCCTTTAACTTTTTTACTTCCGGGTTACTTACTGAAACTGTCCGAGTAATCACGGAATGGTGGTAGACATCGCTGTACCTGCAGACTCCAAGACACGCCCCTCCCTACAAGACACGCCCCTCCCTACAAGACACGCCCCTTCAGATATATATCTGGAGTTGAACGTCCAAATATGGTTCGCAGGTTGGGCGGGTGTTTAAAAAACAAAACCGAGAAAATGTCATCACATCGAGTTGGCACTTGGCAACCTTACAGCTGAACAGATCTGACAGAGAGAAGTAAGTTTATTAATAATTAAAAATTACAGATACGGACTGAGATAGTTGATGAAACTTTCACAACAGCCGTAGCTACGTTATCATAGCAACGCGTGTGTCCTACGTAAGTTAATTTGCTGAATCGCTGCCTTTAGTTTATCTAGCAAGTGATCATGCATGTAGATAGCTACATATAGCACATTCAGTTCCAGAAGGGAACTAACTGACGTTAGTTAGTTCAGCTGCTTATTGTCAGAGAGCAATGCAGGGCAACGTTAATGTTAAATGATGTCAGGCTTTTTTGTTTTTCTAGATAGTCTTTCCCAATAAAAGCCTATTTCAACAGTTCAGTTTCCTTTCATTGTATGCAAGCAGTCCTCACAATAAAGATTCTTATCTTAACGTTTGTATTTGCTTAATTTTTCACATTGAATGTGTACATTTCTAGACTAATAGGCTACTACCGATCCCGGATGTGCCACATTGGTGGATATAAGCGGCGAAATGAGTGAAATCTGGCTCAGTCGGCTGAGGTTATTAGACTACGTAAATTATGCCGTTACCAGCCTATTCGTTCATTTTCCGCAATGTCACGTATACATGCAATTATTATGAAATGCAAGGTTTGTTCAAAAACGCATCTAATCCAGTGCTGAAATTAGCTACTAAAGTGATGTGTCAAAGAATGTTGTGATATCAGCCAGACACCCTCTGCCAAGCACAACTTGTTCTTCCCTGCGGAGAGGGTATACAGCGAGCACCATAATTCACTGGACAGTGACACATTTTTTGTTATTTTGATTCTGTACTCTAGCACTTTCAGTTAGAATGTAGAATACTTTATAATAATGTAGAATAAAGTAATAATTTTTTAAATATTTGGTCGCATATCCTTTGCATGCCATGACTTCCTGATGTCTGTGACCCAACAATATCAAAAGGCTCTTGATATCTTATTTGCTGGTACTCTTACAAGCGATACTATAATGTCTCTGCATTTGAATGGATCTCTATGGTAATTGAGGGGTGGGACTAGATTTAGCTGTAAATTACACTGGAACAGTACGTAACACATGGTTGGCTAAATGGCAATACGTCATCAAGGGTCTGACGTATCAAACAAGCATTAAACCAGATATGCAGTAGATATGGATGGATAACTTGAAGGGTTGCTTCTCCTGACAAATTTTTCTATTGAACTTTATGGAAGAAAAAAAAGTCAGGAGAAGAAACCCTTCAAGTTATCCACAGAAGTTAACAGTGTGCACTTCAATGTCATTGTCATTGTATCCTTTCAAACTCAAAGTGCTAGAGTACAGAACCAAAATAACAAAAAATGTGTCACTGTCCAATGAATTATGGCGCTCAGTGTATATAGTGACCAGAGACTAAACAATTTGACAAGAGAAGGTTTATAGGGAGCAGGATAAAGTGAGTGAATCCACCTAACATTACCTTCGTTCTGACTTTATTTGTTAAAATTAGTTATTTAAAAATGAGTACTTATATGGTGGCGGTCAGGCTATTTCACATAGATTAGTGTGTACGGTGGGTTGTGAATGGAGAGAATGGCGGTGGTCAGGCTATTTCAGGCTATTTCACATAGATTAGTGTATACGGTGGTCCCTCTCTCGGTTCAGTGAACTGGAACTTGACGTTCTGTAGTCTTGTGTGATGTTTTTTTGCAGAGTGTGTTTGCCGGGAGCACACCGGGGGTTTATGGACACACCCCGTCTGCAGTTTTATCAGCATATGGGCTTATGCCAGAAGGGTATAGGCAGTGGTTCAGTGGCCTTAGAATGCGAGAGAATAAAAATGATCTCTTATCCTTTCAGCACATCAAGATGCAGATCACCTGAGGCTTATAACTGTACAGTTTCTGCTGAATCAGATCACTTGAGGTCTATAACTACAGTCTCTGCTGAACCAGATCACCTGAGGTCTATAAATACAGTCTCTGCTGAACCAGATCACTTGAGGTCTATAACTACAGTCTCTGTTGAATCCGATCACTTGAGGCCTATAACTACAGTCTCTGCTGAACCAGATCACTTGAGGCCTATAACTACAGTCTCGGCTGAACCAGATCACCTGAGGTCTATAACTACAGTCTCTGCTGAACCAGATCACTTGAGGTCTATAACTACAGTCTCTGCTGAACCAGATCACCTGAGGTCTATAACTACAGTCTCTGCTGAACCAGATCACCTGAGGTCTATAACTACAGTCTCTGCTGAACCAGATCACCTGAGGTCTATAACTACAGTCTCTGCTGAACCAGATCACCTGAGGTCTATAACTACAGTCTCTGTTGAACCAGATCACCTGAGGTCTATAACTACAGTCTCTGCTGAACCAGATCACCTGAGGTCTATAACTACAGTCTCTGTTGAACCAGATCACCTGAGGTCTATAACTACAGTCTCTGCTGAACCAGATCACTTGAGGTCTATAACTACAGTCTCTGCTGAACCAGATCACTTGAGGTCTATAACTACAGTCTCTGCTGAACCAGATCACCTGAGGTCTATAACTACAGTCTCTGCTGAACCAGATCACCTGAGGTCTATAACTACAGTCTCTGCTGAACCAGATCACCTGAGGCCTTTAACCTTACATGCTCAGCTGCCCATGTTGTGCTATACAGTGTGACCTGGAGTGAGCCTCTGATAGAGATGCTTTTTCAGAGAACGCGTGAAATGTGTGAAAAGTGGAACGGCACCACATTTGCATCAACACACACATTCAACTTTTATTGCTTTTCAGTTTTAACAGTTGTCTCAAGAGTCCAGTTAAATGAAACAGGCTTGTTAAATAACCATAAAACCATTAAGCTCTTGCAGTGTATTATTCATTCACTGAAATTACTATGAATATTCACAATGAAATAGTCTCAGGACATCTTATTTTACATTGTACATGTCCACTGGGGTCCCACTGTGGGATCCAGATAAGATTAGATTGGGTTCCACACTGGCTGTAAAATTAGATTCTGTTTCCACCAAAAATTAGAAATGGTTCAGGGAGTGAAAATTAACAAAAAATGTTCATGGTCCAAAAATGAAATCACTTTAGTGTTCTTGAGAGAACACTATTTTAAGAGTATGTAAACCAGTTGATAACTTTATGATTTGTTCCTGTAATTTCTTTCTCCTTGCCCTCAGGTATTATTGGTAATGTACAGTAGTCTACATACATGAGAATGGGAGGCAAAGAGGTGGGCTACTTTTTATTTTCGTCATGTATTTGAGTAATAACGCTACTTAGCTACCACAAACATTTAATTTCTCAGAACATATTTAGCCTGATATGGGCCATTACAGCTGATATTATTTGAAGTATTTTTTGATTTGGCTATTTTCAAATGTAATGCTTCTTTATTATAAGAAATAAAAACTATAATTTTTGCTGTGCGCTAAAATAGTAGGGTACGCATATTGAAAAAAAGAAAAGGTACTGGAAACTCAGTGGTTAGGCTATATTGATTATGAGTACTGAAACAAATGCCACATCAGCACGCTAGGTGGTGCTACGATACCCCTGCTGGCTGTGATATGATTTGTCATTGGCAGCTTTAGGCCTGCTGTCTCTACAGAAAGCCCCTTTCAGCAAGATATTCTAGATTATTCCGTTTTAATGTGGGCTGAACGCTTGAACGGAAATGTTACGAAACAAAACTAAAATCATTCATTTCAAATCCTTGATTTCTCCACCAGGTGTAAGATTGGAGTGTGTTTCCCCACCAGGTGTAAGATTGGAGTGTGTTTCTCCACCAGGTGTAAGATTGGAGTGTGTTTCCCCACCAGGTGTAAGATTGGAGTGTGTTTCCCCACCAGGTGTAAGATTGGAGTGTGTTTCCCCACCAGGTGTAAGATTGGAGTGTTTCCCCACCAGGTGTAAGATTGGAGTGTGTTTCCCCACCAGGTGTTTCACAGTGAGGAGGGGAAAGCTCTCCTCAGGTCAGTAGTAATCAAAAGCAGGAATAATGTTGTATAATGTCGTATTATGTAGGTCAGTAGAATCACTCTCTCCCACAGTCATGTGACCCTGAAACATTCTCACAGTCATGTGACCCTGAAACATTCTCACAGTCATGTGACCCTGTTATCTGCAGCTATTTTTGTCTACAGAAAAAGACTCGCCAGATACCAGCCAATCAATCATCACATGTTGTCCTTTTCCTTTTCTCTCCATCCCACTGTACTTTATAATTCATGGATTAGATTCTCTCTCTGTAGGGTTTGGGGGGGACATTGTTTCTTTTTACCTTAATTCAGTCATTCGTAGTACCTTTTCTCCAGACCGTTTGCACAACAACCACAAAACCAATGATAATTTAATGAAAAAAAAAAATAATAATTATAATAAATAAAAAAGCAAAAAAAAATAAAAATGCAAAATACAGAGAAATAATAAATATAATAATAATGAAGTATAAGGATTATAAATAAATAAATAAATAAATAAAATAAACAGTCAACCATTTAGAAATTTACCAGCAGGAAAAGGTTTCTCTGCAGCTAATCAACAGGCAGCACAGCTAGCACGATCTCCCTGCAGCCAATCAGCACACAGTACTGAATGGGTTAAGTCTGGCTCCGGCCTGACAGCATGTGGATGACATTTGCCAGTAAATGTGCAAAACACTCACTTGCAGACAACACTGCCCTCCAGTGGTCAGAAGGAAATTCTGCACGTGTCAAGACCCGGCACGTAGAGCCATGACAAAATAGGGAGACCACACGGGGAATTCACTGATCAAAATATAAATTTATTTAAAGTAACCAAAACACATCCAAAACAAAGTAAAACATGAGAGAGTGGTGTGAGAGAGTGTGAAAGGGTGAGCGTGTGAGAGTGTGAAAGGGCGAGGGCAAGGGTGAGAGTGTTTTACTGAGTGAGTGAGAGTGTGAGAGAGTGTGTGAAAGTGTGAAAGGGCGAGGGGTGGGAGTCTGTGAGTGAGAGTGTGAAAAAGTGTGAGTGTGAGAGAGTGTGAGTGAGAGTGTGTGACTGAGTGTGAGAGAGTGTGAGAAAGTGTGAACGTGTGTGAGAGTTTGTGAAAAGGTCTGAAAGAGTGTGGTGAGAAAGAGTGTGTGAGAGTGTGTGAGAGTGTGAACGTGTGTGAGAGAGTGTGAGAGTGTGAAAAGGTCTGAAAGAGTGTGGTGAGAAAGAGTTTGTGAGAGTGTGTGAGAGTGTGAACGTGTGTGAGAGAGTGTGAGAGTTTGTGAAAAGGTCTGAAAGAGTGTGGTGAGAAAGAGTGTGTGAGTGTGAGAGTGTGAGAGTGTGTGAGAGTGTGTGCGAGTGTGAACGTGTGTGAGAGAGTGTGAGAGTTTGTGAAAAGGTCTGAAAGAGTGTGGTGAGAAAGAGTGTGAGTGTGTGTGTGTGTCAGTGAGAGTGTGTGTGAGTGTGTGAGAGTGTGAGAGTGTGTGAGAGTGTGTACGAGTGTGAAAGTGTGTGAGAAAGTGTGAGAGAGTGTGAGAGTGTGATAGTGTGTGACTGAGTGTGAGAGAGTGTGAGTGTGAAAGTGTGTGAGAGTGTGAGAGTGTGTGAGCGTGTGATAGTGTGTGACTGAGTGTGAGAGAGTGTGTGAGTGTGAAAGTGTGTGAGAAAGTGTGAGAGTGAAAGAGTGTGAGAGAGTGTGTAAGAGTGTGAAAGTGTGTGAGAAAGTGTGAGAGTGTGTGAGAGTGTGAGAGTTTGTGAAAAGGTCTGAAAGAGTGTGGTGAGAAAGAGTGTGAGTGTGTGTGTGTGTCAGTGAGAGTGTGTGTGAGTGTGTGAGAGTGTGAGAGTGTGTGAGAAAGTGTGAGAGAGTGTGAGAGTGTGTGAGAGTGTGAAAGTGTGTGAGAGAGTGTGAGAGTTTGTGAGAGAGTGTGAAAAGGTCTGAAAGAGTGTGGTGTGAAAGAGTGTGAGAGTGTGCGATAGTGTGAGAGTGTGAGAGTCTGAGAGTGTTTGAGAGAGTGTGAGAGTGAAAGAGTGTGTGACTGTCTGTATATGACAGCGTGTGTGTGCGTGTGTGTGCTTGCCTGCCTGTATATGACAGTGTGTGTGTGTGTGTGTGTGTGTGTGTGTGCATGCCTGCCTGTATATGACAGTGTGTGTGTGTGCGTGCCTGCCTGTATATGACACTGTGTGTGCATGCCTGCCTGTTTGTATATAACAGCGTGTGTGTGTGCGTGCCTGCCTGTATATGACAGTGTGTGTGTGTGTGTGTGTGCCTGTATATGACAGTGTGTGTGTGTGTGTGTGTGCATGCCTGTATATGACAGTGTGTGTGTGTGTGTGTGCCTGCCTGTATATGACACTGTGTGTGTGTGTGTGTGTGTGCCTGCCTGTATATGACAGTGTGTGTGTGTGTGTGTGCATGCCTGTATATGACAGTGTGTGTGTGTGTGTGTGTGCCTGCCTTTATATGACAGTGTGTGTGTGTGCGTGCCTGTATATGACAGTGTGTGTGTGTGTGCATGCCTGTATATGACAGTGTGTGTGTGTGCGTGCCTGCCTGTATATGACACTGTGTGTGTGTGTGTGTGTGCCTGCCTGTATATGACAGTGTGTGTGTGTGCATGCCTGTATATGACAGTGTGTGTGTGTGCGTGCCTGTATATGACAGTGTGTGTGTGTGTGTGTGTGCATGCCTGTATATGACAGTGTGTGTGTGTGCGTGCCTGCCTGTATATGACAGTGTGTGTGTGTGTGTGTGCATGCCTGTATATGACAGTGTGTGTGTGTGCGTGCCTGCCTGTATATGACACTGTGTGTGCATGCCTGCCTGTTTGTATAGTGTGTGTGTGTGCGTGCCTGCCTGTATATGACACTGTGTGTGCATGCCTGTCTGTATATGACAGTGTGTGTGTGTGTGTGTGCGTGCCTGCCTGTATATGACAGTGTGTGTGTGTGTATTCCTGTTTGAATATGACAGTGTGTGTGCGTGCCTGTCTGTATATGACAGTGTGTGTGTGTGTGTGTGTGTGTGTGTGTGCGTGCCTGCCTGTATATGACAGTGTGTGTGTGTGTGTGTGTGTGTGTGTGCATGCCTGCCTGTATATGACAGTGTGTGTGTGTGTGTGCCTGTCTGTATATGACAGCGTGTGTGTGCGTGCCTGTCTGTATATGACAACATGTGTGTGTGTGTGTGTGTGCCTGCCTGTATATGACAGCGTGTGTGTGCGTGCCTGTCTGTATATTACAGTGTGTGTGTGTGCCTGTCTGTATATTACAGCGTGTGTGTGTGTGTGCCTGTCTGTATATGACAGCGTGTGTGTGCGTGCCTGTTTGTATATTACAGTGTGTGTGTGTGCCTGTCTGTATATTACAGCGTGTGTGTGTGCGTGCCTGTCTGTATATTACAGTGTGTGTGTGTGCCTGTCTGTATATTACAGCGTGTGTTTGCCTGATAATTTAATGGAAAAAAAAAGAATAATAATTATAATAAATAAAAAAGCAAAAAAATAAATAAATAAAATGCAAAAGACAAACAGAGAAATAATAAATATAATAATAATGAAGTATAAGGATTGTCGATAATGTTGGCAAAAAAATTCAGTTGTCCCCCAAAGTTGGGGGTGGTGGTGGTGGGTAAAAAAAAATACAATAAATAAAATAAACAGTCAACCATTTAGAAATTTACCAGCAGGAAAAGGTTTCTCTGCAGCTAATCAACAGGCAGCACAGCTAGCACGATCTCCCTGCAGCCAATCAGCACACAGTACTGAATGGGTTAAGTCTGGCTCCGGCCTGACAGCATGTGGATGACATTTGCCAGTAAATGTGCAAAACACTCACTTGCAGACAACACTGCCCTCCAGTGGTCAGAAGGAAATTCTGCACGTGTCAAGACCCGGCTCGTAGAGCCATGACAAAATAGGGAGACCACACGGGGAATTCACTGATCAAAATATAAATTTATTTAAAGTAACCAAAACACATCCAAAACAAAGTAAAACATGAGAGAGTGGTGTGAGAGAGTGTGAAAGGGCGAGGGCAAGGGTGAGAGTGTTTTACTGAGTGAATGAGAGTGTGAGAGAGTGTGTGAGAGAGTGTGTGAAAGTGTGAGAAAGTGTGAGTGAGAGTGTGTGACTGAGTGTGAGAGAGTGTGAGAAAGTGTGAGTGAGAGTGTGTGACTGAGTGTGAGAGAGTGTGAGAAAGTGTGAGAGTGAAAGAGTGTGAGAGAGTGTGTGTGAGAGTATGAAAGAGTGTGAAAGAGTGTGAAAGAGTGTGAGAGTGTGAGAGTGTGAAAAAGTCTGAAAGAGTGTGAGAGAGTGTGTGAGAGTGTGCGAGAGTGTGTGAGAGTTTGTGAGAGAGTGAAAAGGTCTGAAAGAGTGTTGTGTGAAAGAGTGTGTGAGCATGTGAAAGAGTGTGAGAGTGTGAGAGTGTGTGAGCGTGTGATAGTGTGTGAGAAAGTGTGAGAGTGAAAGAGTGTGAGAGAGTGTGTAAGAGTGTGTAAGTGTGTGTAAGAGTGTGAAAGTGTGTGAGAAAGTGTGAGAGTGTGAAAAAGTCTGAAAGAGTGTGAGAGAGTGTGAGAGAGTGTGTGAGAGTGTGTGCGAGTGTGAACGTGTGTGAGAGAGTGTGAGAGTTTGTGAAAAGGTCTGAAAGAGTGTGGTGAGAAAGAATGTGTGAGTGTGTGAGTGTGTGAGAGTGTGTGAGAGTGTGTGAGAGTGTGTGCGAGTGTGCGAGTGTGAACGTGTGTGAGAGAGTGTGAGAGTTTGTGAAAAGGTCTGAAAGAGTGTGGTGAGAAAGAGTGTGTGAGTGTGTGAGTGTGTGAGAGTGTGAGAGTGTGAGAGTGTGAAAGTGTGTGAGAGTGTGTGAAAGTGTGTGAGAAAGTGTGAGAGAGTGTGAGAGTGTGTGAGAGTTTGTGAGAGAGTGTGAAAAGGTCTGAAAGAGTGTGGTGTGAAAGAGTGTGTGAGTGTGAGAGTGTGTGAAAGAGTGTGAGAGTGTGCGATAGTGTGAGAGTCTGAGAGTGTTTGAGAGAGTGTGACTGAGTGTGTGACTGAGTGTGTGTGAGAGTGTGAGAGTGTGTGAGAGTATGCCTGTATATGACAGTGTGTGTGTGTATGTGTGCCTGTTTGAATATGACAGTGTGTGTGTGTGCTTGCCTGCCTGTATATGAAAATGTGTGTGTGTGTGTGTGTGTGCGTGCCTGTCTGTATATGACAATGTGTGTGTGTGTGTGTGTGTGTGTGTGTGTGTGTGCAACTGTGCATGCCTGCCTGTATATGACAGCATGTGTGTGTGCGTGCCTGCCTGTATATGACAGTGTGTGTGTGTGTGCGTGCCTGTATATGAGAGCATGTGTGTGTGCGTGCCTGCCTGTATATGACAGTGTGTGTGTGTGTGTGTGTCTGTCTGTATATGACAGCGTGTGTGTGTGTGTGTGTCTGCCTGTATATGACACTGTGTGTGTGTGTGCGTGCCTGCCTGTATATGACAGTGTGTGTGTGTGCGTGCCTGCCTGTATATGACAGCGTGTGTGTGCGTGCCTGCCTGTATATGACAGTGTGTGTGTGTGTGTCTGTCTGTATATTACAGTGTGTGTGTGTGTGTGTGTGCGTGCGTGTGTGCCTGTCTGTATATTACAGTGTGTGTGTGTGCGTGCCTGTCTGTATATTACAGTGTGTGTGCGTGTCTGTCTGTATATGACAGTGTGTGTGTGTGCGTGCCTGCCTGTATATGACAGTGTGTGTGTGTGCGTGCCTGCCTGTATATGACAGCGTGTGTGTGCGTGCCTGCCTGTATATGAGAGCATGTGTGTGTGCGTGCCTGCCTGTATATGACAGTGTGTGTGTGTGTGTGTGTGTGTCTGTCTGTATATGACAGCGTGTGTGTGCGTGCATGCCTGTATATGAGAGCATGTGTGTGTGCGTGCCTGCCTGTATATGACTGTGTGTGTGTGTGTGTGTGTGTCTGTCTGTATATTACAGTGTGTGTGTGTTACGGTCAGAGTCCTGATCCAACCGCAACATAAATGGACAGACACAAAAATGGTTGCATAAATAAATATTTATTAAATAAATAATAAACAAACCTTGCGTAGGTATGGATGCGTGCCTGCATGAGATGTGTATGGTAGGTGTATGGATGCGTGTAACGTGGATATAAGAATTGACCGACAAACAACATGAAAAAGAGAGACTACAGTGAAGCAACCTCTCGTGAAAAAGAGACGCCGGTAAAGCAACCCCATTATCCGGTCTCAACCTCCTTTTAAATAATAACCGGTGATTGCCGTGGGAGCCAATTAATCCCCGGGAGGCGGACCTAAAAAGGGAAAGGAGAAAACAATATAATGTAAAAGAAAACAGGGGTGACAAACAATACGCGACCGTAACACCCCCCCACCTAAACGGCAGCCGAAGACTGTCGAATTAAACAATGGACGAATACGCTTTATAACGAACAGCTTCGTAAGTAAAAACGCTAGGACACACGGCCGAATACTTACGAAAAATAATAAGAAAACAAAACTACTTACGCCGATTGACACTACATTTTTATTTTTGTCTCCAGGGGAAAATGATCGGACTTTTGCCCGTCTGTCAAACAGAGACTTTATGCGGCTCTGAGCCACAGCCAATTGTGTTCCGTCAGACAATGTAACCATTTCCACTGGGTCAGAGCTCAACTTCACATCCGTCATCTCTTGCGAGAATGTGAGGGGCTCTGATTCAGGTCTGCATAAGAACGTTTCATTTAAATCAACAATGTCACCGAGCGTTTTGGTCATAGCTCGTGTGACGGCACATGTGGGGAAAACCTCCGGATAAGCCTGCTCGAGTGTGTCAGGGGAGCTTGCAATGGGTTCGCTTACAACCTCAGGGGAAGCAAAAACCTTACTGCCAGCCAAATCATTCCCCAAAATGAAAGACACACCGGGAACAGGCAGCTCAGGACGCACACCCACGATGACCTCACCATTCACCAATTCAGATTCCCTTTTTGGAATCTGGACAGAGTGAACAAAGTGAGTGTGGGCATTAACCACCAATGGTTTTGCATGTTTTCGAGCCAACTTAAAACAGTCGGCAATAGTGTGACCACGGGTTTTGCAGTAAGCGCATCTACGCTCAAGTCTTCGCTCGGTGCGACTGTAGGGAGGAGCACGAGCAGGAGACGGAGACGGAATATCCTTCTCAATGACAGTACCAGCTGGTTTATGGCCGTTAAACTTACCATATTGCTTGAATTGACCATGTCGCTCAAAACTTGAGGAGAGTGGAGACTTCGACAGAAAAGACTTATGGGTTAAAACATATTCATCAGCCAAGACTGCAGCTTCAGCAACTTGAGCGACTTTATGTTCGTTCAGATAGGTGACAACCGGCTCAGGCAAGCAGTTTTTAAGCTCTTCGATGAGCACTAGATGCCTTAGCTGTTCTTTAGTGGTTATGTTTTGTGAAGTGCACCATCGATCAAATAATCGTTCTTTTTCTTTTGAAAACTCCACATAAGTTTGTCCGTCGCTTTTTCGGCAGGCGCGAAACTTTTGGCGATATGCCTCGGGGACGAGTTCATATGCTCGAAGTATCGCGTTCTTCACAACCTCATAATCTGAGCTAACGTCTAATTCAAGTGATGAATATGCTTCCTGGGCCTTTCCCACAAGGACACATTGGAGTAGCAAAGTCCAAACGGGTTTAGGCCAGTTTAAAGACGTAGCTACTTTTTCAAAATGGGGAAAGTATTGCTCCACGTCCTTCTCAGAGAATGGAGGAACCATTCGAATATGTCGGCTAACGTCAAAGTCAGTGCGAGGAGGAGAACGTGACAATTCGAGTTTCCGAACCTCTAAACGTTTGATCTCCAATTCAAGCTCTAATGATTTTATTCGTAGCTGAGCTTCAGATTGGGAAGAAATAGATTCGCCCGGCCCAGCGAGACCAGCCTGTAGCAGATGAACGGGTTTTTTTCGAAGAACATTCATTCTTATTAATAATGTTCTTAGTGGTAATAATCGTCTCTTTCAATCGTCGATCATTACTCGAGATGTCAATTTCATAGTGTTCAGCTATGGATAATAGTTGTTCTTTTGTGTACAACTCGAGTAATTCATCGGATGGATCTCTGATGAAAGAGTCGATGGACGCCATGGTGATTTTGCTCTCAATATTACCACCACGCGAAATAGGAGTTGGCGTAACGTACTACTACAAAATATAGGCTAGCAACTATTTATTGGCAAGGCAGAGCAATGTGGGGACACAGAAAAATAAAACAGGCTAAAACAGATGTAATAAGGAGCGTCCCACTCCCTAACAAGCATAAAATGGGTAACCTGGACACATCTAAGTGCCAATCGCGACCTATTGTCACCTTACCTGCCTAACTAGCTGACTGTCCTGTAAGAGGCCCTAGTCTTCGTTGTGGTACTCTGAATCCTTGTATATAGGCGGAATCGCCTCTCTGAAGAGCCAAAACGTTCCGTCTATATATTTGATGAAGCTTTTCCCACACACTTTAACAATTACTGGTATTAGACACAGCGCCAAAGGAACTGGTCTCTTAAGCCTGTATGGGACAGCAGCGTGCTCCACACCTGAACATATATAAGATGCCTGAAATATGTAATTTTTTTATTTTAATGTGTTCACAACATTGACCATGCACAAGCAAATGCATACAAACGAGGAAACAAAGGCGTTTCCCGTTTATTAAATAAGCCTATATAGCACGAGAAAAAAAACAAAATACGGCCCAGAAGTTATAATTATAGCCGTAATAAACTAAATAAAGAGAACACGGACCAAAATCTACACGAGATTATATAGCTGGGTAGCGCACAAAAATGCAACATAAGTCACAACCACATATGCGCAATCCAGCAGAATACCTTACCAAATAGCCTATTAAAAACATAGGACAAGACGAGTAGCAGGAAAAGAGCTCACACCAAAACAGCACCAGAAAAAGCTAATTGAATAAACCACAATTGCTTATAAACCGCCAATTCAAAGGCAAACAGTACCAAAACGTGTGAGACAGCTCCAACCTCAGCCAGAAGCAAAAATCGCAATCGCAAAACAAAGCGAATACAATTTAATATCCCTACAGGGATCAATAGCTACTTGTGAACAGGTAAGGAATTCAATTTAAATATTCCGTATTCAGGAGGCAAGATCTAAACCCAGGACAAAACGACCGCCTCTAAAACGCGCAACTTACTGATTGCCACGTCAGACATGGAAACGCGCACCTAGCGCCACGTCACCACAAAAGTTGTATACCAACTTAGCACTGAAAACTCAACACAGTGCATATACAAAATAACCATTAATACAAACAAGTCGTTATATAAAACAGGATATTTACCTTTTTAAACGACGTCTTCCCCGAGAAAAGAGAAAAACGCGCCCCAAGGCCAATCCTAGAAAACGGCGTCTCAGCCGTGACAGCAAGCAGCTACACAGCAAACGACTAAAATGGCTATTCAAATGGCTCGAAAACACGTCCAAATCCCGGACGAGCCCCCAATTTATGTTACGGTCAGAGTCCTGATCCAACCGGAACATAAATGGACAGACACAAAAATGGTTGCATAAATAAATATTTATTAAATAAATAATAAACAAACCTTGCGTAGGTATGGATGCGTGCCTGCATGAGATGTGTATGGTAGGTGTATGGATGCGTGTAACGTGGATATAAGAATTGACCGACAAACAACATGAAAAAGAGAGACTACAGTGAAGCAACCTCTCGTGAAAAAGAGACGCCGGTAAAGCAACCCCATTATCCGGTCTCAACCTCCTTTTAAATAATAACCGGTGATTGCCGTGGGAGCCAATTAATCCCCGGGAGGCGGACCTAAAAAGGGAAAGGAGAAAACAATATAATGTAAAAGAAAACAGGGGTGACAAACAATACGCGACCGTAACAGTGTGTGTGTGTGTGTGCGTGTGTGCCTGTCTGTATATTACAGTGTGTGTGTGTGCGTGCCTGTCTGTATATTACAGCGTGTGTGTGTGCCTGTCTGTATATTACAGCGTGTGTGTGTGTGTGTGTGTGCCTGCCTTCATGAATAGGATCAGTTCATAGCAGCATATATAAATATGCTTTGTGTAATATATCTTAAGGCATATGCTTAAGTGCTTGAATTTATTTTTCATAAACAAATATAAATAGTGAAGTTGATGCCTAATGTATGAATTTAAAAAAATGAAAAATTCACCCCCAACGAGTAGTTTTAATTTAGAACTTCACCGTTCCCACTGTGATGCATAGGGGGGTGGGGCGTGTGATGCATAGGGGGGTGGGGCGTGTGATGCATAGGGGGGTGGGGCGTGTGATGCATAGGGGGGTGGGGCGTGTGATGCATAGGGGGGTGGGGCGTGTGATGCATAGGGGGGGTGGGGAGTGTGATGCATAGGGGGGTGGGGCGTGTGATGCATAGGGGGGTGGGGCATGTGATGCATAGGGGGGTGGGGCGTGTGATGCATAGGGGGGGTGGGGCGTGTGATGCATAGGGGGGTGGGGCGTGTGATGCATAGGGGGGTGGGGCGTGTGATGCATAGGGGGGTGGGGCATGTGATGCATAGGGGGGTGGGGCGTGTGATGCATAGGGGGGGTGGGGCGTGTGATGCATAGGGGGGTGGGGCGTGTGATGCATAGGGGGGTGGGGCGTGTGATGCATAGGGGGGTGGGGCATGTGATGCATAGGGGGGTGGGGCGTGTGATGCATAGGGGGGTGGGGCATGTGATGCATAGGGGGGTGGGGCGTGTGATGCATAGGGGGGGTGGGGCGTGTGATGCATAGGGGGAGTGGGGCGTGTGATGCATAGGGGGGTGGGGCGTGTGATGCATAGGGGGGTGGGGCGTGTGATGCATAGGGGAGTGGGGCGTGTGATGCATAGGGGGGTGGGGCGTGTGATGCATAGGGGGGTGGGGCGTGTGATGCATAGGGGGGTGGGGCGTGTGATGCATAGGGGGGTGGGGCATGTGATGAATAGGGGGGTGGGGCGTGTGATGCATAGGGGGGTGGGGCGTGTGATGCATAGGGGGGTGGGGCGTGTGATGGTGTGGGGCTGCTTTGCTGGTGACACTGTTGGATGAGTTATCTGGAATTGAAGGCACACTTAACCAGCATGCCGACCGAAGCATTCTGCAGTGACACGCCATCCCACCCGGCACTTTAGTGACTAAAAACACACCTCCAGGCTGCATAAGAGCTATTGGACAATGAAGGAGAGTGATGGATGAGCTAACACCCAACCTAAACCTAAACCCAATAGAGATGGTTTGGGATGAGTTGGACCGGAGAGTGAAGGAAAAGCAGCCAAGTGCTCAGCATATGTGGGAATTCCTTCAGCCCAGGTGGCTCCCTCATGAAGTTGGTTGAGAGAATGCCAAGTGTGCAAAGCTGGTATCAAGGCAATGGGGGGCTACTTTGAAGAGAGAGAGGGGATAGAGAGAGAGTTGCTGAGAGAAAGGGAGAGGGGGATAGAGAGAGAGTTGCTGAGAGAAAGGGAGAGGGGGATAGAGAGAGAGTTGCTGAGAGAAAGGGAGAGGGGATAGAGAGAGAGTTGCTGAGAGAAAGGGAGAGGGGATAGAGAGAGAGTTGCTGAGAGAAAGGGAGAGGGGGATAGAGAGAGAGTTGCTGAGAGAAAGGGAGAGGGGGATAGAGAGAGAGTTGCTGAGAGAAAGAGAGAGGGGATAGAGAGAGAGTTGCTGAGAGAAAGGGAGAGGGGATAGAGAGAGAGTTGCTGAGAGAAAGGGAGAGGGGGATAGAGAGAGAGTTGCTGAGAGAAAGGGAGAGGGGGATAGAGAGAGAGTTGCTGAGAGAAAGGGAGAGGGGGATAGAGAGAGAGTTGCTGAGAGAAAGGGAGAGGGGATAGAGAGAGAGTTGCTGAGAGAAAGGGAGAGGGGGATAGAGAGAGAGTTGCTGAGAGAAAGGGAGAGGGGGATAGAGAGAGAGTTGCTGAGAGAAAGGGAGAGGGGATAGAGAGAGAGTTGCTGAGAGAAAGGGAGAGGGGGATAGAGAGAGAGTTGCTGAGAGAAAGGGAGAGGGGATAGAGAGAGAGTTGCTGAGAGAAAGGGAGAGGGGGATAGAGAGAGAGTTGCTGAGAGAAAGGGAGAGGGGGATAGAGAGAGAGTTGCTGAGAGAAAGGGAGAGGGGATAGAGAGAGAGTTGCTGAGAGAAAGGGAGAGGGGATAGAGAGAGAGTTGCTGAGAGAAAGGGAGAGGGGATAGAGAGAGAGTTGCTGAGAGAAAGGGAGAGGGGGATAGAGAGAGAGTTGCTGAGAGAAAGGGAGAGGGGGATAGAGAGAGAGTTGCTGAGAGAAAGGGAGAGGGGATAGAGAGAGAGTTGCTGAGAGAAAGGGAGAGGGGATAGAGAGAGAGTTGCTGAGAGAAAGGGAGAGGGGGATAGAGAGTGAGTTGCTGAGAGAAAGGGAGAGGGGATAGAGAGAGAGTTGCTGAGAGAAAGGGAGAGGGGGATAGAGAGAGAGTTGCTGAGAGAAAGGGAGAGGGGGATAGAGAGAGAGTTGCTGAGAGAAAGGGAGAGGGGATAGAGAGAGAGTTGCTGAGAGAAAGGGAGAGGGGGATAGAGAGAGAGGTGCTGAGAGAAAGGGCGCGGGGGATAGAGAGAGAGTTGCTGAGAGAAAGGGAGAGGGGATAGAGAGAGAGTTGCTGAGAGAAAGGGAGAGGGGATAGAGAGAGAGTTGCTGAGAGAAAGGGAGAGGGGATAGAGAGAGAGTTGCTGAGAGAAAGAGAGAGAGGGGATAGAGAGAGAGTTGCTGAGAGAAAGGGAGAGGGGGATAGAGAGAGAGTTGCTGAGAGAAAGGGAGAGGGGATAGAGAGAGAGTTGCTGAGAGAAAGGGAGAGGGGATAGAGAGAGAGTTGCTGAGAGAAAGGGAGAGGGGGATAGAGAGAGAGTTGCTGAGAGAAAGGGAGAGGGGATAGAGAGAGAGTTGCTGAGAGAAAGGGAGAGGGGATAGAGAGAGAGTTGCTGAGAGAAAGGGAGAGGGGATAGAGAGAGAGTTGCTGAGAGAAAGGGAGAGGGGATAGAGAGAGAGTTGCTGAGAGAAAGGGAGAGGGGATAGAGAGAGAGTTGCTGAGAGAAAGGGAGAGGGGATAGAGAGAGAGAGTTGCTGAGAGAAAGGGAGAGGGGGATAGAGAGAGAGTTGCTGAGAGAAAGGGTGAGGGGGATAGAGAGAGAGTTGCTGAGAGAAAGAGAGAGGGGATAGAGAGAGAGTTGCTGAGAGAAAGGGAGAGGGGGATAGAGAGAGAGTTGCTGAGAGAAAGGGAGAGGGGGATAGAGAGAGAGTTGCTGAGAGAAAGGGAGAGGGGGATAGAGAGAGAGTTGCTGAGAGAAAGGGAGAGGGGATAGAGAGAGAGTTGCTGAGAGAAAGGGAGAGGGGATAGAGAGAGAGTTGCTGAGAGAAAGGGAGAGGGG